>CM076573.1:525746154-526346154 GCA_034641835.2 Pinus albicaulis | reverse complement strand
TCATTCTTCTGTTTGACCATTAAAAGAACAAAATTATTGCAAGAGTTAATAAGTCTCTTCATTTGTCTGGCATTAACAAGCGAAATATTTATTTTTTGTCGATGTTCTCTAACAATGTACTCAATAACATCTTTGAAAAAGTGATACTTATTTTCATGGCAATGAAAAATATATTTCCTATAATAAAGATATGGGCTTCCAAAAACAATACTGGAAATATCAAGTGGAACTACATTAAGTTAAACTTCATCAAGAAAGTTCGTTGTAATTGAAAATCTAAGTATGCATTTCCTCGTCACCTAAAAATTTTCATTCTTATATATAGAACCTAAAGGATAAGGTCTTGGATGAGGAATGGTCTGTAAATTCAAATTCTTGACTAAGTCTTCAAAAATAAGTTTTGCTTGTGAACCACTATCAAAGAATGTATCAATTTTGGTATGCTTTGAAATAACTTGAATATGGAAAAGTTAAATTCTTGTTTTCTCATCTTGACTATCATTAGGAAATCTCGAATAACTATTGCTTGCTATGTCCTTACCTTTCAAACCCATCGTTGTGATATTTGTTTCATCTCCCAAATGAGATCCTAAATCATTTTGTGTAGTTGCAGTTGTCTTTTTCTTCCCTTTGTTGTTAAAACTTTTTGGTCTCATCTAAGGATGAATTTTCCAATAGTGTTCTTCATTGTGACCATCTTTTGAACAATTCTCGCATGTTAATTTTTCTCCCTCTTTATTGATGGAAGAATTCTTCTTCCCTTGTCCTTTCAACTTACCTTTCCTTTGTCTCCACTTTTAAATGGATTTTTTTTGCCCTCTTGTGTATCATTTTTCCCTCTTACTTCTAAGTGTGTATCCTGTACACAAACCTCATCTAAACTTGTAGGGTTAAAGATGAGTATGATATGTCTAAAATAGCTATGAAAAACTTCAATGTATTTTAGCAAAGTATCTTGAGATGATAAATCTACACCCAATATTAGTACTCTTATTCCAAACTCTTGAGTATATATTTTCACACTTTGACCCTTTAATTTCATAAATTTTTTCCAATCCATGATATATTTTTCAGGTATTCTAAATGATATAATTGTCTTCTTAGTGCAACAACAAAATCATTCTAAGACGTTAATACCTTAACATGTTTCTTCATGTCCTCTTGAGTTTTTTCTTCCTGTAAAATAAGTGTTGCACCTTCCAACCTTAATGAAGCAAGATTAATCTTGGTGTCATCATATTTGATCCTTTGTATCTTGCAATACACTTCAAGTTGACGAACCCAATTATCTAATTTCCCAACATTTACCTCTCCATCATAGATAGGCAATTCAAATTTTATGTCAAGTTTCAACAAAGGAATTTTTCCATGTCCCTTTGGAGAATGTGGAGGTGTTGGTGAAGGAGTTGTTGTGGGAGGAGATGATGGTGAAGATGGTGATGAGGATGGATCTGAAAAGAATGGTGTTTTCAAAAGTAGTTTGTCACCATTCCCTTTCGAAGGATTTTACCCATCTCCTTTTGGAGGATTGGAGCTCTCACCTTGCAACCTTGTGTTTCTCTCCTCATAGATAAATTTCACCATTTGTGTCATGTCAAAGAATTTATTCCTGGTGGATTTCTCATCTTCTGACATATTGTCATGCTCTCCTTCATGTAACATAATTTTTGAAGCTTCAACTTCAATTTTAGGCAGGATTTGTGGTGGAGATTGTGGCAAACTTGATATCCTTGTCCTTGACCTAACTTGAGGACTTGCACCCACAATATTCCCTTCTCATCTCTTTAGATTCAACCTTGTAAGCATTGCATACACTTGAAAATAATTAAACCCTCACAAAAGCAAAGAAAACCTAAGCTATGATACCAAAATGATCTATATTAAAAATTTCTTGAGGTTTATGTAAATTTTGCAAGTGACTTTATTAGGGCTTTAAGCCTCTTTTTTCAACTTCATAACACATAAACACAAAAATTAAACTCATTTTTTGTACTAAACATAAGAAAAAATCACCATAAAAGTAAAAAATACACAAAAAATGATGGAGTTCAACCCTCCTGGGCTACATCTCCTGGTCCAACTTCCAATGTTTGGGCCTCTTTCATTATGCTCAAAAAAGGGTGTTTACTTCAAGTTACAATGCTCAAATGGAGTTACAGATAGCTCCAATGGTTTCATAACTGTCAAAAATCCCCGTCTAGCCTCTTTCTACTCTCAAAAAGGCAAAAAACTAAAGGATTTATGATCTCCACAATTTTTCCAGCAGTCGTTCCTATAATTTCGACATGCCTGCAAACTGTCCTACAATTTCACCCTAAAAAGTTCTAACTAAGAAAATATTTCTCCAACCATTGACGCAATTCATGGGAGAATTAATTCACCCAAAATTTCCTATGGAACGAATAATTTAATATAAATCAGGGGGGGGGAGGCAGTCGGGCTAACCCCTAGCCCCTAGTCCTGCCCCTTGATTTTCCCATGGGTGCAGCGACCTGGGCTAGGGATAGCCCTGAACCACCCCCCAAATCTGCCCACCATAAAATTTATATTAAAGTTTTGAACTATATCTATTAATTGACATTGTTTGGCACATTGGTAGGGCATCGGTCTTGCTACTATGAGGTTCTATATTCAATTCACCAGGGTGCCATGTGGCATTCCTTGGTTGGTTCGACCAACAACCAATGAAAACGCTTCAATTCAAGCCAATCAAAATGTGACAAATGGTGATATGCTATAATATGAAGAAGTCTAGTCAACCATGCACAGTCATGGTCCAGTAAGCAGTACAGACTGCTGAATAGGTAGCCCTGTACATCCCAAAAACTATTTTTTTATCTATTTTGAAAAAAAAACAGAGCACGATTGTAGGAGCATACAGAGTTGGTTTTTCACGAAATGAGTTGCATCAGATTCAAAACGATGAGATATACGCAAGCGCACAAGTTTTTGTCCATTATGAGAATTTTGAATTTTGAGCATAAAATTGATCCACTAGATCATTTTTATTCTTCCTCAATCATTTATCTAGATCCTAGGGGTCATTATTCAAGTCTAAGGGACAAAAACCAAGCTTTGGGAGAAAATCTGGTCAAGTTTACACGTGCTACAGGAAGTTTTGTTTTTGCTATAGGAAGTCTTATTTAGGAGATAACTCACCAAATGACTAAGTAAAAAAAATAAAATAGGATGGGAAAATTGTTTTTACTAATTAGGATGTATTAGGTCTCCATTCCAATTGGAATCACCACAAAAGACTCATGTTCACATGGTCTACAAAAAAACAGAAAATTACTACTCTAAACACTGGAAATTCAAGAACTAGTGAGCTAGTTAACCTATCAAATTCCTAACCTGATCAAGTAAAAATTCAATGGGGTGATTTTTTTTATTAAAATGAATATTTGTATGACTTAATACAAGTGAAACCAACTCAAATTAATCTCATTAACCCATTCTAAAAAATAGCATAAAATTACTATTATTTCGATACAAGGCATTTCCAGAAATCCTATATTCGTGAACTAGTAACCAAATTCAAGTAGCTCAATGATGAATATGACATTAAAAAGTTATTATAAGGATTGATAATGCTTTTGAATCTATAAATAAACTATAAAATAACTCACTTCAATCATTTAACTGAATCCTACAACAAGAAAAACATCAATACTAAATACAGAAATAAGCAAAACAAGAATAATAGATGCATGTGAATAATAAGTGAAATGAACGTAAATAAATTGTGCAAGAGGGATCTAGGGCTCTTGGGATAGCCTAGCCTAAGGGAAATCAGGTTCCTATGGAAGAAACCACTCTTTATAAGATAAAAATGGCACAAAACTTCATTACTTGAATCAATCCAAGTACATCCCTACAAGAAATGAAAGTAGAGTTGCTAAACAACAAGTTTTCTCCACAATAAGACTAAGAAAAACATGCCCCTAGTGGCCAATTTGAATTGGTAATTATACAAATTTATGGGGAAGCATTTTATTTTAAAGGAGGAAGCATTCCCCTCCAAAATCCCTCAAATACTGGATCTGGTTCCCAACACTAGGAATGTGCATTAAATGATAGGGAACACATTCCTAGATTTTCTCAATCATTGGAGTTTTAGAATTTTTCAATAACTTCATGATATTTTATTCATTTATGCTCCAATATCGATCCTCTTGTATTAGGGAGCAATTCCCTATATTATCTCCTCCTCCAAATCTTCATAATATTCCCAATATTCTCACAACATTCTTCAAAAATAAATAATATTAGACACAAATATGTAATTATCTCTAAACCTTCCTAAGAACATATTAAAGCCAAAAAAACATTATTAAGTGTAGAAGGGGAGATTTAATATAGCCTTTATGTCCCTAAGAAAGGTTATATGGGCCTTAATTTATGTCTAGTTTAGAGGCCCATAATACTCCCCTACTGAAACCCTTGCTCATCCTCTGAGCAACCTATTCATCATCCTTGCCTTCTAGTTCTTCATGTATGCTGGCCTATTTCATTCTCTATTTTTTGGTCCATGTGTTTCTCCTCCTATTGTTCTTCCTTCTACTCTTCTATTTTCATTTCTTCCCTTATCTCAGTATCCCATGGAACTTCTAATGTAGGTTTAGTATGATTCTTTATCTCAGCCGATTCTTCAATTGTAATGGTTTATATTGTGAGGGAAACACCTTCATTTAGGTTTTTCTTCTTTGTATTCCTCTAGAAATTCTCTTTGTGAAAGGAAGGATTTCTTGTAATCCATTAACTCATTAGTAATATCATTCTCATTGAAGTCGAAACCCTTTAATTTTGATACAAGTTATTGGCCATGATGCATCATATTATCCACCAAATTCTTATGAACATCCTTAACTAGCAATGTAAATTATATTTTCTCATTAAACTATGGAATTGAAAGCACTTAACAGAGATTTATTTCTTCATAAAAAGGGAGAAATTGTGGTTAATAAACTGAAGAAAAATAAAGGAATGATGTCATGATCAAATTGGCGACTTTTATACCTTTAACCCTTAGAGAATGTATCATGTCTGTATCAAATCCTTTGTAGCTCTCTTGTGTTTATTAGTACCTTGAAGCTATTAATTAATCCTTATCCAACATCTTTGTAGAATTTATTTTCTCTTGCAGCTCTCTCTATTAACTTCATGTAGAAAATATTTCCTTCCTGTAGCAAATATGTTATTCTTGTAGCAAATTTGTTCTTCTTGTAGAAAATATGTTTTTCCTATCGCAACTCTATTTCGCCTATAGCAGCTAATATTTTCATGCCAAGAGGTGGTGAGAGCACCTTTTATTTATTATTTTATTTATTTATTATATTTTCTTCTATTTTCTTATTTTTTTCATTGCATGCAAAATATACTCAAAGTTTTTTTTGTTAACTGAGTTGGCTCTCAGTTGCCCCTTCACACTCCTTGTCCTCCATCGCAACTAAATGATTACCACCCACTTTCTTAAGTACCATTCACTTTTTTATTGTTCCTTTCTGACATGTTTGTGCGTCTTGGTGGAAAAGTGAAGCTAACTGTGAGGTAAAGCTGAGGTTGATCTCCTACTGATTTTGGCTATAAAAAACCTTTCCTTCTCACATTTTTAATATTTTCTTAAGCTAAAATAGATTTGAAGGGTCAGGTTAGAGAGTTTCATATCTGAGCCTCACGTCCTGGTCGTTTTTTGTAGGATGATGGATGTTGGTGTTGGAGCTGGAGTTGCATCACTGTGTTTAGATTGTTGCTTGATTCTTTGTTGTGTCTTCTTTCTTTTTGAGGTGATTTAACTTGAATTGCTTGTTGTGTGTGTGTTCAGGTACCTTGATGAGTCTGCACGTGTATTTATACTAGTGCAGGATCCTACTTATAGTGTCATTACTATCTTCAGAGTCATCTCACAAGTCTTCTTGGTCTCCATGATTGGTCAAAACCATCTTCAGGACTTCTCTGGTGCTTACACAGGGCTTGCTACAAGAAGTTACTTTTTCCTGTAGTAATCTCTTTATCTACATGTTTTAGGCTTCTATCTCTTTATGAGTGATGAGGGAGAGTGTGAGGTGGTATTAGGGTGATGGTAGGATGATTATAGGTTGGTGAGGAATGGGTGTGACCTTGGAAAATGGAGTGAAGGAACTATGTGTCTTTCAGAAATTTACAAAGGTGACAAAAGGTAAGGTTAGAAAAAAAAAACCTTGTGCTTGAGATGGAGGAGTGATGAGATGGTGGCAGGAAACCATGGGAAGACTCTACTCATTGATTTGTTTACACCTCAAGGCCCTTGGTGATTATTTTTTTTCCTCAATCCACCTGCATGTAGCTCACTGTAACTTCCTGTAGCAGTTACAGGACTTCCTTTATCATTTTAGAACAATCTCCTTGTAGCAGAATTTTTTTATCCAAAACTCTCAAATGGAAGAATGGATTAAAATGAAATTTTTTGTGCGTGTTACCATCATCTTTATGAACCTCTCCATAAAAAATCTCAATCATTGGATGCAAAAATCTCGAAAAACTTTAAAAATGGTCCTAGGTGATGGAGGCCAATTTCTCAAAAAGTGTGCTCCAGAATTTACTGAAATTTCTTGAGCATGTTACCATCATACATATGCATCTCCCCATGAAAAAACTTGGAAAATGGATGCATGGGTTTCAAGATATAATAAAAAAAAATTTATGCTAAAAAATAGGACTTCCTGTAGTAGTTTAGGACAACGAGGAAAATGATTGAGAAAAATTTGGAAATGATGGGTGGATGTTGGCAATGGATGAGGGCGATGGATTGACATGACCTTACTCCTTTTGGAGAATTTTAGAAAATGAGGATAATGTCCAAGTTTGACTTCCTTTGACTATATTTTTGACCAACTTGTTCTTTTGGTGCCAACATGTTTTTTTTCCTTGCAAAGGTTGGATAGGACCTGCATTCATTAGAGAGAGATACATCAAGCAATTTTTTCATTTTTTTCTTTTTTCTTACTCCTATTAGCTTCCTCAATGAGATTTTCAACTAGTAGGTCTACCTAGGTGCCTCAAAGGATGTTTTCACCTAGGATATTTATTTTTCTCTTTTTTCCAACCCATTGACTGCCTCATGGAGGTTTTCAATCAATGAGCCAATTTCAGGTGCCTCAAAAAAGGTTTTCACCTGAGATTTTATTCTTTTCTTTTTTCACTTTTTCCATTTTTTATTATTTTTTTCTCTATCCTATTCTACTTGGAAAAAAAATATCTTTCAAGTATAGGAATACTTCCAATGTATCCATGTGCACATCAAGATAATAGATAAAATCATGTGTACGCTCGAAACATATGCTTTTACATGTACCTGAATATGAGAGACCAACTGTTTTGACTAAGATGACATCAAGTATTGTTGAAGAAGAGTGTGTTGTTGCACTTTATGATTGTCTCTATTAACACCGAATCCTAAGGGATTGGGCGAAATTGTAATATAATATAAATATAAAATAAGGAAGTTGAAGAGAACATCACATATGGATCCTAAGAGTCTCACCTCCATGTATATAAAAATTCATATGTATTCTTAATGAATAACAAGTCAGTATTTGGTGGAGTTACCTCCTGGCATGACATGGTATCAGAGCCATTTCTATTTTTGGCATTCTCACCCTTCATTAGGGGAATTTTGAGGTCTAAAATGGGCCTCCTAAGGAAATTGTAAAATAATAGTGAAAATTTTAAATTATATTAGATTGCATCATCAAATTTTGGAGGGAAAAAAGGAAAATATATTTTTTTCAACTCGTATTTTAAACTTATCTCCCTATTGGTTTACTTAAATTTCGAGCGAAAATTGTCTTTGGATGAAAAACTTGATTCTTCATATAAGGAGTACCCATGTTGCATACTTTCGATGGACTCTGCTACACGAAAAATGAGAAATACATGAAAAATGTGATTTCAATTAGGTTTTTTCATGTATTTCTTATTTTTCGTGTAGCAGGATCCATTGAAAGTATCTAACATGGGTAATTATTGGATGAGGAATTAATTTTTTCATCCAACGAGTACTCCCGATCAAAATTTGAGCAAAAAATTAAGGAGATAAGTTGAAAATAAGAGTTGAAAGAGTAGTTTTATTATTTTATTACTTTTTAATTTTTTACCTTTTTACTCCTAAAATGGTGAATCATCCCCCATGGTTGACATAATCATCTTCAATATTATTGGTTTTTATAAAGTTTATTTTGGTTGTACATTTTTCTTAGGAGGCCCATTTTACACCTCAAAATTTCTCTAATGGTAACTCCCTCTCTAGATTTATGTTTTTCTACAAGAAAAAGTACAAAACTGATGGTTCACTTGAAAAGAAAAAATCCAGGCTTGTGGCAAAACGTTTTGCACAAAAATAAAGGGTTGATTATGAGGATAATTTATCCCCCACAGAAAAATGGGTTACCATCCGAACACTCTTTTCCTTGGAAGCTCAAAATGGTTGGAAATTCCATCAAATGGATGTAAAAACTTCTTTCTTGAATGGATATATAAAGGAGAATGTTTTATGTCCCATCCAGAAGGATTTGTTGTAAATGGCCAAGATAAAAAAAGTATGCAAGCTTGTAAAATCCTTGTATGGCCTCAAGTAAGCACCACGAGCTTGGTATGATAATTTAACTGAGCATCTTCGAAAACTTAAATTCAAACATTATGATCTTGATGATGCAAATTTTTTTGTCAAGAAAGTTGGAAAAAACGTTGTATATCTTGTGGTGTGTGTAGATGATATTTTGATGACAAGGAAAAATAAGAGTTATATGGCATCCATAAATAAGGAATTGAGGAAATGTTTTGAAATGACTGATTTGGGCTATGTTCACTATTATCTTGGTATTGAAGTGACTCAACATCCTAATTTTATACTCCTCTCGTAGAATAAGTGCATTGGAGATAATCAGGAGAATCACCTTTTTACAATATTATTCCTAAGATAAGATGAACACCATTTAGATCAAGAGGATATGTTTCGTAGTATTGCGCCTCAACATTGTAAGTGGGTTGAGCTACTTCATTGTGTGGGTTTGTAAACAGTGGTATAGGTAGTTGAGTGGGAGTGGATCTTTGATATGGATGTGGTTGGTATTGTTCTTATGGTGTAGGTGAATGATAGAGATAACTTGGAGTTGGGTATGGAGGATATTGAGGAAAATATTAAACATATTATGGATTTCTCCCATAAGGTTCTTGCCAACCTTGTTGCCAAGTTCGGTTTTGGGGTTGAGATTGCCAAGGTTTCCAAGGAGGGACTATGTCCCAATTACTTTGAGATGGATTTTCATGGGCTTGATATTGTGAATTAGGTTCTTGAACCATACGAGGTTGGCTAGGTTTCCATGGTCCTCTTGGAGTTACATAATAGATTTTCTTTGGTGATTGACTTGCCCCACTTTCTTCTTGGTACAATTCCTTCGACCTTGGTAATGATGGAAAATATTTAGTAGCATATGATTCTTCATGGATAACACAAATATCAACATCTTCTTTTTTCTCATTCTACATTCTTAACATTTCTACATGTTCACTTATATTGTTAAGTATTTTTGTTTTAAAGTTGTCAAGAAAAATTACAAGCTTAGCTTCACTTACCAATGTCGATGTTGATTTACTTACTCTTGCCATTCCTCTTGATATGTGCTTGCATGTTTCACAAAGTTTTTCAAATGATAATTGGCATACATCTCCTTGACTCATGAGATCAAGGAGATCAATCCGCTCATCCCTAATTCTTCTAAGTAAGAGGGTTTTTAGTGTGTCAAATCCTAAATGATGTAATTTTCTCCTCATAACATTATATATGAACCTCTCTATTAGATCCTCAAGGATATCATCTTCTTTTTTATTAATTCTAAAAATGATCTCATCTTCAATTCTAAAAATTTCTTCTTTAAGATCATGATCTTTATATTTTCTATAAATATCTTTTTCATATCATTCCATGATATTATTGGATTAGTACCTAAAATCATGACCCATTTAAGAGTTCTATCCTTCAATGTTTTTGGAAATAATCAACTTTTGAGTGTTGAGTAAGTAACCATAATATCTACAAAGTATTTCAAATTCAAAGAGAAAGATTTCCGGATCGTCTGACCCCATACCATGGAAGTTGGGAAGGAAATATGAAGGAATTTTCTTCATATGCACACTGACATCATTATCTTGAATGGGAAATCTAAGAGTACATTTTTTATTGTCATCATCTCCATCAATTTCTGATAACTTATTTGCCACCTCTTATTATTCTACCTACAAAAGTGGATGGTGATGTGGTTCTTACTACATCACGTGATCAAATGGCGGGGTGATTGGTGTCAGAGTTTTTTTTTTTGAATAATAATGTTAATGAAATGCAATTTTATGTTTTTGAAATGAAATCTGACTAATGCAAATATTTTTGTTTTTGCAGAAAGAAAATAAATGAATCAACTAGGGAAGAAAAAAATGCATACTTTTACACCTCCTCGGCAACAACTCCAAAAAGTGATGAGCCTTAGTTTTGCAACAAGAATTTTACAACTCCCAAGGCTACCAACATTAATTATCAACCCGAGGTTCAGAAAAACATAAGAGGTATTGGCACAATATGTGTAACATGCAATATGTCATTCTTTTTTTGATCGGATAAAATGGAGCGAATGTCATGAAATAAAATCCTAAAATAATTGCAGAAATTAAAGTGTTTTTTTGAAAATAAAATAATCCTAGATAAGAACAACAATTTGTAATTGAAATCCTAAGAGCATGAATTCAAATAAATAGGCCTAATCTAATTTGTAAAAATGTTTGTATTAATTGGTGTTTATTATTCCTCAATCATGTATTTAGATCCTAGGGTTCATGATTCAAGCCTAAGAGACAAAAGCCAATCTTTGGGAGCATATATAGTCAACTTTACACATGCAACAAGAGTGCTACAATAAGTTCTATTTTTGGTACAAGAAGTCTGGTTTAGGAGATAACTCACCGAATGACTAAGTAAATTAAATTAAAATGGGATGGGATGAATTTGGTTATTAATTAGGATGTCTTAGGTCTCCATTCCAAATGGAATCACTGCAAAATACTCTTTTTCACATGTGCTAAAAAATAACAGAAACTTACTACTCTAAAAAATGGAAATTCAAGAACTAGTGAGCTAGTTGACCTATCGAATTCCTAACCTAATAAATTGAAAATGAAATGGGTTACATTTTGTTATTAAATTGAATTTTTGTATGACCTAATACAAATGGAATCAATTCAAATGAATCTCACTAACCCATTCTAAAAAATAGCAGGAAACTAGTACTATTTCGATACAATGCATTTTCAGAAATCGTATATTCGTGAACTAGTAACCAAATCCAAGTGGCTCAATGATGAAGATGGCCTTAAAAGTTTATTCTAAGGAATAAAAATTCTTTTGAATTTGCAAATAGCCTGAAAAATAAATCACTTCAATTATTTAACTCAATCTTACAACAAGAAAAGCATCAATTCTAAATACAGAAATAAGAAAAACAAGAATAAGATATGCGTGTGAATAATAAGTGAAAATAACATAAATAAATTGTGAAAGACAGCTATGAGGCTCCTAGGATGGCCAAGCCCAACGAAAATTAGAGTCCTATGGAAGAAACCAAGCTTTAGAAGCTAAAAATGGCACCAAACTTCATTATTTGAATCAATCCAAGTACATCACTGCAAGAAATGAAAGTAGAACTGCTAAAACACAGGTTTTCTCCATAAGAAAAATAAGAAAACCATGCCCGTAGAGGGGGAGCATTGGTACTTATAAAAATTGATTGGGAAGACTTATCATTTAAAGGAGGAATATTTCCCCTCCAAAATCCCTCATATAGTGGATCTAGTTCCCAACTCTAGGAATGCGCATTAAATGATAGGGAACACATTCCTACATTTTCTCAATCATTAGAGTTCCAAAATTACTAAATAATTTCATGATATTTATTCATTTATTATTGAATATTGATCTTCGTATAGTAGGGAGAAAGTCCCTGGATTATATCCTCCTCCAAATCTTCATAATCTGCCCAATATTCTCACAATATTCTTCAAAAATAAATAATATTAGGCACAAATATGCAATTATCTCTAAACCTTCCTAAGAAAATATTAAAGATAAAAAAACATTATTAAGTGTAGAAGGGGAGATTTAATATAGCATTTATGTGCCTAAGAAAGCTTATATGGGCCTTAATTTATGTCTAATTTAGAGGCCCATCAACAAGTACACATAAAATCAAATGCTTAATAAAAATAATCAACAACTCTTTTTTGAGCTTACACACAGATTAGTTTAGTCTAGGATCTTGGGTTAGGAAGTGGTGAGTAAATTACCCAAGATCATGAAATGAAAAACTAGTGTCATTAAAGAGAGAAAAATACTATTTCACTCATATCATCTAGGACCGCTCCCATAAAAAAGGAGTTAAGCGCGAGAAAAGATTGGAGTATGTTAGAAGGTATCCCACCTTCGATTGCATTTCCAGTGGGTATTCTATGTATTGGGGATCCCCTTGGGGATATCAGATATGAGTTGGGGACATAGTTTTCCTACCCATAAAACATACTATCCATGATCATGACCCCCCCTATGGCATCTGTGATTTCATATAACCTTAGTGGCCATACTTTTTAGGGACAAAAACAAGGTGACAAGGGTGGGCTTCCCTAGTACCTAAACAGACGAACCTACTCTATCTTTTGTTTTTTGGAGGGTGCTTATCTTCACGAGAGTACTTTTCCCCTAAATATGAGTTTGGGTGAAGATAAGGAGTAATCGTAACTGTAAATATGTCCAACTCTCTCTGTTAGCCAATGTGATAACGGGTTTCATCTCCAGCGATTGGTGGCTATCAGACATATTCATATCCCTTGCCTACTTGCTGATTGTCTTTTAGAGTTTTTTTTTAGGTGCTGGTTTGTTATCACTGAGACTATAGTAAAAATAATTTTAATTTTTTTTGATAAAATATATATGTCATTGTGGCTACATTCGACCCTCGTCGTCTATCTAGATGACAAATAGTTCTTCATCCACTAGCCCTAAAGGATCTTTCAGGCCTTGGTGATCCATATTCTCCCTCTTCATGAAATTAGTCTCGAGTTTCTAATACTGAATCACGTATCACTTCCTAAGAAAATATACTACATGAGGAATTTTTCAACGAAGGAGTAGCACCTCCTTCTAATCCTCCCCCCCACCAATCCTCTTGGTCCAGTGCTGATTTAGGTTGCACCTGTACCTGTCATGTATTCATCTATTTCCACATCTAATATCCACATGTCGACTAGTGGTTTGTGGTCTTTTGTGGACAATTTTTCTCCACCACCACTTCCCATGCCTATTTTCAGTTCTACACCATTGATCCGTCAACCTGATATTTATATTATGCCTAGTCCAGGAAACTTACTTACAACAACTATGAATGGAGTAAAATACCTCTCATTCCCCACCCCCTTCGTTTCTACTTCTGGATCTCCAATTGTCACTCCTAATAACTCTGCTAGCTCAGCCCCTTTCAACAACCCTTTTCTAAGTTTGAACCCCCAGGTTAAAATGCTTGGTGGAAATTTTCCCAACGTGCATATACTAGGAGGGGGGATTTTTGTGCCCATATTATCTATAACACAAGTTGGTTAGTCACTTATTGATTTTATTCCACCTAGTGGTCACTACCCCAGTGTCAGTCATGTACCAGTTTCCAACTATGTGTCCAACAACAACCTCCAGCCAAGTCTTTTTGCATCCATTTCGGCACCCCATCCTCAACCTTAGTTAGGTCAAGGGGGAAATTAATATCCTCTGGGAAACTAGTCTTTTTCGCCCAGCCTAATATCCCATATAGACAACCACCTTATATGTGACCACAACAAGGAATCTATTATCACATGAATCCCTTATGTCATGTTGGAAACACCTTTATGGGAAGGACCCTAGTTCCTTTAGGTCACTCAGAACCACCTTGGTCAGATTCGGGGAAACCTACGCCACTTCCATTTTTGGTAACATTAGATATCCCAAAGCTATATAAGCTAACTAATGACCCCATCAATCACAACTTGCACTAGCCTCCTATACCACACAAGATAGCCACATAAATTCTGAAATTTGAAGTGAAAAAATGGGATGAAGCGACCATACATGTCACGAACTACCATTTACGGCATGTATCGAATTCCATGGTGGATGAAAAAATTCGGCTCAAACTCTTCCCCCACACCCTCACAGGAAATTATTCTGAGTGGTACTGTTGGAACAAGGTCCCTTGCAAGCTGCAAAACTGGTCCATTTTGTACATTTTTTTATTATATTTAGTCTAACGCAGGGGTTTTGGGGTGGGTCAAAGCCCCTAAAGCATTGTAAATGGGTCAAGGGTAGAACAAGAGTCCAAAAACCATGGTTTGCAGACCATTGGATGCGTAGGCTAAAATAGTATAAGTAGTTGAACCTTTTTGAGTTGTAGGACAAACTAAGAATGATAAGAGATTGATGCTAATCGCAAATTGATAGATCTGGTTAGGGTTGTTGGGGAAGGACTCCTGTTGCTGTGTGCACAGAGATTCTCTGTCCTGCTGTGCGCGGACCCTGCTACTATGTGCGCAGGTTGGGTTTAGGTATTATAAGTAGATATAAAGGATTAATGAATGCAGAAGTATTGTTGGATACCTGAATCTGTTGGAATTAATCTGTGATGTTTGGTTGGTTAATATATGTTGATGAATTATTGATTTAAGCTACGAATATATTTTTGTTACTTTTTTATGCTGTGATCTCGGTCTGTTCTATTACAATTCCTGCAAGAAAATCTAGAATAGTTGTGTTATCTTTATATAAGTTCATGATCTGTTGATTACTTGAATATCATTGCTATTGAGCACATGGATGCGAAAGGAATCTATAGATATAGGCTCTGTGACATAATATCTGGTGACTATAAGGGTGAACACAGCTCTGCTTGACTTACCTACCCTATCCCAGGGTGCAGAAACCTAGTTCCAGCACCCACCCATACTACTTCAGGTGAGACTTTGGCCTGCGCAAGCTGCTGAAAGGGCCAATAGTATAGGGGTTTGTTGGAAAACCTTGAACATCTGAACCTGGGTCAGGACCCCTCGAGAGAAAAAATGGTTCTGTTGTCGAGACCGAGAGAATTTTGAGAGAGGGATCGGGTAATGCCAAGGCTGTATTGGAAACCTGAAAGGAAGGAAATTGACGAATGGTTCGAACAGCAAGTTCAGGAATTCATAGTAACAGAAAACCATAGTAAGAGGTTGACTGCCAAGGAGTGGAAAAATAAGTATATTTTCACAGAGATATACGAGATCTTCTTTGTGACAACTTCGATCAAGCTCCAGGAGTGGCTCGCAAGATTGGTTTAATTTCAAAAGTGTTGGAGGGATGAACAGGTCATGCAGTGGACCCCTGATTTGATCCAGCAGTTAGAGAAAGACTGATAACACCATCACTCACATGGTGGACCACTGGGTGGACAGTGTGCTAGGGGGGTTCGTGACGGAATTCGCCATTGATTAGTTCATATCCTACTCTGAAGCAAAGTGAATATTCTTCAAGGGTTTCTGGGTACGTTTCTAAAGACCTTACCATTGCTGATTGAGATATTACTGTGCGAAAAGAGTATCTTGTGTAGTCACACCGAGTGAATGACTGCTGATTCGGACTGAAGTTCGTTGTGAAGCGGTAAATACTATCGGACCAACCTAGAAGGAGATAGATTTGTATACAGCTCGGTAAGAGAAGCGACTGCATAGAATCCTCCCAACACACCACTTTCGAACCAGCATATGGGTAAGAAATCAAAACACCTCTGCCGCCACCATCGGAAGACGACATGGCTGCACATATGAAGTTACCCACCTTTAAGGGTGTAGGAGATGAAGAAATGGATCAGTTCTAGTTTTTCACATAATCGGTATGGAGTGGGTAGAACGTAGCTAGTGATGTGGTGAGGTGGGCACATCTATCCCTTACCTTTGAGGGAAGAGCATTGGACTGGTACATGGGATACATCAGACAACGTGTGAACACAACAATTGAGGAGGTTAAGAACGCTTTGAAGCAGCAATTTAAGAAGCCTAAGTCCTACTCACAAATAGTGGTTGATCTCAAATATTTCAAGCAAGGGCCCTCTGAGTCTATGGGGGAGGCTGATCAACAACTAAATAAAGAGATTATAGAAGGAGGATTTCAATATGATGAAAGACAACATACATAATGGTTCATCGCCATGTTACTACCTCACCTACGCACACCTATGGGTCACCAAAATTTCGACTCGCAGGAGAAAGCCTTGGAAGCTGCAATGAAGTTAGAAGCTGCACCTCAAGATGAGACCCAATTAGGCATCCAACATATCCAAGGGTAGCTAGGAGAAATGAACATACAGATCCAGAACCTACGACAAGAGCAAGGAGCAGAAGCTAGTCCTGAAAGGTGGTGCGTACGATGCAGGGTGAATGGTCACACCAAAGATAACTGCCCTTTACTAACAAACTATGTGCATGCAGGAGGACCCAGTCCACTACGTCCAGGATCAAGCAGAGGACTTAGTCCATTGTGTCGAGGCTCCAGCTGACCTGCGTTATGGTGTGAGGATTTCCGCATAGCTAGCCTGCATGATACGAACCATTGCCCCCGCCTAGGTGTGTACATCTCGGAAGTAAAACAGCAATGGTGCAGGTTTTGTCGGTAAGTAGGAAATGATGAGTAGAACTGTCAAATGTATGAGCTGATGATAGATCGAAGAAACTTATATAGAGTGAAAATGGATCCTGCGTCACCAAGGTCTCCGGTAGGCATAGGCGGCTTCCCGGCTAGGGGCAGGGGAGGCGGTCAAGGTGGAAGCACAGGTCGGGGCCAAGGAAAATTGATCTGTTATAACTATGGAGAATTAGGGCACTTTGCAAGAGATTGTCCGAATCCTATGAGGTAGTCCTGCCGGTACTGTAGAAATCTAGATCATGCAATTGAAGACTATCCAATCTTGATAGCAAAAATGCAGGAGAAGCAGCCAACACCTACGCAGAATGTATAGAGAGTTAAGGCTGAGCTGCAAAACAAATATCCAAGCATAAATGTCATAACACACAATGGAATGGCCACCGGAAGACCTGGGGAGAATGCTACGACTGAATCTCAGATTCAGCAAGCTGTTATCAAGCAAGAGGCTTTGGACCTAAGCAAGGAAAAAGAGACATTTATCACAGCTTGTAAAGAATTTGTGAAAGCAGACGAATCTACTTCTCAGACACCTGCGAACCTTCAGGTGGATGAGGAGGTCAAGCCCTTTTTACAAGCATGTATGAAGTTGTTGTGCAACCCAACGGCTGTAGAGAATCTTCAGGCATTAATAGATAGTTGTGCAACATGACCTAGCCTACCCTCGGAAACTAGGGATGTGCACAAACTATACAGGTATAAGAAATACAATGGTAGGGAAATGTGGTTGACTACACAGCTCAATGATTATGAGATTGATCAAGTTATTTTGGACCTAGGGTCAGATGCGAATGTATTGCCTAAAAAGACTTGGCAATGAATGGAAGAGCCTAAGTTGGAATGGTCCACTATTTAGCTGTGCATGGAAAATCAGCAGAAAATCATCCCACTAGGAAGGTTGTCTAAAATTACGGTGGATATCGTAGGATTAAAGGCCTGATCCGACTTTGAAGTAATTGAAATTGTAGAAAATGCAGACCCCTACCCTGTTCTCTTAGGGCTGGACTGGGCCATAGATATGGGCAGTATCATCAACCTCAAAAAGAGAAGCATGGTGTTTGAGAATAACGGTATAAGGGTGATAGTACCCTCAGATCCTGCAGAAGGAAAACGATACACAGAGCTAGTTCGTGATGAAAAGGAGGTGGATCACATTTATAAGTTGACTGCACGGGACGAATATTGGATCAAACCCATGGCAGAAGGAGTACTCTGTTGGGAAAATGACAGTGAATGCTTCTCTGACTATGATGGGGAGATGGAGAATTGGCAAAACTGGTTGCAAGATGTCTCGGCACTGCGATGTATTCGAGTCACAAGGGACTTCCACTGCATTTCGTTAGAGGTAAGAGATATACCCTACTTTGATGGTTCTTATAGCATTAAGGAATTTTTGCGAGCATTCAAAGCCGAGGTTCCAAGAGAACAAAGGATATGGGCCCTTAATCTAGCGATGTATGCAACACCTGCAAGATGGTGGGAGACACATAAAGGGGCATTCCAGGACTAGGAGGATTGTCGGGACATGATGCTCCTCTGATTTGAGCCTCTGGTAAAGGTGCAGGTCGAGATATTCCTTGGCCCAGGGGACCCGCGTAAACACTTGCTAGCCTGCATCAAGGCATGGGGTGATGAATTTATGGAAGAATGGGTTCACTTTTTCATTCATGCATTAGGTCCAATCCTAACCGTGTGTTACCTATATGCAGAACTACATCAATGCACCCACCACTGGGATACTCTGAGGGATGAATTCATAGGGACATTTGGACTCATAGGGGGGTCAAAAGTGCTTGACGAGGCTCTGCAGGGTATAGATACATTTGTGTTCAAGGAACTTAGATTCACTGAAGCATTCAGGGCGCCGACATGGGAATCATAGATGCAGGATATTGTCAACTACCACAGCTTGGCAAGGGAAGAAAGTGAAGAAGACCCGCGGTCTGTCTCTATTCCGGAGTTGTAAGGAGAGAGCCCCATTGCAAGACCCCCGCTGCAAGAGTTGGACGTCACTAAGCCTCTCAGGCTACATGAAGTCAATATTGGGACAAAAGAACATCCTAGGTTAGCTAAGATTGGGGACTATTGGGATTAAAATACAGTAATAAAAGTGGTCGATTTACTCATCGAGTACCAGGACTTATTCCCAACGAATTTTTCAGAACTAAAGGGGATCATGGGGGACTTAGGGGTCATGCATATGACTCTCAAACTATATGCTCAGCCCATAAAAAAGTGACTCTATGGGTTGAACCCAAAATATAAGCAGAAATTCAAGGAAGAAATTGATAAAATGATCGCTGCAGGTATCATCGAACCTATCAAACAGTCAGACTGGGTTAGCCCAATGGTGGTTCAGGAGAAAAGGCTAAAGGGGAGATTCGGATCTACGTGGACTTGTGCAAGTTAAATGGTGTTTGTGTTCATGACCCATTTCCTACACTTCTCAGACGAAATTTTGGATAGCATGGGGGGACAGGAAGCATACTCCTTTAAGGACGGATTCTCAAGGTACCGTTAGATTAGAATCACTCCTGAGGACCGCAAAAAAACCATGTTCGCCATGGAGTGGGGCTCTTTCTAGTATACTGTCATGTTGTTTGGTATCAAGAATTCCCTTGCTATTTTCTCGTGGGTAGTGGTTGCAGTGTTCAAATAATTCATCCACAAGTTCCTAGAAGTATATTTTGATCATTGGATCATCTTCGGCCTGGTGAAGGCGCGCGTATCAAACTTGTGCATGATGTTGGATGCCTGCCAGAAGCAACAGATCTCCTTGAATATCAAGAAGTTTATCTTCTGTGTACCCTTTGCTATCCTGCTCGGCCATATAGTTTGTCGCCAAGGGCTGATGGTGGATCCTGCCAAAATTGTAGTAGTCATCAACTTGCCACTACCGACAATGGAGAAACAGCTGCACTCGATCCTTGGGCACATAGGCTACTACCAAAAATTCATTCAAGGCTATGCACTGATCACGACCCCTATGGAGAAATTTCTTAAAAAGGATGTTTCGTTCTATTGGGATGATGAGTGTCAAAAGAGATTTGAGTTACTTAAAGAAAATATGGTCTCGGAACCTATTCTCATCTTTCCTGATTGGGAGAAGGTCTTTCATGTCCACGTTGATGCATCGGGAATTACTCTTGGGGCTATCCTTGTTAAGTCACTATATTAATAGTGTAGCCCCTTATTATGTTAGTGTAGCCCCCCTTATTGTTATTATTGTACCCTTGTAACCCCCATTTTGTTATTATTTTTCCCTTAAATTATTATTGTTAGGTCAGCTAGAATTACATTGTGGCCCACTAGGATTACATTATGGCCCCATGGACTCCTATATATAGAAAGGAGGTTTTGTAAATTGTATCATCCAAGAATTGTTCATTTATGTAATGTATTGGAGGTTTCCCCCTTGAAGTGGCTCATTTCTAAGGCGTTTATATCTCTTTTCTTCTCTTTCTGGAGCTGGTTACACAACATTTGGTATCAGAGCTTTGGATTCTAGGGTTTCACTGCTCCAAAAAATTCATCGTGGAATTTTCGCTATAAATTTATTTTCTACGAAGTTTCAGAAGCTGAAATCCTGAGGAACATTTTCAAAAAAATTCAGAGCTTGGTTCGCAATATTTTCGGAGATATCATCTGTGGAAGTGAGGTCTTTTTTCAAGCTCCTAAACAGGTCATCGTGGAATTTTCGATATAAATTTTTTTATACGAAGGTTCAGAATCTAAAATTCATATGGTACGAAGCTGAAATCCCGAGGAAATTTGTCAAAAAATTTCAGAGCTTTTTTCACAACATTTTTGGAGATATGATCTGTGGAAGGTAGTGCGTTTTCAGGCTCCTGAATTTCATCTCAAAGAGGTGATCGTGGGAAAAGTTCAATAACTCTCTCTTTGGGCAGTGGATTTGAGTTCCGTAAAAATTGGTCACAAGTACACAGAATATAGTTTTTGGGCTATCAATTTCAGAGACAAAGGACAAAACAGAGACACGTGGCAAGTCATACAAGTTTGCTCTACTGAACCAGTCCAAAATTAGGTCATTGTGGGAGATTGGACACAACTTTGTCTTGGAGAATCCAAATCAAGTCAGACTTGTGGCAATAAAAAGAGAGTTTAGAGGGCTACTTCAGTTCTTAATTTCAGATATTGAAGAGCCTAAATCACATAGATAATCTAATTTCAATATCGAGCTCCTCAAAAGCAAGAAAAATGTGTGTATTTGTTTTTTAAAATTGCATAACGTTTGTTTGAAAAAGTAGTTTGAAGTGATTCCAAGGGCATATTGAAGAATATTTATCAGCATTGGGTTATATAATGCCTCCAAAAAATAATTCCATACCCATTAAGCCCTCAGAAATCTATACAATGATGCATGAAGAGGAAGAATTGCAGTATGAGATATCAAAATTACGGTACCAAGTGCAACAAGTTTCGATCTTACGAAGAGCAATTGAAGATGAAATAGATGGTCTAAAAGCATAAATGGAGGCTAATTTTTATGGTTTGAAGGATCAAATAATAGCTAATATGGATGATAAATTAGTGGAAGATCACAGCGAGCATCAACAACAAGTTCTCCAACTCTCAAAGGATAACCCAACTTTGGTGCAGAATCTAATGAAACAACAGGAAGATCAACATCACATCGAAAGAAGTTATGAAGCAGTCATAGAAACAAGAAATCGACAATTACGATCAATTTCAGCGTATCTCAGCAAGTGGAAGAACTTTCCCGTAAAATATTTCACATGGGAGGATGAGAATTTTATACAGAAGCATCAAGAAATAATCAAGCGTTGAGGACAACACTTGTTTGAAGGAGAGGGGCATGTTAAGTCCCTATATTAATAGTGTAGTCCCATATTATGTTAGTGTAGCCCCCCTTATTGTTATTATTGTACCCTTGTAACCCCCATTTTGTTATTATTGTGCCCTTAAATTATTATTGTTAGGTCGGCTAGAATTACATTGTGGCCCACTAGGATTACATTATGGCCCCATGGACTCCTATATATAGAAAGGAGGTTTTGTAAATTGTATCATCCAAGAATTGTTCATTTATGTAATGTATTGGAGGTTTCCCCTCGAAGTGGCTTATTTCTAAGGCGTTGATATCTTTTTTCTTCTATTTTTGGAGCTAGTTACACAACAATCCTTATGCAGCCAGGAGAAGGAGACATTGACCATCTGGTTGCCTTTGCAAGTCGGAAACTATTTGGCACCGAACGTAATTACTCCACTACAGAGTGGGAGGGGTTGGCCATGATGTATGCTTTTCAGAAATATCAGCACTACTTGTTAGGAGGACACTTCAAAATGTTTACAGACCATTCAGCCATGAAGTACCTAGTAAATAAGCACGTTTTGGGTGGGAAAATATGCTGATGGTTACTGCTATTTCAGGAGTATGACTTTGAAATCATCGTTAAGCTGGGAAAGCTAAATGCTGGGATGGATCACTTATCACGAATAGAGAGTGGTGAGGAGCCGACCAACCTGGAAGATGGATTGCCTGGTGTGTAGTTGTTTGCTATTAAGGTAGTAGATGCCCACTTCGCTAATATCATTCAGTTATTGACTACTGGGATGGCACCCCCAGAGTATTCAATGCAACAAAAGAAAGAGCTAGTCACTCGAGTAGCAGATTTTACCATCATTGCATGTCAGTTATATAAGATGGGAGCTGATGAAGTATTGCGGAGATATGTTTTGGAGCATGAAAGGCATGCTATATTGGCAGAAGCTCATGAGGGAGTACCAAGAGATCACTACACAGGGAGAGAAATGGTGCAAAAGGTCTTGAGGACTGGGTTATGGTGGCCTACCCTACGTCGTGATGCCCACAATCATTGTAAAGCCTGCGATATGTGCCAACGAATAGGGAGACCATCCCGCATGGATGAAATGCCCCTTCAACCGTAAATGGATCTACAATCATTTGATAAGTGGGCCATTGATCGCATAGGGCCTACCAACCCACCAGGAAAGAAGATGGGTGTGCGCTACATTATTACTGCCACTAATTACATAACTAGGTGGGCCAAAGCACAAGAAGTAAAGGATTGCATTGTGGATACCACTGCGCATTTCATCTTTGAATAGATCCTAACCGAATTTGGGTGTTCGAAGATCCTCATAAGAGACAGGGGTACACACTTTGTTAATGAAACAATCCAAGCTTTGATCACAGAGTTCCAAATCCATCATGAAAAAAGCACACCATATCATCCACAGGCAAATGGTGCAGTTGAAGCCTTTAACAAAATCTTGGAGCAAGCACTGACAAAGGTCTACAATTCTGATCGCAGCGATTGGGATGTCTGCATCCCATTAGTTCTTTGGGCTTATTGAACCACCTACAAGAAGCTAACTGGGAAAAATCCTTTTAGGATGGTCTATGTAAAGGAGGCTATTATGCCAATGGAGTACATTATTCCTAGTCTACGTATCACAGCAGTTACAAATGTGGTGGACCCTAACATCATGGACGAGAGATTAGCAAAACTTATGGATTTGGAGGAAGATTGGTTCCTAGCTAATTTCCATGAGCAGGTGCAGAAGGCTCGCGATAAATCCTAGCATGATCGACATATTCTCCAAAATACCTTCATGAAGGATGAATTTCTCCTCTTATCCGATAGCCAGTTTGTAAAACATCCAGGGAATTTCTAGCAGCACTGGCTTCACCCCTATACAGTTAAGGAGATCACGGATGGCGAAGTTGTTCGTCTAGCCACCCTGCGCGGTGATATGTTGCCAGGATATGTCAATGGTAGTCGGCTCAAACCATATCAGATAAAATGAATACATGGTTGGAGTAGTTGTGCAAGTGTAGATGGTGAACCTACCATCGTAGTGACTCGGGACGAGTCAAAAGATTATGTTGGGGGAATGTTGGAACAGGGTCCCTTGCAAGCTATGAAACTGGTCCATTTTTTACATTTTTTTATTATATTTAGTCTAACGCAGGGGTTTTGGGGTGGGTCAAAGCTCCTAAAGCATTTTAAATGGGTCATGGATAGACCAAGAGTTCGCAAACCATGATTTACGGACCATTGGATGCGTAGGCTAAAATAGTATAAGTATTTGAAAATTTTTGAGTTGTATGATAGACTAAGAATGATAAGAGATTGATGCTAAGTGCGAATTAATAGATCTAGTTAGGGTTGTTCGAGAAGGACTCTTGTTGCTGTGTCCACGGAGATTCTCTGTCCTGCTGTGTGCAGACCCTGCTGCTGTGTGTGCAGGTTGGGTTTAGGTATTGTAAGTAGATTTGAAGGATTAATGAATGCGGAAGTATTATTGGATACCTGAATCTGTTGGAATTACTCTGTGATGTTTCTTTGATTAATATATGTTGATGCATTATTGATTTAAGCTACGAATATATTTTTGTTACTTGTTTATGCTGTGATTTGGGTCTATTCTGTTACAATTCATGCAAGAAGATCTGGAATAGCTGTGTTATCTTTATATAAGTTCATGATCTGTTGATTAATGTGAATATCATTGCTATTGAGCACGTGGATGTGAAAGGAATCTATAGATATAGGCTCTATGACACAAGATCTAGTGACTATAAGGGTGAATGTAGCTCTGCTTGACATACCTACCCTCTCCCAGGGTGTGAAAGCCTGGTTCCAGCACCCACCCATACTACTTCGGGTGAGACTTTGGCCTATGCAAGCAGGTCACTGCTGAAAGGGCCAGTAGTATAGGTGTTTTTTGGAAAACCTTGAACATCGGAACCTGGTTCAGGATCCCTCGAGCCAACAGGTGCATTGAGTTACCACGTGTGTCAGTCAACATCTTTGTAGCCCTAGGAATGGAATTGTTGAAACACTTCCGACTTCTTATCCACTATGAGAACTACTTATCGCTTTGCGCCAAGACACTCGCACCCACGTCTTTGATCATATCCATGAATGGAGATGTAGGGAGAGGCTTGGCAATGCCCCAATTCTAGATCACATGTTAGCATATTGGTTCTACAAGTCACTTCTTCTCCCCATTGCAAAGGATGTTTCCTTAGCTGGTGCAGTCACATAAGACCAATCCATTTGTCATGCCAAATATCTAGACTTAATCTACTTGCAATTTGGCACTCTTTATGATATACTCCCCCATTCCCCTTGAAATTCCAATACTCTCGCTACTCAGCAACTCAGAGTGAAATTTGATGGTCTTGTTAGTGCAACCTCTGGGGCTGCTATAAAACAACTGAGCAGGAAATTTTCCTAGCTATCTCTTGTTGTTGATACCTCCTATAATACCCAATTGGATTCTCTTCCAACCACTGTGGTAAACTCTATGCAATCTACAAAAAAACCTAGTGGTAAGAATAAGAAGAACACAAAAAAAACCTCTCCTTCTAAGGAGCAGCTTGTTATTCAGAACAATCCCAATCATAAATCCACTACCAAATCATAAAAGGGGAAGGATAAAATTGTCAAGTTCTATTGCAAGATCTATTTTGAGGACCACATGACTTATAAATGTCCTCGCCTTCAATAATGCACATAATTTCTTACACATAAGGAAAATTTCCAAACCCCTGCAGTCCTTAACAATCCTTTCCCTTCTTAGCAGTAACAACACCTCATAACAAACCCACCACAACCCTCGCAATGGGGAAATGGTGGTTCACATCCTCCTTCCTTTGGTGAAGGATCAGTGACTATTTATAGCTTGCAAATGGTTGACCTTCAAACGTGAGCCAAAATTTATGGAACTTTAGTCACTAACGGTTAGGAAGCCACCTCAAGTTCAAATCCACCACCACCTAATGATATTCATATCTAAAGGCTCGTTGTTGACCTTGTGATCTGTCCCCCCGAAGGGATGCTTCATCGCATGACAAAGAGAACCACTGCACCTATTTCCCAAAACAAAAGGATTATAGAATATTTGGAGCAGGAATCATCAGTTATTTCTTCCCTCGAAATTTTACAAACTTGTGTAGCATGTAGGTGTTCAATTATCAAATGTACTCTTCCAGGTTTGCTTAGTAGTGGTCCTAGGTCAAAATTTTATGTTTCAAGTCAGTTTTCAAATAAAATTTTGTTCACTGAATATGTCTAGGTCTGAAATGCTACTCCCTTCACTCTATTCATGGTCATCATCATTTCATAGGTCATGCCATCCACCAATCATCTAGGGTTTGAGGTCATTCACCACACCTTCATTTAGGTTAGAGTCTAGGTATCATTTGTTTCGCCACCATAAGAATCGATTATGTCATAAAAGAACACGAACAAAATCTCATTTTCACCATACAAGTCATTTTCATAGGGAGTTAACAAATATAGGGAAATAAGTAAAAATATCCTCTATTCTCATTATCATACTTCACAGTGGTCATGGGTTGAAGAAAAATAAGCAAATTTGTACCA
Organism: Pinus albicaulis; assembly: GCA_034641835.2. Taxonomy (NCBI): domain Eukaryota; kingdom Viridiplantae; phylum Streptophyta; class Pinopsida; order Pinales; family Pinaceae; genus Pinus; species Pinus albicaulis. The sequence continues at coordinate 526,319,985 of CM076573.1, read as the reverse complement.
ACACTACTTGTGCTACGCTTTTGGGCATGTTGCACAGGTGCTACACTTTTGGTGTTTGAGCTCCAAATCAGTTCTCCAAGGTTCAAAACCACTACACAAAGGTTCATACACATCCTAAATAGTATGTGTATACCCTCCATATCTCTCTCAAGTCAAAATTCATTAGCAAATGAGTGGTTTCCTTCATTAGGTTACCTCCACTACTTTTTTGGTGTATTTCATATATTGTTTGTTTCAGCTGATAAAACCCTAACATAACCATCTACATCCTTCACACACCATAACCTAACATCTTCTATCAACCCTATTTTCCATCAATTTCATTAAAACCCTAATTTTCACTATATTTTTGCTGGAAAAACTAGTGAAACCCTATGTTTTGAACTATTGGTACCTTCCACCTGCCCATTCCCAAAACTTCCACTTGCATCTTGTAGCCAACTCATCACCCTACCTCCCCAAATTTTTAGGGATTTTTCCCTAACTTCCTTCCACTTCATTTCTGTCCCTAAAACCACTCTACCACTATCCCCTTTTTTCCTAATTTTCCACCTTCCCTATCCACTACATCAAGCTAGGGTTTTCATTGTTGAAAAAAATCATGGAGGGTGAGAAGATGGTCCATAAGGGAGGTCACGAGTCTAGGTTTGAGCCAAATCAGACCCATGGAAATTTTTTTAGAGATTTATGATCAAGCCAGGGTTTACATTGCAAACAGGGACAATTTGGCTTCAAAATCAGTTTATGATGTAACAAAGATGAATTTTACAAAAGTGAAACCGACTTTTGTCAATGATAGGCCAAAGAAAAAAAAACACCTTCAGTTTATGAACAGGTGTTGTGGTTTGAAAGAAATGATTTGTTATGAAACCAACTCCAAAATTAGAAGAAAAGAGAGATCAACACCTTAGAAATAAGCCACTTCGAGGGGGAAACCTCCAATACATTACATAAATGAACAATTATTGGATGATACAAATGAAAAAACCTCCTTTCTATATATAGGAGTCCATGGGGCCAAAATGTAATCCTAGCCAACCTAACAATAATAATGTAAGGGCACAATAATAACAATATGGGGGTTATAAGGGTACAATAATAACAATAAGGGGGTTACACTAACAAAAATAAGGGACTATACTAGTAATATAAGGACCTAACATGCTCCTCTCCTTCAAAAAATTATTGTCCTCAACGCTTGAGTAGCTCTTGGTGCTTTTGTATAAAATTCTCATCCTCCCATCTAGAATCTTTAGTGGGTAAGTTCTTCCATTTGATGAGACACTCTGAAATTGATCGATTTCATAGCTGTCGAGTTCTTGTTTCCATGACTTCTTCAGGTTCCAATATGGTTTTTACTTCCTTTTAAAGTTCTAGCAATATTTTTTGAATTGGTATTTTGTCCCCTGTAACCTTTTTTAAGCATGAAACATGGAAAACTGGATGCACTCGCGAAGAAGCAGGAAGCTTCAATTTGTATGCCATAGTACCAATATTTTGCAACACCTTGTAAGGACCATAGTACTTTGGAAATAATTTATTATCCTTCTTAGCTTGCTTGTTAGGTCCCTATATTACTATTATAGTTCCTTATTTTTGTTAGTGTAACCCCCTTATTGTTATTGTTGTACCCCTATAACCCCCATATTGTTATTATTGTGCCCTTACATTATTATTGTTAGGTTGGCTAGGATTACATTGTGGCCCCATGGACTCCTATATATAGAAAGGAGTTTTTTTCATTTGTATCATCCAACAATTGTTCATTTATGTAATGTATTGGAGGTTTCCCCCTTGAATTTGCTGATTTATAAGGCGTTTATCTCTCTTTTCTTCTATTTTTGGAGCTGGTTTCACAACATTTGGTACAGGAGCTTTGGATTCTAGGGTTTCGCTGCTCCAAACAGGTCATCGTGGAATTTTCGCTATAACTTTTTTCTACGAAGGTTCAAAAGCTAAAACTTTTACAGCACAAAGCCAACATCCCAAGGAACATCGTCGCAAAATTTCAAAGCTTTGTTCGCAATATTTTTGGAGATATGGTCTATTGAAGTTAGGGATTTTTGTAGGCTCCTAAATTTAACCTAAACAAGTCATCGCGAAATTTTTGCTATAAATTTGTTTCTACGGGGGTTCAGAAGCTGAAATTTTCACAAAGCGAATTTGAAATCTAAAGGAAACTACTACAAAAATTTCAGAAATTGGGTCACAATATTTTTGAAGATATGATCTGTGGAATTTAGGATTGTTTCAGGCTCCTGAATTTCATCTCAAAGAGGTGATCATGGGAAAATCTTCATAACTCTCTCTCTGAGCATCAGATTGGAATTTTGTAATGAGTGACCAGAATTACACAGACGATCATTTCCTATCTATCGATGTCAGAGCTAAAGGAGCAAACAGTGACACGTGGAAAGTTGTACAAGTTAGCTCTACTGAACTAGTCCATAATTAGATCATTGGGGGAGATTGGAAATAACTTTGTCTTGAAGAGTCCAAATCAGGACAGAGATGTGGCATTCGAAAGAGGATTTAGAGGGCTACCTCAAGGTCAAATTTAAAATATGGAAGATCCAAAATCCTAGAGATAATTCAGTTTCAATATCGATCTCCTCAAAGAAAGAAAAATGTGTGTCTTCATTTTTTTTAAATTTGCATAACGTTTTTTTGAAAATGTAGTTGAAGTGATTCCAAGGGCATATTGAAGAATTTTTATCAGTATTTGGTTCTATGATTCCTCCAATAAAGAATTATACACCTATTAAGCCCTCAGAAGGCTATACTATGATGCATGAAGAGGAAGAATTGTAGTATGAGATATCAAAATTATGGTACCAAGTGCGACAAATTTCGATCTTACAAAGAGAAACCGAAGATGACATAGATGGTTTACAAGTAGAAATGGAGACTAAGTTGGATGGTTTTAAGGATAAAATAAAATCTAATATGGATGATGAAGTAGTGGAATATCACATTGAGCATCAACAACAAGTTCTCCAACTCTCAAAGGATAACCTAACTTTGGTGAAGAATCAAATGAAATAATAGGAAGATCAACATCACATCGAAAGAAGTTCTAAAGCAGTCACAGAAACAAGAACTCGAAAAGTACGATCAATTTCAGAGTATCTCAGCAAGTGGAATAACTTTCCTGTAGAATATTCCACATGGGAGGATGAGAATTTTATACAAAATCATCAAGAAATAATCAAGCGTTGACGAAAACACTTGTTTGAAGGAGACAAGCATGTTAGGTCCCTATATTACTAGTATAGTCCCTTATTGTTGTTAGTGTAACCCCCTTATTCTTATTGTTGTACCCTTGTAACCCCCATATTGTTATTATTGTGCCCTTACATTATTGTTGTTAAGTCGGCTAGGATTACATTGTGGCCCCACTATGATTACATTGTGGCCCCATGGACTCCTATATATAGAAAGGATTTTTTGTCATTTGTATCATCCAAGAATTGTTCATTTATGTAATGTATTGGAGGTTTCCCCCTCGAAGTGGCTGATTTCTAAGGCATTTATCTCTCTTTTCTTCTATTTTTGGAGTTGGTTTCACAACATTTCTTGAGAGACATTTGTTTGTATGGTTGTAGCCGTAAAAATACCCAGTCTCCCACATCAAAACTTCTCTAACTGTGATGTTTATCTGCTTGTGATTTCATTTTATTTTGTGCCAAACTTAGGTTATCCTTTAAGAGTTGGAGAACTTCTTGTTGATGCTCGATGTGATCCTCCACTAGTTGAACCCTTGAATTTTCCCTTAAATAAGATGTGATGGACAGTGGATGATATCCATAAAGTGCCATACATGGGGTCATTTTTGTTGCAGTATGGAAGGAAGTGTTATACCACCATTCAGTGAGAGGTAGTTGTTAATATGAATCTTAATTCCAAGCGTACGAAAAAATACCACTCTAGCTGTGCATAAAAAACAACCCTAACAACAAAGATGGTTGCCAATATCCTTAGATCTGTAGTTAGGTGATCAAGATAAATGCTACAAAAATCTAGATCTATGCATTAGAAGAGATTAAGCAGCAGAAAAAATAATATTTACTCCATGCATCCAATAGACAAGACAAGCATATGTTGAATGAATTTTGTATTAATGGCACCTGGGAGGAAAACACAAAAGGGTGTTACTAGTTCTCCTCAATGGGATGGGTTCTTGTAAGTCCTTAGCACTTCAGATCTAAAATTCCTCTCTCTTGATGGTGTAGAAAACCCAGATAAAAATGGTAGAAAAATATGACTATGATGGTGGATCAAAGTCAGACCAAAAGTATAGATCTAGAGTGATCTTTAGGCAACAAAAGGTGGTGAATGAATGGAAAAACCCTTCTATTTATAACAAAATATTGAGTTAGTCTAGATATTGGTGCATAATTAAAATATTATTAACCAAATCAAGATCCAACGTTTATGGAATATTTTATTATATTTGTTGGAGGGAAAAGGAATTTGACTTGGGTAAAATCCCTTTATTTGTAAATAATAAATAAATAAATGATTTATTTATCATTTTAAGGATGTGGTTGAGTAATTATCAAATAAATAATGATTTATTTAATTATTTATGGGTGATTTAGTCATATTCAACAAAGAATATTATTTAAATAAGGTTTAAATAATTATTCTTAGGAAACAATAAGATAAATAATGATTTATCTAATTAATTTCCCTATTTTGGGTTAAATATAACCAGGAATATTAATTAAACTTCTATTTAACTAATTATTCCTTAAGGAAAATCAAACAAATGTAGATTTATTTAATATTTCCTCATGGGGTTTCCTGTTTAGACCATAAACAACTTAATAAAGGTGGTTTACTAAGTTATTTTTCATAGTGAATGCAATTTTACCTAGGGTAAAATTGGTCTTACATGGTGTACTTGGGTCCATCTAATAACAATAGGTTAGATGACCAAAAAATGGTGTAACAGATTGCCCCCCAGCATGCGAGCGTTAGGAGCTAATTGTATGACAGAAGTACGTTGTAAGAACTCAATCACTAGACACCGAAGGGGAATTCAAAGAGAGAGAGAAATGTAAGGTAGACCAAGGTGTTGAGAGGACTAGACCCTGAGGAGGTGAGATTTATAGGTGCGACAAGTCTCTTTTATGAGTGATTACCTATGCTATAGGTGGCGGGGGAGGCATACCTATGCCCGCCGAGACAAAGTACAAAGAATAAGGTGCCCATTAAACAAGGGACTGAAAAATATAGTACATGTTGGCATAAACATGAGCCAAATAAACAACATGATAATGAATCCCACATACATATTGTGCCTAAGATAGCATCTAGGACTTGTACAATAATATATGAGTACATGAGATATAAATAAAACCTAGATGCCCCTGTAAACAGGAAAGGGCTCTGAAAATATGATTGATACATGCAATCAAAAAGGCGCTGCAAGCGGCTGAGGCTAACATCATCAAATATATGGAGCTGCATCGAATGCTGAAAGGACGAGGTCATCCGAGCATGTGGGGGGCTACCTATAGGGCCACCCCCTCATGAGGGTTGAGACATCTCACACACACCCGGGAATCACTGATATCAGCTACTGCATCACTGGAGAATCAAGTATATGGATCTTGATCATGCTGAAAGGAGATGGAGCTGAGAAACAATCAATTCAAAGGGAAATAGGGAGTCCCTTTTCTTAATCTGAGGCACCGAACAAGAGTGGAAGCTGGAACCAAGGTACACCACCCTCTAGACCTGTCTTCTGGAATGAATGAGCTGATGTCGACAGAAGGAGGTCCTCCATAGGTGAGGCAATAATGGATCCTTAGCTAAGGAACGAGAGAAAATAGTAGAGTGATTGACAGTCTGACACCAGGGATGATGATGAAATGGGGGGTATTGAGTAGCGGGTAGACAATTTCCTTTGTTTAGAGCATAAAGGGCATGGATGACCAGGTAGAAATTGACACAATATCATGAGGGATAGGGGACAGTGGGACTGAGGGCCATAATGTGCGACACAAGAGAGGAATCAAGCAATGAAGGATGGAGGACTAACGGGATACAAAGGGACTCATGATAGACTCCATGAATACAATGATGACTAAACTTGGATGCTCTAAACAAGGGTGACACGATGGTGCTACCACACATAAAAAAGGTCCAATGGGGACCATAAAAACATGACTACATGATGGTTACTCACGACGAATATCGCCACAAGCATGGAAAAATATGAAGGCAAACGGGTGCTCCCAAGTACAAGTGTGTCAGGTGAAGAAATTCGAATTAGAGGAGTGGTGAAGTGACCCTTCTTGGACAAAATGTGTCCTGGTGAAGTATCAAATCGCGAAAAACTAACAGATACCCATTTGAGGGCTCGGTGACAGCTTTCCAATGGTACAGATGGTTTGGCAAACTGAGCTACATTTTGGCCGTAGCAGGCGCAGTAGGCGAAAGAAAAATCAGGGGTTTCTCTTTTAATAAGGCATTTTCCCTCCAAATTCACCCATTTGCATGTGGAGCTATGCTGAATGTAGAGAGGAGAGAAGGCCCTAAATCTTGTAGCGATCATAGCAAACAAACCGACCGTTGGAATCGAGATCCATCAGTTGCAGGTAAGAGGCCTAACCCTACTATTTCTTTTCAGTGGATTGAAAGTTCAATTTAGGCACCCAAAGCTCATGAACAGGCCAGGTCGCACTTTTTGGGGTCTGTTCTGCAACCTAGGTAGCAGGTACTGGGTAGAAAACTGCGACTTGTCCCAAGAAATGACCTGAAAAGTGCAACCTGTTAGAGAAAGGGGGTTTCCGTGCTGTTTTTGGCTGAGGTTTGGGTTTTTTTATGGTTGAGGAGCATAGGTTCCCCTAAGCATGTTGTGGTCATGCCAAAATGTATATAGAAAAAGGGGAATCTAAAAACATTCTTATGATGTGGTGTGCCATTTGTTTTCGTTACAGTTATCAGTTTGAGAGAGGGAATGGAGGATTACCAATCTCTTTTGGTACTGCATATATGAAGCAAATGGACTAAGTTTCTGAGTTTGCATACATGGTGTCACTATCCCAAAGAGTGGATTTGGAGATAGTGAACTGGTGCTCTCCTAGAAATCCCACAGGTTGGTCAGAAACAATGTAAAAGGGACTGGGTTGTTGATGTAAGATGAAGGAATGATGAGGGGTATCATCCCTAGAGTGATCTGAAGTGATATGGGACTCTAGAGGTTCTTCTAAACAGTGAATAATAAGGGGACTAGAGTCAACACGACTAGATACAATAGGAGAGTTATGGAGATTTGCTTCTCCTAGTCTCTCGAATATGGGTGCCCCCTTACCCAAACATTGGGTGTCAATGTAATGGCCACAAGGTGTATGTGGTTCAAATGCATGGGTTCGATGTAAGGGGGGATAGATAAAGTCAAGAGTGATGACTGCTTCCATAATGTCTTCATCGTAATAGAATATGGGGTGACTGGTGGAAGAAAGGCCACCTGACATGGTGAAGCTACCTGACTCATCATCATGAGAAGATTGGTTCACATGCGCATCATCACAAGGGGTGACAGAAGAACAAGTAGATGAAGGATCCACTAGTGTTGAGCTCAATGTGATCGCTGAATGGAGGTCAGGAGAAACAAAAGGGGAAGGCCCAGGAGGGACTTCCATCTGGGATCTCATATATGATGACATGTAGTGGACAGTGGCCAAAGAATCTGTCATTTTGATATCTGGAGGGGGAATGTCAATAGAAGTGGATGTGTCCTCTGGTTCTGCTGAAGCAAAACATGCAAATAAGGGAGTCGTGGACTCGTTGCACTTGGCCTCGAATTGGCGAACTGTCACTAGAGAGGTGCAGAAGTCCTTGAGGCGGGGACAGAGGTAAGTATAGTGGCCATGGAAATCACAAAAATCACAAGGGTGATTTGTGTGCAAAGACTTGAGTTTCAGGACTGAATCAGGTATAGTGACATATACCTCTGGGATATCAGGCTCCGGAAACACTTCGCTAACCCTAGGCTTGAGATGAGGCAATTTAGGACAATTATGGGTGGCATGACCAACAACATCACACAAAACACATGGAGGTGTACGCTTTGGAGGCTAAGGAGGAGCATGCTTTGTTGGGGCAGCCTTTTATTTTGATTCCTTCTTGTGAGCTTTGCCTTCTTACCCAAAGCTATCACAACAGGAGAGGGTTCCTGTTGAGGTGGCTGAGGCACTGTAGCAGTGGGAGAATTCATGTGGACCGGTTGAAATGGGGTCAAAGCAAGATAAGGTTTGGGTTGACCAGGTGGGGTAGTGGCTGGGGGATCAAGGTACCATACGGGAATCCCCAGGGTCAGGTTAGGAAGAGAGAGGGTAGCCATAACAGGTACTGTGTACACTCCGGGAGGGGGAGCTAGGAACAGTATCTTACCATAGGGGTAATGGCCAGGCAGGACGGCTCCAAGATGGTTAAGGCTTGGAGGAACCATTCCAGGGGGATAAAGAGGCTCATGAATACTAGCTGTAGGTGAAGGTCTAGGAGGAGGAGGTCCAGAAGGCTGAATCGAAGGGCTAGGAGCAGGCTACGGAGGGTGAGGAGGCTGTTGACTAGCCGAATAGGGGTACTTGAGAGCAGCCCAAGATGATTCCATCATTCAAACATTCGATGAGCTAGGATTAGAGACAAGAGGAGGAGGATCAGGGAATGTACCAAGAAAAGAGGAGTCTTTGTAGACTCTGGGTGAGACACTATTCAAATGATAGATAGTTTTCTTATTGGCCACCAAAGAGATGATGGACTCAGGGGAGGTCTGAGACTTCGGTTCGTAATATGTCAACTGGTCAATGGTGTTTATATTTCCGTTATGAGGGAAGGAAATCTTGCGGTGGACCACAAATGGGACAATAGACATTGCATAGGTGTAGCTACGACCCAATAGAATGTTGTAATCTAAGGGGGCATCAATGACTTCTATGTCAACGCAAACAGTCTTGCCCACAAGAGTAATAGGACAATTGCGGAACAGACCAATGGGCTGGGAGGCGTGGCCAGCCCACGCTTGGAGAGTGATCGTGGAAGGAGCCAACTTAGGTGATCTGAGTTGCTTCCAAACTGAAGTGGACATCACACAGGTGGATGGTCCCTCATCAATTATTCAATGGGAAATGTGAGCGTTCAAGATTTTGAATGGGATTTGGAAGGTGAAGGAAGCAGGAAGAGGAGGATGTTCTGACCGGTCAACATCAAAGATGATCAAGCAATCATCGGAAGGGTCTACAGTGCCCATGGCAGATAGTAGAGATTTTTTTTGTGAAGGGCACGACTGGAGGAGTTCCATTGTTGATATGGCAGCAGGGGATTGTGCCAAATCATCTACTATACTATATGAATGGGCAGCTTTGCTAGAAGCAGCATTGCGGCATAGTGGTCCTTTAGGGATCTTAGTATGGACCTCCACCTTATGATGAGGGATCTTTAGCAAACCATTAAGTGTTGAAAGAGGCTCTGTAGAAACTAAAGGAGGTGGGTCAGGGACAAACGTAGCGGGAGGCTTGGTGTACTGACGGGATTGAGTCTGAAGGTTGAGGTCAATGATAACAGGTTGGTCAGAGTTCATCATGAGGATCTGGTAATCAGGGTTACCAGATGGAAGAGGTTGAGTGGTTTCCTAACCTTTAGGTGGTTTGGTAGCCACAAATCCTTGTTGAGGGAAAGGATTAGTAAGCACATCTGGCTGACTAGGCGCAACACTGGAAGGGATGGAAGGGGAGGCTTGTTGTCCTCGCAATGCTGCTTGAAACTCTCAAATATATTTCATCTATTGTAAAAGAGGACAATCATGTGTGTAATGACCATAAACACCACAACAAGAACAAGGCTGGTTCATGGGAACAAGCCTATCCTACTTGGGTTGAGTGCCCTGTTGCTGGTTAGTAGTTTTAGGTGCATTATTTCTGGGATTAGGTCTAGGATTACTAGGAGCAGATTGATTTTGAGTGCCTTTCCTCATCTCTTTGGAGGGAGGAGGATTAGTCGTGCCCTGCTATGCATACACTTGCCACTGAGGGGGTAGTGGCTGTTGTTGCGGGGGTTGAGAAGGCAAAGGAGGCGTAGGTGCTAATGCTAGAGGAGATGGAGCACCAGGCTGTGGATACAGATAATGAGGTTGGGTAACAGTGTGGTAAACAAGAGGTTGGGCGAAAAGAGGAGGCATGTTGTATCCTTGATACGAGTTACCGGGAGGGGGAAAATTGCAAGAGGTGTTGCCCCCCCCCCCCCCCAAGAAAACCATAGCCCATGGGAGGATGAGTGTATGAATTAGAGAGAGCTCCAACGATACCGTCGACAGCATGAGGTGTCCCCAGTGCGTTGGCACCACCGATGTTAGGGTCCCGTGATTTGGCCGATTGGTGAGCCAAATGACGATGTAACATCAAACCAAGCTTTGGAACCCGAGGACCTAGCCTTCCTAGACTCAAAGAGGGCTCTCTCCATATGTGTAAAAGATATCGGTGTGTTTGCTTATGGTGTTCTGATATTAGGCTAGTTATGAAGTATGTTTTTGGTTTTTTTGTTTTTTAAGTTTGTGAGGGATAAAATTGATCGAAGATATAAACTGGATAACAAGATGTAGATAAACTGGGCTATGGGGTCAAAAAGGTCAAGGAAGCTATGAGATGATGATGTAAGGCTGCTGTAGGGCCGATTTGATTCAAAGTAGAAAGGATCTTTGGGAAAAATGGAGTAAATGGACATCAAGTTTGTGAGAGACAAGGGATTTGAAGTGTAACTAGTTTATAGCAGACATAAACATGTTATAGCAAGCCATTAATTATGCTAAATGTAACTATGAGCTAATTAATACATAGAAATCAAACATTCCAGCCATGCATAGAAGTATAAGACCTTCTAACTTTGGGAAATGGCTATCAGTCTTTGGGGAAAACACATAAGACGGACTAATAACTCAAAATACTATGCCGGAATGCCTAAACACAGTCTTTAAGTTATTGGGCACTTTGACAAACAAGCTTTCATAGTTTTAGGCAAAGGGCTAGATCGGGACTAGGCCTCCTTGGTTCAACAAGATGATAAGCTAATCAGTCAAAGAGATAGTTTTATGGAAAGACTATGGACAATCATAGGTAAGCAGGGCACACCATACATCCTATTCAATATGCATGGAACTTATAAATAAAACTAGCAACAATATCCTTAAGTTACAAAAGAGCAATTAAGAATTCTTTAGTATTACTAAGGAAGAAGAAAACATAAAGCTATGAAGATTCAGGAATTTTGAGGTGCCTCCATGGGCATATCTCAAAATTAATCTCTACTGATCTATAGCAGCAAGAAGCATGTATCATGAATGAAAACTAGAAGACAACAACAAAGCAAGAAACACTATACCATTCTACCATGTCATGGAATCCATCAACAATCCTTCATCATTCATCAAAAGCATCCAAGAGGCGGTCCAAAATCATAACACAAGTATGTTCTTCAAAGCTCATATGACCAATATATTGATTCTTCTCTCAAGTTCAGCCTTGTTTTACAATGAAGCCTTGTGGAATAAATAGGCTCAAGTGAGGAAAACCTCATGGTGCAACTAGCTATCCCATTGGCCTAATCAAAATATCTAAACTTGTCCTTGAGGCTTTGCAAATCCCAAGGCACAAAATATCTCATAAAATATCTAAAAAATGCTAAAAACGGAAATTATATTGACTTTGCAACATTTTCCAAGTGCAAAAATAGCTAAACGCACATTTGGAAAAAGCAGATTTTTGAGGTTCAAAAATTACAAAAATACTTCAAATTTATATCAGGAAAAGGTCCCCTGACTTGCCGAAACATTTGGCAGCCTTCTCGGTGTCAAAATGAGGCTCATGATGGCCCGTTGGAAATCTCTCTGTGTCTAATTTCCGGCGCAATTGAAATCACCTCAATCTGATGCCTGGAAGTCCTCCAAATCTGTACCTATGTGTAAAAAGCCAGAACATAGCAGACTGCTGATATGACGGGCAGAATGTGCAAAAAGTGAGCATTTTTCGCCAATTTGAGGGGGCGAATGATCTCCAAATGCTCTAAAAATCGCTGAGGACCTGATCATGAAAATATGTCATCAACTGGTATCATCCTCATCCCTTGGCAAATCCTCAAACTGAAATGGCGAAATTATGAGTTTTCGACCAAAAACTCAAAAAATGACAAAAAAAAAAAATTGTCGAAATGGGCCCAAAAATGGCACACATGACCCTCAAGGGTCCCTAGCAACATGCTCCGAAGCTGAGGCCAAAATATCAAGTGCTGATATGCCTTTCTCCTCTTTCCGTGCCGGGCGCTTCTTGAAACTGATGTTTATCACTACTGAGTTACTGCTGTTCAGCACTCTTCCCCTCTTTTTCCTGCTGCTGCTCATATTTATCACTGTCATGCTGCTCCTGTTGTCTTGCCTTAGAGGCATTTTGACCTAAATGTGCTTTTGAAGAGACAAACTGCCTCACTGTTCTTAAACTGCCTTCTTGGAGCCAAACTGTGTCACTTCACTGTTTTGATAGAGAAACAATGTAATTTGGATGATTGCAACAAGTTTCCTTATAATACAAAAACCCTTTCTCTTCTAAATAGTGGCCTTTCCACCTTTAATGTACCTCAGCTAGCAGACCTTTTCAATAAGAAACTATATAGTGGAATGAAGGACAGACTGTTAGGTGAAATTTGCTGTGTGAAGTGTCAAAATCACCTTGCTCTCTGATGTTTGGAGCTCGACCAACACATTTTATCTTTGTCCAAAGGTATACTTTTCAATCATTACAAAACTGCCTTTCCTAGTGTGCCAATGAATCAACAAACTTATGGCTTATGCAATCAACCCTCAGTGTAAGTATACAGTCAAATTCACAGTTAGAGAATAGAGGTGACAGAGTTAAACAAGCTCTAAAGTTTTAAGCAGAGGCTGTAAGATTTTTCTCTTTTCAAAATAAACAAGGGCTCTTATCAAGGTAACACCTTTGTCTTTGTAGAAAACCTTTGCTCTATATGAATATCAACTTACCAAATAAGCTCTTATACTCCATCAAACAAAATCATACCACATATATAGTCAACCTCTAGTGTGGGCATACAGTCAATATCACTGTTATGGAACAAGGTGACAGAGTATTTTTTGAAGAATGCTTCAAACAGTTTAACAAAACCTATAGGAGTTTATCCCTTTCCCACAATCAAAACTCCTGTTTAAAATGGAGACCCTGTCTTTTCAAAACCACGCCCTTCCTTTGATATAAAGCCTTGTCTCTTTAAAACAAAACCTTCTTCTTGCTTTTGTATATGACTCACCAAATACTCATAATGACATATACAGTCAATGTCAAAGAAAACATGGTGAAGACACCTTCCTGTGGGTGGACAAAAGTAAAAATACAATCTTCTGAGCTTCAAAATACAGTTTTTTCCTTGTATGCCCTTTACCAGAAAATTTAATCAAAACGAGAACAATCAACCAGAGTATATCTTATTCAGCCTAAATCCCCTGTTATAGGACTAGGTGACAAAGTTTGAGAGGTTTCTTTAAGGTGGCAGTCAAGGTCTTGCAACCAACAAACTTCCTTTAAGCAAAACACTGTCCTCCCTTTACTGTCCTTTGCTCCAGTTTGATAAACACACTTCTAAATGCCAGGGGCTTTACTCACTGATTTTGCTTTATAGAACAAAGGAATCAACAGTGGTTATTTGCCCTTTTTTACCCCACAAAGATGTATTTTTGAATCAAAAACATTTATACAGCGATCACTGTTCATGAGATTAGGTCATTGTTTTACCTTTCCAAATACTGTGTTTCTCCCTTTGCATGCCATTCAACAAATAATCTTAATGATAAGCACAGTGTCAACCAAAATGTAAAAACACAGTCAAAGATCACTGTGTTAGTGCAAGGTGCCATGGCTCTAGGTGTTTTGAGGATAATAAAATAGCCTTGTAGCAAGCAAACATCTCTCCTAATCAAGATATTGCCCCTACATTCACCAATCTTCACCCATAATTTTGTCAATACCTCCAAATGGTAACTTTCAGCTTCCTATATTAAAATTTTGTTTATGGTCGAAAAGGCAGTCTTGATTTTTCTCTTCACCATACCGAGGAAAACTTTGAAAAATGACCTAAAGGATATATGGATGATTACTGCAGTTGGAAATAGGGCCACTGTTTCAATTTTTTTAAACATTGAGTTTCTGCTTAAAACACAGTGCCCTTCATCTCTTATCATTTCTTTGAGGGCAGTTTACTTGGCTTTTCTACCTCAATATAAACTTACCATCTTTACTGTTCCACCTGTAGCCAACATAAAACACTGCAAATCTTGATCTTTAAACAAAACTACAAACCCTTCCAAGCACCGCTTTCTTCACTGCAAATGATGACAGAGGTTGGCTTTGTTTTATCATAGTAGGGTTACTTTCACACTTTTTATGAGCCTTTCACTACTGTGTATTTTGGACTTGCAGGTGTATGTTGATGCATTGTTGTGAGGGTAGTTTATAGGCTCTTTGAAGCTAGAACCAACCCTTCACTCTAAACCAACTATAATTCTCCTTCAAAACATTCTCTTAAGAAACTTGACTTACACCTTTCAATATTGCTTTACCCTTTAGAAATTTGACAATCATAAATGAGGCATCATAGAATACCTTGAAAATTTGATGGCATTCATTACTAACGATTTTGAGCAGCTCTGGAAATAGCTTTGGAAGGTTTTTAGGTAATTTTTTTGACCATTTCTACAGGAGTGCCGCGGGCTGCTACAGGCGCGTCGCGCACTTTTCCAGGAGTGTCGCGCAATTTTGAAGTTCATTTTGAAGGGCTTCCCGGTGACAAAATTGGGCACGAGATGGCTCGTTGGAAGTCTGTGGAAGTATACGTTCCAGAACAACTTGAATTTTTTCATTTGGTGTCTATTTGATCCTTCAAAAATTGATTTTCCCAACACTGGTCAAAACTGGTGAATCCTGGTGCAGAAATGCATCGAGCTGTTTGTAGGTCATTTTTGAATGCCTTCCCGGTGTCAGAATTGGGCACGAGATGGCTCTTTGGAAATATGTGGAGGTCTAATTTCCAGAACAACTTTAATTTTTTCATTTGGTGTCCATTTGATCCTTCAAAAACTGACTTTCCCATCACTGGTCAAAAAAGGTGTATGCTGGTGCAGAAAAACATAGCGTTGAATGCAGGCTACTTTTGGATGCCTTCCTTTTGTCGGAATTTGGCCCGAGATGGCTCATTGGAAAGATATGGAAGTCTATTTTCTATAAAAAAAATTAATTTTTTCATTTGGAGTCAATTTTGTTGTTCAAAATCTGACTGTCCCATCACTGGTCAAAATGATGAATCCTGGTGCAGAAATTCTCCCGTGACATCTGAATTTTTCACATTTCTCACAAACCATGATACCTGTGTAGAAAATGAAGGAGGTTTTTATTTTTGAACCTATGAGGGAAAAAAACCTCTCTCAATTTTGTAAATCTCATCTCTATTTTATTAGAAAATCATTTTGAAACAAACTTCCCGGGCGCTCCTTAACCCTAATTTTGCTGTGACAGAGGTATTATGATTCAACAACCATGCAAATTTTACTATCCTTTTGTATTTGATAAGATCAGATATTTGAGCCTATTTTTGAATGTGGGTACACTGCTTCAGTGGCATTCACTTAAACTCTTTCATCCGTTGTAACAATGTGCGAAGGGACCTCCTTTTTGACAGTGGCATGCTCATATTACCTTTACCTAGTCCTAGGACTCAAAACACATATTATGATCTTTCTTGTAATCTTATAATCCTCTGTATTTATTTATGATGCCTTTACACTGAATAGGAAGCCTAACTGACACTTCAAAATCTTTTATACCTCTGGTGCTTGAAAGGCATACCTGTCTTTGTCATTTGGAAAGAGGATGTTTTCTTCCTTTTGCAGCATAAACTTACATTTCGCTTTGGAGTTAATGATGCCCATTGTGAAATTTCTTGAATAAAGGTGCAAAAATGCAGTTGCACCCACCCAGGTTTGATCATCCTTTGTCTAAGAAGGTGCTTTCTTTTACAATCTTTCATCTGCTCCCAGTGCTGATGTGATATCTCTGATCTTTATAATGACAGTTTTGTACTTGTTTAGAAAACCTCTTCGAAATTTGAGAGTATGTCCAAAATCCCTTTATACTTCATAACTCTATATACTAGCTGCAGTATCTCGTGGGAAAACCAGGCTCAGATTCTTACTGTCAACTTAGGACAAACTTATTTTGAAAAGGCACTTGCTCCACAAATGGATTTACTTCCAATAAGGCCATTCTTTGATCAGCTTTGCATGTCTATCCTAGGGTTTTTAGCACTTAAATCATAACCAGCTTCTGTCTTTACTTGCTTCTTCAACCTCTTTCTCCCTGCATCTTTGACCAATCAGTCTTTTTAAAAAACAGTCAATGCCTTGGCCATCTTCTCATGAATGAAGGAGGCCCTTCACTTGGCAAAGTATCTGAAGATTGTTTGATAAGCCTGCCTGACAAGGATTTTTCTTGGATATGATGGTAAGAAAACAAACTTGAAAACATTAATACTTTTACCTCTGCCTGCAATCACTACTGTGCTTCAGAAAAACCCTAGTCAAGGTGTCACTGTCTCACTGTACTGCTCTTGGCTGAGGGGAACTGAAATGTCACCATTTGCCTTGGTCAAATTATGACAAATTATTTGAAAGATAATCTCTGTGAGTAGGGAGGTTAGCACCCTTTGAAAAACAACCACCTTTTCTTCTGCCTGTGTAATGACATGATTTGTCAACATTTCCTCAATTTGGTCTTGTTGAAACAATAGGCTATTTATGATTAGAATTGTTTTCACTAATGATGTGTCTCTCCAAGGTTTTATCAATTCACATGATTTGAAAACTTCACACGAATTCCTTTACAAGACCAAGCTCTGTTTTCCCTTGAACTTGCATACTTCAGACTCTAGCCCTGTTATGATCATCACTTACACTCATAAAACCTAGAGTCACTGTTTCACTGTTCAGTAAAAGCAAACCTGGGCTTTTGCAATTCTTAAAGTCAATATTGGCCAGCACCCTCTGCTTGTGGATGAAGGAGGCGCCCTAACCCTCTTCTTGTAAATGAAGGAGGTTCTTGGTCATGACAAATTACCAGTTTGCTGTGACAGTGGTGTCTTTCTCTTACTGTGATTTTCATGCTGAAAGGAAGCTGCAAGGTCTTGATGAGTAACTCTCTGTATTGCAGATATATCTCAGGCTCATGTTTACATTGAGAAGCAACTGTTCTTCTGAATGTAGATTCAAGAATTTTCTCCTGAGATGAAGTTATATTTCCTGTCTTTCTAGAATCCATAAAACACTGTGAAACACCTAATAATCAGCTTGAGACTGTGGTTTATGCAGTGCTGAGACCTAGGGGTGTGTAAGTGGCGCGACTTAGAGCTGTGATCAACTTGATTTGTAGAGTGGGAGGTCTGTTATGAATGGTCTGTATTAGATGGAGGTTTTTTGGCCTTTTGATGGTTGCCAAGGGTAAAATGCCTTAAAGCGCCACTTCCTAACATAGGGGAGGCTTTTGAAACAGACTTGGATTTGCCTTTTAAAGCTGATGGGTAGGCCAGTAGGGCTGAAGCTAGATAGGATAGTGATAATGAGTTTTGACTTTGACATGGGCGGACTGAAAAGTAGGAGGGCGAAAAAAGTTTTATGAGGGTTTTCTAGATGACAGATTGACATATGGAATTTAGCTTCTAGAAAACTCAGCTATGGATCTAGTCATCACTAACAAGTGAAAAATACTGATGACTAACAGTGGCTCCATTTGGGGAGGGCAGCTCCTCGTCAGGAGGTGTCCAGAATTCAGATTTTTGGCTTATGAAGACCAGTGCCTTATCCATTGGCGCAAAAATTAACCCTTCTTTGATGTTATTTCTGAAAAGTGACAACATGGTTAACATCAATGATACTTCTACCTACCCCACTATCTTTTCTAACATTTTTTCTTCTCTTTGGCGCATTTGAACTAGCAGCCTTTTGACAATGTATATTTTTCTTTTTGCAAAATGAACCTATCTATTTCTACTCTTATATCTGCCGGGAGTTCAGATTAGACTGATGAACTCCTTCATTACTCTACCTATGCTAGATCAACTGTCAAGATTAAGCAGTTTGACAGGATTTTATTCTCTAATCTAAAACATGAAATTTAAAGATGATCAAATCAGGATTAGGCAGTCTGATTTGTCATGCATTTGCGACATAAAAGACAAGCTGCACACAAATGTTATTTTGCAACAAAGGGAAACTAGACAAGCGGGGCTAAGATGTACAATATATTTTTCATCCCTCGCTTCTCTCTTTGGTTCTGTTTTAGGCATGTGGAACCAGAATCTCTCCCTAATCTAAATACTGTGATAAGTCAATCTTACACAATGTTGACTATCTTTTTCACTCACTAACTTATCAGCAAATAAATTTAAACATGCTCAGCTATGATTAGGCTAGATAGCTGAACAAGACATTAAAGTGCTAGTAGTGGCATTTAGACTTGCGTGCTTTCCGAAGGACTATTTTTTGGAACATGGGGCTTTACCACTGCTTTTTAGAAACTGCCCTCTTTTTCTACTTTTATTGTTTTGGTATTTTATTTTATTTTCACTTTTTTTTTAAACAAACTACAAACGAAAAGGTGCTCACAAGGCTGAGCTTATTTTCTACTACTGTCTTTCTACCTTAATCTAAACTGTACACAACATATATTTGGTGAACTCTTCTTTCCAATGCAACCAGTCAAGTAAATGATCACATGGGGGATTATGGTTTAGTTATTTCATGATGCAGAAATAATGAAAAGGCCACTCCCACTTGGTTTGTTTCTGGACAGTAGTGCTTAAGCTTTTTCTCATTCTTGGCAGCAACTTGTTCATGATAAAACCCACTACTCTTTCAGACTTCTCAAGGAAAACAACAAATGGATCTTGGAATAATACCTGATCTAGAGGTTTTGAGATATAGGATTCATTCAAGACTACTCTTTCAGACTTCTCAAGGAAAAAAAAAATGGATCTTGGAATAATACTTGATCTAGAGGATTTGAGATATAGGATTCATTCAGGACTACTCTTTCTTCCACTTGGCTATATTTGGGACCCCCCTGGTAAAGCAACTCTTCTTCATGATCACTCGAACTGTCAGACTCATCATGTATTGCAGTGTAGTTTTCTTTCCAAGCTGATGTGTTTTGATAGGGCAGGTTGGAAACTGTGTGAAGGTCATCAGGTTGATGGGCAGGTATACACTTTGACAGTAAATTATCTTGAAAGGATAGTGTGACAACTCTCATGTGTTTATCAACCTCTATTTCTTCATCTGCAATTTGTAACTCAATGGAACTGGGTAACTGAAAATCTAGAGTTAAGGAAGATTCTATGTCCAAAATGATTTCCTCAACCATTTCAGGCAAAGGATTCTCATTTACAATATGCTCAAGAATTTCACCATCTTCCTCAACCTCATCATCAAAGCTGAAAAACTGTTGATTTCCAATTATGTGAATGTTATATTTGATGGACTGAAGTGAAGTAGAGTCAAGAGTCTGAGGCTCTTCACTTACTTCTGAACTCTCAAGGCT
This sequence comes from Pinus albicaulis, assembly GCA_034641835.2. Taxonomy (NCBI): domain Eukaryota; kingdom Viridiplantae; phylum Streptophyta; class Pinopsida; order Pinales; family Pinaceae; genus Pinus; species Pinus albicaulis. Next base: position 526,300,333 of record CM076573.1, on the reverse strand, counting down.
CTTCTTATCAGTGTTATAGATGACCTGTAATGGCTGCTCACTTTTCTCAAGTTTATGAAACTGAGCTTCCTCCCGAAAATCAAAAACTGAATCTTCTGCAAAGTTAGCTTCTGTTTGGAAATCATATAAGTCAACATATTGATCAAACATTTGAGAATCATTAACATAAGCAATGTCACCAGCCATGTACATTGGACTGCCAGATTTCTTTTCTTCAACTTGATTTACACATCTATTTTCTGACTTATGATATGTAGGATTAACAGGAGAAAGATCAGAGAAGTTTTGGTTATTAGTTTCTGCATCTAGTAACGGAAAATGCATTTCTGATGGTTTGAGAGCTTCTTCCTTTTCCATTATCTACTTTTTTATATCACTTTCATTGTATAAGATAAAAGAATCTAAATTAGAATGAGTGGAATAAATGGGAGTATTGTTTTCCATGACTGCTTGAGTTACCAGAGGTTGAGTTACTTCTAGTCCCAGGTTTTCCATGACTGCTTTAGGCATGAGGTTATGGGAGGTACCAGAAACTAACATGGCATTATGTAATATCTTGTCCCGTATTTTCAGGCTCTCATAGGAAGTAGAAATAGATCTTTCTCGGTATTGACCTTCTATTTTTGGGCCGAATAAGAGCTCGGGTTTGTTTTCAGTTATATTTAAAGTATCTGCCTCGCTCCCTATGTCAAAAACTTTGAAAATTTGAGATCTATACCTATCTACAGTTATTAACTCGGTAAGGGGTATGGTAATTTTTATTTCGGAAACTTCCCCTTCGAAACTAAAAGGAGTTTGTAGTTTGGGCAGATTTGTTTCAGCTTTTTCGAACATGACCTTTTCTATGCTTTTAATTTGTCGATTCTGGTTTGAGACCTTGTTTGACACAGTTGCCTCGGGAGTCTTTGTGGAGGTACTAGGAGTATCCGAGCTAAGACTTGTTTGAATAGCTTTATCTTTGTTTTGGTCAATTTTCTTAGCCATAATTTTGTTGCTATCCATGGCTTTTTTAAGGATGGTGTCAGAGGTTTTAGTAGTGTCAGGGCTACTCTTCTTGGAGTGGTCTTGGTTTTTTCTGCTTCTAAGGTTATACTGCCTATGAGCTTCTATAATGGCATTCTGAAAATCTATGGTAGGATCTTCGAGATCTTCATAGTCGGTTTCGTCCTGACTTGGGGAGCACAACTCTTGCTCTTCTGCTGTGAGGTAAACCTTACTCTCGTTATCATAACCTATGAGTTTCCAATGATTTTCATCAATGGGTGCGGTATCCTTATTCTCTTCATCAACATAATTCTCACTGAAGGATGGTCTGATCTGCTGATCATTTCCTCTTGGTTTATTTTGAGACTGATCTTTTCTAAAGCCTTGCTTCTGGTTTTGAGGGTTTGGTTGGTTGTCCCTAGGAGGCACTTTTTCACTCATTTTTTCCCACATCTTTGTCATGGATTTTATCAGGCCATCTATTCTAGGATCTAGGGAAGGAGATGAAGTGGAGACCTTATCTCTATATGGGATTTTTCCTTCTAATCTAGTCCTGGCTCTTTTTTCTGCTAAGTTGGCTTCTATTTTTATGGCTATTTGTTGCATTTCCTCTAGGGTAGGGGGATCCTTGTCTCTCAGATGATATGTCATGTCTGGATCAAAACCCTCGGGGAATTTTTCCAAGACTAAACTGAGTGGGGGTTTGAAGTGAGGTGGGAGGGCGTTATACACACTGTTGAACCTAGTGCAGTATGCCTGGACACTTTCCCCATTTTCCCGTTTTAGGTTGTTGTATTCTGACAGGATTTGAATAGGGTTCCTTCGGACTTCCCACTTGTTCGTGAAGACTTGGCAGAGTTCTAGGATGTTGTGGATGTTGTTTGGAGGCAAGCTTTTAAACCATGTTTTGGGTTCTCCACCCAGGCTTTGGGCGAATATTCTCATTCTGACGGTTTCGTCGTGTACTTCCATGTATTCAAAAGCATCGCTAATCCTACTTACATGCTGTTGAGCTGTGGTGGTGTCTTCTCCAGTAAAGTGTGGGATTTTGTCTTGATATTTATTTGGGAGAGGAGCCAAAGGCGGTGGCAACACCAAAGGTGCATACCAGGCTGCCATGACGGGAGCTAATGGATGATGTACAAGATGAGGACTGGTAGGCTGAGATGAGGTTTTTTTAACAGTGGTGGTTTGACCAGGTGTGGCAGATGAACTTGGACTAGTGATCTGGTTTTGAGTAGATCTGGGATGGTAGGAGCCAAACTAATAGAGAAGCTGGAAATCAGGAGGAGTGGTAGGTCAAGCTTCTCTACTAGGACTTTGTGGTGAGTTTAGGGGTTCAAGATCGTCAAAGTTTATCTTACTATGAGACTTGCTTCTGAAAAGAGCTTTCGATGACTCTAATTCAAAAGGTGAATCTGGTAGGATAGTGAGGTGTTTAGGTACTGATCTTGTTCTACAGATGGATCTACCAGTAGCTAGATGGTCAGTTTCGGAAGCTTGCCACAGAATCTTCTCTGGGTCATCTACTATGATAGGGGGATTTGGGTCTGGATGGGATCTGGTGTTAATTCTTCGTGAAGCCAGATTTTGGATCTAGAGTTTAGAGAGAATGATATTGGTGAATGAGTGATCTCTCTAAAGTTATACTAAGGTGAAGGGTGGTCAAAAATAAAAGGGATGGATTAGTGGAGTCGCCAGGTGGAACTGGGTTGTTTTTGTGAAGATAGCTATGGTCCACCGCCAGTAACTAATCTGGGAATGTTTTTGGATTTTCTGAGTTTTATGTGCAGCCTATGGTTTTTTAAAGTATCCTAGATTTGTTTCAACACTTTTCTAGGGTGATGAGAACAAAAAGAGTTTACTTCAAATGGATCTATGGACTGCTTGCTTGTTTAAGGTATCTAAAGGACCAAAGAGTCTATAAGAGTTTGCTAGACTATCATGTACTCAGTGTCCCACCATCTCCCGCTATGTTAGTGAGCGATGGGATAGGTCTATCGGATAGTAGCCTGGAGCTTGGTAAAATAGTAAGGCTTACTAGAGTTTAGTGGAGTCGCCAGGTGGATTATCAGTTGTTTTGAGATATACTTGTATGGTCCACCACCAATACTGTCAAAAACCAATCTAAGGGAGTATTTTTGGGTTTTTTGAGTTTTATGCGCCTACAAGGTTTGGAAGAGCTTTCTATAACTGACTCATTATGTTGCTAAGATGGTGAGAGTGCTATTTTCTACCCTTCAGACAATATCTAAATTTACTAAGATTGATTGAGACTTCAAGAGTTACTAAGGTGTACTTAGATTATCACTAACTCAGAAGGTCCCACCGTGATCGCCATTATGTTAGGGTCCCGTGATTTGGCCGATTGGCGAGCCAAATGACGATGTAACATCAAACCAAGCTTTGGAGCCCAAGGACCTAGCCTTCCTGGACTCAGAGAGGGCTCTCTCTATTAGATGTAAAAGATATCGGTGTGTTTGCTTGTGGTGTTTTGATATTAGGCTAGTTATGAAGTATGTTTTTGGTTTTTTTGTTTTTAAGTTTGTGAGGGATAAAACTGATCAAAGATATAAAATGGGTAACAAGAAGTTAGATCAACTGGGCTATGGGGTCAAAAAGGTCAAGGAAGCTATGAGATGATGATGCAAGGCTGCTGTAGGGCCGATTTGATTCAAGGTAGAAAGGATCTTTGGGCAAAATGGAGTAAATGGACATCAAGTTTGTGAAAGACGAGGGATTTCAAGTGTAACTAGTTGATAGCAGACATAAACATGTTATAGCAAGACATTAATCATGCTAAATGTAACTATGAGCTAATTAATACATAGAAATCAAACATTCCAGCCATGCATAGAAGTATAAGACCTTCTAACTTCGGGAAATGGCTATCGGACTTTGGGGAAAACACATAAGATGGACTAACAACTCAAAATACTATGCCGGAACGCCTAAACACAGTCTTTAAGTTATTGGGCACTTTGACAAACAAGCTTTCATAGTTTTAGGCAAAGGGCTAGATCGGGACTAGGCCTCCTTGGTTCAACAAGATGATAGGCTAATCAGTCAAAGAGATAGTTTTATGGACAGAACTATGGACAATCATAGGTAAGCAGGGCACACCATACATCCTATTCAATATGCATGGAACTTATAAATAAAACTAGCAACAATATCCTTAAGTTACAAAAGAGCAATTAAGAATTCTTTAGTATTACTAAGGAAGAAGAAAACATAAAGCTATGAAGATTCAGGAATTTTGAGGTGCCTCCATGGGCATATCTCAAAATTAATCTCTACTGATCTATAGCAGCAAGAAGCATGTATCATGAATGAAAACTAGAAGACAAAAACAAAGCAAGAAACACTATACCATTCTACCATGTCATGGAATCCATCAACAATCCTTCATCATTCATCAAAAAGCATCCAAGAGGCAGTCCAAAATCATAACACAAGTATGTTCTTCAAAGCTCATATGACCAATATATTGATTCTTCTCTCAAGTTCAGCCTTGTTTTACAATGAAGCCTTGTGGAATAAATAGGCTCAAGTGAGGAAAACCTCATGGTGCAACTAGCTATCCCATTGGCCCAATCAAAATATCTAAACTTGTCCTTGAGGCTTTGCAAAGCCCAAGGCACAAAATATCCCATAAAATATCTAAAAAATGCTAAAAATGGAAATTATATTGACTTTGCAACATTTTCCAAGTGCAAAAATAGCTAAACGCACATTTGCAAAAAGCAGATTTTTGAGGTTCAAAAATTACAAAAATACTTCAAATTTATATCAGGAAAAGGTCCCCTGACTTGCCGGAAACATTTGGCAGCCTTCTCAGTATCGAAATGAGGCTCATGATGGCCCGTTGGAAAGCTCTCTGTGTCTACTTTCCGGCGCAACTAAAATCACCTTAATCTGATGCCTGGAAGTCCTCCAAATCTGTACTTGTGTAAAAAGCCAGAAAATAGCAGACTGCTGATATGACGGGCAGAATGTGCAAAAAGTGAGCATTTTTCGCCAATTTGAGGGGGCGAATGATCTCCAAATGCTCTGAAAATCACTGAGGACCTGATCATGAAAATATTTCATCAACTGGTATCATCCTCATCCCTTGGAAAATCCTCAAACTGAAATGGCGAAATTATGAGTTTTCGACCAAAAACTCAAAAAATGACAAAAAAAAAAAGTTGTCGAAATGGGCCCAAAAATGGCACGCATGACCCCCAAGGGTCCCTAGCAACATGATCTGAAGCTGAGGCCAAAATATCAAGTGCTGATATGCCTTTCTCCTCTTTCCGTGTCGGGCGCTTCTTGAAACTGTTGTTTATCACTACTGAGTTACTGCTGTTCAGCACTCTTCCCCTCTTTTTCCTGCTGCTGCTCATATTTATCACTGTCATGTTGCTCCTGTTGTCTTTCCTTGGAGGAATTTTGACCTAAATTTTCTTTTGAAGAGACAAACTGCCTCACTATCCTTAAATTTCCTTCTTGGAGCCAAACTGTGTCACTTCACTGTTTTGATAGAGAAACAATGTAATTTGGATGATTGCAACAAGTTTCCTTATAATACAAAAACCCTTTCTCTTCTAAACAGTGGCCTTTCCACCTTTAATGTACCTCAGCTAGCATACCTTTTCAATAAGAAACTATATAATGGAATGAAGGATAGACTGTTAGGTGAAATTTTCTGTGTGAAGTGTCAAAATCACCTTGCTCTGTGATGTTTGGAGCTCGACCAACACATTTTATCTTTGTCCAAAGGTAGACTTTTCAATCGTTACAAAATTTCCTTTCCTAGTGTGCCAATGAATCAACAGACTTATGGCTTATGCAATCAACCCTCAGTGTAAGTATACAGTCAAATTCACAGTTAGAGAACAGAGGTGACAGAGTTAAACAAGCTCTAAAGTTTTAAGCAGAGGCTGTAAGAGTTTTATCTTTTCAAAATAAACAAGGGCTCTTATCAAGGTAACACCTTTGTCTTTGTAGGAAACCTTTGCTCTATATGAATATCAACTTACCAAATAAGCTCTTATACTCCATCAAACAAAATCATACCACATATATAGTCAACCTCCAGTGTGGGCATACAGTCAATCTCACTGTTATGGAACAAGGTGACAGAGTCTTTTTTGAAGAATGCTTCAAACAGTTTAACAAAACCTGTAGGAGTTTATCCCTTTCCCACAATCAAAACTCCTGTTTAAAATGGAGACCCTATCTTTTCAAAACCACACCCTTCCTTTGATATAAAGCCTTGTCTCTTTAAAACAAAACCTTCTTCTTGCTTTTGTATATGACTCACCAAATACTCATAATGACATATACAGTCAATGTCAAAGAAAACATGGTGAAGACACCTTCCTGTGGGTGGACAAAAGTAAAAATACAATCTTCTGAGCTTCAAAATACAATTTTGTCCTTGTATGCCCTTTACTAGCAAATTTAATCAAAATGAGAACAGTCAACCAGACTATATCTTATTCAGCCCAAATCCACTGTTATAGGACTAGGTGACAAAGTTTGAGAGGTTTCTTTAAGGTGGCAGTCAAGGTCTTGCAACCAACAAACTTCCTTTAAGCAAAACACTGTCCTCCCTTTACTGTCCTTTGCTCCAGTTTGATAAACACACTTCTAAATGCCAGGGGCTTTACTCACTGATTTTGCTTTATAGAACAAAGGAATCAACAGTGGTTATTTGCCCTTTTTTACCCCACAAAGATGTTTTTTTGAATCAAAAACATTTATACAACGATCACTATTCATGAGATTAGGTCATTGTTTTACCTTTCCAAATACTGTGTTTCTCCCTCTGCATGCCATTCAACAAATAATCTTAATGATAAGCACAGTTTCAACCAAAATGTAAAAACACAGTCAAATATCACTGTGTTAGTGCAAGGTGCCATTGATCTAGGTGTTTTGAGGATAATAAAATAGCCTTGTAGCAAGCAAACATCTCTCCTAATCAAGATACTGCCCCTACATTCACCAATCTTCACCCATAATTTTGTCAATACCTCCAAATGGTAACTTTCAGCTTCCTATATTAAAATTTGTTTATGGTCGAAAAGACAGTCTTGATTTTGCTCTTCACCATACCAAGGAAAACTTTGAAAAATGACCTAAAGGATATATGGATGATTACTGCAGTTGGAAATAGGGCCATTGTTTCAATTTTTTTAAACACTGAGTTTCTGCTTAAAACACAGTGCCCTTCATCTCTTATCATTTCTTTGAGGGCAGTTTACCTGGCTTTTCTACCTCAATATAAAATTACCATCTTTACTGTTCCACCTGTAGCCAACATAAAACACTGCAAATCTTGATCTTTAAACAAAACTACAAACCCTTCCAAGCACCACTTTCTTCACTACAAATGATGACAGAGGTTGGCTTTGTTTTATCATAGTAGGGTTACTTTCACACTTTTTATGAGCCTTTCACTACTGTGTATTTTGGACTTGCAGGTGTATGTTGATGCATTGTTGTGAGGGCAGTTTATAGGCTCTTTGAAGCTAGAACCAACCCTTCACTCTCAACCAACTATAATTCTCCTTCAAAAAATTCTCTTAAGAAACTTGACTTAACCTTTCAATATTGCTTTACCCTTTAGAAATTTGACAATCATAAATGAGGCATCATAGAATACCTTGAAAATTTGATGGCATTCATTACTGAAAATTTTGAGCAGCTCTGGAAATAGCTTTGGAAGGTTTTTAGGTAATTTTTTTGACCATTTCTACAGGAGTGCCGTGGGCTGCTACAGGCGCATCGCGCAGCAGTGCATTCCTTTGTAAATTTTGTGCACAGGCGCGTCGCGCACTTTTCCAGGAGTGTCGCGAAAGTTTACAGTTCATGTTGAAGGCCTTCCTGGTGACAGAATGGGGCGTGAGATGGCTAGTTGGAAAGATGTGGAAGTCTAATTTCCAGAGCAACTTGAAATTTTTCATTTTGTGTCCATTGGATCGTTCAAAAATTGATTTTCCCAACACTGGTAAAAAATGGTGAATCCTGGTGCAGAAATGCATCGAGCTGTTTGTAGGCCATTTTTGAATGCCTTCCCTGTGTCGTAATTGGACACGAGATGGCTCGTTGGAAAGATGTGGAGGTATAATTTCCATAACAACTTTAATTTTTTCATTTTGTGTCCATTTGATCCTTCAAAAACTCACTTTCCCATCACTGGTCAAAAAAGGTGTATGCTGGTGCAGAAAAACATAGCGTTGATTGCAGGCTACTTTTGGATGTCTTCCTTTTGTCGGAATTTGGCCCGAGATGGCTCATCGGAAAGCTAGGGAAGTCTGTTTTCCATAAAAGCTTGAATTTTCTCATTTGGAGTAAATTTGGTTGTTCAAAATCTGACTGTCCCATCACTGGTCAAAATGATGAATCCTGGTGCAGAAATTCTCCCATGACATCTGAATTTTTCACGTTTCTCACAAACCATGATACCTGTGTAGAAACTGAAGGGGTTTTTTATTTATGAACCTATGAGGGACAAAAACCTCTCTCAATTTTGTAAATCTCATCTCTGTTTGATCAGAAAATCATTTTGAAACAAACTGCCCGGGCGCTCCTTAACCCTAATTTTGCTGTGACAGAGGTATTATGATTCAACAACCATGCAAATTTTACTATCCTTTTGTATTTGCTAAGATCAGATATTTGAGCCTCTTTTTGACTATGGGTACACTGCTTCAGTGGCATTCACTTAAACTCTTTCATCCGTTGTAACAATGTGCGAAGGGACCTCCTTTTTGACAGTGGCATGCTCATATTACCTTTACCTAGTCGTAGGACTCAAAACACATATTATGATCATTCTTGTACTCATATAATCCTCTGTATTTATTTATGATGCCTTTATGCTAAATAGGAAGCCTAACTTCCACTTCAAAATCTTTTATACCTCTGGTGCTTGAAAGGCATACCTGTCTTTGTCATTTGGAAAGAGGATGTTTTCTTCCTTTTGCAGCATAAACTTACATTTCGCTTTGGAGTTAATGATGCCCATTGTGAAATGAATCTTGAATAAAGGTGCAAAAATGCAATTGCACCCACCCAGGTTTGATCATCCTTTGTCTAAGAAGGTGCTTTCTTTTACAATCTTTCATCCTGCCCAAAGGCTGGCCATGGTTCCCCGATCTTTATAATGATGGCCAGACTAGTTTAAAAAAATTTCGAAATCTGAGAGTATGTCCAAAATCCCTTTATACTTCATAACTCTATATACTAGCTGTAGTATCTCGTGGGAAAACCAGTTTCAGATTCTTACTGTCAACTTAGGACAAACTTATTTTGAAAACGCACTTGCTCCATAAATGGATTTACTTTCAATAAGGCCATTCTTTGATCAGCTTTGCATGTCTGTCCTAGGGTTTTTAGCACTTAAATCATAACCAGCTTCTGTCTTTACTTGCTTCTTCAACCTCTTCCTCCCTGCATCTTTGACCAATCAGTCTTTTAAAAACAGTCAATGCCTTGGCCATCTTCTCATGAATGAAGGAGGCCCTTCACTTGGCAAAGTATCTGAAGATTGTTTGATAAGCCTGCGTGACAAGGATTTTTCTTGGATATGATGGTAAGCAAACAAACTTGAAAACATTAATACTTTTACTTATGCCTGCAATCACTACTGTGCTTCAGAAAAACCCTAGTCAAGGTGTCACTGTCTCACTGTACTGCTCTTTGCTGAGGGGAACTGAAATGTCACCATTTGCCTTGGTCAATTTATGACAAATTATTTGAAATATAATCTCTGTGAGTAGGGAGGTTAGCATCCTTTGAAAAACAACCACCTTTTCTTCTGCCTGTGTAATGACATGATTTGTCAACATTCCTTCAATTTGGTCTTGTTGAAACAGCAGGCTGCTTATGATTAGAATTTTTTTCACTAATGATATGCCTCTCTAAGGTTTAACAATTCATATGATTTGAAAACTTCAAATGACTTCCTTTACAAGACCAAACTCTGTTTTCCCTTTAACTTGCATACTTCAGACTCTAGCCCTGTTATGATCATCACTTACACTCAGAAAACTTAGAGTCACTGTTTCACTGTTCAGTAAAAAGCAAACATGGGCTTTTGCAATCTTTAAAGTCAATATTGGCCAGCGCCCTCTGCTTGTAGATGAAGGAGGCGCCCTAACCCTTTGCTTGTAAATGAAGGAGGTTCTTGGCCATGAAAAATTACCAGTTTGCTGTGATAGTGGTGTCTTTCTCTTACTGTGATTTTCATGCTGAAAGGAAGCTGCAAGGTCTTGATGAGTGACTCTCTGTCTTGTAGATATATCTCAGGCTCATGTTTACATTGAGAAGCAGCTGTTCTTCTGAATGTAGATTCAAGAATTTTCTTCTGAGATGAAGTTATATTTCCTGTCTTTGTAGAATCCATAAAACATTGTGAAACACCTAATAATCAGCTTGAGACTGTGGTTTATGCAGTGCTGATACCTAGGGGTGTGCGAGTGGCGCGACTTAGAGCTATGATCAACTTGATTTGCAGAGTGGGAGGTCTGTTATGAATGGTCTGTATCAGATGGAGGTTTTTTTGGCCTTTTGATGGTTGCCAAGGGTAAAATGCCTTAAAGCGCCACTTCCTAACTTAGGGGAGGCTTTTGAAACAGACTTGGATTTGATTTTTAGAGCTGATGGGCAGACCAGTAGGGTTAAAGCTAGACAGGATAGTGATAATGAGTTTTGACTTTGACATGGGCAGACTGAAAAAGTAGGAGGGCGAAAAAAGTTTTATGAGGGTTTTCTAGATGACAAATTGATGTATGGAGATCAGCTTCTAGAAAAATCAGCAATGGATCTAGTCATCACTAACAAGTGAAAAATATTGATGACTAACAACCGAGTCTGGGAAGATCAGGTAGAACGGTATAAACATAACTCAACTGAGCATAGATCGGGTCATATTTTAATGCCATTTGCAGAGCGGCTTCTTCGGTTTGAGGAAAATGTGATGCGAAATCTTTCCCTATAGGAGGCAAGAGAGATATTGTTGATATTGCAACAAGATGATGAGCTTAGTGGTAAAGGACATGCTCACTTCAAGTGGTCCAGGTATTTTGGCGAAAGTCTATTTAGAAATATGGATCATGTTTAAGTGAGTTGTGTGATGCTATTTTAGGATGGTTGGTCAGTCGTGGTGCTGAGATGGACTTCTATTTTTAGACATACTGGGCGGAATCTATTTTTAGATTGCCAGTCTAAAAATAGATATGTTGAATATTATTAGCTCTTTGTTACACCATTTTTTGGTCATCTAACCTTTTATCATTAGATGGACCCAAGTACACCATGTAAGACCAGTTTTACCCTAAGTAAAACTGCTTTCACTATGTTAAAACAGGAAACCCCAAAAGGAAATATTAAACAAACCTATATTTGTTTGATTTTCCTTATGGAATAATTAATTAAACCATAATTTAATTATTATTCCCAGTCATATTTAACCCAAAATCAAAGAAATTAATTAGATAAACCTTTATTTATCTTATTATTTTCTAGGAATAATTATTTAAACCTTATTTAGATAATATTCCTTGTTAAATATGACCAAATCACCCACAAATAATTAAATAAATCACTAGTTATTTAATTATCTTTCAACCACTTCCTTAAATAATTAAATAAATCATTATTTATTTGATTATCTTCTAACCGCTTCCTTAAAAAGATAAATAAATCATTTATTTATTTATTTTTGATAAATTAAGGGATTTGACCCAAGTCAAATACCTTTTCCCTCCAACAAATATAATAAAATATTCCATAAAAAGTGGATCTAGATCTGGTTAACCCATGCACCAAGATCTAGAATGACCCAATATTTTGTTATAAATAGGAGGGTTTTTCCTACCATTCTTCACCTTTTGTTTCCTATTAGATCACTCTGGATTTATACACTTGGTCACCATTTTCTGCCATTTTGCTCCCTTTGAGCTCTACTCTTTTGCATTGTGTTTTCTACATCAGCTAGAGAGAAGAATCTTAGATCTGAAGTGCTGAGGACTTCCAAGAACCCATCCCACTGAGGGGAATTGGATACTCCTTCTGGTTTTCCTCACAGGTGCCCCATTTAATACAAAAATTCTTTCAAAAATTGTCTTGTCTATTGGTATATGGAGCAAACCCTTATTTTTACTACTTAATGTCTTTCCATACATAGATCTGGTGTTTTGCAGCTATTTTCTTGTCTAACTAATCGCAGATCTAAAGATATTGGCAGCCACTTTTGTTGTTAGGGCTATTAGTTATGCGTAGCTAAAGTGGTCCTTTTTCGTACACTTCGACAAAGGATTCATACTAACAAATGGCGACTCCACACGGGTTTTAAATTACGACCGCCGTCGTTTTTCATATTCCTGCATATCCAGCTACTTCAGACCCTAGGGTTTCTTTTCAGCTGTTTATTTTTCCTATTTTTATGTTGTTTTTCTCACATAAAACCCTAAAACATTAAAATTTCTAACTTCCGTGTGTTTCTAGCCCTATTGCGCAGGTAAGCGACACCAGCCGCAACTGAGACGACAACTTTTCTGAAAATCTGCCGCCGAGACAACCGGAACTATGGGTCGCACTTTTTGGCCCTAAACCTGCGACCTGGACCTCTAGGTCGCACTTTTCAGCCTGTTTCCTGCGACCTGCACTGAAATCAGGTCAGAAACTGTGACCTGCCATTTTTTCAACAATTTTTCTGCAATTTTTCTGGGTTTTGCTGCAGCTTCTATCAGGGTCCTCCAGCCTCTGTCCCAGCCTGTTTTGACCAAGTTCTGATCTGTTTTTACTCATCTAAGTGGGAACCTAGCCCCTTAGGGCTTTAGTACCCTCCACTTTTTGTGGAAGAGTTTTAAGCTGTTTCAGCCGTCTGTTTTTTAGAGCTTCAGCCTCCTTTTCCAGATCTGTTACCTCCCTTTCAGATCCTTTGAAATCAGCCTTTCTTCCTTTCAAATCACCTCCTATCATTTTGTTTGGACCTCCTTTGAAGGCCTCCGCCTTGCCCCCTCCGGCTTTTGCTGATTTCCTCCCTTTTTCCAGCCACCTTGCCTCTGTCTCTTGGCTGTGATCTGCACCTCTTTTCAGCAGCTTTATCCTTTAGATCCCTGTCCCTTTTGACCTTAGATCTATTGGCCTCTTTTCCATGTGTTTTACATAGATTTTTCCCTTTCTTTTCAGAATAGTTTTGAGAGACCCACCTTCTTGGGTTAGATAGATGCACAAGTAGCTGTTATTTTTCTGTTATTTCAGCATTATATTATGTTCTCTGTAGGTTTATTTTCAGCTACGCAGCACACTTTTTTCTTGCTCTCAAAATGGAAAGGGTTTAAAAATTAAAATTAACGCACGCCACACACTGACCCTAAGTGAAGAAGCGCCTGGTTAACACCGCCCGGCAAAGACTCTAAAATCAATTGTCACTGCACCTTTTCTACCCTTGACCGTAATTGATTCTGTCCCCTTTTTGCCCCTGTCGGTTTCCTTCTTCCTGTCATCATTGCGCCCCCAAGGCGCCTTTCCCGGAGACTTCTTGGCCTTCACCCTCAGTTTCCGGTTGATCGACCTGCTCCGCACCGCCGTCGTCGAGCCATTCCACCTTCGAGTCCGCACTCCGACTCCTCCCCTGATTCCTCGGGTCCTCCTTCTCCTCCCGGTTCTCCTGCCCCCTTCACCATGTCTGGTCCAGGGCCTAACGCTAGTGGTTCTCCCGGCCCCAATGCCGGCCCTACTACTAGTGGAACCACCACAGGAACTACCCCGGCCACCCCTGTGCTGCCGTACATTGCAGGCCTCAGCCTCCCCGATTTCCATCAGTTGATCAATGACCCCATTCACCACAATGCTAACTGGCCCGCTATGCCAACCAAGCTCCCCTCAGACCTCCCTAAGTTTGAGGGCCTTAATGGAGAAGATCCAACCAATCATGTCCGATCTTTCCATATGTGGTGTTCCTCCAATTCCATTACCGATGACTCCATCTGTCTTCGTTTGTTCCAATGCACGCTTACCGGCGAAGCTTCTAAATGGTATGTCGAACAAGCCACCTCTACCCATACCACCTTTGAGACTCTTGCCCAAGCCTTTTTGTCGTACTTCCAGCTTCCTCTCCGATACGATACTGGCACGGAGCTCTTGACTTCCTTCAAGCAATCCTCTTCAACACGCCTTTCCGCCCATGTTCAGGAATGGCGAAGAAGACGGAGCTTATGTCGAGCCCCTCCCTTCGAAGATCGGGTTTACATGGACTGGTTCCTCCGCACCCTTCCCGCTCCCATCGGCAAAGATGTCGCCTCTCACTTTCCTCAAACTGAAGAAGCCGCCCTCCAAATAGCCTTGAAATATGACCTGATCTACGCTCAATCTGGTTATGTTTATACCATTCTTCCTGACATCCCCAGGCCCGGTGGCGCTAACGCCCCGGGGGCATCTCATTCCGCCGACGGTATCGTTGGATCCCTTTCCCATCCATACGCTCAACCTCCTATGGGCTATGGTCTCCCTCAGGGAGGGGCCAGCTCCTCCAGCACTCTTCCCCCTCCCGGTAGCATGTATCTAGGATACGGCATGCCTCCTCCTTTTGCCCAACCTCCTGCTTACCTCAATGTTGCCCAACCTACCCATTACCCTTATCCGCAGCCTGGTGCGACAGCTCCTCCAGCATATGCGCTTCCTCCTCCCTTGCCTCCTCAACCCCAGCACCAGCACCTACAGCCCCCTCCAGGGCAAGTATTTGCACAGCAGGGCGCGACTAATCCCCCTTCTTCTCAAAGAAGGCGGAGAGGCAATCCAAACCCATCTGCCCCTGGTACCCGTGGACCCAATCCTGGTGTGGACCTTAACACTGCCAACCAGCAACAGGGCACTCAGCCCAAGCTGGACAGGCCGCTTCGCACAAGTAAGCCTTGTTCGTGTTGCGGTGTTTATGGTCATTACACCCACGATTGTCCCCTATTACCCCAGATGCGGCAGATGTGGGAGTCTCAAGCCACATTGTGTGGACAGCACGCCTCCCCTCATGCTCCTTCTAATGTGGCCACTACCCAGCCAGCTGTGTTTACTGATCCTTTCCCTCAGCAAGGATTTGTGGCTACCCAACCACCTGACAGCCAGGTAGCCACCCCCCCTTCCCTTTATGGTTCCTCTGATTACCAGATCCTTATGATGCAC
Organism: Pinus albicaulis; assembly: GCA_034641835.2. Taxonomy (NCBI): domain Eukaryota; kingdom Viridiplantae; phylum Streptophyta; class Pinopsida; order Pinales; family Pinaceae; genus Pinus; species Pinus albicaulis. The sequence continues at coordinate 526,285,171 of CM076573.1, read as the reverse complement.
TCCGATCCTAACCCGTCCGTCGATCTTCACCTTCAAACTCGGTCTCGCCAGTACTCCAAGCCTCCTACTCAGTCTGCTCCCGAGCCTCCTTCTTCAGGTTCTCCAGAGCCTCTTTCATCACCCAGTGGCCCCTTACATATCCCTCAACCAAAAGTTGAGGTTCATACCAAGATACCTAAGGGCCCACTACGTCGAAACGCTGCTCCCAGTCGAGCTACCCATTCGTATAGCATAGTAGATGATTTGGCGCAATCTCCTGCCGCCATTTCCACACTGGAACTCCTCCAGTCGTGCCCTTCCCAAAAGAAGGCTCTACTATCTGCCGTGGGCGCTGTAGATCCTGCTGATGACCAAATGATTGTTTTCTACGCCACTCAATCGGACCATCCTCCTCTCCCTCCTTCCATCGCCTTCCAAATCCCCATCAAAATCCGGAACGCCAACGTGTCCCAGTGTATCATTGATGAGGGGGCATCCACATGCGTGATGTCCGCTTCAGTTTGGAAGCAACTCGGATCTCCTGAGCTGGCCCCTTCCACAATCACCCTTCGAGCGTGGGATGGTCATGACTCCCAGCCCATTGGCCTACTCCGTAATTGTCCTATCACCCTTGCCGGTAAGACTGTTTGCGTTGACGTCGAAGTCATCGACGCCCCGCTAGATTACAACATTCTACTGGGGCGAAGCTACACCTATGCTATGTCTGCTGTCCCATCCGCGGTTTTCCGCAAGATGTCTTTCCCCCATAATGGAAAGATAGTCACCATTGACCAGTTGACATATCATGAGCGACAATCTCAGACCTCACCTGAGACGGCCATCTCTTCTGTAGCCAACAAGCAAACCGTTGATTCTTTGACCAGTGTCTCCCCCGGCGTTTACAAAGATTCCTCCCTGCTTGTAACTTTCCCTAACCTCCCCCCCCCTCCTGTCACCGATCCCAGCTCATCGAATGTTTGCATGATGCAATCATCTCAGGCTGCCTGTAAGCGGCCTGCCTCGGCTAGTCAGCAACCTCCTCCTCGCCCTATGCAACCCGCTCCTAGCCATTCATCTCAGCCAGCCGGACCTCCTCCTTCTGGCCCTACCCCTACCGCTGGTATCCCTGAACCCCTTTACCCTCCTAGATTGGTTCCTCCTGGCCTTAACCATCTCAAAGCCATCCCTCCTAGTCATTACCCTGCTGGGAAGATCCCTTTCCTAGCTCCCCCTCCCGGAGTATATTCTGTCCCCGTCATGGCCATCCTCTCTCTCCCTAACTTGACCTTGGGCATACAGGTCTGGTACCTTGATCCCCCAGCCGCCACCCCTCCTGGTCACCCCAAGCCCTATATGGCTTTGACACCAGTTCAACCGGTCCCCCTAGCTTCCTCCGTTGCCTCCGTGCCCCCAGCACCTCCACAGGACCCTTCTCCTGTCGTGACGGCACCCGGGAAGAAAGGCAAAGCCCGTAAGGGGGCACCCAAAGACAAGACTACCACGACTGACCCGGCCCCTCCACCACCTGCAAAGCCTTGTGCTTTATGTGATGTCACCGGTCATGCCACCCATGCTTGTCCTGAGTTGCCCCGTATTCAGCCCATGGTTAAAGTTGCGTTCCTCGAGTCTACGGTCCCTGAAGCCCCCATTCCTTCTCCGCACGTAACCAAGAACCCCAAGACTCTCCGCACCAATAAGCCCTATGCTTTGTGCGGCGTCCATGGCCATTACTCCCACCATTGTCCTCACCTGATGCACTACCGTGCCTCTTTAGAGGTAATCCGAGAGTATGAGGTTGAACAAAATCAATCCGCCTCTCCTATCCTCGTGCAGTACGCTTCAGGTCAACCTGAGGATCCCCCCACTCCCATCGACATTCCCCCCCCTGATGTTCAGATGACGGAGTCTACTGTAACCATCCTTTACCTATCGTCCTCTGCGAGACACTCGGAGCCTAGCCCGTCTGCATCCTCCCCTGTTGTTTCCCTTGATCACCCTGTTTCTCCTCATACCCGAGATCACTCCACTTGTGTCCCTGTTGACCTCCGCAGCCCGAGTCCTCGCCATGCTTCCGATAGCCCTCATATACCACCCTGTCTGAGCCTTGATCATCCTGCCCTTTGCACTCCCTCCTGCGGTTGCCACCCCATGACTTCTGTACACTCACACTGCCGTCATTTCCTTTCATCCCCTCATTTATTGTCTTGTCACACCATCCTGCAGGACCCCCCGTCCACACCCTTTATCGGTTACGCCGATGGTGCAAGTCGCTACTCTAGGAATCTAGCCTCGGCAGGTTGGGCCATCTTCACCCCCTTGCATGCCCTTGTTCTTTCTAACGGGGTATGCATTGGTTCTGCCACCAACAATCAGGCCGAATATGATGCAGTGCGTGGTCTCTTAGCCGATGCCCTCTTTCATCGCATCCTCCATCCGCACGTTCGTTTGGATTCCCTACTTCTTGTAATGAAACTAAATGGTGTTTATCGTGTGCATAACCCTGTGCTGTTTAGACGCTATTTACGAGTGAAAATCTTGATACGTGCATTTGAAACCATAACTTTCAACCATGTACCTCGAGAACATAATCACTATGTAGATAGTATTGCAAACCATGTTCTAGATTGGCATTTATCACACACATTTCATACAAGACAATAACATTAATAACCATCAAAAAACGATGCATATCCATAATATGTGTCGCAAAACATGTGTTTAGAGTCCATCTACTCTGATACATACGACATGCCCATAGCATGTTACAAAAAAAAACCCAAAACTGGGGGCACCACCTGCCCCTACATACATCATAGGGGGCACCACATGCCCCTACCCCTAATCACTATCTGGAGGCTCCCGGGCCAATGGCTCTGCCCCTGCAGCATGTATATCATGCATAGCCTGACCGGCCATCGCCATGCGCCGCATGACACCTCGCCACTCCGAGGGTAGACCAACACATGGCTCTATGAATTGGTCGTCTAAGTCCCGCCACCCGCGCTCTGATACTTTGGTCAAAAACTTTTCGCATCTACGGCGGATGTCCTCCAGCAGGGTGGCTGCATCCTCATTCTGCGCCGCTCTCGACCCACTTGGACCTGTAGCTCCAAACGCTGCCAGTCGTCCCATGTATCCAGTCAGTTTTACCGGTGCTATATCTGCATACCAAAAGTACATGAATCAGTATCATCAATTACTATTCAAAACCTTTCACATGCCCACACAAGAATAACAGTTTGTCACTTACCATCGGGCCCCCAGACTCGACCAGGCGGAAGTGGCAGATCCGGATCTCCACAGTAGCTCATCCCACTATAAGGATAGTCGTCTATGTACAATGGCATCTGAACCCAATGGGCAAAAAACTCTGGTCGAAACACCCGCCCGACCGCCCCTCCTCCTCCTCTGCACAGTAGCCATCCCCAACAGCGCATCCTGGGCTCCCTCGGGCCCCCATCTGGGAGCTGTACACGAGGCCTCAAGGTCGGGATCTTCTCAAAGAAGAAGGCGCACAACAAAGTCCCATATGAGCAGTCATGGTTCACCTGCCGCCTGCATAGTGACAACTGTCGCTTTAGCGACACCAATAACATCTGGGCCCACCCATAGTAGGTCCCACCCAACACACTTTCCACTATCATCATCTTCCCCCCAGTGATGTGATGGAACGCCTGGATGCCCAGAATTCGCAGCACAGCTGCGGCCACTGCACGGGTTTCTAGCCTCTCTAGATCCCCGATCGGTATTCGAGTCCCCTTGACTTGGAGACCCGGTCAACAATGGCGTTCCACGAACTCCATGATATGCCGCCCCCGCGGCAACACTGGCTGTGTGTTTCCCACCATCCCCAGTGGCGGGAGACCAGTCAGGAAGTACACGTCCTGGACCGTCAGCTCGATCCTGTGCCCCTGCACTACAAAGATCTCCTGATCTGGATCCCAGTAACTGATAATCCGGGCCAGTAACGGTTCCCCTGCTCTCATCAATGGGTTCTCCAAAAACTTGAGAACCCCAAATCTGGCCAAAACACGGCGGACGCCTTGATCCGCCTGGATCTCTGTCCGTAGTGTCCCCAGATCTCTCTCTCTCCAGTTGACCCGTAACTCTGCCATACCTGCACAAACACATCATTTCTGTCAGCGTACAGATCGGGAAAACCATAACCAAACACCAAAACCCAACTTCCAGCCATAAAACAACACCAAAACCCCCTCATCTCCTAGGTCACAGTTTTCTGCTCTTTTCTGGACCAGGTCGCACTTTTTGCCCTGTTACCTGCATCCTAGGTCGCACTTTCATTCCAGAAGCCAGGTCTAGAGGGCGGTGTACCTTGGTTCCTGCTTCCACTCTTGTTTGGTGCCTAGGATCAGGCAAAAGGATATCTCCTTTCCCTTTGGATTGATTGTTTCTCCAACTCCTTCAGCATGATTGAGATTCGTATACTTGATGGTCCAGTGATCCAGCAGCAGCTCTTGATGATTCCCAGGTGTGTGTGAGATGTTTCAACCCTCATGAGGGAGCGGTCCTGTAGGTAGCCCCCCACATGCTCGGATGACCTCTTCTTTGCAGCCTTCGATGCAGTTCCAGATATTTGATGACGTTGGCCATAGCCACTTGCAGCGCCTCTTCGATTTGCATGTATCAGTCAGATTTTGTGAGCCCTTCCCCATTTGCAGAGGGCATTTGGGTTGTATGTGTATCTCATGTACTCAGATATTATTGTACAAGTCCTGGCTGTTATCCCAGGCACAGCATGTATGTGGGATTCCTCATTGTATTTTTACCTGGCTCATGATTATGCCAGCTGTATTTTATGGTTCGGTCCCTTGTTTACTGGACACACTATTCTTTTGTACTTTGTCTCGGCGGGCATAGGTATGCCTCCCCCGCCGCCTTCAGCACAGGTACCCTCTCATAAAAAGAGACTTGTTGCACCTGCGAGTCTCGTCTCCTCAGGGTCTAGTCCTTCAGAACACTATCTACCTCACATTTCTCTCTCTGACACCCCCTTTTGTTGTCTAGTGATTTTGTTCTTACAACGTACTTCGGTCATACGATTTGCTCCTGACACTCGCACGCTGGGGGGCAATCTGTTACACCATTTTTTGGTCATCTAACCTCTTATCATTAGATGGACCCAAGTACACCATGTAAGACCAGTTTTACCCTAAGTAAAACTGCTTTCACTATGTTAAAACAGGAAACCCCAAAAGGAAATATTAAACAAACCCATATTTGTTTGATTTTCCTCATGGAATAATTAATTAAACCATAACTTAATTATTATTCCCAGTCATGTTTAACCCAAAATCAAAGAAATTAATTAGATAAACCTTTGTTTATCTTATTATTTTCTAGGAATAATTATTTAAACCTTATTTAGATAATATTCCTTGTTAAATATGACCAAATCACCCACAAATAATTAAATAAATCACTATTTATTTAATTATCTTTCAACCACTTCCTTAAATAATTAAATAAATCATTATTTATTTGATTATCTTCTAACCGCTTCCTTAAAAAAGATAAATAAATCATTTATTTATTTATTTTTGACAAATTAAGGGATTTGACCCAAGTCAAATACCTTTTCCCTCCAACAAATATAATAAAATATTCCATAAAAAGTGGATCTAGATCTTGTTAACCCATGCACCAAGATCTAGAATGACCCAATATTTTGTTATAAATAGGAGGGTTTTTCCTACCATTCTTCACCTTTTTTTGCCTATTAGATCACTTTGGATCTATATATTTGGTCACCATTTTCTGCCATTTTGCTCCCTTTGAGCTCTACTCTTTTGCATTGGGTTTTCTACATCAGCTAGAGAGAAGAATCTTAGCTCTGAAGTGTTGAGGACTTCCAAGAACCCATCCCACTGAGGGGAATTGGATACTCCTTCTGGTTTTCCTCACAGGTGCCCCATTTAATACAAAAATTCTTTCAAAAATTGTCTTGTCTATTGGTATATGGAGCAAACCCTTATTTTTACTGCTTAATGTCTTTCCATACATAGATCTGGTGTTTTGCAGCTATTTTCTTGTCTAACTAATCGCAGATCTGAAGATATTGGCAGCCACTTTTGTTGTTAGGGCTATTAGTTATGTGTAGCTAAAGTGGTCCTTTTTCGTACACTTCGATAAAGGATTCATACTAACACTCTTAATAATATTTGGACTCTAAACATTATCCTCTTGGAGCACTTGAGTTTGATGCCTGGATGTGGCACATGCAGCTGACAGAAGGAATTATGCTATTCCTAGGGTTTAGTGGAGCTATTGCATGGTTGACTTCAGTTAGAACTCATGTGACAGAGTTTGGTGGAGTTGATGAACAGTTAATGGAGTTGTGTTCAGTTTAACTTAGTTGAGCTAGTTGTATCTAGTCTAACTGATTGATATAATTAGTGAGAGTGGTGTGAATTAATTATTAATTAATTCAATAATTATTAACTCATAAATCAACTAAAGAATACATCAGTTAACTGCAGTGCATGGACAGTTTTAGTGGAGACCAGTGAAGAGGTATGTGAAAGAGCAAGTGTGACTATCAGTTGTGAATATACTAGTGCATGATATTTGCACACACATTGATGGAGAAGCCAATGAGGATTGTGCAGTACATACCAGTGGGATTTGAAACTTGATCTGGCAATTATCCATATTGGATTACGTAGTAGAGGCTGGCTAACATGTGGAGCAGATTGGAGCATGTGTTTTGTATGATCTGAGCTTGTGTAGTGTGTAACAATTGGAGATTGTACTGAGAGATTGTGAGGAGTTTGTACAACGATTGTTACATGATCTCTATCATTATAATATACATATAGTTGGGGTTTTTCAGCTTTAATCTTTCCCATAAATACTGTGTTTATATGTGTGATTGTTTATGGTTTTAATGTGCGCATTCGATTGTTTAATTTCCGAAAATTGATGATCAATAGTAGAAGAGGTTATGTATTATGAATGAAGCTCAAATAGTGTGTGATCAGGATAATCTTAGTGAATAATTTAACAGTTATTCAAATTTCTACATGGTATCAGAGCAGTATTGATCATTGGAGCAATTGCAAAACATTGAAGCGGTTGAGTTTTGTGCTGGTGGAATTCGAATTTGCAGTAGTGTTTTCTTGGTGTCGAAGTTGTGATGTCTTTCAACGGATTGAAATTGGAGTATTCCCTTGAGGGCAGCTCGAATTATATTGCATGGAAGGACAGGATGGAGGTGGTGCTGGATGACAATGGGTTGAAGGAGTTCATAGATGCTGAAATTCCAAAGCCTACTTCTAGCGATGCTGCCGTAATTGAGGCTTGGCAAAAGAAGACAGAAAAGTGTCGAAGGATTTTGTTGGAGGGAATGAAGGATCACATAGTGTCTAGCCTACATGGTAAGGCATCTCCATTTTTTATTTGGAAAGCGTTGACAGATTTATTCCAAAGCAAGAGCGACCAAAGGAAGTTGGTGCTCAAGGATAAACTTAGAAACATAAAGATGGAGAAAGGCGACAGTATCCCCAAGTACCTCACGAAGTTCATCCAATGCAGGGATGAGCTAGGAAGTGTGGGGGTGACTGTTGATGATGAGGACTTGGTGATCTTGTCTCTCCTTGGGCTTCAGAAGAGTTGGCACTCCTATCACGACTCTGTCAATGGTCGGGAGAAATTGCCAGGATGGGAGCGACTTTGGTCAGATCTTGTGCAAGAGGAGATAAGGCGGAGTACCAGGGACAGATCTTCATCAAATAACTCTGATGAAGAGAATTTTTCTTTGGCTACCAAAGCAAAGAAGGGGAAGAGCAAGAAATCTTTTTATTTCGGTGTGAAAAGCAAGAAGCAGGACATGTCCAAGGTGAAGTGCTTTCACTGTCACCAACACGGACATTATGCCACAAATTGTCCACAGAAGAATAAAAATAAGCAGGATGCTGGATCTACAGTTGGAGAGGCCTTAGCCTCATAGTTTGAGCTGGATTTTTCGTTGATCACATGCTTGTTCTCAAGTGTGGTGGGATCAGTGTGGTTTCTGGACAGTGGTGTGTCTTTTCACATGACAGGAGATTGAGATTTGTTTGTTGATCTGGATGAGAAAGATCTTGGAGTGCACATCGAGATGGGCGATGATGGTAGATACAGTGCGACCGGTATTGGTACCATTTCCTTTGAGAGGGAGTCTGGTAAACCCTTCGTATTGAAGGAAGTGATGCATGTTCCAGGATTGAAGAAGAATCTTATCTCTGTGGTGATGTTATAAGACAAGGGATATGATGTTGTATTTAGCGAGGGAAAGGCTTTCCTGCGTAGTAAGGCAACTCGTGAGACTCGGAGGATAGGGGTTCGAGTTAAGAACCTTTATCAATTGCAGGTAGATGGCTGTGCAGCAATGGCAGGCAAGGCAGAAGGAGTGGTGAGCCGGGATGATGGCGAGTTGTGGCACCGGAGATTGGGCCACCTTCATCATGGAGCTTTGAAGATACTGCAGCAGATTTCTACTGGGCTTCCTAAGGGCACTCTTGCGCAGTCAGATCAGTGCAAGGGGTGTACCTTAGGAAAATTTGTGAAAGCCACCTTTCACGAGAAGGATAGTCGCGCCACGACGATCCTTGAGAGAATTCACACAGACGTGTGTGGACCTTTCTCAGTAGCTTCGACAACAAAGCACATGTATTATGTGATATTTGTTGATGATTTTTCTCGTAAGTGTTGGATCTTCTTCATGCAGAAGAAGAGTGAGACATACTCAAAGTTCTGTGAGTTCAAGGCACTGGTTGAGAAAGAATCGGGGAAGCAGGTGAAGGCTCTTAGGAGCAACAATGGTGGTGAATTCATCTCTGGCGAATTCAAGGACTTTTGCAGCGCAAAAGGAATTCAAAGAGAGCTCATAGCACCTCATAACCCACAACAGAACGGGGTTGTTGAGCGGAAGAAAAGAACGATCGTGGGTGCTGCACGGGCGATGTTGCATGATCAGGGCCTACCCATTCACTTGTGGGTGGAGGCATGCAATACTGTAGTATATGTGTAGAACCGTTGTCCTCACAGGATACTTGGCATGAGTACACCTGAGGAGGCATTTTTTGGTAAGAGGCCTGATATTTCCCATTTGAGGATTTTTCGTTCACCTGTTTACATTCATGTGATGAAGGATGCCAGGAAGAAGCTAGAGCCGACCGCAGAGGTTGGGATATTTGTGGGGTACACTGATACGCCCCACAACTATCGTTTGTATTTGCTAGACAGTCGTAATACTGTTGTGCGACGAGATATCAAATTTCAGGAGGAGAAAGCCATGAAGTGTTCGCTTGAGAGGGAGCTACACTTGCATGCAGATGAGGAGCTATTAGTTCCTAAGGATGAGTCTCAGGATGTGGATCAGCCACAAGATGAGGTTCATGGAGTGGAAGAGACCACTCATGTAGCGCCAACCATCAGAGGGCGGAAGCGCACTACAGAAGCTGAGCGACTGGCTCAAGATGCAGAGAAGGTTGTAGGAGCACCTACATCACAGCGCAGACAGAGACAGTCACCTGATCGGTACACTGGATACATGGCTCTTGTGAGCAAGTGTATTGTGACAGAGCCATCCACTTTCGAGGAAGCCGTGGAGGATCCCGCATGGGTAGATGCCATGGTGGAAGAGTATGATTCGATTGTCAGAAACAGTGCATGGGAGATTGTCCCGAGACTGGAGGGGAAATCAGTGGTGGGTTCGAGATGGATCTACAAAGTGAAGCAGGCAGCTGACGGGAGTGTGGAGAAGTACAAGGAAAGATTTGTTGCCCGAGGCTTTTCACAGATTGAGGGGATCGATTATGAGGAGACCTTTGCACCTGTCGCAAGGTATTCTTCCATATGGACGATTCTTGCTCTCTCAGCGCAGATGGGGTGGCACATTCATCAGATGGATGTGAAGACTACGTTCCTTAACGGAGTCATTGAGGAGGAGGTGTACATAGAGCAGCTCGAAGGTTTCGAGATCTTCAGCAGCGAGTCGCATCTGTGCAGACTCAAGAGAGCGTTGTATGGGTTGAAACAAGCACCTCGTGCTTGGTACACATAGATAGACAGTTATTTCACCGGACTTGGATTCTCCAAGAGTGAGGCGGATCCTAACCTATACCAGATTGTGGTGGAGGGTAAGTTGCTGATCATTGTACTTTATGTAGATGATTTGATTTTGACAGGTGATGAGCTGTTGATACTCTCATGCAAGGAAGATCTTGCAAAAGAGTTTGAGATGAAGGACTTGGGCCTCCTTCATTATTTCCTGGGATTGGAAATTTGGCAGTGTAGTGGTGGACTGTTTGTTTCATAGGGTAAGTATGCCCGGGAGATACTAGAGAGGTTCAACATGCATGGCTACAAGCCTGTTGATACTCCTCTTCCTGGTGGTTGGAGGAAGGAGGATACTACTTAAGCGGAGGTAGTGGATGCCACTGTTTATCGACAATTGGTGGGGTCGCTTATGTATCTGGTCAATACATGACCCGATATATGCTATGCAGTTAACCAGCTTTCACAAGCTATGGTTAAGCCTACCAAGCTCTTTTGGAAGGCGGGGAAGCATGTATTGCATTATCTCAGAGGCACATCGGGATATGAATTGTGGTACAAACAGTCGGATGAGGTGAGGCTATGTGGCTTCACAGATGCATATTGGGCAGGGAGCCCAATGGATAGAAAGAGCACATCTGGAGAGATTTTCAGTATCGGTTCGACAGCAGTTTCTTGGTACAGCAGGAAGCAGAGATCCATGGCACTCAGTTCAGCAGAGGTCGAGTATATGGCAGCAAGTTTGGTTGCATGCGAGGCTATATGGATGACGAAGATCCTGGTCGGGTTGTTCGGTTCACACTTAGAGCCTACTATGATTTATTGTGATAATCAGAGTTGCATCAAACTCTCGGTTAATCCATTATTTCATGATAGATCTAAACACATTGACATCCGGTATCATCATATCAGAGATTGTGTGCAGCGGAGAATCATGTTACTTTCATACATTCCTACGGAGGATCAGGATGCTGATATCTTGACGAAGGCACTAACTAGGAGAAAATTCGAATACCATAGAGGCAGGATAGGGGTTGCAGATAATCCATATATTGTTGAGAAGGAGTGTTGAGATTGCAACCAGATGATGAGCTTAGTGGAAAGGAGTCGCTTTCACTAAGTGGGCCCGCAAGGTATTTTTGGCACAAAGTCTATTTTTAGACTATGTCTATTTTTAGACATATGGATCATGTTCTATGAGTTGCAGGATGCTATTTGTGGATGGTTGTTCAAGTCGGGAAAATAGATGGACTTCTATTTTTAGACATACTGGGAGGAATCTATTTTTAGATTTCCAGTCTAAAAATAGATATGTCGAATATTATTAGCTCTTAATAATATTTGGACTCTAAACATTATCTTATCCTCTTGGAGCACTTCATTTTGATGCCTGGATGTGGCACATGCAGCTGACAGAAGGAATTACGCTATTCCTAGGGTTTAGTGGAGCTATTGCATGGTTGACTTCAGTTAGAACTCATGTGACAGAGTTTGGTGGATTTGATGAGACAGTTAAGGGAGTTGTGTTCAGTTTAACAAAGTTGAGCTAGTTGTATCTAGTCTAACTGATTGATACAATTAGTGAGAGTGGTGTGAATTAAGTATTAATTAATTCACTAATTATTAACTCATAAATCAACTAAAGAATACATCAGTTAACTGCAGTGCATGGACAGTTTCAGTGGATACCAATGAAGAGGTAGGTGAAAGAGCAAGTGTGACTATTAGTTGTGAATATACTGGTGCATGAGATTTTCACACACATTGATGGAAAAGCCAATGAGGATTGCGCAGTACATACCAGTGGGATTTGAAACTTGATCTGGCAATTATCCATATTGGATTGCGCAGTAGAGGCTGGCTAACAGGTGGAGCAGATTGGAACATGTGTTTTGTATGATTTGAGCTTGTGTAGTGTGTAACAATTGGAGATTGTATTGAGAGCTTGTGAGGATTTTGTACAATGATTGTTACATGATCTCTATCATTATAATATAAAAATAGTTGGGGGTTTTCAGCTTTAATCTTTCCCATAAATACTGTGTTTATATGTGTGATTGTTTATGGTTTTAATGTGCGCATGCGATTGTTTAATTTCTGCAAATTGATGATCAATAGTAGAAGAGGTTATGTATTATGCATGAAGCTCAAATAGTGTGTGATCAGGATAACCTCGGTGAATAATTTAACAGTTATTAAAATTTCTAAAAATCTAAGGAACCATTCCATGTAGACACGGTCTTCGAAGGTAGGGGCTTGCCATATGATCTTTCTTCTCTGCCATTCCTAGACATGATCAGATAGGTGAGTCACAAATGATTGATGGAAAGAAGTCAAAATTTCGATACCAGTGTCATAACGAAGGGGAAGCTGGAAGTAAGATAGAAAATCCTAGGCAAGAGTCGCAAAGGTGGTATGAGAGGAAGGGGCCTGATCAACATACCACTTAGAAGCTTCACCAGTAAGCGTACGTTGGAACAACTGAAGACAGATAGATTCATCGGTAATAGATTTAGACAAACACCACATTTGGAAAGATCGAACATGATTTGTAGGATATTCACCAGCAATACCTTCAAACTTGGGGATGTCGGAAGGGAGCTTGGTTGGCATAGTAGGCCAAGCAACATCATGGTGTATAGGGCCATTTATGAACTGGTCAAAATCGATAAAGCTGAGGCTTGAAATGAAGGGAAGCAAGGGCGTAGCCAGGGTAGTGTCTGTTGCGGTCCCACTAGTGGTATTCCCAGCATGAGGTCTGGGGTTACCACCAGCATTAGGTCCTGTACTAGACATGGTGAAGGTGACAGGGGGAGAACCAAAGGCGGAACGAGAAGGAGAACCCAATGAACTAGAAGAAGAGTCGGAGTGCGGACACGGTGGAGGACTAACTAGAATCCTATGCGGAGGAGTAGGTCTTCCTACCAGAAACTGAGGATGAAGGCCAAGAAGTCTCCGACATAAAAGCCTTGGTAGTGCAATGATGATGACATAAACATGGCACAAAGGAAAAAATAGACCAACAAGGGCAGGGAGGTGTAGGATCAACTGATTACAATGTTGAAACAAGGGTAGAGAGGTGCAGGATCAATTGATTTCAATGTTTTAGAGTCTCTTCTTGGTGGTGTTAACCAAGCCATTTTCACTTAGGGTGTGTATGCAAAGTGCGTAAATTTTAATTTTTAAACCCATACGTTTGTAGAGAAAAAGAAAAGTGTGTTGTGTAACTGAAAATAAACCTGCAAATAACAGTATATGAAACTGAAATAACACTAAATAAACATCTAATAATGCAATAATATGAACCCAAGGAGGTGGGCCTCTCAACAACTAGTTTGTAGGAGAGTAAAAAACTAATCAAAACACACTAAAATAGCCAATAGATCTAAGGTCAGGAGGGACAGGGATCTAAAGGACAAATCTGCTGGAAAGTGGTGCAGAAAACAACAACAAATCAGAGGAAACATTGTTGTAAATGAGGTGGCGAAAGGTAATATCCTGGAGGGAAATTAATTGAACCCCAGAGGAAAATCAAAAGAAAGCTAAATGATGTGATTTGGATGGATAAAAATCCAATCTGAAGTAGATTTGAAGGTGAGGTATCAGATCTGAAAAAAATGGCTGAAGACTCTGAAATTTCAAACAACCTGTAACAACAAAAACTCTTCCACAAGAGGTGGATGGTATTGAAGCCCTAGGGGGCTAGGTTCCCACTTAGTTGAGTAAAAAATAATGATTACAGGTCCAAAACGGGCGGAGATGGAGGTCAGACAACCCTGAACAAAGGCTCAGACAAACCCATAGAACTTTCAGAAAAATTCCCGTGAAAAGTCCAAGTCGCAGTTTTTGACCTGTTTTCAGCAGAGGTCGCAGTTTTTGGGCTAAAAGGTGCATCCTAAGGGTCCAGGTTGCATTTTTTTTGCCAAAAATTGCAACCTTCACTTCTGACACTCTTGACGACAGATTTCAAAAAAAATTGTCGTCTCAGCTGCGGCTGATGTCTGTCACCTGCGCAATAGGTTCAAAAACACACAGAAGTTATAATTTTTATCGTTTTAGGGTTTTATAGGTTAAAACCAACATCAAGAAAAGAAAAATAAAGAGGTTGAAGAGGAATCTTAGGGTTTGAAGTAGCTAGATATGCAAGGATCAGAAAAATGACAGAGGTCATAATCGTAAACCCGTGTGGAGCCGCCAGTTGTTAGTATGAATCTTGATTCCAAGAATACAAAAAAAGACACTTTAGCTGTGTATAAAAAACATCCATAACAGAAAATATGGTTGCCAATATCCTCAGATATATATTTAGGTGATCAAAAAAATGTTGCAAAAATCTAGATCTATGCATTAGAAGACATTAAGGAGCAAAAAAAACAAGATTTACTCCATGCATCCAATAGACAAGACAAGAACATGTTGAATGAATTTTCTATTAATGGCACCTAGGAGGAAAACACAGAAGGGTGTTACCAGTTCTCCTCAATGGGATGGGTTCTTGTAATTCCTCAACACGTCAGATCTAAAATTCCTCTCTCTTGATGGTGTAGAAAACCCAGACAAAAAATGGAAGCAAAATATGACTATGATGGTGGATCAAAGTCAGACCAAAAGTATAGATCTAGAGTGATCTTTACGCAACAAAAGGTGGTGAATGAATGTAAAAACCCTTCTATTTATAACAAAATATTGAGTTAATCTAGATATTGGTGCATGATTAAAATATTATTAACCAAATCAAGATCCAAATTTTATGGAATATTTTATTATATTTGTTGGAGGGAAAAGGAATTTGACTTGGGTCAAATCCCTTTATTTGTAAATAATAAATAAATAAATGATTTATTTATCATTTTAAGGATGTGGTTGAGTAATAATCAAATAAATATTGATTTATTTAATTATTTATGGGTGATTTAGTCATATTCAACAAAGAATATTATTTAAATAAGGTTTAAATAATTATTCTTAGGAAATAATAAGATAAATAATGACTTATCTAATTAATTTCCCTATTCTGGGTTCAATATAACCAAGAATATTAATTAAAATATTATTTAACTAATTATTCCTTAAGGAAAAACAAACAAATTTAGATTTATTTAATATTTCCTCATGGGGTTTCCTATTTAGACCATAAACAACTTAGTAAAGGTGGTTTACTAAGCTATTTTTCATAGTGAATGCCATTTTACTTAGGGTAAAATTGGTCTTACATGGATTACTTGGGTCCATCTAATAACAATAGGTTAGATGACCAAAAAATGGTGTAACAGTAACCACTTGACCCATTGTGCTTGCTTATTAGATACAAAACAACAAATATATACTTCCAAACATTTATTCACTATCCCTGTTTGACCATCGGACTGAGGATGATAAGATGAGCTATGAGCTAGTTGAGTACCCAAACAAGAAAATAATTCTGTCCAAAAATTTCGTGTAAAAATGTGATCTCTGTCACTTACAATAATCTTCGGGTTTCCATGTAGCTTTTGAATTGTTTCCATAAATGTAGTAGCAACTGTACTTGTTTTAAGTGGATGAGATAATGCACAAAGGTGTGCATACTTGGTAAGTCTATCAACTACCACCATGATGACACTCCTTCCTTCGGACTTAGGTAAACCTATGATAAAATCCCTTGAAATATCCCCCTAACATTGACTTGAAATGGGTAAAGGTTGTAGAAGACCCAGGGTCTTAATTGTCTCAACTTTATTTTGCTGGCAAACCAAACATGTCGCCACAAACTTTTGAATATCAGATTTAAGGCCATCCCAAAAAAATTCTTTCTTCACCCCATGGTAAGTTTTTAAAAATCCCAAGTGTCCTCCTAAAGGAGAAGTGTGCAATTCCAAAATAATATTTTGTTTTAGTTTGGAATTATTGCAAATATATAAGTGATATTTGTACCATAAGGAATCATTTTTCCAACTAAATGTATCATATGTACTAGGATCTTGCTGCAACTTTTGAATGAGTGTCCACACTTCTTCGTCCTTCTTTCATTCATCCCTTGCTTCGGTTATCCAATCTGGTTGAATAATAGAAATGGCACAAAGCAATGCTTCCACCTCTTCATCCTTTCTTGAGAGTGCATATGCAACAACATTTAGCTTCCCTTTTTTGTAGATGATTTCAAAGTCATAAACCAACATCTTTGTGACCCATTTTTGCTGCTCTTCTGAAGATAGATTTTGTTCCAAAAAGTTTTTAAGACTATCATGATCAGTTTTTACCTTGAAGTGTCTTCCCATTACGTAAGGTCTCCATTTCTTTAGTGCATGTAGTATTGCCAACATTTCCTTCTCATAAATAGCCTTTTGTAAATACTTTCCTTTGATTTAATGACTTTCAAAAGCAATGGGTCTTCCTTCTTGCATTAAAACAACACCAATTCCATTTCCTGAGGCATCACATTCCACAATAAAGGTTTTTGTGAAGTCTGGCATAGCTAAGACCGGTGCTAGGCACATTGCCTCTTTAAGATGTTGAAAGGCCTTAGTTGCTTCAGGAGTCCATGAAAATGCATCTTTCTTCAATAATGTTGTTAGAGGTGCTGCTATTCTCCCATAATTCTTAACAAACTTGCGATAATACCCTGTTAACCCGAGAAATCCACGCAACTTCTTTATGGTTGTGGGGACTTTCCATTCCTTAATGGCTTTAATTTTGTTAGGGTCTACCTTAACACCCTCGTGAGATACAATATGACCCAGATATTCCACCTCTTGTACTCCAAAGAAACATTTGGATGTTTTTGCATATAATCGTTTCTCCTGCAATAGTTTGAGCACCCTGTCAACATGTTCAACATGATCCTTCCAAGACCTGCTGTAGATTAGTATATCATCAAAATATACTAGCACAAATTTTCTAAGGAAGGGTTTGAAAATGGAATTCATCAACCCTTGAAATGTAGAAGGTGCATTGGTAAGGCCAAAAGGCATGACCAAAAATCCATAATGACCCTCATGAGTTCGAAATGCTGTTTTTGGAATATCTTCAGTCTTCATTCTAATTTGATGATATCCTGAACGAAGATCCAACTTGGTAAAATAAATTTCTCCATGTAATTCATCCAATAATTCATCAATCAGAGGAATGGGAAATTTATCTTTAATAGTGAGCTTATTGAGCTCCCTATAATCCGGACACATGCGCCATGATCCATCCTTCTTGTGCACCAATACTACTGGAACAGAGAAAGAAATTTGACTAGGCTGAATTATACCAACCTCTAACATTTCTACAATCATACGTTCAGTTTCACTCTTTTGGACATAAGGATATCTATAAGGTCGAATGTTTGGAGGAACACTTCCTAGAATCAAATGAATAGCATGATCATGATCACGAATAGGTGGGAGTCCTTTTGGAGTTTCAAACACCTTGGAATGATTGTCCAAGACGTTTTGGAGATCTGGAGAAATAGATGATTTTGATGTTGGAACTTCTAGTGAGCATAATTGTGAAATTACGCCTCATTGTTCTTTCTTCAGAAGCTTTGTCATGACATTAGAGCTTATTATCTTTCCTGGCTTCTCTGCGATACCCCGTAATTCAATTTCCTTTCCTTCCGATTTTTTTTCAAGAAAAGTGCTTGAAAATTAAAATCTACCGTCCCCAAAGATTGTAACCATTATACTCCCAGTACAACTTCAACACCTCCCATTGGGATGGAAAGCATTGGAATATTCAACACACATCCCCCCATTGCTAGCTTGATATTATGGCATTTTCTAGAGCAATTTATAGTTCCTTCATTTGCAACCATCACTTGGCATTCTTGGTGCCGGTTATAAGAAACAATTCAATTCCTTGGCTACCTTACAATGAATAAAATTATGGGTACTACCCAAATCAATCAACACTATTACCTTTTTCTTCTTGATATTTCCTTCTATCTTGAGAGTTTGAGGAGTGGTAATTCCTGCCAATGCATTACATGATATGGTCAGACTCATTTCTTCTTCTTCTAGGGTTTCTTCTTGGTGGATATCCTCTTCTTTTGAATTTTCTTGTTCATTTTCTTCCTCCTCTTCACATTCTATGTAAAATAATTTCTTCTCAGCACACTTATGACCTTTAGTGTATTTTATATCACAACTATAGAAAATCCCTTTTTCTCTTTTTTCTTCCAATTGTTGTGGTGTCAACCTTGTCGGTTGTGCGAGTGTAGGAGTAGCAACACTTCCATATTTATAGATGTGAGTGGTAGGCTTCCTTGTTGCCATAATTTTACATTCAATTTTTCTTGCCAACCTGAATGCCTTCTCTAATGAATCAGGTTCCCAAACACAAAATTCATGTTGGATATTATCCTTTAAAGTCCCTATGAGATCATCAATCTCGTGTTCCTCTAGAATATTAGTTACCCTTATATTCAATTTTTGGAAGTCCTCAATGTGCTCCACCACTGAACCCTTTTTTTTGAGATTTATCAACTGTCTAAAGAAGGTATTGCTCTTTGTATCCTCGTAATGTGCTATAATTTCCTTCATAAAAATTGACTAAGTGAAAAAAATTTTACGGGAGCAAAGCCATCGATACCATATAAATGTATTTTTTTCTAAATGTAAAGTTGCAATGCATACCTTGTGTGTGTTTTTCACATTATTGAGATCAAAATATTGCTCCATCTGTAGTATCCATGTTACACGATCCTTGCCATCAAACTTCCTCATATCCATCTTTGGAATATTGTGATTGTTTAATCCAACATTAGAGTTTATGAAATCATGATTAACATTTATTTTTTTCTCATCATGAGTTTCCTCTACTATCTTTTCGGCATTAGGAATCATTTATTTTATCAACTTTGACAAACCTTCCTTCAAACCTTCCATGTCTTCCTTCAAACCTTTAATATTTTCTTCCATACCATTATTCAAACCATCCATCGTAGCTTCCATGCCTTTCTTCAAACCATCCATCTTAGCTTCCATGCTTTTCTTCAAAACATCCATTTCATTTTTTGTGTCTCATTGTGAGAGCGAAATTTGGTGCACTTGCTCTTGTAATTTTGATAGATCATGTTGCAATTCTTCATCTTTATGAGTCATAGTAGAGTAATTTGAGGGATTAATGGGTGCTTAATTCCTTTTAGGAGACATTTTAGAACCCAATACTTATATCTATGCTCAATAGGCCTTTGGAATCACTTAAAACTTATTTTTCAAACAAGACTTATGTAATTTGAAAAAAAACAAAATACAAACCTTTTTCTTGATTTTGAGGAGCTCGATATTGAAACTAAAT
Organism: Pinus albicaulis; assembly: GCA_034641835.2. Taxonomy (NCBI): domain Eukaryota; kingdom Viridiplantae; phylum Streptophyta; class Pinopsida; order Pinales; family Pinaceae; genus Pinus; species Pinus albicaulis. Next base: position 526,265,875 of record CM076573.1, on the reverse strand, counting down.
TATATCTATGATTTCAGATCTTCAATATCTGAAATTCAGCCCTAAAGTAGCCCTATGAATATTATCTTGAATGCCATAGGTCTGACCTGATTTGAATTCTTGAAGACAAAGTTATGCCCAATCTCCTATGATGACCTAATTATGGACGAGTTCAATAGAGCGAACTTGTACGACTTGCCACGTGTCATTGTTTCCTCCATTCGGCTCTAAAATTGATATATAAGAAACTACAGTCTGTGTAATTGTGGCCATTTTTTACATAATTCCATTCCAAAGCTCAGAGAGAGTTATGACGATTTTCCCACAGTTACCTCTTTGAGATGAAATTCGGGAGCCTCAAAAATCCCGAACTTCTATAGACCATATCTCCGAAAATATTGTGAATCAAGCTCTAAATTTTTTCCACGACATTCCTCAAGGTTTATTCTTTGCTCTATGATCATTTGAGATTCTGAAACCTTGTAGAAAAAAAGTTATATCGAAAATTCCATGATGACCTGTTTAGGTTAAATTCAAGAGCTTGCAAAAATCCTTAAATTGCACAGATCATATCTCTGAAAATATTGCGAACCAAGATCTGAAATTTTTCCACGACATTCCTTAGGATTTAGGCTTCATTCTATTAAAATTTCAGATTCTTAACCTTCGTAGAAAACAAGTTAGAGCGACAATTCCATGATGACCTGTTTGGAGCAGAAAAACCCTAGAATCCAAACCTCTGATACCAAATGTTATGAAACCAGCTCCAAAAATAGAAGAAAAGAGAGATCAATGACTTAGAAATAAGCCACTTCGAGGGGGAAACCTCCAATACATTACATAAATGAACAATTATTGGATGATACAAATGACAAAACCTCCTTTCTATATATAGGATTCCATGGGGCTACAATGTAATCCTAGCCGACCTAACAAGAATAATGTAAGGGCATAATAATAACAATATGGGGGTTATAGGGGTACAACAATAACAATAAGGGGTTTACACTAACAAAAATAAGGTACTATACTAGTAATATAAGAACCTAACATGATCAAAATACAATTGCTCCACGTCATTTTCTGCACTTTTAGACATGTTGTCTTCAAATCACTTTTTCAGGGGTTTGGAGCAGGGGTTTGCATTTCTTGATGACTCCATTTTGTATCAGACATCCTAATATTTCCAACCATACCACTTTCAACCCCAAAATCCTCCTATAATGCGTCCAAAATACCTCTCAAAGTAGGCACTACGCTTTTGCTCAGAGTGCGCTACTCTTCTGCAAATATTGAGTGATCAAATTCAAACTTGGATTCAAAGCCAATGGGAAAGTATTTTTGAAAAATGAAGTATTTTTTTCATAACATGCCAAAGAACAAAAACCTATCTCATTTTTTCAAAACAATATATTGATCCATCTTGAAGCCCTGTTTTTTCAGAAATTGTTTTCGAAATTTTTGGATTTTTGGCAATCCCTTTGTTATGTTTTTGGAATTAGTTGTTACGTTTCTAGGCAAGTTCTTATGCTTCTATTGATTGGTGCTACGCTTCTGGAAAGGAGGGAATAACTTATGTTTTTAGCTCCAAAGTCATCCAAACAAGCTCAAGGCCTATGGGCATCATTTCTTGGACCTCTTATAACAATAACTCATCACTCTTGTAGCCTCCCTTGGTCAAGTTATCAATTTTTTGATTCATTTCCATGCTCACTTCATATTTCACTATGTCATCACTTCTTCATGTCATTCAAAGAATCAAGATGAATAAAATCTAACCCTACTAATAAACCCTAACCCTACTATCTATCAGTACCCTACACCTCCCATATACCTCATACTCTCATTTCCCACCATTCATACCCTATATAATAGTCATTTTCATGAAACCCTAAATTCTAGCTAATTTTCACAGTGATAAATTGGAATTTTCTTGTGTTTTATTTATTTCACCACCCTCATTACATCCATTTCACTTAATTCACCCACAACATGAAGCTAACATGCCACCCTTTCTACTCAATTTTTGGTAGATTTTTTTTCTAGCTCCATAATCCTCCATCTCACCCTCTAAACCTACCCCATCCCTACACTCTGTTTTTCCAGAATTTCACTATATATATCCATCTCATCAAACACACTAGGGTTTTATCCTTGCACTAATAAACAATATGGAGAGTGAGAAGAATAACTTCAAAGGAGGGTGCCACCTCAAGTTAGAACTCTTCACCATGCATGAAATCAATGCTTCACCCTGGCCAAAAGATGTTTTGAGAGGACTGGATGTTTAAGGTTCTATGAGAAGCTCAAATGAAGCTTAAAGAGAAGGATAACTTAGATTTGTTGGCTAAAGATTACCTAGCTATTTAGCCCATCATTCATAGATGCTACATAACCAATTTTGAGAATTTTTGAAGAATTTGGGTATTTTTTGCGATTTTTGCACAATTCTGGAAATTCATCCTCACAGAAGTGTATCAAACTTTGGTTACGCTTATTTTGGGGGCATACATTATTTACTTACATGGTTGGATGCATTTTGATGATTAAATTAAATATCAGGAACCCCCTTTGCATTATAAGATTTAATTTTGAAGAAAAGGCCAAAATACCACTCATTTTTCATGTTTCTACCACCTTTTTGGATCCTCTACTATGCTTTTGGAGTAACCTTGGGAGAATGGATTTTTGGAGGTCTTCCTGTGCGTAATTTTGGAAAATTAAAGATTTTATAGAAACTAGATACACAAAGCTAGTTGAATGTTCTTTAAGAAGTGGATTTGGAATCCTACAAATTCCTCAAAAGTGCCTACAAACGTCTACTACGCTTTTGTAAAATTCTTCTACCCATCTGTCAGAAATGTTACATATCAACATTGGATTACTAAGGACACTTGTCAAGCTTAGAAATGGTCAAAAATTCGATGTTCGTTTGTCATATGAGTTGGAAATAGAGTTATTGAGTTGGTTTTTGCATCTTATCATGAAGGAATATGTAATTTAATGTAAGGGACAAATACTCCTAGTTCATAGTTGAATTTTAGGGAATGGTTTCTAACCTCCCTAGAATCTAGAAAATGACTCATATTGTGTATTTATGATGCATTTTGGATGGTATTTATAAATGATGAGCTGTCATAGACCATATTTTCTATAAGTAGACTCTCTTTAGGTTTTTGTGGGGTAGGATAGTCTTATTTTGCAGTGGAGCTATTGTAATCAACATTTTAGAATGAAATGAGAGACAAATTTGCAGAACTTGAGTTGAGAATCTTGTGGTATGAATTAGAGCATTTTTTCTTATTATGTATGTTTATTTGTTCATGCTAAATGATATATATTCTTATTTTAGATCCATATTTCCATATGTATATCTTGTAATTTTATAAGAAAAAATCATGTCTATTCATGCTCTGTTTTAGATAATGTTTACATGTTATGTCTATTTTATTCTAAATGAATAATTTCACCTCAATGCTCATTAAGAATCTCTCTTATTTCATCTTCTATTCAATGAACTATTAAATATGAATTCAGACCTAAAAACCCTACACACAACCTTCACAGTAACCTTTCTATCTAGCACTTAAAACATCAAACAAATCCTATTTACTAAGATTACATACCTATCCTAAGATCATTAGATACTCAGTCATTCCTTTGACAGTAAAAGTGACAATTAGAGATCCCTCTCTGGTATTGGTAGTGATAGCTACCTAACGTAAATCCTGGTCTATGGTTACCTTTCTTCAAACCCATTTTCAGCCTTGGGAAGTTGGGGAGAGTGATACCATTCTTGGAGTCTTTGTTGGGGAGCGAAGGTTAAATTTTTCCCAGGAAAGAATGAAAAATATTAGCTCTGATTTATGATGGTGAATAGTGGTCAGGCACAATAAATTTTGTACATTTTTCACCCGGTGACTCCAATGGCAAAGAATCCAAAATTTCAGAGTTTTAATGAATCCACTGTTAAAAAAATAGTAGCTTCAATAACTATTGGTGAATTCACTGTTTTCAAGATGGATTCAATTAAAAGAAAGAATGATAGGTATGCTCCTATGCATCGAGAACATGTTCCAAGCTTTCTAAATCCTATGCCTCAGGTAGATTGGAAAACATACTTGCCAAAATTCAAAGATGGAAAAGGTGATGATGCTACACTTCATTTAATAAGATTTCATATGCATGTGCGTAAGCTGAAGATTAATTTTCATGGAGATTGTTTAATGCATATTTTCATGATCACATTAGAAGAAAAAGCATGGTTTTGGTATGAAATATTACCTCCTACTTGTATTTATTCTCTCAAGGAATTTCACTCACTATTTTTTGAGAATTATAAAGAAACCTGTCCTTCTATGCTTTTCATTGAGGATTGTTATGATCACTTTGATAATTTTATTCAAGAGATAGAAAGTGCTTATGGAGATGAAGATTTTATGGATGATGAAACTTTTTATTCTTTTAATGAAAACCATTTTCACTGCCATGAGAATATCATGGATTATTCCATGGATGACAACAAACTTGAGCAAAATTCTTCAAATGATGGCATTGATCTTCCAATTCTCGAAGTTGATGATAATCTGTATCAGTGTTTCCAATCTTCAAGCGATCAAGATATATATGAATATTTTCTCTCTAGCTACCCTTCATCCCTATCCTCTTCTGAGTTCCTAATTCATGAAGAAATATGTGCATATCGTAATTTTGAGTTTGCTTGTAAAGAAAATCTAAAGAGTCATGACTTATCCATTGAGGTCAAAAATAGTGTAGAAAAAGTTTGTTGTCTTGAGTTTGATGAAAATTTTCAACAACCTTCAAAGGATCAAGATGTAGAATTTTTTCAGAGCCAAGACAATTCTCTTTCTGATATACATGAAAAGCCACTTGCAGATATTTGTGTTGATGCTGATTTGGCTACCTTAATTGAAGATCTGCAAGAACATAAAAATATTGTCCCTAATATATATGACATGGAAGATCACATTATTGAATTTCTATTTAAGAGGGATCAACCAAATGAAGAAGAAAAATCAACCATTATATTTTAAGGCATTTCCCTTATTTTTGTTGATCAACAAGAGGTAATGTTTCATGATTTTCAAGAGCCCTTGGGCAGTATTTTGGAAGCATCAGAAAAGTTGGAGTTTGTTTTCTTTGCCAACATAGAGAATGGGTTTAGTTTTTAGTTGGGGTTGTTGTTACCACAACGCTTTTCTTTTGAGGAAAGTAGGAGGAGAAAGAAATAAGATAGCCATTTGCTTTCATGGTTGCACTAGATCTTTGACTTCACTTGATCAAGTGATTTATGGATTAGTTAGATTAGGTAAGGTGTTATGAATAAGCTACACATTCTAAGAATATTTTTTAGTTTCATTTTCTAGTATAGTTTGAAGTTGATGATGTACAATTCAGTTTTCAGTTTTATTTGAATCAGTTTGAGGATTGTAGCTACACTGACTCCATTGCCCAACGGATGAGGCTACTTTTTCTATGGTGTTATTCAAAACTCTTGAAGGAGTTTCCATCCCCAGCTGGAGCCAATGTTAGTGTCAAAATGTTCAATCATCAAATATACTCTTTCAAGTTTACTTAGTAGTGGTCCTAGGTCAAAATTTCATGTTTCAAGTCATTTTTCAAATAAACTTTTGTTCGCTAAATATGTTTAGGTATGAAATGCTACTCCCTTCACTCCATTCATGGTCATCATAATTTTGGAGTTCATGTCATCCATAAATCATCTAGGGTCTGAGGTCATTCACCAAACCTTCATTTAGGTCAGAGTCTAGGTCTCATTTGTTTCACCACCATAAGAGTCAATTATGTAATAAAATAAGGAGATAAAAATATCATTTTCACCATACAAGTCATTTTCATAGGGATTTAGAAAAGTATGGAAATAAGTAAATATATCCTCTCTTCTCACCATCATACTCCATAGCTATCATGGGTTGAAGAAAAATAATCAAATTTGTGCCAACACTACCTGTCCTACACTTCTGGGTGTGCTGAGAAGGTGTTGTGAATTTAGTGTTTGAGCTCCAAATTATTTATATAAGGTTAAAAAACACTAAAAAAATGTCAATAAACTTCCTAATAAGTAAGCGGACACCCTCCATACCTCTCTCAAGTCGAAATTCATCCACAAATGAGTGGTTTCCTTCATTAGGTTACCTCCACTACGTTTTTGGTGTTTTTCATATTTTGTTTGTTTCAGCTAATAAAACCCTAATATAATCATCTAAAAGCTTCATATAACCTTCATACAACATACCCTAACATATCCTATCACTCATATGCCTCTTTTCGATCAATTTCATTAAAACCCTAATTTTCACTACATTTTGGCAGAAAAACTAGTGAAACCTTGTGTTTTGACCTTTTGGGTACCTTTCACATGCCCATTCCCAAAAATTCCACTTGCATCCTGTATCAAAATCATCACCCTACCTCCCCAAATTCTTAGGGATTTTTCCCTAACTTACTTCCACTTCATTTATGTCCCTAAAACCACTCTATGACTATCCCCTATTTTTCTAATTTTCCACCTTCCCTATCCACTACATCAAGCTAGCGCTTTCATTGTTGGAAAAAATAATGGAGGGTGAGAAGAAGTTCCATATGGGAGGTCACCATTCCAAGTTTTAGGAAACTCAAACCCATTGCATCATTTTTAGAGCTTCGTGATCAAGCCTAGGTTTACATTGCACACAGGGACAATTTGGCTCCAAAATCATTTTCTGAAGTAATGGAGATGAATTTTAATAAATTGAATTTTTTTTTTTAATCATAGGCCAAAGAAAAAAAACCTCCTTCATTTTATGGACAAGTGTTATGGTTTGAGATAAATCCTCAAAATACAGTGGCTCCAGGTCATTTAGTGCATTTTTGGACAGGTTGTCTTCAAATCAATTTTTTAGGGGTTTGGACCGGGGCTTTGCAGTGATTGATGAATAAATTTTGTATTATACATCCTAATATTTCCATCGATACCACTTGCTAAAAAAAAATCCTCTTGGAAGGCCTCTAAACTCCCTCTCAAACTAGGCATTGCGCTTCTACAAATTTTGAGTGATCAACTTCAAACTTGGATTCTACGAAAATGGGAATGTATTTTGGAAGGATGGAGGAGGTGTTTGTTAATAACATGCCAAAGAAAAAAAACATATCTCAGGCTTTCAAAAAAGTTATGGTTAGAGATATATTGATCCATATTTAAGCCCTATTTTTGCAGAAATTGTTTTGGAAAATTCTAGATTCTTGGCAATTCCTTTGTTACATTTCTGGAATCAGTTGTTACATTTCTAGGAAAGTTGTTACGCATTTGTTGATTAGTGTTATGATTTTGGAAAGGAGGGAATAACTTAGGTTTTAAGCTCACAAGCCATCCAAAGAAGCTCAAGGCTTTTGGGCATCATTCCTTGGACCTCTTTTAAGAGTAACTCATCTCTCTTATAGCCTCCCTTGGTCAAGTTATCAAGTTTGTGATTGATTTTCATGCTCACTCCATATTTCACTATGTGATCACTTATTCATGTCATTCAAAGAATCTAGTTGAATAAACCCTAACCCTACTATCTAGCACTATTCTACAGCTCCCATATACCACATACTCTCATTTCCTGCCATTCATACCCTCCATAATAGTCATTTTCATGAAACCCTAAATTCTAGTTGATTTTCACAGTGATAAATTGGAAATTTCTTGTGTTTTCTTGATTTCCCCACCCCTCCTTACATCCATTTCACCCACAAAATGAAGCTAATATGCCACCCTATCTACTAAATTTTTTGAATAATTTTCCCTAGCTCCATAACCCTCCATCACACGCTCTAAACCTAACCCATCCCTACACTTTTTTTTCCCAAAGTTCACTATACATAGAAATATCATCAAACAAATTAGGCTTTTGTCCTTTCACTAATAAAAAATATGGAGAGTGAGAAGAAGAAATTTAAGGGAGGGCACCACCTCAGATTATAACCCTTCACCATGCATGAAATCAATGCTTCACCCTTGGCCAAAAGATGTTTTGCAAGGACTAGATGTTTGAGGTTCTGTGAGAAGCTCAAATGAAGCATAAAGAGAAGGGTAGATTAGTTTTGTTGGCTAAAAATTCCTTGTCTATTTATCCCATCATTAACAGGTGCTATAGAACCAATTTTGAAATTTTTTGAAGAATTTGGTATTTTTTGTGATTTTTCCATTATTCTGGAAATTCCCTCGTAGAAGCGTAGCGAACTTTTGTTACGCTTATTTTTGGGGCATCAAAAAGATTATTTATTTACATGGTTGGATGCATTTGGATGAGTATATTATATATCAGGAACCCATTTGGCATGAAAAGCTTTAATTTTAAAGAAAAGGCTAAAAAACTACTCATTTTTCATGTTTCTATCACCTTCTTGGAGCCTCTGCTACCCTTTTGGAGTAACCTTGTGAGAATGGATTTTTAGAGGTCTTCCCGTGGGTCATTCTGAAAAATTGAAGATGTTTCAGAAACTAGACATAGAGATCTAGTTGACCAGTCTTTCAAAACTGGATTTGGACTCCTAAAAGTGCTTCATAATGGCCTGCAAACTTCTGTTATGCTTCTATAAAATTCTGCTACCCTTTTGTCAGAAATGTTACATATCAACATTGGATTCCTCAAGACACTTGTCAAGCTCAGAAAATGTCACAAATTCGATCTTTTTCTTTCCTGTGAGTTGGAATTAAATTTATTGTGTTGGATTTTACCTCCTATCATGAATAAATATGTAATTTAATGTAAGGGACAAACACTCCTAGTTCATAGCTGAATTTTAGGGAATGGTTTCTAACCTCCCTAGAATATAGGAAATGACTCATATTGTGTATTTATGGTGGATTTTGGATTGGATTTATACTTTATGAGGCATCATAGTCCATATTTTCTATAAGTATACTATCTTTAGTGTTTTGTGGGGTGGGATAGTCTTATTTTGTAGTGGAGCTACTGTAATCAACATTTTGGAATGAAATCATATACATATTTGCAGAACTTGTGTTGAGAATATTGTGGTATGAATTGGAGAATTTTCCCTTCTTATGTATGTTTATCTGTTCATGCTAAATGATGTATCTTATTCTTTTAGATCCATCTTTCCATATATTTATCTTGTAATTTTATAAGCATAAAGCATGTATGTTCATGCTTTGTTTTAGACAAGGTTTACATGTTATGTCTATTTGCTTATAAATGAATGAATTCATCTCAGTTCTCATTCAAAATCTCTCTTACTTCATCCTATACTCAATGAAATATTAAACATTATTTCAAGCTACTCATTTAGCCTCACACATTCTCTGCAATTTAACCTTGGAATTCAGACCTAAAAACCCTACATAGAGCCTTCTCACTGACCTTTCTATCTAGCACTTAAAACATCAAACAAATCCTATTTATTGAGCTTACATATCAAGCCTAATATCATTATATACTCATTTATTCCTTTTATTGTAAAAATGACAATGAGCGAGCCCTCTTTGGTCTTGGTAGGGCTAGCTACCTGACCTAAAGCCTGGTCTATGGTTACCTTTCTTCAAAGCCATTTTCAACCCTGGGAAGTTGGGAAGAGTGATAAAAAAACACAAAGGAAATATTTGCACTTTCTTAATCCTCACAAAATAATTAATAAATCATTTTATTTATTAATTATTTCTAAATAAATATATTTGACCATTTTGAATATCTTTTCCCTCTCCAAAAAATATAATTAAGTATTTCTAATGATTAGACCTTGATTTTGGTCAATAATGTTTTATTATTCCCCATTTTAAATATCAACCTAATACTTTGCTATAAATAAGACGATTTTCCATTCATTTTTCACCATGATCACCATCGTCGTCATAATTATCGTCTTCTTGCATTTGCGCTCCTACTAGAGTTCTACACATTGTTTTGGTTTTTCACATAATGAGGGAGACAATCGATCAATGAAGTGTCATGGACATCAAAGGACCCATCCCATGGAGGGGGATTCAAAAACCCTTTTGTAGATCTCCTTCACTAGTTGTTATCAATAAATATTTATTCATTTAAATGTATTTCCATAATTGGGTTATTACTGTTGGCTCCCTGTTATTTGCTAGATTGGAAAGAAAAAACACTCCAGGGGCCACATCAGAACCGCTTTGGAATAATAGGACCTAGCCTTCCTAGATTCAAAGAGGGATTTCTCTATTTAAGGTATTTTTGATTGATTTATCTGTAATATCCCAAAATAGGGAAAATCGGCAATGTTGGGAATATCTTATAATATCCCAAAATTGGAGATCCAGCAATACATGAACAAAATAATGAAAGAGCAGTGATACATAAAAAAATGAAACATAAGAAGAACCAAATAGCCATCATATTGGTATTATAGCGGCAAATGTATACAAAGTCTTGAGGAAATGATCTCTCAAGTTAGGCAATACAAGCCTCAAGAAAACATGTACATGAAATATGAAGAACATTGCTACACAAGAATGCCCAAGGCTATGACAACACAATTTTATTAGAGGAACTGCTGCTGGGAAGTTTCAATACACAAATATGGAAATATATAGCTCATAAAATGTTGGGAGCAAATATATAAACCCCCAACACAATTCTAGAACAATCCTAGAAGGATTTCCGGAAATATGCAAAATGGCAAAAATGCCGGAGTAGCAGGGCTGGGTTGCAGCTGCAACTCAAGAGTTGGACGGAGATGGATGTTAGATGATACACAAGATGAAAAAACCTCCTCCAATGGATCTTCCAAGTGAAAGGCTAATCCTAACACTAAAGATCTCACCCTTCAAATAATCACTGCAACCCTCACGGAAGATACTCAATGAAAATAACACAGTCAATGAGAGGGACTATGCTGTAGATGATGGAAAATGGTTGGCCTGATGCCAAAGATGATAGGAATCAGCTCAAATTCTTCCAAACTGATCCTCCAAAGGAAATAAGGCTTCCTCCTCTGAAAAATAAGCTCAGGAAGTGGTGTTGAGGAACCTCCACTGCAACACCCTGCAACACAACTCAGCTCTAAACAGAAACTGCATTGTAGTTGAAGGAGGATGCTTGGCCTGAAGCCTAAATGTGAAAAAATGAAGAGAAAGCTCCTTCAAGAGGCCTCTGTTGAAAGGATAAGGAATTCCTAAACAGGAATGCCTTGTCCTAAGCAGCACTGCAACTCTGCTAAACAGCAGGAGAATGCACAAAGTCCAAACAGACCAAGAAATCAATAATCAATAACATGAATAACAATGGTTTCCTTGCCCTCCTTTTAAACAAGTAAAAGCCCTCTCACCATGGGTCCCACTCATTAGGGTTTCCTTCACCAAAGAAACCTCCTCCCATTCATACTGCACTGTTTCTCTAAGTGTTCTCCACGTCCTATCCTAGTGTTGTTGACTTGGTCAAACTTGACCTTGTCCATAGCAAATGACCTTGTTCACACATGACAGAGTGAAATATAGCTCCTCTGATGATCCCTTTCCACACTATGAGGGATTTTATTAATTTTTTTGAGATGTATGGGCCTCCTTACCCATTTATTTATCTCCTAAGTGACATGAGCAAAAATTAATATTCCAATTAGCTGGATGCTAATTTTGGAATATTACAGTCCTCCCCTCCCAAATGTTGCTTGTCCTCAAGAAACTGCAAGGATAGAACTGAGAAGTGTCCCCTTCTTCCCCTGTAGCATCTTCATATGATAAAATCCTCCAAGGATGAAGATGTTGTCTCATCAATATGTCTCCAAGTTGTCCCTCCCAAGTATGCAAGCTAGGTTTTGGTGTGCATCCCAAACAACTATCATCAAGTAAAACACCCATGGAGGCAAAAATGGGCTGTCTAAAGTCCTTATTGAGGCATGGGATATGAAATGCATTGGGAATCATCATTCCCATGTGGATCCTCCATCCCTAAGCAATCATCCATATGAAGTGAGTTACCTCCCAACATGGCAACTAATACAAATCATCCTCCACCTTGAGCCCCGGTAATGTAGGTGGGCTAAAAATATGATCATGGTAGACAAAATAGCCTACCCCGTGCTATCCTCCTCTCCACTTAAGATAAGTGTAGAGTTTTTGCTGATCCTGGGCTGCAATAATGTTGCCCTCATGTGGCAAGAAGAAGACTAGATCCTCAAGGACCCCCTCTCCAACGTTATGAATCATGTTGGCCCAAACCATCTCATATGTGATGAGTTGGAAATCACCATCATATGGCATCCAATCAATCATATGGCTCACCTCATAAGGAAACAAGTTTTTTGCTGTAGTGGTCATATACTCTCTCATGCTCCTCTTAGAACATGCAATGCAAACAATGTGGGAAATCTCTCCCCCAAGGGACACATCCAACCAATGTGCCACTCCCCCAATCATGCTCCTAATAAAAATAAGAACATCAGCAACATATGGAACCATAATTATAACCATACTTGCTGCCATATGTAGCAAGGGAGAAGGACAATGGTTCCTCAAATGCAGCCAATGCAGTTTGACTCTCAAATGCAATAAAAAATGAAATGATGGGTGACCTCCCCACCACTTGCTTGCTGCCCCAATCTCCTCACAATTTTGGAGGAAGTGTATGATGTATGGTGCAAAGTGAGCATGCTTTGCAAAAGATAGAGCCTCCCCAAGTCCTCCTAGGGAGTGACCATCACCAATACCGCTTATGGCCTCAATTAGACCATGAGATCTAGAAGGAAGGATGTTCCTTCCTTGAGTAATATCCTCCACATATATGGTTAAGGAATGCACATATTCATTATATAAATCATTATACAACCAAACAATATCCTCACCATATACCTTTCTCATACAAATGGAGTGGCTCATATATGAATCTCCTCTTATCCTCAAAGAGAAAAGAGGTGGTTGTGCTAACTCTTCAAAAGAGTTATGTATCTCATCCATCTTTACATAATCCATGAATCTCCTCATATGTTGATATATCTCATCCTCAAAGCCTTCCAAAAAATACCCCTCCATGATGGTGTGGTATGCTCCCATGGAATAAGTGTGGCTAAAAAGGAAATCTTCATGAGTTGCTTGTAGCAACTTCTCCTTGAGCTTGGAAGCTCTTGATAAGAAGATCCTACTATGATAATAGATTACCCCATCTCCAACTGAATATCCCTCCTCATGTAGTTGGTCGTATAATAACATAAAAGTGAAAAGATCCTTCGAATACTCCACCAACAGTTGGGAGTTCCAATATGGATATATCCTCCATAGTGACAACGTTGATGATCTCTCATGAAGAGCATCTTCCATATGGTCATTCTCCTCTTTGACATCTCCCATGCGAAAGATGCAAGTTGGAAGGCTGCTATCCTTCCCATGCTGCTTCTGCCACAACGCAGAATCTGAAATGAGAGTGGGTACTGATGATGTTGAGAGAATTTTCCCTCTCTCCTTGAGTATACCCAAGTATCCCATCGTTGTACCAAGCTCTCCCAAGGTCTCCACTCCTCTGAAATTAATTATTGGTGCCTCAAAATGTGAAGCATCTCTCATCATCTGCTGATTTGGTGGTCTCCTTGGTGAAATTTCTCCATCCAATGAGACATCATCATCAAGAGTAGAGTGAATATATGAATGGAAAAATTTGTCCTTGCCTTCACTGTGCAATCTAGTCTCCCTCTTAGGTGCATCAACCTTCGGAAATAGATAGAGGTGTGTGCTCTTCATCACATGATGTTGGTCATCCTCCCTATCTCCTCCTTGTATCTCCATAGGTTCACACCCTATCATCAATTGCACATGTGAATCATGAGTTGTGCCTTGGTCTCCATATGTGAGATCTTGGGGAATTTCTTGCAATGATACAAGAATCCCTCTAGTTGGAATAAGAGCTCCCTCTTCCTCTGCATGAGGTGCTAGATAAACTCTAGAAATGACAACGTTGTTGCCCTCCTCCTCATCAACATGTATGGGAAACCTCCCAAGAATTGGATCCTATTTTAAAAAAGAGACCTCCATGCCCTCTTGTTAAGGAATATGAGACAGAGGTCTTTCCTATAACAAGGTATGATGCAATATGTTAGCCTCCTCCATGGTTTTATAAAGTGGATCTGAGTTTATAGTTTCCTCCATCACATGCAATGGTTTTGTTTGTTTATGTTTGTTCAACTTCACCACATGTGTTGCAGAAGGTTTTCCATAAAATATTTTCACTAATGTCTTAGTGAAATTTTCATAGAAAGAAGTATTTGCATTTTTCAAAGAAAAATACTCAAATATCCACCATGCATAGGCCTTACCTCCAAAATGCAGCGCTGCAACTTTGATGGCTTCATCTTTAGAAATATGGTGGTGCTGCAAAATGGTATCTAGCTCTTCCACCCAGGCTTTGGCTGAACGTGTAGGTGAACCATCAAAATTAGATAGAAAAAACCTATCCATATCATGCTTCTTACTTCTCTCCACCTTGATCTTGAAAAAATCTGAAAAATTAATGTGATCTCTAAACTTCTGAGTTTGAGATTCATACTCTTGCATAAAGTCACTAAGAGTTTCCCTCCTAGTCATTTGTCCTTCTTCCACCTCTCTCATGGAAAATATGGGCATGTGACTGCAATGTGCATCAATGTGTGTGGCTAGGTGCTCACACTCATCATATGAATTTCTATATTTTGATTCATATTCAAACCCTCTTGGAGATTCTATACACATCTCCCTTCTGATCTTCTTGAGATCTCCTTGAATGCTCTGTATAGATTTAGGAAGAAGCTTTGAGAGCCTCTCCTCCTTCTTTCCTCTAAAGAATGGAGTCTTCATCTTCTCTTATCTTGATAGCATATTGGCTGAGTACCACAGGCTGAGCCAATATTATGCTCCGATACCACTGTAATATCCAAAAATAGGGAAAATCAGCAATGTTGGGAATATCTTATAATATCCCAAGATTGGAGATCCAGCAATACATGAACATAATAATGAAAGAGAAATGACACATCAACACATGAAACATAAGAAGAAAAAAATAGCCATCATATTGGTATTATAGCAGAAAATGTATACAAGTTCTTGAGGAAATGATCTCTCAAGTTAGGCAACACAAGCCTCAAGAAAACATGTACATGAAATATGAAGAACACTACTACACATGAATGCGCAAGGCTATGACAACGAAGTTTTATTAGAGGAGCTACTAATAGGAAGTTTCAATACATAAATATGGAAATATTGAGCTCATACAATGTTGGGAGAAAAGTTATAAACCCCCAAACACAATTCCAAGGCAATCCTGGAAGGATTTCCAGAAATATGCAAAATGGAAAAAATGTCGGAGTAGCAGGGCTGGGTAGCAGCTACAACTCAAGAACTGGATGGAGATGGCTGTTAGATGATACTCAAGATAAAAAAACCTCCTCCAATGGATCTTCCAAGTGAAATTCTGATCCTAACACTGAAGATCTCACCCTCCAAATAATCACTCCAACCCTCACTGCAGATACTCAATGAAAATAACGCGGTCAATAAGAGGGACTGCACTGTAGATGATGGAAAATGGTTGAACAGATGTGAAAGATGATGGGAATTAGCTCAAATTCTTCCTCACTGATCCTCCAAAGGAAAGAAGGCTTCCTCCTCTGAAAAATAAGCTCAGGAAGTGGTCTTGAGGAACCTCCACTGCAACACCCTGCAACACAACTCAACTCTAAACAGAAACTGCACTATAGCTAAAGAAGGATGCTTGGCCTAAAGCCTAAATGTAGAGAAATGAAGAGCAATCTCCTTCAAGAGGCATCTCTTGAAAGGATAAAAAATTCCTAAAAAGGAATTCCTTGTGCTAAGCAGCACTGCAACTCTACTAAACAGCAGGAGAAAGCACAAAGTCTAAACAGACCAAGAAATCAATAATCAATAACATGAATAACAATGGCTACCTTGCCCTCCTTTTAAACAAGTGAAAGCCCTCTCACCATGGGTCCCACTCATTAGGGTTTCCTTCACCAAAGAAACCTCCTCCCATTCATACTGCGTTGTTTCTCTAAGTGTTCTCCACCTCCTATCTCAGCGCTGTTGACTTGGTCAAACTTGACCTTTTCCATATGCAAATGACCATGTTCACACATGAGGGTGTGAAATCTATCTCCTCTGATGAACCCTTTCCACACTATGAGGGATTTTATTCATTTTTCTGAGATGTATGGGCCTCCTTACCCATTTATTTATCTCCTAAGTGACATGAGAAAAAATTAATATTCCAATTAGCGGCAAGCTAATTTTGGAATATTACATTATCTTTGTGCTCTTTGTTTAATATTTTAGGCTAGTTATGAAGTTCTAAGGACTTGTTTTTTTTTTGTTTTGGTTGGATTAAAAGATATATTGAAGGATTAATGGTGTGATTGATTGAGGAAATGTTTCAGCTGATCAAATAGACTGTGAGAAGACATAAATTCATTGGGCAATGGAGTCATAAAAGGATTTAATTTTTCATCAACTCTGAAAGGGCTTTCATAGGGCAAGCTAACTATATCAAATGGATTCTTTAGATTAGGTTGTGATATGAAACATTAATAAGTTGTGAAGGCAACAAAGCTATTGTCAGTTAAGAATCTTCTAGCTCTAGTTAGAAAAGAAAAGCCTTTCAAAGTAACTGTTTGGAGCAAGTCAAATGGTAGGACAAACCATAATCCTCTTTGGACAAGCTTTAATAAGCAATATTTTAAGACAAAAATCCAGTAATTCAAGAACTACTTTTAGACAAAGAAAACATATAACATAAACAGTAAGAGTGGTCTAAAATAAAACAGAAACAATTCTAATCTTCTTTTGACAAACTCTTAAAAGACTCTTCAAACCAACATTTCAAGACAGTCCAGAGAGCAGGGCATACCTTAAACCTCACTGGTTCAGACTTTAATAAGTACACTTTAAAGAAAGATCATAAAAAAAATATCTCAAGTCTTACTCAAAGCAACATGGGTTCACCATAATTTCCTTGGTTTCACTCTATTAAATAATTTCCAAGACAACAAGCTAAGTATAACTAGATGGAAATTAAGAATCTTCTAATCAAACCTATGTAGAAGAAAGCATGAATATAAAGAAAACAGATGGAAATAGGGTGCTAAAACAACAAATCCTAATCTAAAACTTCTTCTTCTATATCAGAGAAAGATGAACACAATGTAAAACATAAGAAGAAACAATAACAATTAGGAAAACTTCACCATTGATATAGCTCAAGGATTCAGTGAACATGCTTGTATTATTGATGATCAAACCAGTTACAATACTCCAGGCACAATAGCTCTATGCAACTCAGAGTTTCCTTCAATTCAGTCTAGCATTCCTCAATTAGCTTAGCAGCAAAAATCAGTCCAAAAACCATTAAGTAACCAACATTTACAATGAGGTTCATATGCAATATTTATATACAAAATGAGGAGGTGCTGCTAAGCTAGGGTCTTTAAGTGTTATTTATTGCAGAGTTAATGATATTTGACCTTTGAGACCATGCAAGGTCGAAGGAAAAAATATCTGAAAGAGTTACTCTGAATAATAACTTCTGTATTAACTTCTAAGTTAATTAGGCTGAAATATTTGACTTTTAAGGCCTAGTAATAACTTTGTAATGACTGCTGAGTTGTTTCAAAAATATCTCTGACTATGTAATAACTGTCTGATGCCTTATGGAAAGAAATAATGCTGGTAGGTGGAAAATTTGTCCTTGGAGAAGCAGTTTCTCCCTTGTTGAGTAATTTGAAGCTGCCTTTGGGTAATCTTCCTTGTTTTATTCATCAATCTTTTGTATTAGGCCTTTAACCTTGATTTAACTTCAATATTATGCATCACTATTTTTATCCTTTTTTCTACTTTATAACTATTTTTTCCATCTATCCTTCATCTTTAAACCTTTGAATTTTATCTTTAATGACTGATTCAAAGGGCTAATTCTTTCTTTTGTTTTTTAATCTACAATTAGCCCTTTTAATCTTTTTTTCTACATTTTCCTCTTTATTTCTCTGACAATATCTATTCTCTGTGTATATGTAGGGTTTCTTCATGGTACTAGGGTTTATAACCCATCGATGATCATGATTCATCGATGGATTAACCTTTATCCAGGTTCCCTTGGTTCTTTTCATATGATTTTACCTCGGATCATCATCCAGAGGTGTAATTTGTCACTTTTTGACTATGGGAGGGTATATTTGGCCCTTATCTACCAATAAACCTACAAAAACAAACAAAAATTAACTTAAAACCTGCGGGATGGGGTAAATTGCAATTTTTTGGGTTATTGGAGGGTTCAGGGGTGATTTGCAAAGAAATAGAGGTGCAGGGGAGTGATTTCAGAGGCAAAATCATGAAGAAAATTGAATGTGGGCGCAAACTTTGAATTTTGTCACGGAGGGGAGAAAACATGGTTTCACAGAACCACTGACAGTTTTCGCGTGGGTTATCGGCGATTTATAGTTTTGGGTTGGGACCACATGATACCATTCAGCACTTGCCACATGGTAGGGTGAATACCACCTATTTCTCATGCACTTGGGGTGTTAATATTCGGAGGCGGAAATCACGCGATATGCATTTCCGACTGTAAGATCTCGATGAGCGAGATTGACAGTACGGATGGAGCCCGAAGACGGTGTGTAGGTTTGATTGAGGGGAAGTGGAGTACAGGTGGTAGGCGGTGATTGGGGTGCGGAGTTTGAGTGGAAGGTGGGGCCGGGTGTGGTGATGTGTGCTCTTTTGTCGGGTAGCGGAGCTATGTTATATGCGGGATGGAGGATGGGAGTGTGGTGGTCATTGGATCAGGCCCTAAGGACTTTGATCAATGGTCCAAATGATCTAGGAGATAAACAAATGGGGCGGAAAGAAATGAAATGGGCCCGCCTTTAATTATTTTTCGAAGGTTTTAAGAGGGGTTTAATAAGGTTAGTGAGGTTTAAATGAAATTAAAAGGCAGAGGCATTTTTAATAGGGGGAGGGGCTAAGGGGTAAGCGGAAGGTCGGGGTCACATGGGAGTGAGGGGGTCGGGGCTTAAGGTCGAAAAGGGCTTAAGGCCTTTTTATACAAACGGAGGGTTTTTTGTATAAAAACCAGGGTTTTATGAGCTTTTTAAGGGTTCTGATAGGTTAGAAAATTTAGGATAAAACAATGTAAAAGGGGTTTTTACATTGTCTTAAGGGTTTTTATAGAAGAATGATGTATGAGGGGGAATTTTGGGGGTTTTCAGGGGGGGGGGGGGGGGGGAAGAAAGGATAAATGAGGATATTAGTAGAGGGGTAAATGAGGGATTTTAAGCCCAAAAATGGAGTTTCTTTTTAGAGCAGCAGGGTGAACATTTGATGAGGCACGAAGATAGGAAGGCTTAGTGAGAAATAGTCATTTTTAGGATAATGAAGGCAATGAGGCCTCTAAATATAGATGATGGCCAAATGATGCTATATTTAGGTGTTTGTAGAACATCCATAGTCATCTAGTGAAATATGTAGAATACAGGAGGATAAGAGTGGCTCCAGCTTGGGAGGGCAGCTCCTTTAGCAGGTGTCAAGAACCTCAGAAGATAAATCTCTGGAAGAAGTAGACCAGTGCCTTGATTTGCACCTTGACAGACCTCCTTTATCTTGATGATTTGCTGCTTTGAAGAAGTGATCTGCAGTATCTTAACCATAACATGATTAATTCCAACTGAACTTCTACCTACCCATCACACTAGTTCTAACATTTTTTCTTCTTCTTTGAGTGCATTTGGACTGCAACTCTTTGAAATTTTTATTTTTTAAAAAAGAAATAAACTATCTATTCCTATCCTTATTTCTTCCAAGAGTTCAATTTAAATTGTTGAACTCTTTTATTTTCTACCTAAACTACTTGGCTACCAAGATTAAACTGTTTGGAGGTCTTTATTCTCTAATTTAAAACAAAAAGTTGAAAACATAACCAAATCAGGATTAGACAGTCTGATTTGGTATGGGTAGTGATACTTTGTACAAATTTGCATACATAAGTTATTTTGCAGAACTTTCAACACAAAATTTTGAGGGCTGAAATTTGGAATTTGCCTTTTAATCCCTCTTCTTTCTTGGTTCAGATTTTGAGTTTTGGAACCAATTTGTAATCTAATCTCGTCTATTATAAGCCAAGCTTAGATATTTTGGAAAATATTCATTCACTAACCTATCAGTAGAAATTTAAAGCATGGTTGAAATCAGGATTAGACTGTCTGATTAACCATGGTTGTGGCATTTGAAACAAGCTGCACACAAACATTATTTGCATAAAAATTCAATCTATATAGATAAGGCTATAATTTTCCATTAATAATGCATCCTTATCTATCTCTTTGGTTCTATTTTGAGCATGTGGAACCAACATCTCTACATTCTCCTAATCTATTCTTTTTGACAAGTCAAGTCTGAAATAATATTGACAATTATTGATTCAACTAACTTATCAACATAAATTTAAAACATGTTAAGCCATGATTAGGCTAGATGACTGAACAAGGTATATTTTGAATCAGCAGTGGCATTTAGACTTGCACACTTTCAGTAGGTATTGTTTTTTGGGTATGGGGCTGTACCTCTTCTTTTTTTCCCCTCTTTTTCTTTGCTTTCAATTTTTTTGTACTTATCTTTTCTTTGTTTTTTTCCTTTAAACAATGTTATATACAATGGATAAAGCTTTAAACTTGACATTACTAATGGAAATAATGTTTGAGCATCCTGCCATTGACAAGACCTCCAAAAAGTTCTGTTCCATCCATTTCCTGTAAGAAAAATGCATTATTGCCTCTGGCAGAGTGGATAATATAGGGACCTTTCCACATATTTTCAAACTTACCATGTTTTCCTTTGTATTCTCTCCTAGAATCCCATTTGAGCACTTTGTCACCAATGTTGAATTCATTTTCCTTTTTTATTCTGTCAAACAGCTTCTTGATGTTTTCTTGCACTCGCTGTGTTCTATTATAGACTTCCTCTCTTGTTTGCTGCAACTGTATGGTCTGATTTATCCTTATTATCATGTCATTTTCTTCAGACTGTACCTCCTGGATCAGCTTCTTGACTGGTACTCCTAGGCTTGTTGGAAAAATTTCATCTGCTCCATAAAATAGCTGATAGGGAGACATTCTAATGGATTTCTTGCATCTTAACCTATCATCCCATAATGCATGTACTAGCTTGTTGTGCCATGACTTTTGATTTCCTTCCAGCAACTTCTTGATGATGTTTATTAGACTTTTTTTTGAGGATTCTGCCAACCCATTACCTTGAGGGTAATAAGTTGTGGAATGACCCAATGTGATCTGATATTTGTGGCAAAATTTCACCATCCTTCTTGATCTAAAGACAACTACATTGTCAGTGATAATATTTCTAGGACACCCAAATCTATAAAAAATATGGTTTTCAAGGAATTTAATAATGACTAGATCAGTGTCATTTCTAGATGGGATGGCCTCTATCCATTTTGTGAAGTAATCACTAGCTGTGAGGATCCATTTATGATAGGCAGATGAAGAAGGATGGATTTCCCCAATGAATTATAGGCCCCACTGTTGAAAAGGAGCTTCAACAATGATAGGATGCAGAGGTAAGGGTAAGAGCTTTCTTTTGCCTTCAAATATTTGACACTAGTGGCAGACAATTACCAATTTATGAATATCTTGGAAGAGGGTGGGCCAATAGTAACCAGCTCTAAGGATTTTGTTTATAGTTGTCTTCCAATAGAGGTGTCCTCCACATTCCCCTTCATGAAACTCATGTTTGATCTTCTCTGCATCATTCTCAAGCAAAGATTTAAGAAATAGACCACTATCATTTTTCTAATATAACCATTTATCTATAATGCAGTAATTTACATCTTTTAACTTTAGAAATCTTGCCTTTGTCTTTGATAAACCAGGAGGAACATTAAGATAGAAGAGAACATATAAAATATCAGCATACCAAAGTGAATTTAACAATATTTCTTCAACAGGGGGGGATGTGCATTCTTCTTGCTCTTCTAAGACATCAATCATGTTCATATCTAAGGCTTTGAGGTTTGATTCAGCCATAAGTTTTGCAAGTCCTTGTCCCTTTATCAATTTAGTGGGTTTGATTTCCAAGTCATATTCTAATATAACAACAATCCACTTACCTCTTTTGCCATCAGGATCTTGTGTCAAAATGTCTTTGACAAATGTGTGTGGGAAAAATGCAATGATGTGTGAGCATAGAATGTAAACTCTGATGTCTTTCAAGGCTTTGATAAAGGTAAAAGCCTATTTTTCCATTATGTTATATTTAAGAGGAGCATCTCTTAAAGCCTTGCTAAAAAATTCAATGGGCTGCTCTTGTCCTTTTATGTTTTTCTGAAGTAGGACAGCAACAACTGTATGTTCTGATGCAAAGGAGAAAATGAAGAAATCTTTTTTGAAATCAGGGCTAATGAGAACTGGTGTTTGTGTGAGTGCTTGTTTAACCAGTTCAAAGGATTGCTTTGCTTCATTGGTCCATTTAACTCCTGTTTCCCTTTTTAGCATGTTTGTTATGTTTCTAAGGATTTCATCTAAGTTTGGTATGAAACTTCTTAAGAAATTAATCTTTTCAATGAAAGATTGTAGTTCTTTGATGTTTATAGGATGGATGATTTTCAATATGCCTTCAATCCTTTTTGGGTCTATTCTTATTCCCTCTTCAGATATAATGTGGCCTAGAATTTTACCTTCTTGGAGGCCAAATAAAGTTTTCTTGGGGTTTAAGGACATACCATGCTTTTTACATTTCTCAAAGACATTTCTTAATTTAGAGAGGCGTTCTTCATCTGTTTTGGAATAGACAGTGATGTCATCTAAATATATCACAATGAAGAAGCCTATCTCTTCTGAAAAAAAATATTCATGGCTCTTTGGAATGTGGCACCAGCATTCATTAAACCAAAGGGAATTTTCACATACATGAAAGTGCCCCAAGGTGTAGTGAAAGTTTTTTTCAGTTGATCATCAGGATGTACCAGCACTTGGTTATATCTTGAAAATCCATCTAGCAAAGAAATTATTTTAGAACCTATTACCCTTTGTAAAATATGATCCATTTTGGGCAAGGGGTAGTTGTCCTTTAAAGAGGCTTTTTTTAAGTTCTAAAGTCTATACAAAGCCTTATTTCTCCTGTTTTCTTCCTCACAGATACAATATTGGATACCCAGTCTGAGTATCTCACTAGTACTATGATTCCAGCATCATACATTTTTTTTATTTCTTTCTCAACGAGGGGTAATTGCACAGGGTTTATTCTGCACATTTTTTGTCTAAAAGGCTTATGGTTTTATTTGAGGGGTATATTATGCTGGATTATCTCTGTATCATATGATTTTAAGTCCTCATAACTCCAAGAAAAAAAATCAGAAAAATCTTTAAAAAGCTCAAGATATTTTAGTTTTACATGAGCTGGCATTGTTTCGGATAATTTTATCATTTTGGGCTTCTCTTTACTACCTATATTGCATTCTTCTACTTCAGTTTCAATAGGTTCCATTTTTGGATTTTTGGCAACATCATTAAAGTCAAACAATTCTTCTAGCGGCACCAATCCCTTTGGTAAGTTATCAGTGTGAGACTGCAGCACTTCAAAACCTTCTTGTTCTAAATTAGTGCTCAGTTTTGTTTTCTGTGGGCGTTCTTTAGTTAATAGATTTATATCAGCAATGTTAGGAGTTACTTCTCCATAAGATTTTTCCTTAGTAGGACAGTCTTCTTCATACTCTGAGTCTAAATTGATCATTTCAAACCCATTTCTAGACTGTAGGAAATCCTCTATTTGTATATCTCCTTCAAAGGCTTGCCAATATTTGATATTATCAGGGACTGTTGGTCTATATTTAACTTGGAGTGTGTATTTTTTTCTTTCATAAGGTTTTTGACACGTACTAGCAGCAAAGGCTAAACCATTCGAAAGAATGTTTTGGTTTCTAGGGACAAAGTTAAGCTCATATTCTGTGAATGTTTTCAAAAGGTCAACAGCATCATCTCTATAAGCTTGTAATCTTGGATCCTTGGAAGTATATTCCCCATTTACTTGTTTAATAATCAACTCCGAGTCTCCATGAACATTTATCCTCTTGGCTCCTAATTTTCTCAATAATTGTAGTCCTAAGAGGAGAGCTTCATATTCAGCTATGTTATTTGTTCATTGAAAGTTTAGCTTGTACAAATGGCCCTCAGCATGATTATTTTATGTGTTATGTACCCATATGCCTGCGCCTGAACCTGTTTTGCTACAAGACCCATCAAAACTCATACTCCAAAGAGGTTAAATTTCAGGTTTGTCATTAAATTCATTCTTGTCCTCTTTGTCCTATTTATTATAGTTTCCACTATGTTGTTCTTTAGGGTTTGCACTATGTTTATTTTTGTCTTGTTCCTCATGGTTTCCATTGTGTTGAGAATTTTCTATTTGTTTCTCATGGAAAGCACTATGTTGGTGACTGATTTTTTGCTTAGGATCCTCCTTATGTTTGCTATAATTTTTTGAATTAGCAAATTGTTTTGTCCCTTTCTCCCTTTTTCCCTCTTTCCCTATTATTGGTTTGTCATCTATTTCTCCTTGCTCATTAAGATTTTCATCATTGTAAAGAATAAATGAGTCAAGGTCTGTGTGAATAGAATAAAGTGGGGATTTGTCTGGTTTTTCTTGACTACTAACCATGTATTTCATGTGTGTTTCCCTATATAGTCTTCTTGGTCGACTAAAGACAGGGATGGTTGTATAATTCATATCCATTTGGAGGGTACCTTGGAGTTTAGCACCCCATGACCTTGAAAGGAGCATGCCATATTTAGGAGGTATATCAACCACTACAATGTCTATCACTAAGCTCTTGGCTGGTATTTGTGCTAAGTTTACACATAGATCCTTGATTAGGCCTAGACATTTAATTCTACTAGAATCAAAAGAGTACAAATCCTTGTATGGTCTAGTTATTTCAAGGCCTAGTCTTTCCATTACTACTTTAGGCATAAGGTTATGGGAAGCTCCTGAGTCAAGCATGGCATTGTGCAAAATCTTATCATGGATGTTTAAACTAACATAAAAGGGAGGAACAGCTCCTTCTTGAATTTTTCCTTCTACTTCTGGTCCAAACATAAGCTCAGGTTTGTCATTAGTCACATTGACAGAATCATTTTGTTCTCCTATGTTTAAAGCTCTCAAAATTTGGGTTTTATATACATCCTGGGTTACTAATTCCATGAGAGGAACAGGGATCCTGATTTTAGCGATTTCACTCTCTATGCTGAAAGGTATATGAATTTTTAATATGTTTAAATCAACCTTCTTAGTCACTGTTTTATCAGCAAAATCAGCTTGCTAGTTTTTATTATGGACAACAGTTAAAATAGTTTTTGTAGGAGAATTAGCTGAGTTGCTAGCGCTACTTTGGTCATCATCAGGTTTGTCATAATTTAGGGTGCTTTTTCCTTTGCTTTTATCAGAACTTTCAGCCATTGTTTTATTGTTTTCTACTGTCTTTTTAGAAATGTTTTCAGGATTGTTCCTAGCAGAAATTTCAGAGGTTTTCTTTTTGGTAGTATCTTGATTCTTTTTACTCCTAAGGTCATATTGTTTGTGTACTTCCATTATAACATTTTAAAAGCATTATTTGTAATCTTCAGATTCTGGGATTTCCTCATCATAGGGTGTATATATGCCTTGTTCTTCTTCAGTGAGGAAAACAATATCCTCATTGTTTACTCCCAATAAGTTTATGTGATCTCCCTCTGTCTCTTCAATCACTCCCCCATCCTTGTCAGCATAGTTTTGTTGGAAAGGAGGTCTGAATTGCTGATCAGGGCCTCTTTGTCTTATTTGAGAGGGATTCCTTCTAAAGTTTTGGTTTTGATTTTGATTTTGATTTTGAGGAGCTATTTGGTTATCTTTAGGATAAGCTCTCTCATTCATGTTTATTCTCTCCATCATCCTTTCCATGGTTCTAACCAGACTATCAATTTTGGAATTTGATGTGGAGGGTCCAACTTCATCTTTGTAGGTAACCTTTTTCGCTACTTTCAATCTAGCCCTTCTGGCATTTAGGTTAGCTTCTACACTTACTACCCCTTTCTGCATATCTTCTAATGTGAGCGGTTCTCTCTCCCTTAATTGATAACACATATCTGGGTCAAATCCTTCAGGAAACTTTATTAAGGCTAAGCCTTGTGGTGGTTTCATTTGTGGAGGGAGAGCATTATAGAAACTATTGAATCTAGTGCAATAATCTTAGACACTCTCTCTAGCATTTCTTTTAAGGTCATTGTATTTTGATAGGATTTGAAGGAGATTTCTCTTGACTTCCCATTTGTTTAGGAATAATTGATGGAAATCATGGAGGTCACTGATACTATTAGGGGTTAAGCCTTTGAACCATTTTCTTGCTTCTCCCCCTAAACTTTGAGCAAACATTCTAAGTTTAGCAGCTTCATCATCTATTTCTTGTTTGTCAAAGTAGTAATTCATTCTGTCCACATGTTGTTGAGCTATAGTAGAACCACTAGCACCATATAATGGAATCTTGGACTGATAGTCTGGTGGTAGAAAAACTAGAGGTAAAGGAAGGACTAAGGGAGCATACCATGTTGCCATGATATGGACTTGTGGAAGCAGTGGAGGATTAACAAGTGGAGGAAAGTTATGAAGTGGAGTGGTTTGAACAGTGGGTGTATGTATGGGTGTAGCTAAATTACTTGGACCAAATAAATGATGTTGAGCAGATTTAGGATGAGAAAAGCCAATGTTATGGAGGAAATGGAGATCAGGTTGGGTGGAAGGGGAGGCTTCCCTGCTACTACTTTGTTGTGAGTCTACAAGCTCAAGGTTTATCTAGTCTATACCACTTTGTGACTTGGTTCTAGATAAGATTCTTATATGAGGTAAGTCAACTTTGGTATTTTGCAAGTTTACAAGGTTTTCAGGGACATAACTTTCTCTTAGGATGGGTCTGACAATAGTTGGATTTTTAGATGTAGGAGACCTCCTAAGAATGCTTTCAGTATTGTCAACTATTGCAGGAGGATTTGGGTCAAGATAGGATCTAGTATGGATTCTTCTAGAAGCTAGGATTTTGGACCCAACAAGTCAGAATGGTTTCTTAGAGGTATAACAGTCTTAAGACACAAACCAAACTGTAAAAGAGATACTTAATCCACAAATTATTCTTAAATGGGTATTGTTTAATGTTTTTATGATGGGGTAAGTTTCCCAGTGGAGTCAATGAGAATTATTGGAGTCACCAAGTGGAGGATTTTTAATTGTCTTATAAGACTAGTTGTTGTCCACCATCAACAATTAGGAACCAATCTTGGCTGATACTTGATTCATTTTTAAATTAATGAGGTCTTTTGAGTTTTGATTGAATCTGGAATGTTTATTACTCAAGTCCCCAGTATGGTCACCACTATGTTGGTTCCGTATGATTTTCTAGATTAGCAAGAACAAACACTACAGGGGCCACATCAAAACCGCTTTGGAATCCTAGGACCTAACCTTCCTAGATTTAGAGATGGATCTCTTTATTTAAGGCGTTTTTGATCGATTTATCTTTGTGCTTTTTGTTTAATATTTTAGGCTAGTTATGAAGTTCTAAGGACTTGTTTGTTTTGGTTTTGGTTGGATTAAATGATAGATTGAAGGATTAATGGTGTCACTGATTGAGGAAATGTTTCAGCTGATCAAATAGACTATGAGAAGACATAAATTCATTGGGAAATGGAGTAATAAAAGGATTTAATTGTTCATCAACTCTGCAAGGGATTTCATACAGCAAGCTAACTATATCAAATGGATTCTTTAGATTAGGTTGTGATATGAAACATTAATAAGTTTTGAAGGCAGCAAAGCTATAGTCAGTTAAGAATATTCTAGCTCTACTTAGACAAGAAAATCCTTTCAAAGTAACTATTTGGAGCAAGTCAAAGGGCAGTAAAAACCATAATCCTCTTTGTACAAGCTTTAATAAGAAAACTTTTAAGACAACAATCCAATAATTCAAGAACTACTTTCAGAAAAAGAAAACATATAAGATAAATAGTAACAGTGGTCTAAGATCAAACAGAAAAAATTCTAATCTTCTTTTGACAAAGTCTTAAAAGACTCTTCAAAGCAACATTTCAAGACAGTCCAAAGGACAGGGAATACCTTGAACCTCACTGGTTCAGACTCTAATAAGTACACTTTAAAGAAATATCTTAAAAAAAATATCTCAAGTATTACTCAAAGGAACATGGGTTCACCATAATTTCTTTGGTTTCACTCTATTGAATAATTTCCAAGAAAACAAGCTAAGTATAACTATAAGGAAATTAAGAATCTTCTAATCAAACCTATCCAAAAGAAAACATGAATATAAAGAAAACAGACAGAAATAGGGTGCTGAAACAACAAATCCTAATCTAAAACTTCTACTTCTTTATCAGATAAAGATGAACATAATGGAAAACATAAGAAGAAACAATAACAATTAGGAAAACTTCACCATTGATATAGCTCAAGGATTCAGTGAACATCCTTGTATTATTGATGATCAATTTAGTTACAATACTCCAGGCACAACAACTCTATGCAACTCAAAGTTTTCTTCAATTCAATATAGCATTCCTCAATTAGCTCAGCAGCAGAAATCAGTCCAAAAACCATTAAGTAACTGTTGACACCTAATCCTATGGATGGGTGTGAATATATATTTTTGTATATTATTTATTATTAGGAAATAAGGAAGGCCAAGAGTCATTGGGAGCTGAATCCCAATAGCCTCACCTCCCATCTATATAAGCATGTACATTCTTCAGCTAATACACATTCTAGTTTTGAGGAGTTACCTCCTGGTTTGACATGGTATCAAAGCCAGCCCCACATTTGGCATTTCTACCCTGTGGTGTAACTCCCTATCCTTTGCTCAGTCATATTTTTTAATGTTTTTGCTGCTCATTAATTTCTAGACTGTTATTCTGCATTTTTTTTTCCCTATTTAGCACTGACATTTGCAGGCTCTGTCAATCTGCAAATTGCAGGCTCTGCCATTCCAGCAGTCCTGCAACTCTGTCTTCTGCAGATTCAAGTTCAAATTTTTTTTGTAACGCCCTTTTGGGCCTCCACCATTCTCCATCTATCCTTGTGCCCTCTCCATTCATCCCTGTTCCATTCTCCCTCTGCGCCCTTCGCCCTCTCCCTCACTCATTTCCCATACCACATTACCACTTCCTTGCGACCTGCGCTCTCACTGCTATCTCTCCCCATACGAGCGCTCCACATTACTCTCCACATTACATACCACTGTAATATCACCGCCATGTTCAATACACACGTTGAGGATGTTTAATACGCTGTTTTGTTAAATAACGCTCCCTCCACGAGTTTCTAACACCATAATACACACCTCTCCGCACTGTTATATACGCCTTCTTGCTATTCAATACCGCTGTCATACAATTGCTATCCGTCGATATACATTTCCGCCCCACGTTTCATAATACGCTGTCATACATTTGCTGTCTGTCTACATATACCATCTGCGTTTAATATAATACCAGTCGACTGCAATATATATCCAACGCTGTCTGTCCATATAGTTGACTCCATTCTATATCGTTGTCTGTCCATTTATATATTAAACGCTGTCTATTCCATGTATAGCACATACACGCTCCGCTTCGTTTGTAATACCGCCCTTTCAAATTTTTTAAATACCGCTCCACGGTATATATATACTGTCCATTGTATATAGCAGTCCATTGATATTTAAACGCTG
Source organism: Pinus albicaulis (assembly GCA_034641835.2). Lineage (NCBI taxonomy): Eukaryota > Viridiplantae > Streptophyta > Pinopsida > Pinales > Pinaceae > Pinus > Pinus albicaulis. Next base: position 526,236,122 of record CM076573.1, on the reverse strand, counting down.
TTCATTGCATATGTAAACATTGTCCATTATATTTAACCACCGCCCCTCCATTTGCTTGTATTCATATTTAACCATCCGCCCCCTCCCATTCATAATTCTACCATTCCGCCTTTTAAATACCATTCCGCCCATTTTTAATACCATTTCTTACATTCATAATACCACTCCGCCATTCATAATTCCGTACTCTCCCTTCCATTCCATATCATCTTTTCAAATATAAATTTTTCCCCAAACAAAAAAAAATACATTTTTTTTATGCAGAATCAGTTTATAGCAAAGAGTCCTTTTTTTAAAATTCAGTCTCCAGCAAAAGTTTTTGAGCAGATTTAGTTTCCAGAAAGAGTTTTTAAACTCAGAAAATTTTTTCCAGCAAGAGTTTTTGCCCCTTTATTTGAAATATTTCAAGAGTTCGAAGTTTTTATAGCAGAATTTGTTTCCTATTCAGAAGATTTTTTCCAGCAGTCTAATGCATTCTCTCATCTCAATTGTTGGGATAGTTCTCTCCGGCAAAGAGAACTATCTTGAATGGTCGCGGAAGATTAAACACACACTCATTTTTAATGAGCTGTGGAAAGGAATTTGTGAAGGACAAGCAGAAAATCCACCAGAGAAGCCCACTTCAGACAAAGAGCTTGCCATTTGGGAAAACAAGAAATGTAAGGCCTATGCTTTGATTGCAGCCTCAGTAAGTGAAGAGGTGAGTCGCCATATTTCATCATTCTCAAATGCCTATGAAGCCTTGAAGAAACTAAAAGAACTCTATGACTCACATTCAGAATTAGAAAATGTTCAATTGATGATTAAATTGTTCAGTCTTGAAATGAAGAATGATGATCCCCTTGCTTTAGCTTCAGAAGTAAGATCTATAATGCATGACATTGAAAACACTGGTGTAAAAATGGACATACCTATCATAGCATATGTTAAGGCATTATATCCGACTTACTCACATTATCTTGAGTCTTTGCAAGCAAGTGGAAACTTTGCGCATATCACCTTTGATAAACTTGAGCAGAAGTTTGCAGAAAGAGAGAAAGCTTTTGGGAAGATGACAATCCCTTCATCTTCCGAAGAGGCTACATACTTGGCACATAGAGAAAAGAGTCATACTCCAGATTCATCCAGAGGAAGAGGTGGCAGAAGAGGAAGAGGAAGAAGGAACTTCACAGAAAGGGGGGGCAGACAAGCTGACAAATCCAATCTTCATTGCACACGGTGCAATAGAGATGGACATGATGCATCCAAATGCAGAACACCATGGGACAAAATTTAGCAGCACAGAAATCAAGACAAAGGTAAAACTAATGACAAAGACAAAGGTAAAGCACCTAAATCCGCTCACTATGTTCTAGCACATTGTAACAATGGAGTAACTGAAAACCTATTTGATGTTTCATTTACTTCATGGAGAGATGATTGGTTGCTAGATTCAGGAGCAACATGTCACATGACATTTAGAAAAGATTTTTATGAAGAATTCACTGACAAAGTTGATGGAGCAGTATATTTCGCAGATAAATCCAAACTCAAGCCATCAGGGCTTGGCACAGTCAGGCTTAAACTGCCTGGTCTTCCTGATCATATGCTACATGAGGTTCTATACCTCCCTGAGTTGAAGAGAAACTTACTGTCCCTGGTTGAAATCCGGCAGCAAGGACACTCAGTTCACTTGTTTGATGGCAAGGCAGAGGTCAGAAAAGCATCAGATCGCTCACTTGTCATGGAGGGAATAGAAGAAGGGAGACTCTTGAAGCTGAAAGGTTCATCTTCTCATGCTCAAAACTTTGCATTCAGTTCACATCATGATGAAGGTACATTTCCATCAAGTCTTTTATGGCATGCTAGATTTGGACACTTAAACTATGACGGCCTTCGTTTGTTGAAGAAAAATGGTGTTGATGGACTGCCTACAATTCCTAGAAAACCTAAGGAATGTGATGCTTGTATTCTAGGAAAGCATAGCAAACAGCCATTTCATGATTCACACTCAAGAGCACATAAGAAACTTGAACTTGTTCATTCAGATTTATGTGGCCCTATGCCTATTGCTTCTGCAAATGGAAACAAATACATGATGACATTTATTGATGACTACACCAGAATGTGTTGGATTTACTTACTGAAGAATAAGTCTGATGCTTTTCAAACTTTCAAAAATTTTCATGCATGGATTGAAAATGATGCACAAACACATATTGGCTCTCTACGTACTGATAATGGAAAAGAATACACTTCAAACGAATTTGAAAATTATCTTCGTCAACATGGAATCAAACATCAAACCATTGTGCCATATAATCCACAACAGAACGGTGTAGCTGAAAGAATGAACAGAACCATTTTAAATATGGTCCGCTCCATGTTATTTTTCAAGAATGTAAAATTGATGTTTTGGGATGATGCAGTTCTATGTGCTGTTTACATAAAGAATAGGTGTCCTTCAAGTTCAATTAGAAACAAAACTCCTTTTGAAGTGTGGCATGGCCACATTCCTTCGGTAAAGCATTTCAGGGTCTTTGGGTCCACCTGTTATGCCTTGATACCCAAGGGTCAAAGGAACAAACTTGGTGCTAGAAGCAGAAAATTTATCTTCTTGGGGTACTCCAATACCTCCAAAGGATATCGTCTCTATGATGAAGAAAATAAGAAGTTTGTGATAGCAAGAGATGTCATATTTCTTGAATCTTCCAAGAGTGACAAGGTTGTTGAGCGGCAACTTGATTGCCTGGATAGATTCACACATGAAAAGTCTTTCCAAGAATTTGATAATGTGATTCCACATCTTGAAGGGGGGATTCCGATATTGAATCAAACTGTGGAATCATGTCCTGAAGCACTCTCTCCCCCACATGAAGAAACAACCACGGATGACACATTGGATGATGTGATTGACAGAATTGGGAGATTGAATCTTGAATCAATCCCAAGTCAGTCAAGTGACCAGCCAGGGCCATCTCAGAAAGGTCCCCCCAAATGGCTGACAAAGACACTGGAGGATGTTCATCCTGATGAGGTTGGAAAAACAGGAACAAGAATTTCCACTCAAGAAATCGAAGGTGATGTAGATAATTCTGATTCCCCTGTTGATATGGATATTGCTTATAACTGTGAATTGAGTTTGTCTACAGATCATGAACCAACTTCCTTCAAAGAAACCGCTTCTCATGATGAATGGAAAGAAGCGATGCAGAAGGAGTATGATGCCTTGATAAAGAATGGCACTTGGAAGCTGGTTGATCCGCCTTTGGGAACGAAACCAATTGGCTGCAAGTGGGTCTACAAGAACAAGTACAAAGCAGACGGCTCACTTGAAAAGCACAAGGCCAGGCTTGTGGCAAAAGGATTCGCACAGAAAGAAGGAGTTGATTATGAAGAAACTTTTGCTCCCACAGCAAAATGGACCACCATCCGGACTCTCTTTGCCTTAGCAGCTCAGAGTGGATGGAAAGTTCATCAGATGGATGTAAAAACAACCTTCTTGAATGGAGATCTAAAGGAGAAAGTTTATATGTCCCAGCCAGAAGGATTTGTGATAAAAGGTCAAGAACACAAAGTTTGCAAACTTGTAAAATCCTTGTATGGCCTCAAGCAAGCACCACGAGCCTGGTATGAGAAATTGACCGAGCATCTTCTGAAACTTGACTTCAAACATTTTGATCTTGATGATGCAACTTTGTTTGTTAAGAAATTTGGAAAAAAAGTTGTATATCTTGTGGTATATGTAGATGATCTTTTGATAACAGGAAATAATGAGAGCTATATTTCATCCATGAAGAAAGAGTTGAAGAAAGGTTTTGAAATCACTGATTTGGGTCATGTTCATTACTATTTGGGTATTAAAGTAATTCAACATCCTAAATTCATATTTCTTTCTCAAAAGAAGTACATTGGAGATCTATTGAACAAATTTGGCATGGATGACTATAATCCCTTAACCACTCCAATGGAACAAAACTTGAAGCTCACATCATTGAAGGGAAGGAATTTGAGGATGCAACTAAGTATAGACAGCTTGTAGGAAGTCTTATCTACCTGACCACCACCAGACCTGACATTTCATTTGCTGTTGGAATCCTCTCAAGGTTCATGCAAAAACCTTGTGAAGGACATTGGTCTGCTGCAAAAAAAGTGCTAAGGTACTTGAAGGGGACTCAAGACTTTGGACTCAAATATACACAGGTAGGCGACTTCAACTTGATCGGATACTCTGATTCAGACTTTGATGGCGACAAAGAAACAGGGGTGTCTACTACAGGTTACACCATGAGTCTTGGATCAGGGGCTGTCTCATGGAGATCACGCAAACAGTCAGTTCCAGCAGATTCCACGACCGAGGCAGAATATGTGGCAGCAGCTGAAGCAACAAAGGAAATTGTGTGGCTCCGGAAAATCCTGGAAGATTTGCAGATGAAACAAATGTATTCCACTCCACTCATGATCGACAACACTTCTGCAATAAAGTTGGCCAAGAACCCAAAGTTCCATGATCGAACAAAGCACATCAATACAAAGTACCATCTAATTCGACATCATGTTCAGACCAAAACCATCCATCTACATCATTGTTCCACAAATGAGCAAACTGCTGACATCTTCACCAAAGCACTTGAAAGAGAAAAGTTTGAAAAGTTCAGATCGATGCTTGGACTCACCAACATCCCTTCGGATTAAAGGGGGGAATGTTGACACCTAATCCTATGGATGGGTGTGCATATGTATTTTTGTATATTATTTATTATTAGGAAATAAGGAAGGCCAAGATTCATTGGGAGCTAAATCCCAATAGCCTCACCTCCCATCTATATAATCATGTACATTCTTCAGCTAATACACATTCTAGTTTTGAGGAGTTAACTCCTGGTTTGACAGTAACTAACATTTACAATGATGCTCATATGCAGTATTTATATGCAAAATGAGGAGGTGCTGCTAAGCTAGGGTGTTTAAGTGTTATTTATTGCAGAGTTAATTATCTTTGACCTTTGAGACCATGCAAGGCCCAAGGAAAAAATATCTGAAAGAGTTACTCGGAATAATAACTTCTGTATTAACTTCTAAGTTAGTTAGGCTGAAATATTTGACTTTTAAGGCCTAGTAAACACTTTGTAATGATTGCTGAGATGTTTAAGAAATATCTCTGACTTTGTAATAACTGTCTGATGCCTTATGGAAATAAATAATGCTGGTAGGTGGAAAATTTTTCCTTGGAGAAGTAATTTCTCCCTTGTTGAGTAATTCGAAGCTTCCTTTGGGTAATCTTCCTTTTTTTATTCATCAATCTTCTGTATTAGGCCTGTAACCTTGATTTAACTTCAATATTATGCATCACTGTTTTTATCCTTTGTTCTACTTTGTAACTGTTTTGTCCATCTGTCCTTCATCTTTAACCCTTTGACTTTTATCTTTAATCATTGATTTAAAGGGCTAATTCTTCATTTTTTTTTTAATCTATAATTAGCCCTTTTAATATTCTATTCTTCATTTTCCTCTTTATTTCTCTGACAGTATCTGTTCTCTATGTGTATGCAGGGTTTCTTCATGGTGTTAGGGTTTATAACCCATCGATGATCATGATTCATCGATGGATTAACCTTTATGCAGGATCCCTTGGTTCTTTTCATACGATTTTACCTCTCGGATCATCATCCAGAGGTGTAATTTGTCACTTTTTGACTGTGGGAGGGCATTTTTTTCCCTTATCTGCCATTAAACCTGCAAAAACATATAAAAATTAACTTGAAACCTATGGGATTGGGTAAAATGCGATTTTTTTGGTTTTTGGAGGGTTTAGGGGCAATTTGCAGAGAAATAGAGGTGCAGGGGAGTGATTTCAGAGGCGAAATCGTGAAGAAAATTGAATGGGGGTGCAAAAATTTGAATTTTGGTGTGTAGAGGAGAAAAAGTGGTTTCGCAAAACCTCGGGCAGTTTTTGCGTGAGTTATCGGCGGTTTATTGTTTTGGGTTGGGACCGCGCGATACCATTCAACTCTTGTCGCGTGGCAAAGTGAATACCACCCATTTCGCGCGGACTTGGGGTGTTAATCTTCGGAGGTGGAAATCATGCAATATGTATTTTAAACTGTCAGATCTCGATGAGTGAGATCGATGATGTGGTTGGAGCCCGAAGACGGTGTGTAGCTTTGATGGAGGGTAATTGGAGTACAGGTGGCAGGCGGTGATTGGGGCGTGGATTTTGAGTGGAAGGTGGGGCTGGGTGTGGTGACGTGTGCTCTTTTTTCGGGTAGCAGAGTTGATTTATATGCGGGATGGAGGACGAGAGTGTGGTGGCCATTGGATCAGGGCCCAAGTAATTTGATCAATGGTCCAAATGATCTGGGAGATAAACAAATGGGGTGGAAAGAAATGAAAGGGGCCCGCCTTTAATTAATTTTTGAAGGTTTTAAGAGGGGTTTAATAAGGTTAGTGGGGTTGAAATGAAATGAAAAGGTGGAGGTATTTTTCATTGGGGGAGGGGCTAATGTGTAAGCAGAAAGTTGGGGTCACATGGGAGTGAAGGGGCTAGAGCTTAAGGCTGAAAAGGGCTTAAGGCCTTTTTATACAAAATGTGGGTTTTTTGTATAAAAAACAGGGTTTTATGAGCTTTTTAAGGGTTCTGATATGTTATAAAATTTAGGATATAACAATGTAAAAGGGGTTTTTACATTGTCTTTAGGGTTTTTATAGAAGAATGATGTATGAGGGGAAATTTTGGGGGTTTTTAGAGAGGGGGGGGGGGGGAAGAAAGGATAAATGAGGGTATCAATAGAGGGGTAAATGAGGGATTTTAAGCCCAAAAATGGAGTTTCTTTTTAGAGCAGCAGGGTGAACATTTGATGAGGCATGAAGATAGGAAGGCTTAGTGAGAAATAGTCATTTTTAGGATGATGAAGGCAATGAGGCCTCTAAAGATAGCTGATGGCCAAATGATGCTATCTTTAGGTGCTTGTAGAACATCCATAGTCATCTAGTGAAATCTGTAGAATACATGAGGATAACAATTACATCATATTTATTGCATTTTTTATTATTTTAGATCACATACATCTTTTTACTGCAGGTTTTTCTCATATTATTATTGCAGATCTAAAGTATAAGAAGCCAAAAATTATTGTTAGGGCCACTTGTCACTTGTGAATTAACTGAAGTGTGTTTCTAAAACTTCTAAAAATTTTCGTACTAACAATGATAGTGGGTGTGACTCTTCCGACGAGTGGAAAATGCCATTGTATTCTACCGGGATGCTCATCTAGAGCATGGCCCATATACTTAGTTTTTAGAGGACTCATATTTTTTTTATATGGAAATGATTGGCCTCTAACCCTAATTTTGTAGGACATTTTTCCACATTTTATAATATTTCAACACACTCTATCTATCTATATAAAAATATTTCATGATGAATTGATCATATATACTGATTAGTTTTTTTATGTTTTGATTGAATGTGATGGATGATTAATATGTCAATCCAATTCTTGATTAGCTATAGAATTAGAAATTTATTATCTGATCATGGAATATGACTGAAAGTAATAAGATTAAATGATATTTTCAATAATATCACTATTAGAAATTGACAATGTAGTAAATGATCCCTTACATGATAAACATGATTTAATTGAGACATGAGTTGTGATTCCAAGTAAACTACTAGTGATTCAATACCATAATATAATGCTTTTGATTGTAAATTAATAACGACACTGTACTCAAGCATATAATTAGAAGAAGAATTGATACATATTCCTATAGCAACAAACAACTGATTAGATGGATAATGTATTACCCAAGTAGCAGAAGTTAAATTCCGATTATCTCTACTAGTGCCATATGTGAATCGAAAGTACACTGAATCACCCATCGAAACCTTCCAAATCAGATTTAAAACACCATCAGCACCACGAAAACTATAGAAAAAATTATGTACAATATTTACGAAATAAAGAAGATGCTAGGAAAGAGCCTAGGACCCTTCTACAGTGTCGTTATTAATATAGATGCTTCTGATTTTTGACGCTCATCCTTAGAAAAAGACCGAGGAAACTTCGAAGTCTAGAGATATACAATGATGTCTCCATACCAAGGATCTTGTGAGGATATAAGAGTAAAATTTTCATATCGAAATGATTCTTCATTAGTAACATCTCCTTCACAAGGAAATTACGAAATTAATTTTGTGAAAACCAAAGATTTCTTTGATTTAGTTGACATAAATTCAAGATCGTCTCTTGTAAAATGACAATCTATTTATTGTATTTTCTCCCAATCACTTTCCTAATAAATACAAATTGAAATATATTGACATCATCTAATACAAAGGTTTTTTTGAGAAAAATGTATTGATAGAGTCGTTGAGCAACATGAACTGTTGCTAAAGCCAGTTTCTCAATATGAGAATACCGGAGTTTGGGACCAACTAAGACACAACTTAGATAATAAATCACAAGCTATCTAAGTGCATCATCTTCCTGAACTATAACCATACCAATTGTTGATTCTTCTACTGCAATGTATAAAAGGAAATCTATGCTATAATCAAGTGCACTCAGAAGAGGAGAAAAGGTCAATGCCTTTTTCAAAGCATCAAACAAAAATTAATAAAAATCGTCCAAAAAAATGAAACTCCTTGATTAAGTAAACACATAAATCCTTTTGTGATATCAACATAGTTTATGATAAATCCCCTTAAAAAATGGCTTTTCCTTGGATACTTTGAAGTTGACGAATGTTCGACGAGGGAGGAAACTAAATTATTGCCTCAACCTTAAAAGGATCAAAACAAATCCCTTCGTTAGAAATGATGAATCCAAACAACTGGCCAGATGTAACCGTTAAAACACACTTATTAGGGTTCAACCATGTTTTATGATAACGACATCTCTAAAAAATGAGACGAAGTGTTTTGGATGTTCCATTGTCTTATGAGAGCGAGCAACTAAATTATCGAAATAAGCTTCAATTATATGTTTGATGTCATGTAAAGCATATGAAATAGCCCGTTGAAATGTAGCCCCAAAATTTTTAAGGCCAAACAACATTTTACTATATGCAAACGTACCCCAAGGGTAGATAAGTGTTGTCTTATTTTGATCTTTAGGACGAATTGTTATTTGATTTTATCCATAAAATTTTTCCATGAAGGAAAATATTTCATTCCCAATAGACTCACCAATAATTTGATCTATAAATGGAATGGGGAAATTGTGTTTGGGATAGGCTTTATTCAAATCCCCGAAATTGATGTATACCCAGATTTTTCCTTACTTTTGGTCGACAGGAATTGGATTTGAAACCCATTCAGTTGAAGGAACAGGGTAGATGAAACCTGCATTAAGTAGCTTCTCTACCTTAGCCTTGGTATCCATAACTTTCCTAGGGTTAACCGGTCAAAGCTTTTGACACACAGAATTTACATTTTTGTAAGTCTTTATCTCATGCTAAACTATGCTAGGATAAATCCCAAACATTTCCTCATAATACCAAGTGAATACATCTCTAAAATCCTTAAAGAGATCGATGTAAATTTTGATTTCTTTGGGGGAACACTCAACCCAAATGAATATATTCTCGATAACGTTGGGATTCTTAGAAATTTTCATCAGAATAGTTTCTAAAATATTACCCATGTTACCCTAAGAACATATATGTGATGGAGCTAAATGGTTTACAATTTTATGAACACTTCACTATAAATAGGACTAGAAAGTTTTGATTCAAATTTGTGTAAGTCAGGGAGAAAATAGGACCGATGATGGTAATATTCCCATGAAATTTCTACACCAGTCATTGCTTCTAGAATTTCCTCCTCGGATGGTAAAATGATATCAAGGAAATCCATAATTGAAGTGGAACCAATTGTCCAGACTAGTGCCACATCATTATTCACATCCTCTGATGGGAGAGAGATGGTATTATAATATGAAGAATTAATAATAGATTGATACAAAAATTCTTCTATATATATAAGATAAGACTTTTGAAAATGGCAACAAGAAACAGTGAAGGGGGCCTCCTGAAACATCTTTCCTGATCCTAGTTGGAAAGTGATCACCTAAACTAGGTGGGGACCACACATGTGATTTTTGTCGAAAAATCTATTTTTAGACTATGTTTATTTTTAGACATATGGAGAATGGTCCAGGGATTGCAGTATGATATTCTTGGAGTATTAGTCATGTTGGTAAAAATAGATGGACATCTATTTTTTGGACATATAGGTCGAAGTCTATTTTTAGACTGCCTTCCTAAAAATAGGGAAGTCGAATATTATTAGCTCTTAATAATATTTGGACTATAAACATTATCTTATTCTCTTGAAGCACTTCAGTTTGATGCCTGGATGTGGCACGTGCAGCTGACAGAAGGAAATACACTTTTCCTAGGGTTTAAGTGAAGCTATTGCATGATGACTTCAGTTAGAACTCATGTGACAGAGTTTGGTGGAGTTGATTGAGGAAGTTAGTGGAGTTGTATTCAGTTTAACTAATCTAAACATAGTTGATCTTTTTGTATCCAAGTTAACTAATAGATACAATTAGTGAGAGTGGTGTGAATTAATTATTAATTAATTCACTAATTATAAACTCATAAATCAACTAAAAAATACATCAGTTAACTTCAGTGCATGGACAGTTTCAGTGGAGACCAGTGCAGAAATAGGTGAAAGAGCAGGTTAACTATCAGTTGTGACTATACTGTTGCTATTTGCAACACACAGATAGGTGGAGTAATCAATGAGGATTGTGCAGTTAAATCTAGGTGGTTTATCTATATAAAGAGACCATCCCATAGCATTGAATATGCAATTCAGGTTGGCTATCAAGTGGCTAAAGGTTGGAGCATGAGTTTTGCTAGATCTAGCTTGATAGTGTGTAGCAAGGGAGGTAGTGCATGAGAGCTTGCAAAGAGCTTTGTACTATGATTGTTACATGATCTCCATGACATGTATAATATACGGATAGTTGGGGGTTTTTAGCTTTAAGCTTTCCCATGAAATACTGTGTTCATATGTGTGAATTTTTATGGCTTTAATGTGTGCATGCAATTGATTTTATTTCCGCATGTGATGATCAATGGTAGAAGAGATTCTGTGTTATGCATGAAGCTAAAATAGTGTGTGATCAGGAGAATCTCGGTGGATAACATATCAGTTATTCAAATTTCTACATGGTATCAGAGCGATATTGATCATTGGAGCAATTGCAAGACATTGAAGCGGTTGAGTTTTAGGATAAACTCAAGAAACATAAAGATGGAGAAAGCCGAAAATATACATGCATATTGTATATAATTTTCTACATGGAATGAGAGCGAGAATTTTTGGGTGCGCGAGTTTGTAGGGAATATCTGAAAAATTTTGGTGAAATATTTTCAGAAACAAATAGAATATTTGGATTCCTTGCGAAAAAATACCCAAATTGAAAAAAAAAATCGGTCGAATCGGAGCTCGGATGAGGGAGATATCATCGATTTAAAATCAGCTCTTTTTGTTAGAAAATTTTGCGACGGCGAGACAATTGCAATGTGCGCGAGCCAAGAATCTACATGCACTGAGGTACAAGATGCATGCAAAGCTTTGAAGAGCAAAGCGGAGGTTAGTGACTTGGTGGTTGAGAGGGAGCCTCTCAACATGCAGCATGAGAAGCAGTCTCGGAAGGTTGTGGAGCAGCCACAACTGGAGATGCAGAAGAATCTTTATAGATTTGATGTAGATGGGATTTCTATGGAGCTTCCTACTGTTGGGAAGCGGAAGGAAGACATGCAATTGAAGCTTGAGAGGGAGCAAGTGTTGCATGCAGGCGAGAAAGACATGCAATTGATGCTTGAGAGGGAGCAAGTTTTGCATGCAGGTGAAAGTGAACCTCGGGGTGTGGAGCAGCCACAAGAGGATCATGGAGTGGAAGAAACTACTCATGCAGAGAAATTTCGTGCCAGATGGGCAGAGGGAGTGCATGCAGCTATACCACCAGGTGAGAGGTGGGGTGACATGCATGATTAATCCCATGAGGAGATTTCTGGGCAAGATTCATGAGATGGTGTGGATCTCATGGATTGAACCTGGCTACGAGGTGCCCACAGCGCAACAGTAGCAAGATCAGTTGGAGTGATGCAGGCAGATCAAAGTGACAGTGTCGGATACTAGAGCGCGGATCAGAGTTGACAGCAAGTGCAAGAGCGCATGGGTGCAAGAGTTCAACAGCGCAGTGGTTCCTGATGACATGTGCAGTTGGCCAAGCAGAAGTCGAAGACTTTGATGATAGATGCTAGATGCATCAAGACTGATTGAGTTGTTTGGAGCCTATTCAGTTTCAGAGGAGTTGCATGGTGCATGCATGAGTTTGCATGGCACATGCAAAGGGTGCATGGCGAATGCATGGAGTTGCATGTCGCATGCATGGAGTTGCATGGCGCTTGTGAAGGTTGCAGGGCGAATGCATGGAGTTTCATGTCGCATGCAAAGACAGTCCTTTCTTGTTGAGAGGGAGTGTTGAAAATGGCAACAAGAAATAGTGAAGGAGGCCTCCTGAAACATCTTTCCTGATCCTAGTTGGAAAGTGATCACCTAAACTAGGTGGGGACCACACAGGTGATTTTTGTCGCAAAATCTATTTTTAGACTATGTCTATTTTTAGACATATGGAGCATGGTCCAGGGGTTGCAGTATGTTATTCTTGGAGTATTGGTCATGTTGGTAAAAAATAGATGGACCTCTATTTTTGGACCTATAGGTCAAAGTCTATTTTTAGACTGCCTATCCTAAAAATAGGGAAGTCAAATATTATTTACCCTTAATAATATTTGGACTCTAAACTTCAGTTTACTCTCTTGGAGCACTTCAGTTTGATGCACAGATGCTTTGTCTGCCAGGAAGAAATACGCTCTGGGGTTTAAATAGAAGCTATTGCATAGAGAACTTCGAGATTAGAACTCATGTGACAGAGTTTGGTGGAGTTGATTGAGGAAGTTAGTGGAGTTGTATTCAGTTTAACTAATCTAAACATAGTTGAGATTTTTGTATCCAAGTTAACTAATAGATACGATTAGTGAGAGTGGTGTGAATTAATTATTAATTAATTCACTAATTATAAACTCATAAATCAACTAAAGAATACATCAGTTAACTTCAGTGCATGGACAGTTTCAGTGGAGACCAGTGCAGAAATAGGTGAAAGAGCAGGTTAACTATCAGTTGTGACTATACTGTTTCTATTTGCAACACACAGATAGGTGGAGTAATAAATGAGGATTACGCAGTTCAATCTAGGTGGTTTATCTATATAAAGAGACCATCCCATAGCTTGAAAAGGCAATTCAGGTTGGCTATCAAGTGGCTAAAGGTTGGAGCATGAGTTTTGCTAGATCTAGCTTGATAGTGTGTAGCATGGGAGGTAGTGCATGAGCGCTTGCAAAGAGCTTTGTACTATGATTGTTACATGATCTCCATGACATGTATAATATACAGATAGTTGGGGGTTTTCAGCTTTAAGCTTTCCCATGAAATATTGTGTTTATATGTGTGAATTTTTATGGCTTTAATGTGTGCATGCAATTGATTTTATTTCCGCATGTGATGATCAATGGTAGAAGAGATTCTGTATTATGCATGAAGCTAAAATAGTGTGTGATCAGGAGAATCTCGGTGGATAACATATCAATTATTCAAATTTCTACAAAGACATTCCACCCACTTTCCATTTTTCTAATCTAGTTGTAGGAGGGGACAAGGTCTAAGGATGCAAAAAATAATGATTTCTAAAAGAACATTGTCGAAGAACGATCCTGGAATATGGAATTCCATTAACATAAGAAAAAAGAGATGGATGATCTAAAGTACCCTTCAAATAAGAATACATTCCAACTCATAAATTATCAATAGGATGCTTGGTATTCTTTACCAAGTGGATAGTGGATTCAACAAATGCATTGGGGTCATTGGTAGAATAGGCTAACTGATTAATTGTAACAATTCTCCCTTCATGAGGAAAACATAGGATGTAGAATAAATATGAGACTATGGTATCCATTGCATAAAACCAATTTTGGCCCAACAAAATATTATAATTGATATTATCATCAACTATATCTACTTCCACGTTATCAACCTTGCCCCCTACACAAATAGGGAAGGCAGGAAGAATCCCATGAGGCCTATGATAATTACCATCAAATGCAGCCATGAAAGTAGGAGAGGGAACAATTTCATTGGACCTGATAGCATTCCAACATGACATAGACATGAAACATGTGGAATCCCCTTGATCAATTACGATTCAAAAGATGGTCTTCTTATGATACGTCGATTTAATCTGAAAATCCATATGATGAGGGAGTCTCATTTTAACATTTGAAATATAAAATGTAATTATGAGAAAGTGTTTTGAGTCAATTTATCCAATCGTAGTGAGCAAAGAACTCCTTTTCACAGGACACGATTGGAGTACCTCAAATGCACACATAGCACAATGACTCTAAGCTAAATCTTCAACAATGGAATAGTTATGAGAAGCCCTAGCATTGGGATTATAAGTTGACTATTTTGAGGAGACTTTTGGCATCCGAGGTATAGGCTCAACTATGAGCCTCTCTATATGAAGAGGTTATTGAGTATCAGAATCATTTTTAGCCTTAGAAGGTTCTAGCTCTCGATAATAATGAGCTATAGCTGAAATATCAACATGAGTCTTAACCATATATATATTTGATGTAGATTCCCCTTCCCTTTTCCCCCCTATAGGGGTTCCAGTACTAGAGTTCATGTTAGAAAGTAATTTATACCCTTGGGGAAAAGGGTCAGTAAGCACAATCTGAGAACTAGAAGAAGCCTAGTGGGCTAAAGCACTGAGTGTCTGTAATATCCCAAAATGGGAAAGACATGAATATAGAAACACAGTAAATGGAAATTGCCGCAATGAATAAGTAAACTAAATACACCATAAAAATATACAGAATATTTGAGCCATTTTATTAATATGGAGGTGGATTACCATATAAAAAAGTGCTAAAAATATGAAACATTCAAGCCAAACAAGTAGGCTAGAATGACCTTGAAGGCCTCTCACCAGAGGCACTACATAATTGTTGGACTCCTGGAGGTTATACTACATTGTCCCTGCTGCAAATATCAGGACTGCAACTGCCGGCTAAAATTAAAAATGTATATGTGGCAGTTCTAGAGCTTAGATGTTGTCATGATTTCAGATCTGGGTTCTATGATGAATACCCAAGATAACCCAGAAAGGATTTCTAGATCTAAAAATCTTGGAAAATCACCCTCCTAGGGGTTGCTCTATATACTGTTGTGTATGCATTTCTATTGCATGAACTGAATATAAATATGGCTGCCATAAGATACAATCATCTCAATGCATAGAGGGCTGATCCCTCCTTCAGATCTCCAAGCTATAATCTTCATATCTAGCTCCTCCTTCCTCCTCCACTAGATGCAGCTTCTGAATACACAACAACTAGAATAAATTGTGTTGTCAGGGAGGTTGAAACTATATCCTGATGCTAGATGCTGAAATAAAGCTCAAGAATTAGGGAAATAAGCTCAACAAGGTGAGGGGATGATCCCTCACAGGATTTCCTGTTGAAATACTGGAAACTTCCTTCCTCCTTTAGATCTACAGGACTGGACTGCACAATTCCTAAGGGAACTACTACTGCATGGATGTATAAACTGATGGCCTAAATTCCAGATAGCAATATTCTACTCCTAGAAGACTGATATTGAAGTTCAAGGTGAAAGGATGAATCCTCCACTGGTTTCCTAGCTGAAATGCTAGCAACAACCTCCTCCTCTCAAACCCTCCAGCAAGAATGCATAATTCCAGAGATTGAATGTGCTATAAAGGGGTTGAATGTGGCACCAATGCTTGATGATGAATAGTTTCTCAAAGAAAACTTCCCAGAGTAGGCACTCGAAGTCCCTCGTGGGTAAGAGTGGGATTTCTACTTGGAAACACCCGTGTGCTAAACAACACTACAGACTTAACTAAATAGCTGAAGCGTGCATAGAAATTTCATATGACAAATCCAGATCTAAAATAAAATTCTAAAATCTGCATTCTATTTCTGCATTCATATTTATTTTATGCTTTGTGAGCCTTCCCTAGCCTTGGCCCACCTCATAGCTGCGCTCCACATGTGGCCACTAGCCTCCATGAAGACTGCACTATCTCTCCATGATCTCAATCATCTCTGCATTTATTTTCCACACTCTCCATCATGTGTGCATTAAATGCACCACTTCCTCCATGTTGGCTTAAGGGGTCCTGACCCAGGTTCGGAGGTGAATGCTTGCCAACAAACCACTATATTACTGGCCCTTACGGCAATGACCTAGTTTCGCAGGCCAAGGTCTCACCGAAAGTAGTATGGGAGGGTGCTGGAACCAGGCTTCCGCACCTTGGGAGAGAGTAGGTAATTCGAGGCAAGTCTGCGTTGTAAGTTATCAGGTTCACACAGAATGAGTTTATTCGTAAACCCTTAATAGTTTAATCATCACATAAAGCTACTATCTCTAATAGATCCAACTAATACATTTGCATCCACATGCACATCAGAAAATACCATCACAGAACATTATAATCATAGCTAATTCCATATCACAGGTACATTCGCAACTTAAATACAGATCACATATACATTCGCAGCTTAAATAAGTACCACACATGCGTTTCAATAGTAAACACAATCAATCTAGATAGCACAAAGATACTTCAAATATATTCTGCATTCATTAGCATCAAAGATCCACTTACAACCCAACACAGCCCGCGCAGACAGCCTAGTGGGGTCCGCACACAGTAAGACTGAGGATCTCTGTGCACAAAACCAGCAGGATTCCTTCCCTAGAACAACCCAAACAGATCTTAACAATTCACACATAGCATCAATCTCATGTCTTACTTTCTTACTAGACCCAACTATGTATCTATTTATAACATCATAGCCTTTGCTATCTGATGGTCCACAAACCGTGGTTTGCTAACCCTAGAGCTACCCTTTAACCCATTACAAAACATTAGGGGCTTTGACCCACCCCAAAACCCCTATACAAGACTGAATATTACAAAATTATATAAAAAACGCAGGTTACGGAACCTCGTTCCAACATGTCCCCAACACAATCTTGTGACTCGTCCCGAGTCACTACAGACGTGGGGTTTTCATCTTCGCCTGAAGCTGCTTGATCGCATCAACTAGCAGGGGCAACACTCCTTCGCTCTGTGCAGCAGCATTGTTGATATTATTTTATGGCTATCTTTTTCTCCTGAAATCCCATCATTTATCCACCATTTTCTTCCATATATCCCTTATAGTTTATTGAAATTGATTAATATATCATTATAATTGCTATTTTTACATTAAATTTAATTTATGGAATTTTTGTGTTAAAAATTGAAAATTTTCAAGAAAATTACAGGATGTGATAACTTCCTGTAAATAGTTTATGTTCTGACATGTGGCATAGCAGGTAGAATAAAAAGAAGGACAAGGACGTGATCTGGAACGTACACAGATGATTAAAAATATATCCAGCATCAGATTTGAAGTTCCTAAATAGCTGGTCAACACTGGTCAAACCCAGCCAATCTAGCAGAAAAATCTGAGTCATAATGAATGAGCTTGATATTTTGCCTATGATTAGGAATTCTAATATAATTCGATCTGTTTTAGAGATCAGTTAGGATTAGAAGGAACACAAATAGCCTCTTTTGATTGTAATTTTTGATAAATAAGTGAATGGAAGCATGTAATAGGCTAGTGATGCTAGTGATATTATTGGATGCAAGATAAGACTTGAGACTGTGTACATCCTTCAGAACTTTGTTTTAATGTAACTCATTTCTACATTTTAATCAGAGATAGAATCCTATCATTTATGGTGTTTTTAGTTAGCATTTTCATCATTTGAAGTTTCCCAAGTGTGCCTTCAAAGCATGGAAGGGCCCCCATGTGAAGTCGGTAGAATTTTCTTTACATTTTCATTAAATTTAATATTTAGATCTGATTTAGTATTTTGTTTAAATTTCATGCTTTAATTTCATTTATTTTGATTAAGAGCTCTTGTGATTTCATTCATCATTTTTATTTAATGATTTATAGTTATAATTGAAGAATTCAATTACTAAATTAATGAACAGTCCTTGTAAGAGGGTTTAGTTGAGTATTGAATTCGAAATCATTTCTGTGATCTCTATTTTAATGAATTCAATTTTTAATAGGCTTTAGTGTGTTACCTTGAAATATTTTTCATGAACTATAACCTTGTAAAAGGATTGAAAACTCAGACAATTAGTAGCACTTTGTTTTTAGAACAACAGATCAGATTTAATTTCATGAGTGTTTAAAGTGTGTGAGGAACCACATATCAATCTCCTGTAAAAAGAGTGCTGGAGTCTACCACAATAAACATTCATTTAGGAAAACAGATCCTTTTAGGTCTATAAACTTTAGACACGTGCCGCTAAGATTACCTACCTTGGTTGACAATAAATTGAGCCTAATCTAGAACAATAGATTGGTCTATACATTTTTGCGCAGTTTCCGGGGAGGCACAACTAGAGGATTTTAAAAACAAAAGAAAACAAAAACAATACAAAAAAACAAAAAAAAATATAGATTTAGTTTTAATTCTACATTTTATAAGTCATGGTTACTTATGTCTAGACCTAGAGATGATAAAGGTAGATTCATAAAAACCCCCCATCCAAAAACTAATCCACCACTAGGAGCAGACCCTTTAGAGAGGATTGAACACACAACTCTAGCCGGGAAAGTCACTATACACTTTATGGTGTTTTGAGTTAGCATTTTCATCATTTGAAGTTTCCCAAGTGTGCCTTCAAAGCGTGGAAGGGCCCCCATGTGAAGTTGGTACACTTTTCTTTACATTTTCATTAAATTTAATATTCAGATCTAATTTAGTATTTTGTTTAAATTTCATGCTTTAAGTTCATTGATTTTGATTAAGAGTGCTTTTGATTTCATTCATCATTTTTAGTTAATGATTCATAGTTATAATTGAAGAATTCAATTACTAAATTAATGAACAGTGCTTGTAAGAGGGTTTAGTTGAGTATTGAATTTGAAATCATTTCTGTGATCTCTGTTTTAATGAATTAGATTTTTAATAGGCTTTAGTGTGTTACCTTGAAAGAGTTTTCATGAACTATAACCTTGTAAAAGGATTTAAAAATCAGGCAATTAGTAGCACTTTGTTTTTATAACAACAGATCAGATTTAATTTCATGAGTGTTTAAAGTGTGTGAGGAACCACATATCAATCTCTTGTAAAAAGTGTGTTGGATTCTACCACAATAAACATTCATTTAGGCAAATAGATCTTGTTAGGTCTATAAACTTTAGGCAGTTGTTCTACCCATGCTATCTTACTAAGATGTTCAATAAACCTTCTGTAATAGCTTGCATACCCAAGAAAATTTCTTACCTCTTTTTGAGTCTTTGGAATTGGAAAATTGACAATGATTTGGATTTTGATGGATCTAACTTAATCAAAATAAAACCCCACCATCCAAAAACTAATCCACCACTAGGAGCGGACCCTTTAGAGAGGATTGAAGACACAACTCCAGCCGGGAAAGTCACTGTACACTTTATGGTGTTTTGAGTTAGCATTTTCATCATTTGAAGTTTCCCAAGTGTGCCTTCAAAGTGTGGAAGGGCCCCCATGTGAATTCGGTACACTTTTCTTTACATTTTCATTAAATTTAATATCCAGATCTGATTTAGTATTATGTTTAAATTTCATGCTTTAAGTTCATTGATTTTGATTAAGAGTGCTTGTGATTTCATTCATCATTTTTATTTAATGATTCATAGTTATAATTGAAGAATTCAATTACTAAATTAATGAACTATCCTTGTAAGAGGTTTTAGTTGAGTATTGAATTCGAAATCATTTCTGTGATCTCTGTTTTGATGAATTTGATTTTTAATAGGCTTTAGTCTGTTACCTTGAAAGAGTTTTCGTGAACTATAACCTTGTAAAGGATTGAAAAGTCAGACAATTAGTAGCACTCTGTTTTTTGAACAACAAATCAAATTTAATTTCATGAGTGTTTAATGTGTGTGAGGAACCACATATCAATCTCTTGTAAAAAGAGTGCTGGAGTCTACCACAATAAACATTCATTTAGGCAAACATATCCTTTTGGGTCTATAAACTTTAGACATGTGCCTCTAAGATTACCTAGCTTGGTTGAAAATAAATTTAGCCTAATCTAGAACAATAGATTGGTCTATACATTTTGGCGTCGTTGCCGGGGAGGTGCAACTATAGGATTTTAAAAACAAAAACAATAAAAAAAAAAGAAACAAAAATACAGATTTAGTTTTAATTCTACATTTTAGAAGTCATGGTTACTTATGTCTAGACCTAGATATGATAAAGGTAGATTCATAAACCCCCCCCCTCCAAAAACTAATCCACCACTAGGAGCAGACCCTTTAGAGAGGATTGAACACACAACTCTAGCCGGGAAAGTCACTGTACACTTTATGGTGTTTTGAGTTAGAATTTTCATCATTTGAAGTAGCACTCTGTTTTTAGAACAAAAAATCAGATTTAATTTCATGAGTGTTTAAAGTGTGTGAGGAACCACATATCAATCTCTTGTAAAAAGAGTGCTGGAGTCTACCACAATAAACATTAATTTAGGCAAACATATCCTTTTAGGTCTATAAACTTTAGACACGTGCCTCTAAGATTACCTGCCTTGGTTGAAAATAAACTGAGCCTAAAGTGTGCAGTTCATCTATCCATCCTATCTTACTAAAATATTCAATAAACCTTCTGTAATAGCTTGCATACCCAAGAAAACTTCTTACCTCTTTTTGAGTCTTTGGAATTGGCAAATTGACAATGATTTGGATTTTTGATGGATCTACCTTAATGCCTTCTGAGGAAATATAATGACCCAATACTACCCCTTCATTTAGCATCATAAAACACTTTTCATTACTCAAGGATAAATTGGCTTCAATACATCTCTTCAAAAATTTCTCAAGATTTTCTAATGAATGCTAAAATGAATTACCATACACTGAAAAATCATCCATATAAACTTCAACACACTCATGAAATAAATCAGTAAAAGTAGCTAATACAGCTCTCTGAAATGTAGCTGGAGCATTACAGAGTCCAAATGGCAAAACATTGTAGGCATAAGTGCCCTAGGGACAAGTAAAAGTAGTTTTGTCCTAGTCTTCTAAGGCTATCCTGATCTAGTTATAGCCACTGAAACCATCAAGAAAAGAAAATGATGATTTCCCAGCTAATGTATCCACCAACTTCTGCGAATTTGGACCTTCTGTAGCAGCAATGACGCTTTCCAAGGTCTGGTTCAGTTGCTTAACTGTGATGTCTACTTCCTGAGAGAGCTTCAAGGCTTCATAAGCCCAAGGCTTGAGGTGGTCACTGAGAACCTTATTTTTGTGGAAGAGCTCTTCAATGTCATCTTGAAGTGTGTGGCTGGTATGTAGTCATGCCAGGCATTGAGCTGGAATCAAAGTTGACATAGTAGCTTCGAGTTGTTCAAACTCTTCCTCCTTCTGGTGCAGCTCTTGAGTAAAATCACGTAGGAGAGGGTCGTGTTGCACCTTATACCACAGCTACATAGCTGTCTTCAACAACTTTGCGACTTGATAAATATGAGTTGTAATAGTATTGGTGGCCTCTGTGAATAGTGTGGCTTGCTGGGCTCTTACCTCATGTGGAGTTTCTAGCTGCAATTTTTCCTATAAGGCAACAATTTGCTGTTCCATCTCTGTCTTAACAGTCTAAATCTCAGTCCTCGAAGCCCTTAGTGCTGCAACAAGACCCTCAATCTTGGCATGGGGGGTAGAAAAAGTATGGATATCCTCAGTTACATTTGCGCAGACCCTACTAATTAGGCATTCCAACTCGGTCTGTTGGGTGGTGGCGAGGGTGCATGCAGCCTGCGCCTAGGACACCTCGGCAGTTTTGTCCACAATTGTCTGCTCAACTTTACTGAGCTACTGGTGCACCAGATGGTCTCTATGTTGAATCTCCTTGAAAAGGGATGCATGGAGGACCTGCAGTGGTTCATGCGGCAGTCGAGCCAAATCTAGTTGTACCTCTGTGCAGGCCTACACTTGCGCTCTTAAGGTAGGTGGGCTCAAAATGAATGTTGTGCCTGGCAGAGGGCAGAGGCGGATTTCCGTTGTGATGATCAATTCACTTATGGTTGTTGGGGGAAAAATTGTTTAAATCATGCTTGTCTGCAGGGTGTCGGTTTTGATCTGCAGAGTGCAAAGCTCAGACTGGAGCATAGAAACCGTGGCCTTTTGCTGCTTTTCTAAAGCTAGCCATTTATCTTCTGAGGCAAGGATGATTGCATCTACGATCTGCTCCAGGTCTTCCTCTGTCAGAGTCACTTCAGTCTCCCACGTGGTCTTGTAGCTTGTTGTTTCTTGCGTTGGCTTTTAATAGGGTCACCCTTCCATTTCGTACCACGCAGGGAGTTGGTACCTTGCACATCCAGACCCTTCGTGCCTAGATCCTGCTACGACTCCTGATCTACACCCTTTTCAGCATCCTTGGCATGTCCTTCGGTCTCCTTGGTGGTATCCGACGAGGTGATCTTCGTAGTGCTCGTATGTGTAGTGTCCTGCGTACCTGATTTGAAATCTAGCTTCGAGTGTGGATGCCAAGTAGCAATAAGACAGTCAATCTCCTCGTTAGCAACCATATATAGTAGCGATACCAATGGTGGATCCTTATGGCCCTGGATATGGACATTGTGCATCGTAACCTAGAACACTACGATAATTTTACACTTGTCATAGATTTATGGTGACAAGCACAGCTGGGAGTGGATGGTTGCTGTGAGCCTGCTCTGAAATAGGACCTAGAAGACCTTATTATCTTCAATGCATTTCTAATCCTTTGAATCCCACATATTCACATACCATGCCCATTCTCACATATCTGGCTCGAGATCAAGGAGGACTGAATCTCCTGGAGCTTCCCATGCGACCAATGTAATGAGGAGCAGCAACCAGGAGTAGCAGAATGCCCTTCCATGATCCTAGGCTTTGCGCACGTTCTCCAGAAATTCATTACACAGTAATTGGGACGAGTTGAATTAGGCTCCTTTTTCACAGTAGCCAGCCAACTGAATTACATAGGAGGGGACCGTGGCAACCTGGCATTTGCGCATCATTTTGCATGCTAACAAAAAGGTGCCCATGCATGCACTGGGGTCGTGTATGTGCTTGTCACCCTGCCTGCTCGTATTCCACCCCATATAGCTACTCCGACCATATAGTCATTTGATTCGGTATGGTTTGAGATGGCTGCCATTGACATATCATGGTACCATGTCACCGTGCAGTGTGTCTAACCAGAAAAATCCTCCATCGGTAATTTCCTTTACCATATAAGGACCTAGCCAGTGTTAACGGAACTTCCCCAGGTGCTTCGAAAACTAGCTATCGTACAACAGGACCAATTCTCCCTCGTAAAGATCTTTTAGTTAATATGTCGATCATGCCATGCTTTTCCCAGGCCTTCTGAACTTGATAATGGAAGTTAGCAATGAAATGATCTTCCTCCAGGGCCATGAGATGTGCTAACCTCTCCTCCATGATATCAGCCTCCACCATGTTTGTAAAGGCTGCGATCCGCAAGCTAGGAGCAACATACTCCATGGGCATAATGGCCTCTTTTCCATAAACCATCTGAAATAGTGTTTTCCTAGTCAGTTTCTTGTAGGTGGTTCGATAGGCCCAAAGGACTGACGGGATGTGCATATCCCAGTCTCTGCGATCGACATTACGGACCTTGGTCAGTGCATGTTCCAAGATTTTATTAAAATCTTCTACAGCTCCATTTTCCTGTGGATGATACGGGGTGCTTTTCACGTGGTGGATCCGAAATTCTTTAGTCAAAGCCTATTTTGTTTCATTAACAAAGTGTGTACCTCTATCACTCATCAAGATCTTTGGACATCCAAACCTGGTTATAATATGTTCAAAAATGAAATGCGGAGCAGTATTTGTAGTGCAATCCTTCATAGCTTGCACTTTGGCTGATCTAGTTACATAATCAGTCCCAGCGATCATGTAGCATGCACCTGTCTTCTTCCCTCGCGGGTTGATGGGTGCAACGAAATCTATGGCCCATTTTTCAAATGCCTGCAGGGCCATCTGCAGTTGCAGGGGCATTTCATATCTGCACGATGGTATTCCTATCCTTTGGCATGTGTCTCAAGCTTTGCAATAATCGTGAGAGTCGTTATGCAGTGTGCGCCACCATAGCCCAGCTCTCAAGATCTTTTGTGTCGTCGCCTTGCCTACATAGTGACCTCCTGCTACGCCCCCATGGGCTTCTGCTAATATGGCATGTCTTTCATGCTCCAGAACGTATCTTTGTAGCACCTCATTAGCTCCCAGCTTATACAGGTGGCCCGCTATGATGGTAAAATCTGTTGCGCGGGTTACCAATTCTTTCTTCTGTTGTACCAAATACTCTGCAGGTGCCATCAGTGTAGTTAAGAAGTGAATGATGTCGGTGAAGTGTACATCAAATAATTTAATAGCAAAAAGTTGCGCATCAGGTAGTCCTTCTTCTAGGTTGGTTGGCTCTTCACCACTTTCGATTCGAGATAAGTGGTCTGGCTCAAAATTTAGTTTCCCTAGCTTCACGATGATCTCAATGTCGTACTCTTGAAAGAGCAGCAGCCATCAACAAATCTTCCCCCCCAACATAGGCTTATTCACTAGGTACTTCAAAGATGAGTTATCTGTAAACATCTTGAAGTGTCCTCCTAATAGATAATTTCGGTATTTCTACAAAGAGTATACCATGGCCAACCCCTCATGCTCAGTAGTAGAGTAGTTGTGCTCCGCACTAGAGAGTTTTCTACTAGAAAATGCAACTAGATGGTCGATGTCTCCTTCCCCAGGCTGCGTAAGGACAACTCCCAGGGCGATTCCTGAAGCATCTACATGTACATGGAAAACCTTTTCCCAGTTAGGAAATATAAGGATAGGTGCAGAGACCATCTTCTCCTTGAGTAACTGATAGCTCTTGTGACAGTTCGCATCCCAAAAAAATGAAACATCCTTCTTTAGAAACTTCTCCATGGGTGTTGCAATTAGTGCATACCCTTAAATGAACTTCCTGTAGTAGCCTGTATGTCTGAGGATAGAGTGCAATTGTTTCTCAGTTGTGGGGACTACTAAGTTGATGATAACTATGACCTTGGCAGGATCAACCATCAGTCCCTACCGATATACTATGTGGCCTAGCAATATCTCGAAAGGAACAAAAAAGATGCACTTCTTAATATTCAGGGAAATCTAGTGCTTTCTACAATCATATAACATCATGCGCAGGTTCAAGACATGATTCTTTACCAAAACAAATATTTTTCAATCATCAAAATCCCCACGCATCCACATGCCCCCCTCTCTGACAGCCCGCCTGCATAACCACCAGCCCGCCTGCACAACCGCTCAACGCACCCCCTCCTCGTGTTCAACCCACTCATACCTCTTCATACAAACCGCTTCCCACTAAGCATCTCCATTTTACAATACCACTGCTTCTCATTTTACAATACTGCCCTCCCTTTCAACTTGGCCATTCGGCCTTCCAATTTTAAAAATCGATTTTTTCCCCCTCCTTTTATATATTTTATTTGACCCCCTTTTCATATAATATCTCACCCCATTAAAAATTTCCCTCCCTTTTCCCTTTTTCCACTTTTAAAATTCGTTTTTAAATTTTTTAATACCCCCCACCACTCTAAAATTTTTAATTCTCCTTCCCATATAATTAATCCATTTTCATTTTATTCCCTCTCTTTACATTTTTTAATTAATTCCCCATCATATCCATTTTAAATTAATCCATTTTTTTAATTTATTTATAAAAAAAAAAAAAAACAGCAGAGAGAGAAAGGAAGAAGAAATGGAATAATGAGAAAATGACGAAATGACAGAGAAATTTGCAGATTTGACATTTTATGATTTGTGGCATTGATTTGAAGGGTGATTTTTTGAATAATTTCACATTTGAAGACAAGTTTGCCATCAGTTTTTAAACAGCTGTTTGAAGGAAAATTCAGCTTCCTTAAAGTCTTCTTGCATAGTGTTTTCAGCTGCACATATTTTGCAGAAATATTGTATTGATTTGACATTGTATTGCTTCTTCATAGTTGCAATCAATATTTGAGTTGTTGATGTAACTCATTGTTGATTGTCCTCCATCATTTGAGGAGCACACTTTTTACTTTGAGATTTCCATAGTTGGAAATTCTTTTGAAGTCATTTGTATTTGTTGAATCACATTGTAAACAGGTGCATTTTCGGTTGAACTCGACACCCTTTCATTTTTTGAGCCTAAGTTGTTGAAAATGGCTAAAATCAATGAGGCATTAGAGTTGTTGAATAGCCTCATTCATTCCAATGTTGATGACATGATAAAAATGAGCAAGGATGCTCTTTGTAACATTCAAAGTTGTTTGCAAGATGCACAAGAAAAGATTGAGTTTTTGCAGTTGGAAACTCAGATTTAGCAAGAAGAAATTCAGCAAAAGAGTCACCATTCTGAACCTGTTTCTGTTCAGAAGATTGAGAAAGACTCCCATCAACAGCAAGTCAGGAAATTTGAAGATGATTCCCATTCAGTTCCTTGTACTAGAGCAGATGTACATGCAGATGCAGCAGTTCAGCCTACACTTCTCAAGCCCATCATCAGACCTTGGGAAGAGCTTGTCCACAGCAAGCACAGAACTGGTCTTGGATATGACAAGGATGTGTCCTTTCATATTCCAGACTACACCAAGCCCATCATATTTCGAAGTGCTAGATTTCTGTATGACAGTTCACCTACAGCTGTTCCAGATCCTGTTCCACAAAAACATTAGATTGAAACATGCCAACACTGTGATCGAGTTGGCCATATGAAAGATCATTGTTTTTATCTTCATCCATGCAAGCACTGTGGTCGGCACACCCACTCTTCAGACAGATGCTTCAGAAACAAGCCTCCTGCAAGAACCAAGATTCATCTTGGATGGATCACTTCTTGGCAATGGGCATCAGCAGCCAAGAAGATGTTTAAGTCACATGTCAGAACTTGTTCACGGATATTGAGCAAACTTGTAGTTGAGTTTTCGCCATCATCTCACCTTGTCACTGACAGGGGGGGAAATGGTGGTCATGTACAAGCTTCGACGACAGATCAAGCGAGCCTGAGCCACAATCTCTCATTCCATGTTCAGAGTTGTAGCTAGAGACACTGCAGTTCAAGCGAGCCTGAGCCACAATTCGTCATTCCAAATTCAGAGATGTAGCCAGAGACACGAATGCCCATGAGCATGCCTTCGGTTGGTGGACAACCTTAAACCATCATCTTTGGTTGGTGGACAACCTAAAACCACCATAGGTAGTAGACCTCCCTTCTTTTAGGTCAAAGGTCTCCCTTTTTTATGAGGATTAGATTTTCAGCGTAGTTTCCGCCTGTTATTTAAGAGTTCAACCCGCAAACAGTTTTTCATTCAAGAGCTTGTGGTCATCCCAAACCACCTCTTTTTCAACATTGATTTGATTCAGCCTAAGTGCTTCACATGTATCCTTTGGTAATATTTGTATTACAACTCTTCTTGACTCACATACTGATTATGGGATGTTAAACACCTAATCCTACATGGGTAGGTGTGAATGTGAAAATTCACACTGGAGTCCAAGTTGACTGGAATATGAAACCAAGAGTCACACCATTGTATTATAAATGTACATCATGTATAATGGAAAAATAAGAAAGCCTCACGCTTATCTTTCATTGTGTGTTGTGTCTCTTGTGTGTGTGTGTTATTCTCCTCATAGACCATGTGTGTGCTTTAACATGGTGTTTAACAACACCTCCAAAAACTTTTGGATGAATTCCTTGAATACTGCGACCACCACCCTCGAAAAGATGGTAGGGGCATTCTTGAGCCCAAATGGCATGATAGTGTACTGGAAGGATCCCCATTCAAGGGAAAACATAGTTTTTTTGTGATCTTCAAGTGAAATCCTCATCTAATGGTAGCCCGAGAATCTGTCAGTGAATGAGTACACCTCCTGCCCTCCCACGCTATCAAGAATTTCATCAGAAAGTGGCGTAGGGAAGGGATCGTGAATGCAGGCATCGTTTAGTTTTCACAGGTCAACAGAGATTCTAATTTATCCTTTGGTATTTTTCTCCTGGACCACCATAGGGATTACCCAATCAGACTATTCTACCATTTCAATGATACCTGTAGCTATCATTTTGTCAAGTTCTTCCCTGACTTTTTACTTATACTTGGGGTTCAATCGATAGGGACACTGCTTAACAGGGCGCACATCTATTTTTAAAGTGATGCACATGAGCCCTAGGTCCCTTGTAATCCCTTTGAGTTTCGAGAATTTCATAGGGAACAAGTCCTGGTATTCTGTGAGGAGTTCTGCGACCTTCCCAATAGTGTCATCATCCCAGTAATCCCCAATTTTAGCTAGTTTAGGTTGCTCCTCTATTCCAATGTTGACCTCCCTTAGCTTAAGAGGCTTAGTCACATCAATAGTCTGCAACGGAGGTCCAGTAACTACACATTCTCCCTCCGATTCCAGGATAATGATATTTTGCGGGTCTTCATTGCATTCCTCCATCGATAGATTATGGAAATTGAAAATATCCTACATCTACGTATCCCAGGTTGGTTCCCTATATTCCACACGAGGTAGTGATTCATCAAATAATAGGGCATCTATATTCTACAGGGCTTTGTCGAGTGCCTCCGTTCCACCTATCAGCCCGAACATCCCTACAAACTCATCCTTCAGGGTTTCCCAATGGTGGGTGTGCTAATGTAGCTCTGTATCCAAATACCATGCGATGGGAATTGGTCCCAAGGTATGAATTAACAGGTGGACCCATTCATCTGTAGTTCTTTCACACCGTTCCTCCATCCATGTGGACAAGTGCTCGCACAAGTCTCCTTAGCCAAGGAAAGTATTCACACGTAGGTGAACCGGGGGTTGAAACTGTAGGACCATCATCTCATGGCATTCTTCCCAATCCTGGAACGTCCCCTTATGAGTTTCCCACCATCGCGCAGGGTTGTGCACATGGCTAGGTTAAGTGCCCACATTCTTCGCTGCCTTGGAACTTCAGCTTCGAATGTTCGCAAAAAATCCGTAATACTACCAAAACCATCAAATTAGGGAAGTTCTCTTACCTCTGAGGAGATACATGGGAATATTTTTGTGGTCTTGAGACATCGCAGCGTAGATTCATCATGTAACCGATTCTGCCAATTTTCTATCTCTCCATCAGAATTAGAGAGGCACTCGATGTCTTTCTCCCAGTAAAGCACACCATCAGCTATAGGATTAATCCAATCCTCGTCCCAGGCGGTGAGTCTATATATATGATCTACGTCATCTCCTTCGCGCACTGGTTCTGTATACTGCTCTCCTTCCACAGGGTCTAGAGGGACTATTACTCTCGTACCCTTATTTTTAAAAACCATGCTCCTTTTCTTTAAATTGATAGTACCTCCCATGTCTATTGCCCAATCTAGTCCTAGGAGTGCGGAATAAGGGTCCGCATCTTCCACAATCTGAATTAATTCAAAGTTTGCTTGTACCTTAACTCCTGCGATATCTACCATAATCTTTGACAACCTCCCCAATGGTATGATATTATGTTGGTTAGCCATGCACAGATGTATGGTAGATCATTCCAGCTTAGGTTCTCCCATCCTCTGCCATGTCTACTTGGGTAGGACGTTCGCATCAGATCCCAGATCCAAAATGACATGATCCATTTCATAGTCGCCGATTTGCATTGTTAGCCGCATCTCTTGCCCAATGCATTTCTTGTGTTTGTATAGCTAGTGAACATCTCTAACTTCTGTAGGAGGGTCAGTTCTTTCCGTGCAGTTGTCTATCAGTGTTTGGATATTTTCTACCCCCTTCTAGTTGCGTAGCAGCTTCATACATGCTTGTAGGAATGGTTTAACTTCGTCATCCGCTCTTAGGTTTTTTGGAGCCTTGGAGGTAGATGCCTCATCCTTGGCAAAGTCCTTGCGAGCTACAATAAAGGTTTCTTTCTCCTTCTATAGGTCCAAGCTTTCCTATTTGATAATAGATTTTCGAATAAGGGGTTCAGTCGCAGCTTTCTCCTCAGCTCGCGTTATGACATTAATACTTGGTCCTTCATCCCGTGGTTCCAGCTTAACCCTCTGCACATTCTGTGTTGGTGTCTGCTACTTTTCCTACATTTTTGCTATCAAGATTGGATAATCTTTGATCATATGGTCCAATTGTTGACAAAATCGGTAAGATTTTCGTGTAGGGTTCGGACAGTCCCTTGCAAAGTGCCCTATTTATCCACAGTTATAACAAATCAGTTTCCCTCTTCCCCGACCTGTGCCTCCACCTCTTCCCCCACCCCTTCCTCTTGCTGGGGAGCCTCCTCTGCCTGAGGGATAGTGGTGAAGAAGGGTCAGTCTGTAACCTGTATAGGTTCCCTCGGTCTATCATCAAGTGATAGGTCCGACAACTATGCTCGTCATGTCCCACAGAGGAGAAAAATCGACACCATTATTGCTTCAATTCTGGAACATAAGCACCAAGATGGGGATAGTGGTTGGTATCGTGTAGTTTGGAAACGGGACAATCATCACACCATAACATCGGACCGCTTGGCCTTGCAACCTCCTTCGGGCATAATGGGCTGGGTCCCCCAGCCTGCATGTAGTCTGCCACCAGTGGGCACTGATCCTTGGTGTGGCTAAACACCCTGCATCGTATGCACCATACGTCTAGGCTAGCTTGTTTCCCTTGTTCCTTTAATAGATTCTGGATTTCAAGGTGCATTTCCTCCAGCTATCCCTGGATCTGCTACACCCCAAACTGGGCATCATCTCTTGGCGCATCTTCTAGTTTCATAGCAATCTGCAAGGCTTTCTCTTGCATTTCAATTTCCTGCTGACCCATAGGTCCACGTAGGTGAGGTAGCAGCATAGCGATAAACCATTCCTTGTGCTACCTATCATCATACTGAAATTCCCCATCTCTGATAACCTTCTTTAACCACTGACCTGCTGCCCATACAGACTCAATGGATCCCTGTCTAAAGTATTTTAGGTCAGTTACTAGCTGTGAGTAGGACTTAGGCTTCTGGAATTGTTGTTTTAAAGCTTTCTTAATGATCAGGTGATCATGTCCTATTGGAAAAAATGCTAAAAAATTTATTTGCTCAAAATTGGTTGGAACTTGACCAATGAGATAGGCCTCGGTGATACGATTTCGGCACCGTGAATGGCACTCAAATCCATTACCGTATGAAGAAGTTATTGCATTTGGAAATCGCCCAATAACCTCCAATGTTAAAAGGAAAATTATAAATTTAAGGGTTGGAATTTTTTTTATTTTTATTAAAGTTTAATTAATAAATTAAATTATATATTTATTAATGTTTTATATGGTTTTAATTAATCATATATTATATTATTTTATATATATTTTAATTAATTATAAAAAAAAAACCTTATTAAAAAAAATATACCACACATTTATTTATTTTAAATCCAAACTATGTTAAAAAACCAAAGCCAAAAATTAAAGTTTAAACCAAAATAGAAAATGTCAAAGGTTAAACGATAAATATGTGGCAACGTAATGTTCCAAAAATCAAATTTCAAAGGTTGAAAGTCGTGGTTAATGTTAAAGGCAAATGGTTTTGGTTACGTGGGTGGAGCAGAGGTAGGCTAGCCCCCCATTTAACCATGCCATATGCCCATTCACGTGACCACAAAGTCATGACCAGCAGCAATAAATCTGGCGGATAAAAATTTATTCAACAGTCACATGAACTTGTGGAACGGGCTTTTAATAAATGGTTATATAATAAAGTTCGACATTAATGCTGCAATAGCGCTCCAAACAAAACGCCGACGAGTGTGGTCCTATGGACCCGTGGAGCACCTTATCCATTAGCCCCCAAAGGCTGGCAGGAATATTGGTGGAGTGCCCAAATTTAGCGTTGGTTCTTGATTTAG
This sequence comes from Pinus albicaulis, assembly GCA_034641835.2. Classification (NCBI taxonomy): domain Eukaryota; kingdom Viridiplantae; phylum Streptophyta; class Pinopsida; order Pinales; family Pinaceae; genus Pinus; species Pinus albicaulis. The sequence goes on along the minus strand of CM076573.1, from coordinate 526,204,032 downwards.
CAGAATTAAATAGTAGTTCCACCAAATTTGGTGGAGCATTTCAAGGGTAAACTAGGCAAAAAATCAGTGGGACATAACTTCTGCTAGGGAAATCCTTTCTGAGTGATTTTTTATTTTATTTTTGGTTTTCTCAGCATTTTGAAGCCATTGAGATAGGTTTCAGAGCCATTAGAGTAGTGATTTAGCCTGTTTAGCTTCAGAGAAGCTTTTTGAGCCAAGATTTTGTACATTTACCTTTTCATGATATTGCTAATGATATGTCTCAGTCTGATAATAGTTTGTCTTTGAAAGAAGATGACATTATGTTGCACAAGGTACCTTTGGTGTCGATCGGTGCAGAGGAAAAAGTGTCGGTGCAAAGCAGTGCAAGATTCCATGAGATGGAAAGGCATGCAAGCAAAGAGGGCACACAGTTTAGCATGGGTCAATGTTGGTTTCAGAATGGCAGATTTTTATGGGGAGAAAAATGTCGGGATTCGACACAAGTGCATTGCTCATTCAACAAAATTTCGCCATGTGAATAGTTGGCAAGGTGAATCTTGTTTTCAGTCTTCTTTGAAGTTTGATCATTGTAGAAACAATTTTTTTTCTGCAAAATATAGTTGTTGTTCAACGAATTTCAAGAATTTGCATCATGACTTAGTCAGTTTTAGCAACGGTCGATCAGTGAATTCAAGGGAAATTTTATCATTTTATGAGAAGCTCAATTTGATGAAGTCAGGAAGATTTTAGTGGTTAAAATTTGGAAGAGTGGAGAATCAGTCTCCTAATCTTCATTTTTTGTAATCAGAGAGCTTTTGTGGGTCCAAAAGCTTCCCATTTGGGAGGTGTGATCAGGTGATCATGTCCTATTGGAAAAAATGCTCAAAAATTTATTTGCTCAAAATTGGTTGGAACCTGAGCGATGGGATAGGCCTCAGCAATACGATTCTAGCATCGTGAATGGCACTCAAATGCGTTACTGTATGAAGAAGTTATTGCATTTGGAAATCACCCAATAACTTCTAATATTGAAAGGAAAATTATAAATTTATGTGTTGGAACATTTTTTATTTTTATTAAGGTTTAATTAATAAATTAAATTATTTATTTATTAATTTTTTATGTGGTTTTAATTAATCATATATTATATTATTTTATATATTTTTTACTTAATTTAAAAAAAAATACCTTATTAAAAAAAATACCACACATTTATTTATTTTAAATACAAACTATGTTAAAAAACCAAAGCCAAAAATTAAAGTTTAAACCCAAATGGAAAATGTCAAAGGTTAAATGGTAAATATGTGGCAACGTAATATTCCAAAAATCGAATTTCAAAGGTTGAAAGTCGTGGTTAATGTTAAAGGCACGTGGTTTTGGTTACGTGGGTGGAGCAGAGATAGGCTAGCCCCCCATTTAACCACGCCATACGCCCATTCACGTGACCACAAAGTCATGACCAGCAGAAATCAATCCGGTGGATAAAATTTTATGCAACAGTCACATGAACTTCTGGAACGGGCTTTTAATAAATGATTATATAATAAAGTTCAACATTAATGTTGCAACACTGCTCCAATCAAAACGCTGATGAGTGCATTCCTATGGACCCATGGAGCACCTTATCCATTAGCCCCCAACGGCTGGCAAGAATATTGGCGGAGTGCCCAACTTTAGCACCGGTTCCTGATTTAGCGGAACTAACTGGTAGTTCCACCAAATTTGGTGGAGCTTTTCAAGGGTAAACTAGGCAAAACTTCAGTGGGACATAAATTTTTCTAGGGAAATCCTTTCTGAGCGATTTTTTTTAATTTTATTTTGGGTATTCTCATCATTTTGAAGACATTGAGACAAGTTTCAAAGCCATTGGAGTAGTTCTTCAGATTGTTTAGCTTCGAAGAAGCTTTTTGAGCCACTAGGGCCACTTTGGGGTTGATGTTGTGCTAAGCTGTGGTTGACCATTTGAGGTGAGCCAAGAGTCTACTTTGGGTAATTTGAGCATTCTAGAGCAACGGAGATCATCTTTAGGTACTTTTTCAGCAGAGAATATTGGAGAGCCATCAGGGCCTAGGGAGTGTTGCAGCTGTATTGGGCTGGAGTTAACCTTTGGAGGTGAAACAAAAGCATATATTTATTTTTTTATGTGCTCTGAACTCATTTTCATAGCTTTTTTTTGCTTTTTAGGCTTTCTGATCACTATATTAAAAAATTTGAGCATAATAAGAGCAAGGACATGCCCATTTGGGGAACTTGGACCCGGCAGATGTAGCCCAAGAGGGGTGAACTACCTTATCATATGCTGTGTTATATTACGTGATTTATTTTTTGTGTTTTATCAGATTTAAAGATGTTAAACATTAAAATGAAATAAGCATCCTTTACACAAAAGACTCATAAATCCACCAAAATCTTTTTGTTCCAATTGCAAAAAACATTAAACAGTTTGCACACATAAGTTTATGGATGATGGATACCTTACACCAGCAACAAGTAGTTTCATTATTAGATCATTAGTGATTACTTCTATTATTTCTTTAGGTAGAGTATGTAAAGGGATAGAAAGCGTAAGGATCTCATCCTTTCTTTAAAGGTGACATATCCTGTAAATGCCCCTACAGTCCATCTTTGTATTAGAAATAAGAAGTTCTCACATTTCAAATCAGATTAGTATCAGAGCTTAGGTTGAGCTTATGGTTTTGAGCTAGAGTTTTTACTCAGCATTGTTGTGTGCAAATATTAAGTCATTTGTTTGCAAGTTTTGATGCTTACTAGGTTAAAACTCAAGAGAGGTGAAGGAAAATTGGTTTGCGCAAAAACTAATCCACAACCAAGGAGGGATAGGGTGCCATTATCTCCACCTTCTATCTCACCCTCAATAGCCTTAGAAGTAGTCACAAGCATGTCTTCAAGAGAAGAAGAAGCTCATGAAGAAATGGAACCCAAGGAAGAAGAAAGGGTTTTTCGAAAATATTTCTTGGATATGTCTGAAATGGTAAGGATCCTCTATCAAGAAAGAAATGTTAGGATTGCTGGAGAAGGGTATAAAAACCAAAGAGAAGGAGGAGATTCTTCAAGAGGAAAGAAGGACAATGATAAGTCAAAGAAAGGGAATGGAGGAAATGGTGATCCACCATCTCCATCGTCTTCCTCTTCCTCAACATCATCCTCTTCAAATTTAGTAAATCAGTCACATAAGACAAAAACAACTGGTAAAAATCCTTTGTTAAAGCTTGATGTAAAGTTTGAATTTCCAATGTTTAATGGTGATGTCAATGCAGAGAAATTAGATAACTGGATCAGACAACTGGAAGTCTATTTGAGGATTCAAAATCTACATGATGATGACACCAAAATACAATTAGCCTCACTAAGGATGGATGGAACAACATTGGTTTGGTGGGAAGCCAAGACCAAGGAGGAAATCAAGAAACATGGTAAGATTTCTTTATCACAGACTGAGTTTATTACTGCAATCAAGAAGAAATTTTATCCTCTTGCTCACCTTCAGAAGGCTATAATGAATTGGCAAAACTTTAGATAGCTTAAGGAACAGAATGTGCAAGACTATACCCGGGAATTTAGGAGAAGAGCACTCTTACTTGGGGTAGATTTACAAAGCCAAGATACTTTGTTAAAGTACATAGGTGGTTTGCACAGTTACCTTCAACACACTATTCTTATGTTTAATCCTACTAGTCTAGATGAAGTTTGTGTACAAGCTACGCATTTAGAGGCTAGACAAAGGAAGAAAAGGGGTTGAAAATTCTAGAATGGAAAAAGGTAAATTCTTTTGCAAGAACTATTCAAAAACAAGCCATGATGAAGATCACTGTTGGAAGCTTCATCTTGAGCTGAAACCAGAGAAATATAAAAACAAAGACAAGACCAAAGAATAGAGGAAAACTGTAGCAATTGTTGAACAAGACTTAGGGTCAGAATCAGGTGATGAGACAAAAAGTATCACCATGGTATTAAATAACATAAAAGGGAAAGAGGTTGTACAAGAATCACATCCCAGTTCTATCTCATTAAATTGTCACAAAGAAACTCAAGATGAAAAGAGGAGGATGGAGCTATTTCATGTGAGGATAATCTCAAACCACACAAAGATAGACACACTTTTTGATAGTGGGTCTAAAGCTAACCTAATTTTAGAAGACTTGGTCAAATAGCTAAAACTTGAGACAATTCCACATCCAAAGCCTTATCCACTTGGGTGGATATGCATGGATGCAAAGTTACAAGTCTCAAGGAAGTGCATCTTTCTCTTCCCCGTAACAGCTCATTACGTTGATTGGGTTGAACTGGATGTAGTACCACTTGAAATAACAGGTGTTGTGTTGGGTAGTCCATATTTATATGATAGAAAGACAATCTTCTATCGCCATGAGAATAAGTATCACTTGTTCAAGGATGGAAAAGAGTATATTGTGAGAGCACATAAGAAGAAGCTAGAATCTTCTTTAGTCCATGCAGGTCAATTGAAAAGGATAGTTAATGCAAGTCAAAATCTGACTCTATTGATGTTGAAACGAAAATATTTTGTACATTTACATTTTCATGATATTGCTAATGATATGTCTCAGTCTGATAACAGTTTGTCTTTGAAATAAGATGACATTATGTTGCACAAGGTACCTTTGGTGTCGATCGGTGCAGAGGATAAAGTGTAGGTGCAAAGTAGTGCAAGAGTCCATGAGATGGAAAGGCATGCAAGAAAATAGGGCACACAGTTCAGCATGGGTCAATCTTGGTTTCAGAATGGCAGATTTTTATGGCGAGAAAACTTGGCCGGGATTCGACACAAGTGCATGGCTCATTCAACAAAATTTCGCCATGTAAACAGTTGGCAAGGTGAATCTTGTTTTTAGTCTTCTTTGAAGTTTTATCATTGTAGAAACAATTTGTTTTCTGCAAAATATAGTTGTTTTTCAACAAATTTCAAGAATTTGCATCATGACTCAGTCAGTTTTAGCAATGGTGAATCAGTGAATTCAAGGGAAAATTTATCATTTTATGAGAAGCTCAATTTGATGAAGTCAGGAATATTTCAGTGGTCAAAAGTTGGAAGAGTGGAGAATCAATCTCCTCATCTTCATTTTTTGTAATCAGAGAGCTTTTGTGGGTCCAAAAGCTTCCCATTTGGGAGGTGTGATCAGGTGATCATGTCCTATTGGAAAAAATGCTCAAAAATTTATTTTCTCAAAATTGGTTGGAACCCAAGTGACAGGATAGGCCTCGGCGATATGATTCTGGTGCCATGAATGGCACTCAAATCCGTTACCATATGAAGAAGTTATTGCATGTGGAAATCGCCTAATAACCTCCAATATTGAAAGGAAAATTATAAATTTATGTGTTAGAACATTTTTTATTTTTATTAAGATTTAATTAATAAATTAAATTATATATTTATTAATTTTTTATATGGTTTTAATTAATCATATATATATATATATATATATATATATATATTAATTAATTTAAAAAAATACCACACATTTATTTATTTTAAATCCAAACTATGTTAAAAAACCAAAGCCAAAAATTAAAGTTTAAACCCAAATGGAAAATTTCAAAGGTTAAATGATAAATATGTGGCAACATAATGTTCCAAAAATCGAATTTCAAAGGTTTAAAGTCGTGGTTAATGTTAAAGGCACGTGGTTTTCGTTATGTGGGTGGAGCGGAGGTAGGCTAGCCCCCCATTTAACCATGCCATATGGCCATTCATGTGACCAAAAATTCATGACCGGCAACAATCAATCCAGCGGATAAAACTTTATGCAAGTCACATGAACTTGTGGAATGGGCTTTTAATAAATGGTTATATAATAAAGTTCAACATTAATGTTGCAACAGCACTCCAAACAAAATGCCGATGGGTGCAGTCCTATGGACCCGTGGAGCACCTTATCCATTAGCCCCCAACGGCTGGTGGGAATATTGCTGGAGTGCCCAAATTTAGCACCAGTGCCTAATTTAGTGGAATTAACTAGTAGTTCCACGAAATTTGGTGGAGCTTTTCAAGGGTAAACTAGGCAAAACTTCAGTGGGACATAATTTTTGCTAGGAAAATCCTTTCTAAGCGAATTTTTTATTTATTTTGGGTCTTCTCAGCATTTGGAATCCATTTAGATAGGTTTTAGAGCCATTGGAGTAGTTATTCAACCTTTTTAGCTTCAGAGAAGTTTTTTGAGCCACTAGGACCACTTTGGGGTTGATGTTGTGCTGAGTTGTGGATGACCATTTGAGGTGAACCAAGAGTCTAATTTGGGTAATTTGAGCATTCCAGAGCCAATGGTGCAGGTTTCAGAGGCAACATAGATCATCTTTAGGTATTTTTTCAGCAGGGAAGCTTGGAGAACCATTAGGGCCTAGGGAGTGTTGGAGCTGTATTGGGTTGTGGTTAACCTTTGGAGGTGAAACAAAAGCCTATCGTTACTATTTTATATGATCTGAACTCATTTTCATAGCTTTTTTTTCCTGTTTAGGCTTTCTGATCACTGTATTAACAAATTTGAGCATAATAAGAGCAAGGACATGCCCATTTGGGAGCCTTGGACCCGATAGATGTAGCCCAGGAGAGGTGAACTTCCTTATCATATGCTGTGTTATATTATGTGATTTATTTTCTATTTTTTATCAGATTTAAAGATGTTAAACAGTAAAATGAAATAAGCATCGTTTACACAAAAGACTCATACATCCACCAAAAGCATTTTGTTCCAATTGCAAAACGCATTAAACAATTTGCACACATAAGTTTATGGATAATGGATACCTTGCACCAGCAACAAGTAGTTTCATTATCAGATCATTAGTGATTAATTCTATTATTTCTTTAGGCAAAGTCTGTAAAGGGCCAGAAATCTTCAGGATCTCATCCTTTCTTTAAAGGTGAAATATCCTGTAAACGCCCCTACAGTCCATCTCTGTATTAGAAATAAGAATTTCTCACATTTCAGATCACTTAATCTCTTGAATATAAGGATCTGCATGCTAGCATATGTATACCATATACCAGTCCAAGGCCCTTCCTTCAAAGGCGAGGGATAGTTGCGCTCTCTTTACAGCATCAGTAGCCACATTCTGCGCAATCCATACTGACTCTATTACAAACCAAAATCGGTCCATATCTTCATATCCTACACCCTTGAAGGTGGGTAGCTTCATGTGTGTGGCCATATCTTCTTCTAGTGGTGGCGGAGGTGTGCGGGAGTTCTTACCCTTATGCTGACTTGACGACGGTGTGGCTGGAGGACTATTTCCTGCGTGCGTAGCCGACTCTCTTAGTGGACTGTAGATGGATCTATCCCCTTCTTGGTTGGTTTGGTAGTACTTCCCACTTCGTTTTGTACTCTCGTTCTTATTAGATGTCATTCATTCGGTGTGGTTGCGTAGAATTACCTTTCACACTGTAAGATTTTAATTAACAATGGTACTGTTCGCAAGAACTTACCCCGAAAACCCTTGAAGAACCTCTGCTTTACCTTAGAATGGGATACGAACTGATCGACTACGAATTCTATCATGAACCCTCCCAGCACGTTATCCACCCAATGATCACCATATGAGTGATCATATTGTCAGTATTCTCCAACCGTTGAATCAATTTTGGTGTCCACTGCATAAACTGATCGTCCTTCCAACACGTCTGGAATTCTATGAGCCTTTCTAACCACTCCTGAAGTTCATGCGCAAAGGTTAGAAAGAAAATTTCATAGAATTTGGTGAAGATGTACTTGTTCTTCCACTTCTCAGCTGTCAGCTTCGTGCTGTGATTCTCCTTTATAGAAAATTCCTGAATCTATATTTCAAACCAGTCTTCAAGTTCCAACCTCTCAGGTCTCCAACGACCTTGTGGCATTACCCGATCTCTCTCTCAAAAATTCTCCCAGTCCCAGCAACGGAACCATTTTTTGGCTTAAGGGGTCCTGGCCCAGGTTCAGAGATTAAGGTTTTCCAACAAACCCCTATACTACTGGCCCTTATGGCAATGACCTACTTTCGCAGGCCAAAGTATCACCCGATGTAGTATGGGAGGGTGCTAGAACCAGGGTAGAGAGTAGGTAATTTGAGGCAAGTTTGCATTGTACCTTATTAGGTTCACAGAGAATGAGTCTCTTCATAAACCCTTAATAGTATAATCATCACATAAAGCTACTATCTCTGATAGATCTAACTAATACATTTGCATCCATGTACGCATCAGAAAATACCATGACAGAACATTATAATCGCAGCTAATTCCAGATCAGAGATACATTCTTAGCTTCAATATAGATCACAGATACATTTGCAGCTTAAATAAGTACCACATATGCGTTTCAGCAGTAAACATAATCAATCTAGATAGCACAAATATACTTCAAATATATTATGCATTAATTAGCATCAAAGATCCACTTACAACCCAACACAGCCCATGCACATAGCCTAGCGGGGTCCATACACAGCAGGACTGAGGATCTCTGCACACAAAGCTAGCAGGACTCCTTACCCAAAACAACCCAAACAGATCTTAACAATTCGTACATAGCATCAATATCATTTCTTACTTTCTTACTAGACCCAACTATCTATCTATTTATAACATTGTAGCCTTTGCTATCCGATGGTCCAAAAACCATGGTTTTCAGACCCTAGAGCTACCCTTTAACCCATTACAAAACATTAGGGGCTTTGACCCACCCCAAAACCCCTACGCAAGACCCACTATTACATAATTATATCAAAAACGTAGGTTAAGGAACCCCGTTCCAAGACTCCACTATCTCATCATTAGTGCTTTATGATCTCACTTTTATTGCACCATGATCGTACTTTGAATCCTCCACTATATCCATGATCTTATCATTAATGTTGCATGATCTCCACTCTTCCTTCATTAAGAAGCTGCTCCACTACTCCATAATGTAGATCTAGTATCTAATTATCCACATACACACACCAAAAGTGGATTTTATTCATCTATGGGGTTTATGGGTCCCTCTACCCTCTTATTTACTTAATTAATTATAAAAATTAATAAATCTAATATTCTAATTAACTGATGGAAAATTGGGAATATTATAGTCCTCCCCACCAAAATATTTCTTTTCCTCAAGCAACTGCAAAAGTGGATGCTACAAAATTCCATCTCCCTCCAAATGGCATCCTCATATGGAAGGCGTCCCCATCTGCTCCAATGTGTTATGCATGTCTAACTCCAAAGTTGCCTCTCTAGAATGTCTAGAATGGCCTCCAAGTGAAAAGTTAGATACCTCTCCTCATTAGTGAGTCTCTAAGTGGCAACCATATGTTGTCCAAGATCCTCCTCTATACATGAGATATATAAAGTGTAGTGGTTCCTTCCCCAAATGGAATGTCCCAACTTATCAAATATCTCTCCATCCCATACTACATGAAGTATATTGCATCTCTCCATGCTCTCATCATTGGTCATGTTGGCATTTCTGGCTCCAAGAAACATCCCAACATGGTGCAAAATAAGTAGAGACATATGGATGGACATGTACAATGTCAAACCATACTCTCCCAATAGTAACCACTACAGCAATGCCTCCTTCTGCCATGCGAAATCATCATCTAACCAAGCATGAGATCGATACTCTCTCAAAAGAAGCCACCACATCAATGCCTCTTGCTACCACATTGCATCATCATCCAACCAAGTGTAGTAGCCATACTCTCTCAAGAGAAGTCACCGGAACAATGCCTCTTGTTACCATACCACATCATCATCATATCAAGTATGGTGGCCATATTCTCCCAAAAAAATCCAACGCAGTAAGGCCTCCTATTTCCATCCTCCATAATAATCATACAATGCATGGGAGAATGTAAAATCCATACTCTCCCAAGAGTATCCAAAGCAACAAGGATTCTTGCTGCCACGTCATGTGAGTGCCATACAATGTCCCATACACTAAAACACCCATTGACATAGGATATGTCATGTGATGACCAAACTCTCTCAAAAACAACTAGTGCAACCATGCCTCCTGTTGTTGCATCACACCAGTACTATGCAAGGCATGGATCATACATATGTGAAATGTTGGGTAGTGACCATACTCACCCAAGAGAAACCATCGCAACCATGCATCTTACTACCCCCTATCATAGATCTGCAAGTGAGTTTCCAACCCCTTGCTCATTGTCCTCATCCATCCATCCCACTATGGATGATGAATCATACCATGCTCCAAATTGGTATCCACCCAAGGTAGAATACCATCCTCCTTAATATGATAAGCTTTGCAGTCCATGCTATCTTGAAGTGCACACTCCCTAAGGTATCTCCATGATATCCTCTCATCAATCGCTCGATAGAACCCATGAGTTTTTATATATGTTGAAGGTAGTAATTTCTCTTTGAGTTGTGAGATGCTCATCAGGAAAACTCCATCCTGATAAGGGAAAATGCTATCCATCACAGGATGTCTACCAGATATCATTTGTCCCTCATCACTGCTGCTCAGTGACAACACTGCTGATCTTCATGATGGTGCATCTTCTGTCCCATGGCCATACACAATGCTGAACTCATAGATCGACATTGTACTGATTAGGAATATGCTCATCCCATCCTCTGAAACTCCATACTTCAACACAAAGAATTGTGTGTAGCTCAACAATGAAAAAAAGGGATGGCTATACATCTCCTCCTTGAAAAAACCAAGGGTCCTCTGTGTAGTTATAATTTTCTTCTCCAAATCTGCAAGTTGCTCTAATCCTTGGTTATGTATTTCCCTGATGGCGTTATCTCACAAATCTAAAGCTAAGCTACAGAAATAATATGAGATGGAAATGTTTGCAAACCTTGGATAAGATGATACTCAAAAACATCTTCTTCAACCACAAGAGTTCCTCCAACTTGTTAGGGTCCCGTGATTTGGCAGATTGGCAAGCCAAGTGATAGGGTAACATCAGACCAACTTTGGAGCCCAAGGACCTAGCCTTGCTGGACTCAAAGAGGGCTCTCTCTATTTGTGCAAAGGATGTAAACTTGTTTGCTTTCTATGTATTTGATTTTAGGCTAGCTGTTAAGTATGTTTTGTTTTTTTTTTAGTTTTTTTGACGTAGAACTGATCAAATGATAACTAGATCAAAATTTTGTCAAATCAATTGGGTTATGGGGTCGATAAGGACGAGACTGCCTCAAAGGGTGGACAAGGTATATTGCAGGGCCGATTTGGTCTAGGTAAAATGGATTCTTTAGGTGGAGTGAAATGGAATGGACACTAAGTTTGTAAAAGACGAAGAAGTTTTAAGCACAAATAGTTTTACAGCAAACATCCATGTGGTAGGGCTAACCATTAGTCACTATAAATGAAACTCAAACTGATAGATGTATAAAATAAACATTCAGGTGATACATAGAAGTATAATACCCTCTAACTTTGGAAAAATAACCTTCATACTTTGGGGAAAACAAATAAGTCAAAAAAACAACTCAATCTATGAAGAGGGAACTCCTAAACATCATATTTGAGCTATCGGGAATTGTGAACAAAGATTTCAGAGCATAGGTAAAGGGAAAGATCGAAACAAGACCTCGTTGGTTAACTAGGACAATCAAATATTCAGAGAAAGGTTTCAGTGATGGGGTTTTGGAGAGCTATGAGTAAGCAGGGCATACCATGAATCATACTAGATAGCATACATAATAACCATTAATGAAATTGATAACAAGTTCTTAGGGTATCAAAGAGCAGTTAAGAATTCTTTGACATAACTAAGAAAGAAGAAAAACATAGAAGCTGTAATGAAATCAGGAAACTTGAGGTGCCTCCATGGGCATGTCTCAAATATATTCTTTACTAACCTACAACAATCAAGAAGCATGGAAACATGTATGATAAACTAAGGAAAAAATACAGATAAGGAATACTATACCATTCACCAAGCCATGGAATCCTACAAACAATCCTTTTCCACCATCCAAGACAAACAAGAAATCATCCACATCATGAGACAAAGTATTTCTTCAAAGCTTGTAATACCATGTATTTCTTTATAACATCAATTTCAGCCTCTTCATACAATGAAATCTCTTGGAATATATAGGCTAAAGAGAAATAACCTATCCAAGAGCATCTAGAAGGCCATTGGCCTATTACAAATATCTGATTTTTTCCTTGAGGCTTTGCAAAGCCCAAGGCACAACATATCTTTGAAAATATCTTAAAATGCTAAAAAAGGAAATAAAATTGACTTTTCATGAATGAAAATGGCCAAAAAAGGCTTAATGCACATTTGAATAAGCCACTTCAGAAAATTGCCTTTTTTGCCAAAATGCTACAGGAACGTAGCAGCATAAAATTGCCTATCTTGTAGACCACTTTTGAAGGACCTCCCGATGTCGAAATGACGCCTGTGATGGCTCGTTGGAAAGCCCTAGATGTCAAGTTTCTGGAACTACTTTATTTTTACCAACTGATCCTTGTAAGTATGCCAAAAGGTGGACTGAGTGGAAAAAACCAAAAAATTAGCCCTTGCTGATATGTGAGTTAGAAAGTTAAAAATTCAATGTTTTTCGCCTCTTTGGGAGACCAAAAAACCTTATTTGGATTTGAAAAATTGTGAGTAGTGGACCCTGAATTTATTCCATCCAACCAAATGACTTTCATGATATGAGGATGCTCCTAACACCCATGGCAGCGCCTTGAAAAAACTGCAGTTATGGCCAAAAAACACAAAAAACAAAATCATGTCAAAATTTGCTCAATTTTGGCGAGCAGGCCCCTTATGGGTTCTTAGAAGCATGTAAGGAAGTTGAGGCCAAGATTTGAAGCCCTGATGTGCCTTTCCCCACTTTTTTTACCAGGCGCCTCTTTCGGGCATGTTCACTGTTTGGTGTTTGCTTGCCATCATCATTTCTTGCTTGAGGGTTGTCTTGTTTCTCATCATAAGTGTCTCTTTGAGGACTTTCATGACCCTCATCATCACTGTTTTCGTTGCCACTTTGTTTTTTTTCTTGATAATTGTCTTGTTCATATCTGTCTCTTCTTTCTTCATAACTGCTGTGTTCTTTTCCTTCACTATTTTTTTCCCTCATCACCCTCATGCTTACTGTTGTGTTGGCTGCCATCATGTTCCTCTTCGTGACTGCTATGCTCACCATCAATTTGTTCATGCTCACCATAATTTCCTTCTTCCCCACTATCATGCTTACTTTGCCCCTCATCATCACTAGTTTTCTTCTGGTCCCTTTGCCCTTCTTGTAGCCTCAAAGCAAACAAATGTGTCAAAGGAGGGTGATTTTTCACTTCTTCGACTTTTTGGCAAAAATACAAGCATCCTACTTCATGAAAATTGAAGAGTATGTTGGGAAAAATACTGAGCGGGGGGGGGTGAATCAGTATTTAGAGCTAACTGATAAACTTTTTACTTTTCTTTTCTCAAAACCCATACGCTACTTTACAGAACAAATCTAGCGTATATACGCGGATATCCTTAAGGAAACTTGCGTATGCTCAGAGCTCTTATTATGTATTTTATTCTTAAATATTTGCATCATTTATTCATCAAATGTTAAGCAGTAAGCATGTGCAGTAAAAACAGAATAAACCATCACTCATAAGCAACACACATGAACACCAGGATTTAAGGTGGAAACCCAAGTCGGGAGAAAACCACCACTGCCGTTGTCTCAGTCTTCAATATTTATTATAAAGAAAACATATTACAACCATGTACTAGCGCAGAATCATACCAGCATGCAGGCACCCACCTGCAGAAGGCTACAACCTTCTCTCGTTTACTAGCCTCTCCTGGAAGGGAGCTACAACCCTTTGCTCTCATTTACCATCCTCTCTTGGAAGGGAGCTACTACCCCCTAATATTAGCACCAGCCTCTATTGGTAGAAAGCTTCTACTTTAATACTGAAGGCTTCAACCCTCAGATCCACTGTAGACCACATTTCATCAATTATCATACTGGATCAAACAACTTCAACACAACCCTTCACTTATCAACAAACATACTTTGCCCAATTCTTCAAACAGAATAGTGAGACCACTGTAACCAGAATATCAGAGATAACCCAGAATTTAGAATAGATATGCAGATGTAAACTCAACCCTGAACATTCATTGAATCAAATATCATACGCTACTTTTCTTTACTGAAGCCGCATACATATGCACTTTCCTGCACACCAACTCGCGTATACTTCTGTGTATTTTATTCTTCAGAAAACCCTATACACACCTTTCATTAATAGAGACCGAGTATACACGCGCTTTTGCAGAGACCAGCTAGCATATAGATCTGTAAATGGAAAACTTTACAAAATAGATCAGATCTATAAACTTACCCAGATTTCTTCATTATCTTCAGCAGACTTTGCGCCAGATCTTCACCATTTCTTCTGCTGCAGATCATCCTAGAGATTTATCATCATCATAAGATCTAGAGATCTTGAACCATCCTCATATCCATGGGTGTATCAAAGATTCAGATCTATCAATTAAGAACATAGTTCATTCATGCAGATAATCCTTAGAGATATTTATTCATCAACAACCCTTACTCATGCACACCCTTGCACAATGATCTTGTTCTCCTTATATAGATTTAGCTTTTATCAATACCATGAGTCACACAAATTCCGATGGTATTCCTGGATGGGATCAAATAGATAATCCAGCACTCAATACAGTGGGCCAATACCAGGGTAATGCCCCTAGGTATCATAGTTTTTAGAGCGCAAAAGGCATACGCGACTTTGAGCGTGCGTGTCCGTGTGTATACGCAACTTCGCCTCATAAAAACTGCGTATATGCTAACCCTGAATGTATATGCAGTTTCCCTTCACAAAATTAGAGTATATACGCGGGTTGCCTTCACAAAAGTAGCGTATACATTGTGACATGTTATATTTATCATTTTTCTGGCACTTACTGGAATTGTTTTCTCTGTCACATCTGAACTGATCTGTAGATACATCATTCTTACATATTTAGCACATATGTTGCTTATCATAGGCGACTCATCAAGTAGGTTTCCATCAAGACCAACTTCATCAAGTAGGTTGCCATCAAGGACAACACATTGCATCATATTGCCAACAATCTCCCCCCTTTGGACTTGATGGCAACCATGATGGAGTTTGATCACCACAATAGATAGATACATTGAATATAACCATTATGCAACCACTATGATACTCTCCCCCTATTCAAAGACCATAAACACCATGATACTCTCCCCCTTTGACATCAAGGGAAAAGGACGGATCAAAACCAAAACAAGGTTTTTCTTCTCATGTAGAAAGAAGAGCTCTGTAGATCGGATGTGCACTGAAGCTACCATGCTCCCCCTGAGTTCATGCTGAATCTTCAAACATATTTTTCAATGAAGTACATGACTCTATGACCTTTCCTATCACCAAGGACTCATACTTACATCAATGATCCAACCAAGTGGATTTACATATGTGACTCGGGTACCCAACCAAGTGGGTTTAAATATTTTGACTCAACTACCCTACCAACTGGGTTTACAAATTTGACCAAGTCCTTACATGATTGAATATTACAATTTTACATCATAGGTCTCAACATGACCTTTTCATCACATGAAAAATATGACCTTTTGTTACAAATACCAAAAATACTTCAAGAGAGAGATCACATTTCAGACCCATCATAATGCCAACAATGCATCCTTTCCACATGACCAATGCTCCCCCTTAGCTTGTGCATCCTGAAAAATTTCAACAACAAATAATCAAGGCATCTTCACCCA
Source organism: Pinus albicaulis (assembly GCA_034641835.2). NCBI lineage: Eukaryota > Viridiplantae > Streptophyta > Pinopsida > Pinales > Pinaceae > Pinus > Pinus albicaulis. Next base: position 526,188,287 of record CM076573.1, on the reverse strand, counting down.
ATATCAGAGAATGAAACAAAAATATAAGAGCTGAAACATCACCAGAGATACCCAATAGCACCATAGCTGTGCTGAAGAATGCTGACCCAGAGAAAAATTGTCAGCAACCACCCATACGCGGTTTTATCTGTATAAAATCGCCTATATACATGACTGTCTTTCATGAAATCCGCGTATCCAATTTAATCTTCTGCATCTAAGAAGATCTGATCTTTTGCATGGTAGAAACTACTCCCAGCTTCTGTTTGAGATATTCGAACGCTTCCCTGGGCAGAGGTTTGGTAAATATATCAACAACTTTTTCTTTGGAGGGAACATACTCCAACTTCACCTTTTGTTCAAGCACTTGTTCACGTAAGAAGTGATACTTGATGGGAATGTGCTTGGTCTTGGAATGCATAACAGGATTCTTTGAAATACTGATGGAACTTGTATTATCACACATAATGGAGACAGGAGGTGTGCACTTGATTTGAAAGTCTTGTAAGGTTTGCATCATCCAAAGAAGTTGTGTGCAACATGATGCGGTAGCCACATATTCTGCTTCTGCTGTAGATAAGGCAATAGAGTTTTGCTTCTTGCTGAACCAAGATACTAACCGGGGCCCCATATAGAATGCACCACCACTAGTGCTTTTCCGATCATCAACATTTCCAGCCCAATCTGCATCAGTGTAAGCATGAAGAGTAAGATCAGCATTCTTTTGATACCATAGTCCAAAGTCTTGAGTTCCTTGTAGATATTTGAATATTCTTTTGACAGCCTGAAGGTGAGACTCTTTTGGATTAGCTTGGAATCGTCCAACAATCCCAACTGCATGCATAATGTCTGGTCTAGTCCCAGTGAGATAAAGTAGAATTCCTATCATAGATCTATATTCTGGTTGATTCACTGTGGGAGAATCATCATGAGAACTGAGATTACATCCGATGACCATTGGTGTACTTACAGTTTTGCACTCTTCCATGCCATATTTCTTCAGGATTTTCTTAAGATATTTTGTTTGTGATAAGAATATGCCATCTGTTGCTTGTTGCACTTGCAGGCCAAGAAAGAATGTTAGTTCCCCAAGTAAAGACATTTCAAACTCTTGCTGCATATCAGAAGCAAATTTCTGACTCATAGACTCTTCATTACTTCCAAAAATGATATCATCAACATATACAACCACAATCAATAGTTTATCATTTTTCAGTTTTTGTGTATAAGTTGCTATCAGCAGACCCCTTTGAAAATCCTTGTTGATGAAGATATTTGTCAAGACGATAATACCATGCCCTTGGAGCTTGTTTGAGACCATATAGAGCCTTTTTAAGTCTACAAACAAGTTTTTCATAATTTCCAAAAATGAATCCTTCTGGTTGTTCTATATAAACTTCTTCTTCTAGATCACCATTGAGAAACGCAGATTTAACATCCATTTGATAAACTTTGATTTGTTGGAAGCTTGAAAAAGCAAGAAAAATTCTTATGGCTTCAAGTCTAGCTACGGGAGCAAAAGTTTCTTCAAAGTCTATACCTTCTTGTTGAGCATACCCCTTGCAAACAAGTCTAGCTTTATTTCTTATAACCTCCCCATTCTCATTTAACTTGTTTTTGAATATCCATTTAGTTCCAATGAAATTTTTGTCATGAGGTCTTGGTACTAATTCCCAAGTGTGATTCTTTTCAATTTGATCAAGCTCTTCATTTATGGCTTGAATCCAACATTCATCTTTGCTAGCTTGATTGACATTGTGTGGTTCAATAGTGGATAGAAATGCCAGATAGCTAGAAGATCCCACAAGAGTCCTTCTTGTTTGTACACCTGATCCCTTATCTCCCAAAATTTCAGATTCTAGATGATTCTTTTGAACATATCTGGATGGAGCTTCTTTAGATAACTCATCTTCAGGTTCTTCATTGGGTTCACTGTCTATATCATTGCTATTTGATGTAGGAGGACATATGTCACCATCGCCTTCATTTGTTGTTTTTTTTTTTTTCTTTTGGGGCTGCAGGAGACTCATCAATAACAACATCAATACATTCAACAATCTTCCGAAGTATTTTATTGTAACATTTATATGCTCTACTCCTAGAGGAGTAGCCAAGAAGTATTCCTTCATCTGCTCTGGATTCAAACTTGCCAAGTTTTTCATCATTATTTTTTATAAAACATCTGCTTCCAAAAACTCTAAAATGCTTCACAGTGGGAGGATTACCATACCAGAGTTCATATGGAGTTTTATCACTATTTACTCGAACATGTGCCTTGTTAAGAATATTTACCATTGTATGTGTTTCTTCTCCCCAAAAAGTGTTAGGTGTTTCGGAGTCATCAAGCATAGCTCTAGCCATTTGTTGAACTGTTCTGTTCATTCTTTCTGCTACGCCATTTTTTGTGGAGTGCCAGCTACAAAAAATTGTCTTTTTATGCCATGTTGTTCACAAAATTCAAGGAATTCATTTGATGTATATTCTCCTCCTCGATCAGATCTAAGACACTTGATTTTCATATCTAATTCATTTTCAACTAGTGCTTTGAAGGTCTGAAATTTCTCAAATGCTTCATCTTTGTGTTTAAGCAGCCCAATCCAACACATTCTAGAGAAATCATCAATAAATAAGATATAGTATTGTTCACCACGTGGTGAATTTTTCCTCACAGGTCCACATATGTTAGTATGAATAAGTTCAAGAGGCTTACTTGATGATCCTTCCTTGGCATTAAACTGTACTCTGGTTTTCTTACCAAATTGGCAAGATTTGCATATGATATTTTTGGGTGGAGTAATATTGGGAAGATCACGGACAGCTTTAAGTCTGCTTGATTTGTTGATCTGAGAGAAGCTCAGATGCCCCAACCTTCTATGCCATAGCCAGTTTTCTGAAGATTTTCTCAAGTAACATTGTTCTTTGCAGTTCTTCAATACATACAGGTTGCTTGGAGTTCTTTTTCCTTTTATAATTGTTTTACCTATATCAAGATCACGTACCACACATTCTTTTGAACTAAAGACAACTTCAGTTCCTTGATCACACATTTGACTTACACTTAACAGGTTATGCCTTAATCCATCCACATACATGACATCATTAGATTTCACCTTTTCTTTTAGAAACACAGACCCTTTTCCCTTAATTACCGCAGGAGTATCATTTCCAAATGTAACCTTCTTTTCCTTTTCTAGAGCATTATATGTAAGAAGTTTGTTTTTGTCACCTGTCATGTGTCTTGAGCATCCGCTATCAATGTACCATTGATTTTCTTCACCTTCTGCAAATAACGCTATGCCACAATTTTCAACCTGCAATTCCTTCTTTTTCCATACTTTGGAGCTTGAAGGAACATGCTCTTTTGGTTGAACTTTGCTCCTGCATTTAGATTATTCATGGCCAAAGTTATTGCAATAAGCACATTCAATTTCATTTAGAAGAGGAGAAAATTTGTTATAGGTATTCTTCTTTGTTTCAATATCAATCCTCTTCTTTCTTGCTTCTCTTGTCATGATGGTTTTATATGCAACACATTGAACAACTTTATGACCAAAATTGTGACACGAGAAACATTGTCCATTGAAGAAGAAATTTCTGCGATCATGAAATCTTCTACTTGAATTTACTTGTTGATTGTTGTTTCTTTGAAAGAAATTCCTGTTGGTGTTATTTGAATTGAGATGATCATGCTTTACCTATAATGATTCTTTATTCCCTTGCTAAGTGGCAGAATGTTGTAAACTAGCTGTAGCTGCTTTTAGATAATTTGGTGCTGAAGCCTGAGAAGATTCTCCGGTATATCCAAGACCTGTCTTTATAAGAGGAGAACGTTGTACCTTGATAATCTCATCTAGGGTTTCAGATCCTTTAGATAATCTAAGATTCAGAGTCTTTACTTTCTCAAATTATTTTCTTAGACTTACCACTTCACATTCTAATTTCTCATTATGTTTCTTCGCTTCTTCAAACTGCTTTTCTAGAGTTTCTATGGTTATTTTCCTTTCTTCTAAGAGTAATTTACTTTCTTCTAAGCGTATTTTGAGTTGATTTTTTTCTTCAAGAAAATCATTGTCCTCTAGAGCATCCACAAAAGTATCCTTTTCTTCTCTAGATTCAAATGCCATGAGAAGTCTAAGATCTTGTTCACATTCTTCCTCACTATCAGATAACCCATCACTGTCTTCATGAGTATAGTAACTTTTTCTAGTGTTAAACCGATTCTTATTCCTTCTTGCTACTTCCTTCCCTTTTGCAGGTTTTTCTTTATGAGGACACTTAGCATCATAATGACCAAATCTTCCACACTCAAAACATTTGAAAGGAAGCTTACCTCTGAACTTTCCTGTGCCAAGTTGGAGTTTCTTTACAAAATTTACCTCATCTTCTTTTGAGATATATCCTGATCCTTTTGCTTCTTATACTTATTTCCCTTTTGTAGAAGCTCTAAAGACTGCCTCTTTGACTTCAGATGGTCCTCCTCTTCTCATTTCATATGCAGTTAGTATGCCATGAAGTTGCACCACAGTAAGATTTTGAAGATCCTGTTTTTCTTCAAGAGCAGAAACTTTTGACTCAAATTTTGCCGTTAGCGATCTTAAAATTTTCTCAACCAAAGTAGATTCGGTTATTGTTTCTCCTATATTTCTCATACGATTTACAACATCATCAAGACGTAAAAAGAAACTGGCAATATTCTCATCACTATGCATCTTTAAATTTTCATATTCAATTATGAGAGTTTGAAGTTTGCACTTTTTGCCTTTGCATCACCTTCATAACATAGAATTATTTTGTCCCATATCTCCTTTGTTGTATTCAGGTGCATAACTTTGAAAAATTCTAATTCAGTTAGACTTCCCGTTAGAGCATTGACTGCCTTTGAATTTGTTTCATAGTTCTTCTTTTCAGTTGGATCTGTTGGTACAACAGCTGGATATTGATATCCTCGTTCAACAATGGCCCATACATCTGCTCCCATAGACTGAAGATAGGATCTCATCCTTATTTTCAAGAAGATTAAATTTCTTCCATTAAAGAGCGAAGGCTTGATAGATGTTGTTCCATATTGATTGCCTAACTTGCTTGATCTTCCTTCTAGTGGCTAAGCTTTTTCAGAAGGACCTGCTCTAATTCCAATTGTTGGGAAAAATACTGAGAGGGGGGGGGGGGGGTGAATTAGTATTTAGAGCTAACTGATAAAATTTTTACTTTTCTTTTCTCAAAACCCATACGCTACTTTACAGAACAAAACTAGCGTATATACGCGGATATCCTTAAGGAAACTTGCGTATGCTCAGAGCTCTTATTATGTATTTGATTCTTAAATCATTGCATCATTTATTCATCAGATGTTAAGTAGTAAGCATGTGAAGTAAAAATAGAATAAACCATCACACATAAGCAACACACATGAACACCAGGATTTAAGGTGGAAACCCAAGTCGGGAGAAAACCATCGCTGCCGTCATCTCAGTCTTCAATATTTATTATAAAGAAAACATCTTACAACCATGTACTGGTGCAGACTCATACCAGAACGCAGGCACCCACCTGCAGAAGGCTACAACCTTCTCTCGTTTACTAGCCTCTCTTGGAAGGGAGCTACAACCCCCTGCTCTCGTTTACCAGCCTCTCCTGGAAGGGAGCTACTACCTCCTGATATTAGCACCAGCCTCTACTGGAAGAAAGATTCTACCTTCATACTGAATTCTTCAACCCTTAGATCCACTGCAGACCACATTTCATCAATTTTCATACTGGATCAAACAGCTTCAACACAACCCTTCACTTATCAATAAACATACTTTGCCCAATTCTTCAAACAGAACAGTGAGACCACTGTAACCAGAATATCAGAGATAACCTAGACTTCAGAATAGATATGCAGATGTAAAATCAACCCTGAACATTCATTGAATCAAATATCATATGCTACTTTTCTTTACTAAATCTGCGTACATACGCGCTTTCCTGCACACTAACCCGCGTATACTTCTGTGTATTTTATTCTTTAGAAAATCCTATACGCGCCTTTCATTAATAGAGACCGCATATACACGCACTTTTTCAGAGACCGACTAGTGTATAGATCTGTAAATGGAAAACTTTACAAAACAGATCATATCTATAAACTTACCCAGATTTCTTCATTATCTTCAGTAGACTTTGCGCTAGATCTTCACCATTTCTTCTACTGCAGATCATCCTAGAGATTTATCATCATCATAAGATCTAGATATCTTAAACCATCCTCAGATCCATGGGTGCATCAAAGATTCAGATCTATCAATTAAGAACAGACTTCATTCATGCAGATAATCCTTAGAGATATTTATTCATCAAAAACCCTTACTCATGCACACCCTTGCACAATGATCTTCTTCTCCTTATATAGATTTAGCCTTTATCAATACCATGAGTCACACAAATTTCGATGGTATTCTTGGACGGGATCAAATAGATAATCCAGTGCTCAATACAGTGGGCCAATACCATGGTAATGCTCCTAGGTATCATAGTTTTTAGAGCGCAAAAGGCATACGTGACTTTGAGCGTGCGTATCTGCGTGTATATGCAACTTCGCCTCATAAAAACTACGTATATTCTAACCCTGAATGTATACGCAGTTTCCCTTCACAAAATTAGAATATATACGCGGGTTGCCTTCAAAAAAGTAGCGTATACATTGTGACATATTATATTTATCATTTTTCTGGCACTTACTGGAATTGTTTTCTCTGTCACATCTGAACTGATCTGTAGATACATCATTCTTACATCTTTAGCACATAGGTTTCTTATCATAGGTGACTCATCAAGTAGGTTTCCATCAAGACCAACTTCATCAAGTAGGTTGCCATCAAGTAAAACACATTGCATCATATTTCCAACAGAGTACTGAAGGAGATTCATTCACCTCTTGAGTTGTATAGGCTCATACCTATTATGATACCCACTTCTTATGTCCTTCATTGGAGGAATTTTTGCTTCTGATACCCTTCACTGACTTACCAAGACAAGCTGTTCAAATGATCACTGAAATATGTCCTCAAGAAAAAACACCTTTTCCTCTTTGCAAGACAAAGTTTATCCTTAGTTGGAAAACAAGTTTTTGTTAAGTGAAAACAAGCTCCCTTCTTATGAACTTTGTTGTGAGAAAAAAGGCCATTAATGAGATCTATTTTTGGTTTTTAAAGACAAGTCCCCTTTTGTTTTTTGACACAAAAAATCTTCCCCCTCAATCACTATCTTCCTTTGTAATCATTGCTTCTTTGAAATCACTGTTTCTCTGTGGTTATTTGAAGCAAAAAGGGTGCTCTTTGAAATCACTATTTTAAGGGACTCCTTTAAACCGATTAGAAGACCCTCTACACAAAATCTGTCTTTCTTTATATACTATGTATATCCTTAAATATTCATGAAAAGAAACCCCTCTTAAAATGACATACTGACCCTCCTCCTTTAATCATTGTTCCTCCTTCTCTTTAATAAACATGATATGCTTGAAAAGCAAGCTGTGTTTTCCCTTTAACTTCCTCCAAACCCCTTTCAAACTTTCAACAAGCCCCTTGAAAATAAACTTCCTCCTTTAATCACTATTTTTCAAAAGGCTAGCAAACAAAATTCTGTGACCTATTGAGCAGGTTCTTTTCTCTTTAGCATATAAATGTTTTTCTCCTTTGTTTGGCAAGAAGGTCTCTATCAAACAACAGACTTTTACTCCTTTTTAGAATTACTGATCTACTCTTCTGGAACTTTGATTTTCAAACATATCTCTAAAACAAAACTTTTGGATAAAACATATAAATACCTCTTTTGTATGCCTTTAGCTGTAGTTGGAGATGATTTCTTTGTTGAAGATTTGACCTTGGCACCTTTCTAGAAATCTGTGTTGTCAGTGGCCCCGACGCCTAGGCGGTGGGCTGTTCAGGGATGGCTTGGGCGGTGTTGAAAACAAGCGTGCAAAGGTAGATAAAGAGGAGTGCAAGGGTAGAAAATGGAAGATGATAATGGCCAAGTTACAAGACATTTGAGAAGGGCTTTTTACACGCCTTGATTTCTTGGATAGAGGCAAAACAAGTATGGGCGCTGCGTTCAGAAATGGGCACTGAGCCATTCAGGGATGGCCCGGGCACTGGGTGTCAGGCACAGGTGTGCCACACTATTCTATAGGCACGCTGCGCTATGTAAAAATTCCTTCTGTAGGTGCATATAGGCGTGCTGCGCATTTACTCAAGCTTAAAATGATTTAAAAAATTTCTCAATACCTGTTTTCCCTCAATGACTCGGTTTGCAAAGTGAGAATGAACGTTGGCTTCGTGCCCTTTATACTCATAAGGATTTTCTTTCAAAACTTCTTTTATCAATTTCGAACTTATCTCTTTTTGTGATTTGAATGTACTTTTTGAATAGTGGCTATGTTCATTTGTGTTAGGTCCCTATATTACTAGTATAGTTCCTTATTGTTGCTAGTGTAACCCTCTTATTGTTATTATTGTACCCCTGTAACCACCATATTGTTATTATTGTGCCCTTAAATTATTATTGTTAGGTTGGCTAGGATTACATTGTGGCCCCACTAGGATTACATTATGGCCCCATGGACTCGTATATATAGAAAGGAGGTTTTGTAATTTGTATCATCCAAGAATTGTTCATTAATTTAATGTATTGGAGGTTTCCCCCTCAAAGTGGCTTGTTTCTAAGGCATTGATATCTCTTTTATTCTATTTTTGGAGCTGGTTTCACAACATTTGGTATCAAAGCTTTGGATTCTAGGGTTTCGCTGCTCCAAACAGGTCATCATGGAATTTTCGCTATAACATTTTTTCTACAAAGTTTCAGAATCGGAATTTTTGAGGGTGCAAATCCAAAATCCTGATTAACATCTTCAAAACATTTCAGAGCTTGGTTTGCAATATTTTCGGAGTTATGATCTGTGGAAGTTAGGTCTTTTTGCATGCTCCTCAATTTAATCTAAACAGGTCATCGTGGAATTTGATCTATAATTTTTTTTCTACGAATTTTCAGAGTCTGAAATGTTTAGGGTGTGAAGCTGAAATCCTGAGGAAACTTGTCAAAACATTTCAGAGCTTGGTTCACAATATTGTCAGAGATATGATCTGTGGAAGGTACTACTTTTTCAGGCTCCTGAATTTCATCTCAAAGAGGTGATCATGGGAAAATATTCATAGCTCTCTCTTTGAGCATCAGATTGGAGTTCCGTAAAAAGTGGTCACAAGTACATAGACTGTAGCTTATTTTCAATCAATTTTAGAGCTAAAAGATGAAACAATGACACGTGGAAAGTCATACAAGTTCACTCTACTGAAACAGTCCATAATTAGGTCATTGTGGGAGACTGGACATAACTTTGCCTTGGAGAATCCAAATCAAGTTAGACCTGTGGAATTCGAAAGATAATTCAGAAGGATAGCTCAGTGCTTGATTTTAGATATTTAAGAGCCACAATCACAAAGATAATCCAATTTCAATATCAAGCTCCTCAAAAGCAAGAAAAAGGTGTGTATTTTTTTACGAATTGCATAAGTCTTGTTTGAAGAACCAATTTGAATTGATTCCAAGGGCATATTTTCGAATATATATCATTATTGGGTTAAAAAAAATATTCCCCATAAAAATAATTCAACACCCATTAAGCCTTCAGAAGGCTCTACTATGACTCATGAAGATGAAGAATTGCAACATGATCTATCAAAATTACAAGAGCAAGTGCACCAAATTTTGCTCTCACAAAGAGAAACAAAAAATGAAATGGATGTTTTGAAGAAAGGCGTGGAAGCGAAGATGGATGGTTTGAAGAAAGGCGTGGAATCTAAGATAGATGGCATGGAATATAATATGGATGACATGGAAGCTAATATCGATGAAAAAATGAAAGACAACATGGAAAACATGAAGAATGATCTAAAAGCAGACATGGAAGGTTTGACAAAGTTGATACAAGAAATGTTTCTTAATGATGAAAAGATAGTAGAGGAAACTCATGATGAGAACAAAATAAATGTTAATTGTGACTTCATAAACTCTAATGTTGGTAGGAAGAACCACCATATTCCAAAAATGGATATGAGGAATTTTGATGGAAAGGATCCTATAACATGGATACTACAGATGGAGCAATATTTTGATCTCCATAATGTGAAAAACACACAAAAGGTACGCATTGCAACTTTACATTTAGAACAAAATACATTTGTATGATATCGATGGCTTTGCTCCCATAAAAAAATTGTCACTTAGTCAATTTTTACGGAGGAAATGATAGCACATTATGAGGATACAAAGATCAACACCTTCTTATCCAATTGATAAATCTCAAACAAAAGGGCTTAGTGGGGGAGCACATTGAGGACTTCCAAATATTTGGATATAAGGGTAACTGATATTCCAGAGGAACACAATATTTATCTCTTCATAGGTACTTTAAAGGATAACATAGAATGTGAAGTTCGCATTTTGGAACCTGATTCATTGGAGAAGGCATTCAAGTTGGCAAGAAAAATTGAATGTAAAATTATGGCGACAAGGAAGCCTACCACTCACTTCTATAAAGAAGGAAGTGTTGCTATACCTAGATTTCCACAACCTACAAGGTTGACACCACAATAATTGGAAGAAAAAAGAATAAAAGGGCTTTGATACAATTGTGATAGCAAATACACTAAAGGTCATAAGTGTGCTGAGAATAAATTATTTTACATAGATTGTGAAGAGGAAGAAGCAAATGCACAAGAAGAGGATATACACCAAGAACCAGCCCTAGAAGAGGAAGAAATGAGTCTGACCATATCGTGTAATGCATTGGAAGGAATTACCACTACTCAAACTCTCAAGATAGAAAGACATGTCAAGAAGAAAATGGTAATAGTGTTGATTGATTCAAGTAGCACCCATAATTTTATTCATTGTAAGGTAGCCAAGGAATTGAATTGTTTCCTATACCCAGCACCAGAATGTCAAGTGATGGTTGCAAATGAAGGAAATATAAATTTCTCTGGAAAATGCCATAATATCAAGCTAACCATGGGGGAATATGTATTGAATATTCCAATGCTTTCCATTCCTATGGGAGGTGTTGATGTTGTACTAGGAGTACAATAGTTACAATATTTGGGGACGGTAGCTTTTAATTTTCAAGAACTTTTCTTGAAAAATTTTTCAGAAGGAAAGGAAGTCAAATTATGGGGTATTGCAAGGAAGCCAGGAAAGATAATAAGCTTTAATGTAATGAAAAAGCTTCTAAAGAAAGAACAACGAGGCGTAATTGCAAAATTATGCTCACTAGAAATTCCAACATCAAAATCATCTATTTCTGCAGATCTCCAACAAGTTTTGGACAATCATTCGAAGATGCTTGAAACTCCCAAAGGACTCCCACCTATTCATGATCATGATCATGCTATTCATTTGATTCCAGGAAGTGTTCCTCCAAACATCAGGCCTTATAGATATCCTTATCTCCAAAAGAGCGAAATTGAACATATGATTGCAAAAATGTTAGAGGCGGGTATATTCAACCTAGTCAAAGTTCTTTCTCTGCTCCTGTAGTATTGGTACACAAGAAGGATGGATCATGGTGCATGTGTCCAGATTATAGGGAGCTCAATAAGCTCACCATTAAAGATAAATTTCCCATTCTTGTGATTGATGAATTATTGGATAAATTACATGGAGCAATTTATTTTACCAAGTTGGATCTTCGTTCAGGATATCATCAAATTAGAATGTAAGATGGGTGAATTTACCTAATGAAGTCCAAGCCCCGTTGTTGGAAGGGTGCCTCAACACTGATAGGATGTAAGGGTAAGGGAAGGAGTTTTCTTTTTCCATCAAAAATTTGACACTTATGGAAAGACATGACTAACTTCCGAGTATTTGAGAAAAGGGTGGGCCAATAGAGGCTAGACCTAAGGATTTTATTTACTGTGGTCTTCCAGTAGAGGTGTCCTCCAAATTCTCCTTCATGCAGCTCATGCAGGATTTTTCCTACATCATCCTCAAGTAACAATTTAAGAAAATTTCCAACAACATTTTTCCAATATAATACCCCATCTAATATGCAATAACTTAAAGCCCTTTGTTTCAAAAATCTAGCTTTAGTTTTAGAAAAAGAAGGAGGGGCATTAAAATATAAAAGCACATAAATGATGTCAGCATACCAAGGAGAATTAAAAAATGTTTCTTCAATGAAAGGGGCGGTGAATTCTTCTATTTCTTCCAACACATCTACCATATTCATATCTAGTGCTTGGAAGTTTGAATAAACCATGAGTTTTGATAATCCCTGCCCTTTAATTAGTTTGGTGGGCTTAATTTCTAAGTCATATTCAAGAATAGTAGCAATCCATTTTCCCCTTTTACCATCAGGGTCTTGACTTAGAATATCCTTGACAACAGTATGTGGAACAAAAGCAATTATGTGAGAGTGTAAAATGTAGACTCTAAATTCTTTTAATGCTTTCACTGATGCTAAGGCTTGCTTCTCTATGATGCTATATTTGAGAGGAGCATCTCTTAAGGCCCTACTAAAAAAGGATATTGATTGTTCTTGCCCCAAATCATTCTTTTGAAGTAATACTGCAGCAATTGTATGTTCATATGCAAAAGAAAGGATATAAAAGTCTTTGGTGAAATATAGGCTAATCAAGACTGGTGTTTGAGTGAGAGCTTGTTTAACCAGTTCGAATGATTGTTTATCTTGTGTAGTCCATTTCACACCTACCTCTTTCTTAAGCATGTTTGTAATGTTTCTTAATAGCTTAGCAAGGTTGGGGAGAAACCTTCTCAAAAAATTAATCTTTCCAATGAAAGATTGTAATTCTTTGAGGCTTCATGGATGGTTGATTTTCAATATGCCATCAATCCTTTTAAGGTATACTTTGATCCCCTCTTCTGAAATTATGTGAACAAGAATTTTACCTTCTTGGAGACCAAAGAGTGTCTTTTTGGGGTTCAAAGATAAGCCAAATATCCTACATTTCTCAAAAAAAAATTTTAAGTGGATCAAATGTTCTTCATCAGTCTTTGAGAAAATAGTTATGTCATCAAGGTAAATGATTAGAAAATAGCCAATGTCTTCTGAGAAGGCTATTTCCATGGCCCTTTGGAAGGTGGCCCCTGCATTCATCAAACCAAATGGAATTTTGACATATATAAAGGTGCCCCAAGGTGTAGTAAAACAAGTTTTGTGTTGATCACATGGGAGCACTAACACCTGATTGTAACCTGAGAACCCATCCAACAGTGATATCCTTTTTGACCCAAATACCCTTTGAAGTATATGCCCCATATTGGGCAAGGGGTATTTTCTTTTAGGGAGGCTCTATTTAGATTTCTAAAGTCAATGCAGAGCCTGATTTCCCCTGTCTTCTTCCTAACAGAAACTAAGTTTGACACCCATTCTGAATATCTAATGGGTACTATAATCTCAACATCATACATTTTTTCAATTTCTTTCTTGACTAAAGGCAATAAAACAGGGTTTATCCTTATTAGTTTTTGTTTGAAAGGTTTTTGATTTTCCCTAAGAGGAATTTTGTGCTGAATGATGCTAGTGTCATAAGGTTTCAAATTTTTGTGTCCCCAAGCAAACACATCTCTAAATTCTTTGAACAACTCTATGTATTGCAATTTTATATGAGCTGGGAGAGTGCTAGATAGTTTGATCATCTTGGGTTTTGCTAGGCTGCCTATGTTATGTTCTTCTACATCTGTTTCCACAGACTCCATTCTTGGTTCTTTGGCTACATCATTAAAGTCAAAAAGGTTTTCTAAAGGTGTGAGACCCCTTGTAATTGTATCACTCTTGCATTGTAAAATTTCCAAGTCTTTCTGGTCTGCGTTGTCAATTAATTCTGCTTCAAAAATATTTTCATAGTGATTTATATCAGCAGAATATGTCATTTCAGTTTCTGGGATTTGTTCATTTTCTACACAGTTTTCTTCATGGCTAGTTTCTAATGCTGGTATGGAAAAATAATTTTCTGATTTTAGGAAATCATCTATGTTTTTGTCAGTGTCAAACACTTTCCAGTGATCCTCATTGTCAGGCACTGCATGCCTGTGTTTCACCTTTACACTAAGTTTTTCATTTATCTGAGGTATTTGCCAATTGCTTGCATTGAAGGCAAGTTCATTTGCTAGATGATTTTGTGCTCTTGGTGTTAGTTCCTCGTAATTTGGCAGATTGGTGAGACCAAAAATGTGGAGAGGACATTTGAACCACTTTGGGATTCTAGGATCTAGCCCTCCTGAATCCGGAGAGGGATCTCTCCAATAAAGTGCAAAGATTTATTTATCTTTTTAAATCTTTTGGGTATGATATTAGGCTAGTTATTAAGAACAAGGGTTTTGTTTGTTTTTGGATGGTTGAGCATGATTATTAGTTGTGTGGAAAGTCCTAAATGAAAAGAGTTTCAAAGGTGTGAAGTTGCAAGAAATCGGGACAATCTTTGGCTGGTTAGATAAATATAACGCTAGTTTTTATTCCATTGGGCTAGGAGTCATAATAGGGCTTTAATTGTGCAACAATTCAAGAGTGGTCCAAGGGGAAAGTAATCTATATCACAATATCATTGAGATTAAATGATGGAATGGAAACAATAAAAGTGTTGGAGGGGTGGAAATAGATAATAATTTCAACTAGGATTTATAGTCTGTCCAAACAAGAAAATCCTTTTAAGTAACTGTTTAAAACTGACCAAAGGGCAGGGCTCACCATAAAACTCTTTGGGAAAGTTCATATTAAAGATAACTCAACAAACAAACAATCCAGTAATCCACATAATTACTTTCAGAAAGTATGAAAAAAAATAAGATAAACAAAATATAGCCTAAGATCAGATAAAATACTTTTAAATCTAGTCTTCTTTCAACATACACTTAGGGAAATTTTCAGAACTACCTTTGGATAATATAAGCTAGAAAACAGGGTACACCATCACTTTTCTAGTTTAACTTTACTAAGTAAATAATGAAAATAACATTCAAGAACAATTTTTAAAGCAAACAGTAGGACGAGGGAATGCCAACATTCCTAACTGCTTAGAATGTATTGAATCATTCCTAAATAAACGATTTAGAGGAAAACATGGAGATAAATCTTATCAGTCAGAGAAGGGTACTATAAATAATAAATCCTAACTCTATTCTTGTTGTTATTTATCAGAGAATTAATGGACAATATGGCATACATGAGAGTAAAAACAATAACAAAGAAAGAAGCACTTCACCAGTGATATAGACCAGGATCCCAAGAATCATCTTATGTATTGATGTCAATCTAGTTACAATATTCAAGTCCAATGTTTCAGTTTAGAAATCATATTCACTTCTCAGCCTAACTTATTTGACTACAAACAAAGCTCCAAGAGCCTTTGAACACTATTTAAAAGTAGAAGTTTCGAGCATAAGTATATTTCAAAGTTCTACAACCAACCCTTTACAATAAGCTCCTCAATATGATTTTATAGAAGGATGAGGAGGTCAAAAGAGAGAAAAGATCTTCTGAGATCAATTAATATAGTTAATGCTTCTCATTCTTTTGAGGGGCTCAATGGAGAATTTTTACAGATATTTCCTCTGTATTAATTATTTTACATTAAGTATTAAGCATGCTGGAAGATTTTGTTGACTTTTAAGGCTCTGTGTGATCTTTCAAATAACTCTGTTTGGCTTGGAATAACTGCTCAAATGTATTGAGGAAAATATCCTCTTGTTCTGGTCATTACTCAGCCCTCTGTTCAATGCTTTGAGGCTACAGGTGGCTTTGGTAGCTGAGAGGAATCAATTAGCCTCTGATGTGGCTGTGGAGGCTTTCTCTGTCTGATAGATATTTTTTATTTTTCTTTAAACACTGTTAATTTGATTTGATTCTGTGTATTAGGCTTAATCAGGCCGAAAATCTGTCTTCTGCTCTTTAACTATGCTTAATTTAGTGGATTAGGCTTTTGATTGTAGATCTTAGCCGTAATCCACCCCAAACTGTATAATCCATGTTTAATTCTTCATCTCTACTATGTTTGGGTCTTCGACATTGATATTCTTTATTTGTTTTAATCTTGTTGTGTCTTATTGATGTGCAGGTGTGGCAGGGGCTTTATAGATCTCCCAGCGTTCATGAGACACCGACAAACGTGGTGGTGCAACCGTGTGGACCAATTTCTTTGATAAACAAAAGCCTGGAGGATCGTCACCCTCAGCTTTTATTTTCTTTTTAAAACATTTGAAAAAACTTTGAAATCTACACAAACAAAGAAATATTAATAAATCCTACATATTTTTTGGTTTAATTACTTCAGAGGTTGCGTGTTAGGCCGCAGCCATTGGATGAAAGCATCCAACAGTGGAGATTTGCTTGCAGGGGTCATATAGGAGGCGGTTTGAAGAAATGGTGGGAGATTAAGTTAGATCCGTCGATCTTGCAGAGATCAACGGTCGAGAGTGACCTGAGAAATATAACATAGAGGGCCACATTATAGTGAGAAATGAAGAAAAACAAAGGAAATGAGTGAAAAATCCTTTGGCAAAGGTAAAATGCATAGGAAAGAAAATTGGGATTTCTGGATGATCGCGGGCCGTCGGATCAGATTGGACCCAGAGATTAATGGCTGTGATTTATCATTGAAGTCCCTTTGGAAAAGGCGAAGGGTGATAATGTGAAGTGAGATCAAATCGGCGCCTTTGATCTGCAGAGATCAATGGTAGAGGTTGCGTGCGATGAAACACAATGGAAAAAAGGGAAATCAGTTTCGGGAGGAGAAACCAGCAGTATCGCGCGGTGAAAAGGTGGGTAGGTGGTTTCACCTTTTCGAATGCGATATGCATTCCCACCCAACATGTGGCATTGGAAAACCGCTTACATCGCGTGATTTAAAAACATTAACCTCCGAGCATGAATTCAAGTGAAAACGTGCATCAACCGTTAGATCTGGGGCCTCAGATTGAATGGTGGGGAGTGAGCGTGATATCGGCAAGATGCATGGCAGAAACAGGTAGGGTGGTTTTAATCTGAGCCATTGGATCAGAGATTGGACGGCTAAGATCAAATCTAGAGGAAGGCAGGACCCTCAAGGGTTAGGCCTGTCGGGGTAAATCTGGGCCTTTGGATCAAAAGGATCAACGGTGGAGATTGAAACTGGGTTTAAAAGGAACAATAAACAAAGAGGAGAAATGGTTAATATGGGTCATTGATCTATAGATATCAACGACGGAGATTGGCTAAAAGAACATTATACAAGGGTTTTCATGTTTTTAACCAAGGTTGCAGGCTTAAATCAGGGCCGTCGGATCTGGATATGTGGATGGCCTAGATGTAATCGGAGCTTTGTGATCGGTGGGGGTAATGGACAGGGGAGTGCCGATGTGATTCACTGTGAGCCGTCGATCTGCAAATTAGATCGACGATGGAGGATGAATTAGAGGAGTGGCCAATCGGAGGGGGAGCAATAAAATATTACAATGCGCCCAATAAAATCTCCGATGCGAGATTCTCCCGATTGTTGATTGGTTCAAGATCAACGGTCAGGATTCGTTTAAAAAATGAAATAGTAGAAACTCTTCATAAGATTCAAAAACCAAAATTTTAATGAAAAAAAAAGGTTTTTTAGCTTTGGGGAAGGTTTATATATGAAGTTTGGCGCCCGATTGCGGGGCCTTGGATATATGGAAAAACAAAGGGACCTAGGTTTATAAATATAAGGGCCAATCGCATCGAAACAAGTGGGTTTTATGATTTTTCAAAGGAAAATAGCAACGGGGATGGGTTATTTTATATGTCTAGCACCCGATTGCGGGGCCACTGGTTTATATGGAAAGCAAAAGGCTCGGGGCTTGTATACAGAAAGGGCCAATCGGCATCGAGGTTTTATAAAACAAAAGGACTTGTGTGCCCTAATTTGTTCCGATGCGATAAATGCCCGATGGGTCTAGCACCTGGTTCTAGGGCGTGGGCATATGTGAGGAAGTGGTTTAGGACTTAGCCCAAAGGGGCTTAAGCCCATAGTTAAAAAACTTATTTTTTATGAAATTTTCAAGGTTTTTTGATGCATTTGGGGGTTTCGATAAGATTTAAAAATGAGTTTTAAACCTTATAAAGGGGTCTTCATGAAGGGGAAGGAGGGAATACATGAAAAGTGAAGGAATTTCATGGGGAATAAAGGGGTAAAAATGGAGGTTAATGATGAAGGGAAAAAAGGAGTAAAATGAGGGAAAGATGGGGATTTTTGCAGCAGTCTTTTCTTCATGAAATTAGCAGAATTTCTAACTTAAAAAGGGATACAACAGTGAAGTTTAAACAAAGGGCATTATGTCTTCATAAGACTTAAAGAGATAATAATTTTTTGCAATAAAAATTGTTTCTTGAAGTCTCAAAAAATGATTTAGCCACCGTTTGATATGACAAATTTTATAGGTGGCTAACACTTGGAAATCAAGAGCAGCATTTCGATATTCTCTACGTCTTGGGTTTTTAGCTAAATATTCTCCTTTGATTTGTCTTATGATAAGTTAATAATCTCCTAGGATTGATATTTTTTGGGCTTCTAATTGTTTAAGAAACTGTAAGCCAAGGAGAAGGGCTTCATATTCAGCAATATTGTTGGTGCATGGAAAATCTGGTTTATATGAATATCCCTGATTTGTATTTTGAACCCATACACCTACCCCTGCACTTGTTTTATTTCAAGATCCATCAAATTTTATTGTCCAATGTATATCTGCCTTATTTTCATTTTCTTGTTGTTGTTGATTTCTAATGTTTTGTATTTGAGTTGAGGGAAATTTAAATTGTTCTGGTGAACTGATCTCTTCTTTATTTTCCTTTTCTTGTTGAGTGATTTCATCTTCATTGTACAAGATAAAGGAATCTAAACTTGACGGAATGGAATATATTGGGGAATTTTTTGGTTTATCTATGTTTCTCACCATGTATTTCATGTGGGATTCCCTGTATAATCTTCTGTTTTGGTTAAAAACTGGGATGGTGGCATAAGACATGTCCATTTGAATTGTGCCTTGTAACTTAGCACCCCATGATCTTGATAATAGAATACCATATTTGGGGGGTATATCAGCCACTACAATGTCCAACACTAAACTATTCACTGGTATTTGTGCTAATTTTACACAAAGGTCTTTGATAAAACCTAAAAATTTCACTCTACTGGAGTCAAAGGAATATAAATCTTTGTATGTTCTGGTGATTTCAAGGCCTAGAATTTCCATTACTGCTTTGGGCATTAAGTTGTGAGAAGCCCCTGAATCATGCATAGCATTGTGTAATATCCTATCATGTATATTGAAACTGACATAGAAAGGAGGGATAGCTCCTTCTTGGTATTTTCCTTCAACTTCTGGGCCAAACAACAACTCAGGTTTGTCATCTCTCAAGTTTAAACTATCAGTTTCACTTCCTAAGTTTAAGGCTTTCAAAACTTGGTTTTTGTACACTTCTTGGGTCACTAGTTCAGCTAGAGGTATGGTAATCTTTATCTTGGCAATTTCTCCCTCAAGGCTGAAGGGAACTATTGATTTTTTCATATTTACATCTGTTTTTTCATTTGAATTCCTTTCAGCAATTTTGATTTGCTAAACTTTGTTTGGACTGCTATTTGGGACAATTTTGTTAGGGCCACTAGCTGAAGTGCTAAGGCTGCTTTGTTCAGCGTTTGGCTAGCTACTTTTCTCTTTGTTTGAATTTGTTTTCTTAGCCAAAATGTTGGGTTTATCTGCTGTTTTCTTAGGCTGTTTTTCTACATTTTTCCTAACAACAGTGCTAGTGTTTTTATCTTTTGAATTATCTACGTTCCCTTTGCTCCTAAGATCATATTTTTTGTGTACCTCCATGATTGCATTTTCAAACCCCAACCTATAATCATCAGAATACTCATAGGTGTTTTCATTTTGATCTGAGGAGAAGAAACCTTGTTCTTCTTCAGTGAGGAAAATATCATCCCCACTGTTTGATCCAATCAAGTTTACATGATCTTCTTCCAACGTTTCAATATCCCTTTCTTCCTCTTGATCTACATAGTTTTATTGGAAGGGAGGTCTGTTGGTCATTGTATCTTTGTCTATCTTGATTGTTTTCTCTTCTAAATTTATGATTTTGATTTCTATTTTGGAGGTTGTTTTGGTGTTCTCTTGGTGGCACTCTATCATTCAATTTTATCTTTTCAAGCATTCTCTCCATTACCTTCACTAGGTTGTCAATTTTGGTATCAGAGGATGAGGTTGAGGGTGCAGTATCATCTTTATAAGTTACCCTGTTCTTTGATATTAACCTAGCTCTTTTCTCAATTATGTTTGCTTCTACACTCAACACCCCCTTTTGCATGTCTTCTAGAGTTAAGTAATCTCTCTCTCTTAGTTGATAGGCCATTTCAGCATCAAAACCTTCCGGATATTTTACTAAGGCCATGCCTTGGGGAGGTTTCATGTGAGGTGGAAGAGCATTGTAAACACTGTTAAACCTAGTGGAGTAGTCATGAACACTTTCCCCTTGATTTCTTTTAAGACTGATATGCTCTGCTAATATTTGGAGAAGGTTCTTTTTTATTTCCCATTTGTTTATGAATGTTTGATGCAAAGAAGGGAGATCATTGATGCTGTTAGGAGTTAAGTTTTTAAACCACTTCTTTACTTCTCCTCCTAAACTTTGGGAAAATATTCTCATCTTCTATTTCCATGTAATCAAATGCATCTTCCATCCTATCTACATGTTTTTGAGCTGTGGTATATTCTTTTTCAGTGAAATGGGGAATTTAAGATTGATAATCATTTGGTAAGGGAATCACAGGTTGTGGTAACACTAGTGGGGCATACCATGCTGCCATGGCTGGAAGGAAAGCTGGATTTACAAGAGGGAAAGTGGGCTGAAATGGAGTGTTTTGAATAGTTGTAGTATGGATTGGAGTGGAAGAAACACTTGGGCCAGCAAACTGGTTTGGAGCATATTTTTTATGGAAAAGGCTACAGTGGTGAAGAAGCTGGGAATCAGGAGGAGTAGAAGGTGAGGCTTCTTTACTAAAGCTCTGTTGAAAATCTGCAGTTTCAAAATCAACTTGGTTTAAATCACTTTGAGATCTGGTTCTAAAGATATTCTTTGTATGATGTAAGTCAAAGTGTAAATCCTCCAAGACAGCAAGGTTTTCAGGGACAAATTTTGTTCTTAGGAGGTTCCTATCAACAACTGATTTTCCAGACTTAGAAGTCTACCACAGAATTCTCTCTGGATTGTCAACTATTGAAGGAGGATTAGGATCTGGATGAGATCTAGTGTTGATCCTATGTGAAGCCAGACTTTTTTTTCAAAAATGAGAGAGGTTGAATTTTTTTTTTAGGATTGTTTTCAAAGTATTGCCTCTCACAATGTCTTATCTAGTATGGGACTAGGATTCTAAAATTCCTCAAGTCTAGTTAACACAATCTTAAGGGAATCTGGAGATCTAGATGGGTAATAGGCCTACTGGGGCTAGTGGAGTCGCCAGGTGGAAAATTTTTAGCTTTTTGTGAAGGTAAAATGTCTTATGGTTCCACCACCATGTTTATTATGAAGCCAATCTAAAATATTTTTCAATTTTGTATATTTCTGTGGTTATGAGAGTGTCCTATGTCTGATCTTAACACTTAGCTAAGGTGCTTAAACAAACAGAGTCTACTCTATGGCTTACTAACTGATTTTCTTAGAGATTTTTGGGGCTAAAGAGTTTATAATAGTTTGCTAGGATATCATAGATTCAATAGGCCCCACCGTGATCACCATTATGTTGGGGTCCTGTGTTTTGATAGATTGGCTAACCAAAAGATAAGGCAACATCTGAACCAATCTTTAGAGTTCCAAGATCTAGTCCTCCTGTTCTCAGAGAGGGATCTCTCAAATTGTTTTCAAATATATGTCTTGATTGCTATTAAGTATTGGTTTTCGACTAGTTATTAAGTGTAGGTGTTTTTTTGGTTGAATCGGTACAATAAAAAATGAAAGGTCTAGGTGGTATAGATAGAAAGAAGAGATGTCAGATTCATTGGGCAATGGAGTCAAGAAGAGGTTTAAGGAAAACTCATAAATGGATGTGGGATATCAAAGGGAAAATCTAACTTGGCCACATGATCCTTTAGTTTTTGTGAATGAGACGGACATCAATGATTTGAAAAGAGAGTGTGAATTCTTAACAAAGGGAACTTGAAAACATAACTTGAAAAATAAAGAGGTATTTGATAGACAGGGCTAACCATGAATTCTACAAACCACACCTTAAGCAAATAATGAATTCAAGAAAACTTTTAAAATTAAATCTAAGATTCGGGAGCACATACTATTTCCTCAAAGATTTTATTTCAAAGGACTTAGAAAGCATAAAATATTCACTGATAATTGCAGTCATAGAAGAGGGAAAACCTAACACATCTATGATCACAACTGTGAAGACCTTTAAAACAATTGTTCAAGTAGGGAAAAAGGGTATGATCAGAACAAACCTCCTTGGCTAAATGTAAACAATAGTACTTCAAAGGGAGACTTCAAAAACAGCTTTCAAGTAGCAGTAGACAAGTAGGGAAAACCATAAATCATGATGAAACCAACTATTTGAACTATTAGAGAAATAAACAAGCATGAGGACTAAAGAGAAATATTAAAGACTCTAAAATACCTCAGCAGAAGAAAACATAAAACAGTGAAGGATAAACAGGTCTAAGGTGCTTCCAGGAGTCATTTCTTAGCCTAAAATTTTCATCCTACTGTAGTAAGAATTTATGAAACATAATGAAAAAAAGAGAAACAACAGACAGTTCAGAATACATCACCAACAGCCAAGCTTAGGGATCCAATGATAGAGCCTTCTCAAGAACAAGCATGTCACAACATCATCAAGCTTCCAAGACTTCAATTTCTTCTTCAACTTCAAATAGACTATGTATTATTTCAGAGAGTTTAAGTGTTACAACTAATGACCAACCAACCCTTTACAATGTGCTCCTCAAGAATATTTTATAAGAAAATGAGGAGGTGGAAGAGTTCCTAGGGTTGAAGTGTAATTAATTCTATACTAAATGAAACTCCTAGCCTTGAAAACCATGCAAGGCATAAGGAAGGAATTCATTCAATTAAAACTTTGTTTCATTTACTGTTTTTATGATTTTTTTTAGGCTTAGTGGGTAAAAAGATTGACTTTAAGGCTCTTCTTATCTTTACAATAACTTCTACTGACAGTTGGGATATTTGTTTTTCTTGTAATAACTGTTCAACTGTCTTTGGCCTTAATGTTTCAGACTGAGATTTGATCTGGGTATTCCTTTGAGGCAGAGAGGTTGGAGGTGGCAATTTTGGTAGCTGGGGATTCGATTAGCCCCTCTGATGTGGCATTCGAGGTCTTTTGGATCTGATTTGTGGATTAGGCCTTTGATTCTAGAGTTCATGCTTTGATCCCTTTAAGCTTTGATTAACATCTTTAATCCTTCAATTATGCTCTGATCTTCATCTTTAACACTGATATTCTTTGTAAACTGATGTTGACTATGTTTTGTTGTTTACAGGTGTGCAAAGGGTTTGTCAAAGAGTTTTTTTTCAGAAAACTGATAATCATGACTTATCAATCCTCTAAAAACATATAATTATCACTTTTAAACCCTTTAATTTGTATATTAGGCCATGAGGATCGTCATCCTCGCCCATAACACTGTAATTTTTCTGCGAGAGGGTTTTGTCTTTGAAATTAATTAAATCTACACAAAAACACACAAACATTATTTAAATCATACATTTTATTGGTTTAAGCTGCTTTGAAGGGTTTCTGGAGGCGGTTTGGAGCTGTGCGAATGAAAAAATGCAGTGGAAAATTGGAAAAAATCATGGCAGAGCAACTAACCAGGTCAATGGAGGTTTCGGTGTGATGAGGAATGAGGAATGTTAGATCAAGATGATCTATGGTGGAGATCATTCGATGAAATGTTTCGGGGGTGAGTTAGGTGGGAGGTGGATGGAGGTGAGATTAAAACAGGATCGTCCGATCTCAGAGTTCGATGGCGGAGATCTTTTGATGGAGTATTTGAGTGAAGAGGTGAATGGCCAATGGTTGGGGCTGGGATATAATACTAGCCGTTCGATCTTAGAGGTCAACAGCTGAGATAAAAATTAAAAATGCGGTTTAGGAGGGCAGTGGTTTCACATAAAACTGGCAGCGGTTTTCACAAAATATTTTGGGGGGTAGGCGGTCTTGCCCAATATAATGCTATACGATTTATTGGTTGAAACCTGTCCCCAAAAATCCCACCCACTTCACAAAATTTTTTGGCATTAAACCTCTAGTGCAAATATTTTGTGAAACACAACATAAACTATCAGATCGGAGGACCCAGATCAGACGGTGCATAATGGATGTGATGGGGAAAGTTGTGGAGTTAATAGGTAAGCAAGGTAGACGATGATGTGGTATATTTTTTCGTGGAGAAAATGAGCATTGGGTGAGTTTGGACAGTCGGGAATAGATCCTGGTCGTCCGATATTTTGAATGGACAACTATGCTTTGAATCGAGGATCGCAAATCGAAGGAGAAAAGGGGATGGAACTGGAGATTTGTGTGATGCAATGGAGCACTGGCCATTGGATCGGGATGAGATATCAATGGTTAGGATTAAATCAGCGGAAGGCATCAGCAGAAGGTGAAGGGAGGAGTGTGATTGAATCTCGGCCGTCGTTTCTTGTGGATTCGATGGCTGAGATTCAATCGATGGATCTGCATCGGAAGAGGAAAAGGGAAAGGGTAAAGGGGTTTTGCGATTGCCAATTGCGATGGGATGAATATTTGTAATGCGATGAGAAATTTTCACTCAGTCACAGCATGGGTTATATGTAGAAAAGGGGTTGGGGCTAAGGCCAAAAGGGGCTTAAGGCCTTAATGCTGAAAAATGGGTTTTTAGGCCAAAATGAAGGGTTTTCAGAGGTTTATGAGGGTTCCGATAAGGGAAAAAAGGGTTTTTAAACCAAATGAAAGGGAAACATAAGGTTTAAAAAGGTCTTTGGAATGGTTTAGAAGTCAAATGAAGGTCTTTATGGATGAATATGGAGAATGAAATGGATAAGTGTAATGAGGGAAATTGGAGCCTCATGAGCAATTTTTTCTTTCCTAGTAAACAACAAGGTACTTGAGGGTTTTAAAGTGAAAAAATAGTGAATATTAACTCAAAGGGTAATTGTCATCATAAGACTTCAAAATATGATAAGTTTTCAAAGGAAACTATCTCTTGAAGGCTTTAAAAGACAAGTCTAGCCACCACATGGTATAATAGAATTTATAGGTGGCTAACAGAAGCATTGTTATCCTCCTCTAGGAATTCCTGTTGCCACTAAAATGGTTTATGGTGTTACTGTGAGGTTCAACATCCCCACCTTTGAATTTTTCCCATTGAAACTAATGGAAAACTCCTTCGAAACCTGCACATGGCACCCTCGCAATCTTTGGAAAAACTGCAAACACCCTGTTCTTATGAAAATTCTAAGGCAGTTGGGTCTTCATTCACCAAATTCATGTCTGATGTATCATATATGAGACAGTGACCTCCCTTTTTGATCTTCCTCTTTGCATACATGGTGCTTTTATACCTTCTCTACCTTGCTTGATCAATGACACCTGCAATTGCTTGAAAATTCCAGCAACCAACTTGGCTTGGTGAAATAGCTCTCCAGAGCTCAATAGCATGTAAAGATGAAGTAAGGAATGACAAAGACTCAATTGGGAAATATTTTAAAGTTTCGATGAAAACTCATGCCTTCATCATGACTCATACATGCTAAAAACAGAAGTGATGACCTGAGACATGACCATTGTACTTTGATTTAACCCTAACTGGCTCAAATGAATTTCACCCTAACAATTCTAATAATTAACTGACACCTAACACTAAATTTGAAAATAAATATAGAAAAACCCCTTTTCATAGTGTATTTAGTTCATTTCTGGGAAGTTTCGCTCCGAAAGTATTAACAGTTTCATAGCGAAAACTACCTTTTTACTGTGTAATTCGCTACGAAAACAAGAAATCTTGGCTAAATTGACCTTTTTGGATTTATAAGCTTGGGAAATGGAATATTTCAGGAAATAATGACTGATGTGACATGAAAATACTTGAATGGGTGTGGGTTTGGACCTTAAGATAGCCTAATATGAAAAAATTTAAATTTTTCCTTTACCAACTAATGAAAAATGAACTCTATGACCATACCTTTCACAAATGAACCTCTAAGACTATGTCAAATGATGTTACACTTTTTATAAGTGATAGCAACAGGTTTCTTACCTTCTATTTTATCTTCAAGAGTGGCGACACAACTTTTGGTCACAATATTCACGCTAGGTTCTTCAGTGCGCAATTCTACTCTCACCATTCGAATGTTTTGCATGGGTGTCTTCATTTTATTTTCTTGAATTTTTGCAAACAACAGAGGGAAATTTCGAGAACATGATAAAAATTTCTACAATACTTGCAATATTGCTCTGTTGGGTTTGAGCAGTTACGCGCATAATGTCCAAAATCCCCACGATTATAGAAAATGAGTTGGCCTCTTCCCTGACCATCTCATCCTCCTCTTCCTCGTCCTCTGACTTGAAATCCACCGCACCCAGATGGAGATACAGGTGAATTTGAACCTTGAACTTTAGCTTGCATCCTATAGGAATCTAAATTCTCAATCATTAGATCAAACCTACGACAATTCTTCTCGTCATGTCCCACCGATCGATAAAATGTGCAGAAAGGTTGCTTGAGCTACAGAATATGTTTACCAATCCTAAGGAAATTTTTTTTCGTCTGCAGTCGATTTTCTTGAGAAATTTCACACCATAGTGTGGGAACTTCACTAGGCCCTACCCCACTCTTAATAATACTTGGTCCTCTAGCTGCTAGATAGTTATTATAGAGGAAATTGATCCTTGTGATGCCCTTCAACTTTACAACGTGTGCACCATACTTCTATCCACACATCATTTCCTTTCTCTTGTCACAAAATTTGTATCTCTAAGTGTAATGTAGCTAACTGGATTTGGATTTTTAGAGCCCTAACCTGTGTGGCCGGTACATGTGAGGCTTCTAACTTCATGGTAATCATCACAACTTCAGTCTGTGTCACAATCTTCTGCTAGTTTGAGGATTGGTGTATATGTGGCAGCAGCATGGAAATGAACCATTATTCGTGGTGTGTGTCCTCGATAGTAAATCCTCCATCCCTGATGGTTCGATTCAACCATTGATCTACCTCCCATACATATTCATTCACTTCTTGGTGGATCTCCTTTTATTCAATCATGCATTGGTCATATGATTTTGGTTTTATGAACCGCTCCTTCCACATGGATTTAAGCTCATCAATTGTTACATTAGGGTTTGTTGCCATATGCCTTATGTACCAATCCAAGGCGCATTCTTGAAATGTAGTAGCAAGCTGTGCTTTCTTAACATTATCATTATTGATATGTTGTTTTGTCCATACAACATCTATGACAGACCAGAATTTTTCAACATCTTCATTTCCAAGACCCCTGAAATTACACAACTTTATGGAAGTAGCCATATCAACTTCTGGTGGTGGAGGTGGAGGTGGAGTAGATTTCTTTTTAGTGTGAGATGAATTTGGAAGTGGAGTTGATGGGATCTGAACTATGATCAAGTTCTCTTCTTATGAGTTGATATATTCACCAGAGTTACTTGTTTCAGACTCCTCGTTGTTGTCAAATTTACCTTTGACGGGGTTGTAGATAGAATATCCTTCTAGGTCTACTCTGTAGTTTTTCCCGCTGCACATAGTACTACCATGACCTCTGCACGTGGATCTAGATGAGCCTTTTTGGGACATTCACTCCATGTGGTTGCATATAGTACCCTTATCACATAAAAGAATTTTAATACATAGTTTCAATGAGCACAAAATATTACCTCTAGGGCCTTTAAAAAATATTCTTTTGGCTTCATAATACGACAAAAAAGTATCAATAGAAAATTAATTCACAAACCCACTCAGAATGATATCAATCCAATAATATAATGCGTGGGTAATTTTACTGCTAGATTTCTCCAACTGCTAAACCAACTCAAGAGTCCACCTAGTGATTGCATCATCCTTTACATAGGTATAAAACTCAGCAAGCCAAGATAACCACTCTTTTAATTTTTTTGCAAAGAAAGTAAACAAAATTTTTTGGATCTCTGTATAGATATATCATTGCTCCCCATTTTCAACAAACAAATTAGGGGTTCAATTTTCTTGGATTGAAAATTTTTGCACCTTCTTATCATGCCAATCTTGTAGTTCATTCTTCATCGAATGCCACATCAAAATTCCCTTAAAAAAATCCCAGTCCTAGAAATTGAACTATTTTTTGGCTTGAGGGTTCCTAACCCGAGTTCAGAGTGTTCTGTGCAACCAAAAAAACCCTACAACTACTAGCCCTTTCAATAGTGATTTTCTTGTGCAGACCAAAGTCTCAGGAAAAGTAGTATGGGGGGGGGGGGTGTTGGAACTAGGTTTCTGCACCCCGAGGGAGATTATGATGTGGATATTAACCCTAATTATCTGATCTAATGCTTATCATCCTATGTGAGACTACACAGAAACCCAAATCTAATTGTAGATAAAACCGTTAACAGAGATGTGTAAAACAGATTATTATACTTCATTCAGATCTAGCTTATCTAAGTTGAAATAACACTTGCGTAATGACATAGATAAGACTTGTGTAAAAGCTCTAACACAGATGCAACCCTCATGAAAATACAAATATCTTTAACATATACTTAACTTAGATAAACTCCCATTCAAATAAGAATAAAAACATATATATAACTCACAACAATCAACAGATAATTAAACCAACATATTCATGCATAAACACAACAATCAAAATGGAACATAATTCACCAAATCCTGTTCTTTATTACTAGATCTTCAATTCAGCACAATCCTTTCCGCATGCACACACAACAGCAAGGTCCTTGCACGTAGCTCAGGACTAGGTTTCTGCACACACAACCAACACGAGCCTTTCTACCCACACTTACCCAAAACTCAGACCAAAACCTTAATCATAAGAAAAAATGTCATGTATGGCTTGAATTCCCTTGCTCGACTCAACTCTTACATATTTATATGACTCATACGCATATCATGGTCTCAAACCATGGTTTCCCTTTTCACCCATTACAATTATTAAGGATCTTTGACCCACCCCAAATACCATTGAATTCTGCACGTATTCACGAAATTTACCCAAAATTATACCCAAAAATTGACCGAAGGGGACCCTATCCAAAAAATATCACATCATGGAGATACAACAGATGATCAGCTACAACAAATGATAATCCAAACACTTTTTTAAAAATATAATCAAGAAACAACAACCTTCATGCCTAATGAAAGAGAAGAAGTCCTATAAAAAGGCACTTAAACAATCCAAATAAAAACTGTTGAACAAGATATATATGGACCATATACGACAAGCGCACATGAAGCCTAGACTGTATAAATGCAAACACATAAAATTCAGACTAATATGAAGGGTCTTTCAAGGGCTAAAAGACTTATCCACAAGCACAACATTCTTGGTAAGGATTGGTCACATGCACATGCTTGCCAGCTAGTGGCTAAGGGTCCCTAGTA
Source organism: Pinus albicaulis (assembly GCA_034641835.2). Lineage (NCBI taxonomy): Eukaryota > Viridiplantae > Streptophyta > Pinopsida > Pinales > Pinaceae > Pinus > Pinus albicaulis. Next base: position 526,158,640 of record CM076573.1, on the reverse strand, counting down.
GCAGGCACAAGCCTATAAGGTAGTGGCTAGGGATAAAACTTAGAACTTCCATATAAAATCATGCAATGGCTAAGAGGAAAGAAAAAAAAAAGGTAATAGAACCTAAAAATAACTGAAAGAATTTGAATTTTTTTGAGAAAACTCAAAAAATCATAAAAGAGAGAATCTGATCAAGATCAGATGCAAAGTAGACACCACGTGAGTGTGCTATCATTGAAAAAACTAGTTCGGTTTCATTATAAATTTCAAGGATTTATTTCTCCATTCTCTAGTGTTTCATTATATCACCAGAAAAATAGAGACACAACTAATAAGACAAAAGAAATCCAATCCCTTATGATCATCAAGAAGAATGGAATCAATTTTACACTTTGAGGAAGAGAAATGGCACCTTTCCTCCTCACATATTTGGGATCGATCTTGAGTTTGTGAAAGAATCCGATTATATATCCAAACATAAAGTGAAAAAATGGCCAATAAGTAGACATTCAAATCCCAAACCAATGCTCAAACATGCAACAATTAAACAGTTCCAGATGTTATAAAGGAAAGAGCGTGCTCCTACCCCCTTTGCAAGTTGGTGAAGGATTCTAAATTTGTGTTCTAATCAATGCACTCCACTCAAGCTATCTTCTTCATCTACACTCGATCTCAAAACCTACACACAACCACAAACACTCGAGGATTACAAGTGAACTTCTGCAGAAGATCGTCAGCTCAAATCATCATAGAATCGATATATGTAGTTGATGCAAACATGTAAATAAAAGGAAGGAACATAAATTTATATTAACCATGAATCAAATGGTATGATTATACCTGCAAGCATAATATATCCTCTCCAAAATCTGGAAGAGTCTCCCCCTCTCTAACCAATATGACCTCAACACAAAGTATGCCTCTTAATCTATAAATCAAGGTAGCAGCATCTTGATATAATTCCTACTCTCTCCTCTCCCTTTCCTCTTGGAGATATTATATAGGTTCATTCTATACTTTAGGAGAATGTAAATAGACACTTAGGGGCTTGAGAAGTTAGTAAGCTTCTACAATAATGGACCCCTAGCCAACTCATACACAAGTGGGTCAAGTTGATCTTCTTGGGAATGACAAAATCTAGAAACATTTTTCACAATTATGATATTTTTCTAAATTATCTCAATTATAAAATAATTATTATCTAATAATCATAATTTCGGAAAAATAATTATGAGAAAATTATCAATTATGTAATTTCACCTCTTTTAACATGGGATAAATCTCACATAAGAAAAATAAAAGGTGGAATGATGATGCATTTTAGCCAACAACTAAGGTAAGTTGAACTTGGGTTTCTCTCATATAATGGAGTGGAAAATAGGGGTATAACACAATTGATGTCAAAAGGGGAGATAATTTAGGTGGACGAATATTAAATTTAGAGTTTCATCCTCAAATGTTGGATATCAACTTGATATTGACATCAATGCCAAAGGGAGGGATTGTTGGCATTGATGTCGATAAGGTGATCGTGATACTTGTCATATGCTTATGTTAGTATGATGATGATGAGTGCTAAGTGTTTGGTTGTTGCAATGTTCAACTGCTCGTTTTTTTGGTTGGCATTGATGTAAACTTGGTTGTGGCATGATTTAGTGGAGGCGATTTGAGGGTTGATTAGAGATGGATTCAGGGAATGGTATTATTGCTTCTCATAGGTTGATGATGTTTCTATATATATTGGGGCCACATATGTTATAGGTTCCTCTATATATGTTGGAGGTAGTTGTATGAATTGATGTTGTTGATGCAGGTGTTGGAATTGCTACTACAAGTGTTGGATATGATTCTACATGTGTTGGAAGCATTGGCATTACTACATGTGTTGGAGATGTTTCTACAAGTGTTGGAGACTATTTTATGGTTGGTTTCTACTGCTACAAGTTATAGAGATGTTTCTACAGGTGTTTTATGTGTTTGGGCAAGTTGTTATTATTTCTTGAGGAGCGGGAGGTGTTGGCATTGATGAGGAGTTTGGAAGACTAGGGTAACCATGTCATTTATTTTCTGCAGAGGTTATTGGGCTATGTCATAAGTTACAAAATTTTCATAGAGGTTTGGAGGTGTTTTTTGGAGTTGACGAAGGTTTCTAAGAAGTTTGGCAGAGATCTGGCCTAGATTGGTTTGAGTTTTATTATCCTTTGTCAAATTTGCATGGAGACAATAATTTTAATGAAAATGATAGACCACAGTCTTTGGGAAGTAGGCCTATGCATGAATCTAGTCAATATTAGTTACTGTTGTGCATGTGACTATTTCCTAAAGCGTGTTTTTTTTCTGCATTCCTCGCGCACAGTGGGTGTTATTTTTTTTTCCGCCTTGTATTGTTCGAGACTCGTCATGTAAAGGTCTAAAAAAGGTTAATGAGCTTCTAGAATGTGATTACAATTGAAAATATCCTCCATGAAGTGGAGTTAGTGGCTTGATCAAGACAATGAGCTAAATTTAGATCAAATCAAGCATATCAACAAAGTTTATGGAACTTAGTAGTTCTTGGTAATTATTTATTTGAACACCTCAGTTCAACCATATATTGGAGGAATATCAATGATAGTATGGTTGATTCTATTGGTACGTTGAGTGACTGTGAGAGTGGAGAAGAGTTTTCAAGCTGTAAGAGTTGTATGATGCATAATTTTTGAGGAAGTTTACAGGTGTTGCAGTAATTAGCTGAATAATGTTTTAGCTAGTATTTTGTGTAGAAAATGAGGAGGTGAAATAGAGTTTGATTGTAGGAGTATGGACAATGTTTTCACCTAACATGTTCTCTAGTTTATTGTTTGAGTGCAAAATTTAGTTGTGAGCATTTTTACTTGTTTCAGAGAGGGTTTTAGCCGATGAGTTGATAATATTATTTTATGCTGTGTTGGTGAGATTGTGTTGCAGTTGTGATGTGGATTTGGTTTTTGATTGTGTTCCTTGATGATACATTCTTGTAGTGCTCATGTTGAGCAGTTATTGATTCCAGTATGAAAATGTATGAAACGATAATCACATACATGAGTGGAGTTGGAGGACTCCGATGAATTCAATATAAGTGAGTATTTTTCTCAATCCAATGGTAGTTGGATAATTTGGAAGAAACTGGGCGAGGTTCGTTGGTCATGGTGGCTTCTAGCAGATATTATTCTATAGCGTCATTTGATAGTTTAGAAGTAATAGGGAGACTATCATTTGGTTTGGTGACTTCCTGTGGATGGTATTATATAGATATGCATGAGAAAGAGATATCCATTTGATAGTAGCCATTTTTAACTCTATGTAAAGAATTTTCTTAGAATAATGAATATTTGAACATCACAACAACAATGAGTGGTTTTATTCCCTGAAGAGGGTTTTCCACCAGAAATATTTGTGTCTTTTATGTTTAATTCTTTCATGGTTTCATGTTTTTGTTTTATTTTTTTAATGTCTAGTATTTAATGATAAAAAATACTCTTTTAAGGTTTACTTATGTAGCAGTCCTAGGTCAAAATTTTATATTTTCAAGTCATTTTTCAAATAAATTTTTGTTCCCTGGATATGTCTAGGTCGTAAAAGGTACTCCCTATAGTACATTCATGGTCATTTTCATTTCATGAGTCATGTCCTCCATTATCCTCTAGAGTCTTAGGCCATCCACCATGCTTTCACCTAGGTCAGTGTCTAGGTGTATTTTATTTCGCCACCATAAATGTCCAAATTATGTCATAAAGGAGGAGAAGAATAGTCATTTCCATCATACAAGTTATCTTCAAACAAGATTTAGAATATATATGAAAATAAAGTAAGACAATTTTTCTTCTTTCAAAATCTTGTTACATTCTCAAATTTTTCAAAAAAGGAAAACTTTTTCTCAAAAGGTCATGATTTCACTAGAGGAAAAAAAAGGGTGTTTTATAATGTTATAAGGGGAAAAAGTGGTTTCTTCCACTAATTTTATCCTCTCTTGTTTGATAGAGCTCCTCTCTCACCTTCTGAACACTCTACCATTTCCAAAGGTGGAAGAAAACCAAAGAAAATTGCAAGCAAACTCATTCTGCTACACTTCTAGAGGAAACACGACGTTTTTGGGAAGTAGCACGACGTTTCTAGGAGGCAACGCTATGCTTCTGCCACTTTGCTACTTTTCTGCGAAAGGCACTACGATTTTGGTTTTAGTCTTCCAAATCAGCTACTAAAGCCTCAAAACAAGTGTTCAAAGCTTCTAAAGCCTCAAAAATCAGTAAGTAAACACTGTTAATGCCCTTTTCAAGTTAATTCATCAGTGTATGAGTGATATCTCTCCTTACAGTTTTTCTCCACTACGTTTTAGGGCCTTCCATTTTTTATTGGTTTTAGTCATTAAAAACCCTTATCCCACCATATAAAAGCTTCAATTATTCTCCATAGACCCTACCCTAACATCCCTATCACTCAGATACCTCTGTACCATTGTTTCCATCAAAACCCTAATTTCCCACTACATTTCCCCAAGAAAAATAAAAAGTACTTGTGTTCTCACATTTTGGTCCACCTCCCCATAGCTATTTCAAGAAATTGCACTTGTAACCTCAAGCTAAAAAGTCACCCTACCTACTCAATTTCTTTTGGAATTTTACTTATCTTTATTACACCTCATCACAGCCCCTAAAGTCACCCTATCCCTATCCCTTGTTTTCCCAAAATTCATTGTCCGAACCCACTCCATCTAGATAGGGTTTCATATTGTTCACAAGCACTATGCAGAGTGAAAATAAGGTTCAAAAGGGAGGCCACCATTCCAGGTTTGATCCATCCACTTTGCAAGAACTCAATGCCTCCACTTATTCCAAGAGATGTTTTAAAAATAGTGGATGTTTGAGGTTTTGTGAGAGAATCATGGAGATAGGTTGTCATGCTCAATTGACGAGAAGTTTTTCCACTAAATTCAATAGAGACAAGGAAATCATAGTAGGCATTGAATTCACTCTATCAATAGATGCCATCACTTCAGCAACAGGTATTCTAGATGAAGCAGAAGTCTGGTTCAAAGGCATGGAATTGGACCTTGAGAACTACCCAATGTTAATAAAACCTCTTTGTAGAGATAAACCTAAACATGTTTTCCCTTTCATGAATTTAATTGAAAAACATGCCCCATTAATGAAGCTAATCATGAAATATTTTACATGCGAAGGGAGATTTTCAAGATTGTACCAATACCATGTCAGGTTACTAATGCACTTCACAGCCACCAAATCACTCAATTTGTCTAACTATTTATTCAGAAGTTTGGTCAAGATGGTGGAAAATGTACAAAGAAAAGATAAAAATAATAATCCTAGTCTATTCCACCATGGTTTGGTCAAGCTTGCTTTTTTGCACCTGTTGGTGTCCCGTGTTTTGATAGTTTGGCAAATCAAAAGACAAGGCAACATCAGAACCAATATTTAGAGTCCCAGGAGCTAGTCCTCTAGTTCTTAGAGAGGGATCTCTCGAATGTTTGTTTGCAAAGGTGTATCTTGTGTGCTTAGAATATAGATTTTAGACTAGTTATTAAGTGCAGGTGTTTGTTTGTTTGTTTGGTTGAATTGATACATCAGAACATGAAAGGTCTAGGAAATATATATAGATTGGAGAAACATATGGTTCATTGGGAAATGGAGTCAAGAAGAGGTCACGAAGAGGTCATAACACACTCATTAATGGATATGGGATATCAGAGGGAAAATCTAACTTGGCCACAGGATCCTTTGGTTTTTTGGAATGAGATGGACATCAATGATTTGGAAAGAGAAGTTTAATTCTCAAACAAAGGGAATTTGAAAACACAACTTGAACAATAAAGAGCTATTTGGTAGACAAGGCTAACCATAAATTCTAAAAATCACACCTTTAAGCAAATAATGATTTCAAAATTACTTTTAAAATGAAATCTAATATTTGGGGAACACCCTATTTCCTCAAAGATTTTATTTCAAATGACTTAGAAAACATGAAAGATTCACTGATAATTGCAGTCATAGAAGAAGGAACACGTAACACATCTATTATTACAACTATAAAGACCTTTAAGACAACTGTTTAAGTAAGGACAAAGGGCAAGATCAAAACAGACCTCTTTGGCTTTATGTACACAGAAATACTTCAAAGGGAGACTTCAATAACAACCTTTTAAGTGGCAGCAGACAAGCAGGGAGAACCATAAATCATGCTAAAACCATCTTATTCAAACTGTCATAGAAATAAACAAGCATGAGGACTAAAGAGAGAGATTAAAGACTCTAAAATACCTCAGCAGAAGAAAACATAAAACAGTGAAGGATGAACAGGTCTAAGGTGCTTCCAGGAGTCATTTCTTAGCCTAAAAATTTCAACCTACTGTAGTAAGAAATTGTGGAATAGAATGAAAACAGGAGAAAACATTAAACAGTTCAGAATACTTCACCAATAGCCAAGCTAATGGATCCAATGATAGAGCCTTCTCAGGAACAAACATGCAACAACATCATCAAGGCTTCCAAGACTTCAACTTGTTCTTCAACTTCAACAGACTATGTATTATTTCAAAGAGTTTCAATATTACAACTAGTGATCAACCAACCAACCAACCAACCAAAAACTTTTGTTCTTCTACAGAAGTATTTATAGAAGAAAGAGGAGGTGAGATCTGATAAAATATCTCCCAAGGCAATTAATACAGAGTAATGAGTTCTCATCCTTTGAGGGGCTCGATGGAGAAGCGTACAAACATTCTGTCTGTATTAACTATTTTACACTAAGATTAAGCTTGGTAGGAGCTTTTGTTTGACTTTTGAGGCTCTGTGTCATATTGTAATAACTTTGCTGATATTTTTTGCATTAAATTATTTTAGCAAAATTAACTGTTCGACTACGTTGAGGAAAATATCTTCATTTGATCAATAACTTTGGCCTCTATTTGAATGCTTTGAGGCACAGGTGGCTCTTTGGTAGATGAGAGGAATCAATTTGCCTCAAATGTGGCAGTGGAGGCCTTTCTGTCTGTAGATCTTTATGATTTCATTTAATTCTGATTTAATTTGGAGGGTTAGGATTTTGATAATCAATCTTAGCCGTAATCCCCAAATTTGTCTTCAATATTCTATTCTACTGTGATCTGTCTTCAACACTGATACTCTTTTAATTGTGATTTAAAATCATAGTGTCTTGTTGATGTGTAGGCCGCGCAGGGCTCGTATGGCATCAATGCCTCATGAAGCATTGACAAGACGCGGAATGTTGAACCTGTGAATAGCTTCCCTTTGATGAATCAAAGGTACAGGAATCGTCATTCCCAGCCCTTTGGCTTTTATATAATGGAAAACCCATCAAACACCTGAAAAATGCAAAAATATTAATAAAATCTTGCGTTTTTTGGGAAAAACTGCTTCAGAGGACGTGGGAAAAGAGCAGGACCGTCGGATGGCATCATCCAATGGTTGGGATTCATTAGGGGTGATCAAAGGAGAGTGGAGGAAGAGAATATATCAGAACCGTTTATCGCGCGGAGATCAACGGTGGGGATTAATCATTGGAATCCTCTTGGAGGAAGGCAGAAGGCGATGAAATAATGCGGGAACGATCTGGGACCATCTGATCTGGACACGTGGACGACCCAGATCCAATCGAAGGATCGCAATCGATAGGGAAAGAGGGAGGGTGTAACAAAAATTGCTGTTGCAATTGTGTGATTGGGGTGGGTGATGCGATTGAGCGATGATCATTGATCTGAGGATCAGATCAATGGTGGGGAATGAATCAGAGGGATGGCCGATCGGGGGAAACAAACAAACGCGCCCGATGAAACTTGCGATGTGATTGAGCACTGACCGTTGATCTGCAGATCAGATCGACGACGGAGATTGAATCGGGAATCGACGATCAGAGGGGGCATTATGTTAAATGCGCTCAATGAAAATGTTGCAATGTTGCACGGGTCATTTGATCGGCTTACGATCAATGGAGGGGATTGATTTTAAAGCGAACCGACAGAAAAACCTTCATAATATTTTGAAAAATCCAAATTTTTAAATTAAACAAAGGTTTTATGGTATGGGCGGGGTATATATATAATATGGTTAGGCGCCCGTCTATGGGGCCTTTAGTTATATTGAACAATAATAGGCCCGAGGCGTTATATAACAAAGGGCCAATCACAATCAGGCCTTTGGGCTTTTCAATCTATCCATTGTGGATTACTTCCGATGTGATAAGAACTTGGTGGGCATAGTGCCTAGTTTGTAGGGCGTGGGCATGTGGGGGAAGTGGTTTAAGACTTAGCCCAAGGGGACTTAAGTCCTTAGTAATAAAAACTTGTTTTTTATGAATTTTTTCAGAGTTTTCAATGGATTTTGGGGTTTCGGAATAGTTTAAAAATGATTTTTAAACTATGGAAAATGATTTTCATAAATGGAAGAAGAGGAATCATGAAAATAGAGGAGTTTTTATGGAGAAAAAGGGGAGAAAAATGCAGGTTAGTTTTGAGTGGAGGAAGGGAAAAAATGATGATTTAAAGTAGTTTCTACTCATGAAATCAGCATAATTTCTGAGTATAAAATGGAAACAGCAATGAATATTTTGGACAGAGGTATGAGGTTTTCAAGAGTCTTCTAAAGATAACATTTTTTAGCAATAAAACTTGTTTCTTGAATGCTCAAAAATGATTTAGCCAACATTTTATATAACAAATTTTATAGCTGGCTAACAGCACCAATTCTCAACAAACAATACGACTTGGGAAGCTTTCATGGAGAAAGTAGCCTCAACGCCTACTACTAGTCCACCTATTGTTCATAGCACAACATCAACACAACCAAAGGAGGTTGGCTCTTCAAGCAGGAAAACAGAGATTTCGAAATCACCTAGGGTCGAGATCACTCAAACCTATGAGAAGGGTAAGAGGATGATTTTTTCTCCTAAGACCATCAAAGGTGTACTTGCACCTAAAGCTACACTTGAGAAAAGACAAACAGTAGAGCAACCACCTAGTCATGATGGTGAGTCACCTTTGTAGAAACATGATGAATAATCACCCCTACAGGTTGACATGGAAGATAATGTGAAGGATAAGTCAGCTGAGGAAATAATAAAGGAAAAAAATGAAGAGATAGCACAGTTGAGGGAGATTTTGTCAATGATAAATTTTGAGATCACCTTCCTACAATAAGAAAATCTATATTTAAAAGTGAAACTAGTCCTCAAGACAAGACAAAGGTGGAAATTGAGGCATATAAAGGAAAAGGTAAAGAACCAGTAGATGATGATAAGTTGGAGGATATAAAAGTTGAAACAAAATCAAGGAGACCAAGGACAAGAGGTCTCAAGAGGGCGCTTCAGAAAGAAAGAGAATTAGCTCCTAAATCAGGTTGGAAAAATTTTGATGAATTAATTATTGATGAAATAAATCAGGATAAAGAGAATTGGATTGGAAAGGTGAATGGAAATCTCAAGAAGCTTCTGAAGAAATCCAAAAATAAAAATGACCTCCAGAGACATATGGCAAATCACTATTGTGCCAAAAACAAAATCTTCGAAATCAGGCTCAAGCAAATGAATAAAAAGCTTAAGGAGGCCGAAATGAAGCTGAAGGAGAAGGATAGCTTATAACAACTTGTTGAGGCATCCTTGGTTGTTTATCCTATCATAAAAATGTGCCATAAAACAAATTTTGACAAATTTTGAGCATATTGGGTATTTTTGGTGATTTTTGGAAAATTCAGGAAATTTGGTCTCCATAGAAGTGTCACAGAGCAGCGCAACACTTTATCTTAGGGAACTAAAATGAAGAATGGATTACATGGTTGAATTCCATTTCACTTTCACATTATATATCAGGTCTTGGTTTCTCATGACACCCTTTGGTTGTGGAGAAAAAGGCAAAAAGCTACCTCTTTTTCATGTTTCTGCTAGTGTTTTTGACCAGGTGAAACGCTTCATGAGGAGTTTGAGAAAATGAATTTTTCGAGGTATTCTTGTGGGGTTTTCACAATTTTGAAGGTGAATTGGAAAGTAGACACATAGGGATACTCATCCCAACCTTCAAAATTGAAATTGGATGCTTTAAACTGGGTCAAAATCACCTTTGAACAAGCACAACGCTTCTACCAGACAGGCGTCACACTTCTGCTAAAGGTGCTACATTTCTGCATTGGATTCCCTTCAGACAACTGTCAAGCTAGGAAAACTTCAAAATTCAATGATAATGTATTCCATGAGGTTTAATTTGAGTATTTGATTTTTTTTTTCCTCTTATGACGAGGAAACTTGTAATTAAATGAATGAGACATACACTCCTAGTCTTTAGCTAAAATTTAGGGAATAGTTTCTAACTTCCCTATATTTTAAGAAGTGACTCATCTGATGTAATTATGATTATTTTTGGATAGGATTTATACCCTATGAGGTTTCATGTATCTTATTTTTCTATATTTAGTCCAACTGAATCCATTTTAAGGGTTGGATATTTGTTATTTGGAGTGGAGCTAGTGTACAAGCTTTTTCTGAATGAAATCAAAGACAATGTTGCACACATAATGATGATACTCCAGTGATATGAATTTGAGAATTTTCTTTTCTCTGTAATCATATAATTTACAATTTTATGTTATCCATATTTCACATATATGCTTATTTATGTTAATATTATTAGTTTATAGACAAAAATCATGCTTTCCATCCTCTGTTTTTATAAGATTTATATGAACATGTCTCTACTCTTCTGATGAATGAATTCATTGAAATGCTCATTCTGATTCTCTCTCAGTTCAACCTATACACAATGAAAAATTAAGAATGCTTCTAAGCTTACCTACATGGCCTCATCCTTGCCTCTGCAATCTAACCTTGGAAATCTATCCTAAACCCTAGACCTAGTTCCCTAACTGTCATTCCTATCGAGAAAAACTTCAAACAAATAAAAACCCTAATATACTCAGCATCATAACTAGCCTAAGATCAATATATTCAGTCATCTCATTGGCTACAAAGTGACATTGAGAGAGACCTCTCTGGTTGTGGTAGGGATAACTACCTCACCTAAAGGTTCGTTTGTGGTTACCTTCCTTCAGCTCCATTCTCAGCCTTGGGAAGTGGGGGGGGCGTGATAACAGATGTTATGATCTATGCCTTTGTGGTACAGTTTACACATGATTAAAGAATAATAATTTCAGAAAAATTTATTAGTTCCTTCACTACTCATTCACCCGCCCCCCCAGTAGTGATCTGGTTTCCAAAAATCCATAATGGCCTTCATGAGTTATGAATGTTTCTTTTGGAATGTTTTATTTCTTCATTCTAATTTGATGATATCCAGAATGAAGATCCAACTTCGTGAAGTAAATTTCTCCATGTAATTCATCCAACAATTCATCAATTATAGAAATGAGAAATTTATCTTTAATAGTGAGCTTATTTAGATCTCTATAATCTGGACAAATACATGATCATCCATCTATTGGAATTATGGTGTTTATGGTTGCAATTAGATGTTGTTAGCATTGGTTTCATGGTTGATTTTTTGGCATTCTGAGGATGATATTGAGGTGCTACATTGTGTTGCAAAGGTGTTGTTAATGTCATTCTGTACAACCTATCACCAGTGAGCAAATGGAATCTTATCATGTCTTGTTAGGTTCTCAAAGTCAATTTTTTGTCATTTAATTAGGTTTTTTAGTAAAAAATTTGTTACTAGGTAGTGTGTCTAGGGCTATTTACACTTCTTTCAAAACTTTTACATTCTGGTCCTTGTCATCACTCAATTTAGTGTATCATAATTGAAAGTTCATCATCATCACTTCAGTCATTGCCATCATGATTTCAATCATTTCAGTTTCTCCATTAGGTCATTAGGGTTTCAAGGTCATGAAATCTATCATTCCATGCATAAAATACGAAAAATGAAGGAGTGGTGATAGGTAAATTTGTTCAACAAAGTTTGATTTCAAAATGTAATTCATGTTTCAATATGTAATAAGTTTATCATGTTCCTAAAGTTGCATACATAGTGTCAAAGTTACAAGTTTATAAAGTAAAGAGAAAGGACATGTAGTGGGCCATCCCAATACCATGAAGAAAAGTGACCAATAAAAGCTATAAAGAGACCAATTCAACTCATTTTTTCATTCACCTCATCCAATAGGAGCTCTCATCCATAACCAAGTACAATTTAGAAATTTCAAGAAAAAACACTCTAAATTTGGTGCCAAAAGCAACCATCATGCGCTTTCAGCCTTCCACGCTACTCTTTCCTCAAAAGGCTTTATTTTCTATCCTAGAGGCATAAAATAAATTTCTCAAGGATTTTGGAGGTTTTCAATGTGTCTATAATTTTTTTAAAAGTAAGGTTCATTCAACAAACTCCTCCTTGCAACTCAATTTCATAATTTTAGTATGAAAGCCCTCCATTGGCCTCTATACTGTGCGTTAGTGGTGAGCCCTATTTTTCAAAGTTTGTAAGGTAAATTCACTTTTCCCTATATTTCTTTACCTCCCTCACACTCAAAATCATCTCCCATAGACTTAAAATCCCTTCATTACCCATTCCTAATTCCCAAACCCTAAACCCTAGCCCAATTCTTCCATTTTGGGTAGTTATCCTAGCTATCACTGTGTTATAATTTCATAGCTCATTTCCCTTGCTTGTTTCACTCAATTTTATTTTCTAAAGTTCCCTAAGACCCCTTACCATCACCATAAATTTTCCCACTCTCATATCCCATCCCTAAACCACTTATTTTATCCCTTTCCCCTTCCCTTGTTTTTTCAGACTAGGGTTTTTCCCCTTGCAAACAACCAAATGGAGGAGAATAGATATTATAAAAAACGGAGGTCAGGTGATAATAAATGAGCCCCTAAACACCCTTGAAATGATGTATACACCATTTTCCAAGAATTTGTTTCAAGCAGTGGAGTGTTTTCCTTTTAATAAATTAGTTGAGAAATTCAAATACAATGCCACATTGACCAAGTTGTTTGCCACTCAAATCAAAAGGGACAAAGTAACAATTACAGGGGTTGATTTCACTATATCAGCTGGTATAGTATCCAAGGCCATAGGCATGCCCAAACATGGTGTAAAATGGTTTAAGAAACAATATCTATCCCTTCATAATTATTAGCCCCATCTCAGAAGACATCATCAACAACACACGAAGAAGATTTTTCCTGATGGGCACCTCTGTAATATTCCCAAATTTTCACATGATATTTGGAATATTAGAGTTCTTAATAAAATTAATTAATTAAGTAAATAAAATGGTGGAGGGACCCATAATCCTCAAATTTGAATAAAATCCACTTTTTATGTGTGTATGTGGATATTCTAGATCTAGATCTAAAATCATGGTGTAGTGGAGGAGCTCCATTAATAGGGATCATGTCTCATTTATGAGATAGATAGTGGGGGATGAAACAGTCAAATAAGATCATGGATCTTAAATGAAAAATCATGAGGATCTTTGATAAGGTCAACTGAGATCATAGTGCATTCAAAGAAGATCATAAAGCACTTATGATAAAATAGTGGAAGAAGTGATGCATTTAATGCACACATGATGGAGAGGGTGATTGCCCCATATGAACATGATGGAGGACATGGATAAATAGCGTAGTCAACCATGGAGACTTATGTACACGTGCACAACACATTTTTTGAGTGGGCCTAGGCTATGGAAGGCTCATATCTATATAATGAAGGTGAAGGCACAAGGTAAGGCATGATTTGGATTATTCATTTCTTGATCTATTTAGATATAGATTTTTCCTAGGACATTTCTATGCAGGCTTGGGTTGTTTAGCAGAGTTTTCAGTTTTGTTTAGCACAGGGTGTTCCTAAGCGGGAATCCCACCTCTTTCTTTGAGTGATATCTAAGGAAGATGATTGTACTATATTCCTTATCAGGAATTGGTGCCATCTTCAGGAGGTTGTTTCTAGCATTCAGCTAGGAAACTGGTGGAGGATTCATCCTAACACTTTGTTCTTCACATTCAGTCTTCCAGGAGAAAAAAATCTAGTTCCGGCATTGAGGCCATTGTGTTTTACCTCCATGCACTAGCAGTCCCTCAAAGGATTGCACAGTCCAGTCCTGTAAATCTATTGGAGGAAGGAAGTTTCTAGTATTTCAGCTAGAAATCTTGTGAGGGATCATCTCCTCACATTGGATCTATTGTTTCCATCACTCAGGAGCTGATTTGAAACATCTAGCAGTAGGCTAATGAGCCTCCCTCTCTCACAACGAAGTTTTCTAAAGCTTTTGTTCATGTGGAAACTATTTTCAGTGTAGGAGATTGGAGGAGCTATATCTTGAGATTTTAACCCAAGGATCTAGATAAGGGATCAACCCTTATTACATACATCTGATTGTGCATTATTGCAATCATCATATCATCAGATCTATCTTCAGATATGCATTCCCAACATCATATATGTGAATCCATAAGAGGGTGGTTTTCTTAGATTGACTGATCTGAGAAACCATTTCTAGGTTATTCTGGGAATCCATCATTGTGCCCTCATCTACATTTTCAGCATCAACGAAGCTCCCATTCTTCATAGATATGAATTTCTATCTTTCAGGCAGTTGGGGTCCCAACAAGTGCAACAGGGACAATGCATTTTACCTTCCAGAAGTTTAGTAGTTATGCAGTCCCTCTTGTGGGATCATTGCAAGGTCATTCTAGGCCATCGCTTTTGCTTGAGTGTCTCATATTTTGAGCACTGTTGTACTTGCTTTTTCACCTCCTATATAAAAAAATGGCTTAGCTATTTCTGTGCATTTTGATGTGTATTTAGATTTATTGTTTACTTTTCTTCAGTTCTTATATTGTGTTTCAATAGTACTGCATTCTCCCTTTTGGGATATTACAGTGGTATTAGAGCATGATATTTGGCTTAGCTTGTGGACACTTCATATTTTGCATCAAAAGAAGAAAAAGATAGATGAGATCTATCATGAAGGAGGATTATAATTTTTCCACTCCTCTCTTTAGATCCATGTAAGATATCTCCAAAGAGGTCAATCAAATGAAGAGGGAGAAGAAAAAGGAGGATCCAAGAAGAATATTTGATGAGGAAGGTCCAAGCACTTCCTATTAGCAAAAAGGAAAACTGAAGAATCATAGATTTCCTCATAGATCTACTATGCCCACTTTCTTTGAAGAAGGTGAGAGGTATAGAAATGAGGAAAGAAGAGAACCTGAGACTAATGAGACTCTCAGTATATATCTTGAAGAGTATACAGAACAGTCTAGAGAATTCAATGAGAGTCTAACTCTCCAAGAATTCTTCCAAATCAAAGAAGAAAGAGGATCCTATAACATCAATAGAAGAGAGAGGCACAATATATTTTATTTTCCTACATTTGATGGATATTCCTCAAGCACTGTTAAGGCTTGGAGGAAAGAGTTAGATAAATTTATCATGCTACCTCCTGTGGCTGAAAAAGAGGCTATCTAGATTGCAACACTTTATCTTTATGGTGAAGCCAATGATTTGTGGTTTGGTCACATGGAACATGCAAAGGTGACTAAATATTCGGATTTATTTCACAAGTTGAGGAAGATGTTTGATGTGAGAAAAAAAAATGTGTGTCACAAAGAAACATCTCCTAAGGAAGCAAAGGAGGATGTCAATCTTCTCACTCTGGAAAAGGAGTCACTACATTCACCACCAGCTGCAGAAGTACTTGCATCTAGAGAGGAGACACTTGAAACTTTGAAATATAGTCTTAAGCTCTTAACACATACAGTCCCATGCATGATTCAGGAGATGCATGAGGAAGAGGAGGAAGATTCCAGCGCTGGTACATTGGTAGAAGAGAAACCATGTCTCTTACCAGTAGTTGGAGACACCATTGTCCTGGTTGGAGGAATTCTTGTGTTCTGGCAAGAGGTTCCCACACATCAGTTGATCCAAGGTATGCATGAAATTTCATCACATATTGTTTCAGTAGATCTTATTGAAACTTATGGGAACATGCCATCAAGGCCCATGCATAACCAAGGGTTAGATAAAAATTCCAATTTGAAGCAACAACATATCACAGCGTAGAGGACCCTTGATCTAATCAAGGAGGGTAAGAAGAGCTATCCCAGTTCATCATTGATGAGCTACATTCAGCCCTTTGAGTTGAAGTGTGGAGTTTCAGAAGATGGGATGGGCATGATCCTATGTACAATGACTGGTTATAAGATCAACATTGTGCCTTGCTTTAAGATAGCACAAGTATTACCATGCAGATCTACAACACTGTCAATTAGTAGGAACGATAATGAAGGGGGCCCATTATTCTTGGAGCATTATGAAGGTAGCTTCACTCATGAAGCAATGGAGGTTAAGATGGTACAGGGTAGACATCTTGAGGTGAGGAATATTTTCTCCTTTCTAGATGACACTTTCTCAAGGAGCATCTCACAACTCAAATAGAAACTTTTACCTATAACAGATCCAAAACCTTATGGGTTTTGAAGGGCCTTTGGTGAAAAGAGAATCTCATTAAGGGATCTCATTGGAGGTGCACTTCAACATTTCATGGAGTGAAAAAATCTTCATCAGTTTAAGGTGGAAGGTATTCTACAAAGGGAGGATACCATGTTTATGCATAACATCATTCATCATCCACATGGGGATGAGGGGGTGAGGATGATAAGAAAGGGGTTGTATGACCACTTGCAGATATATGACATGGGCCAACAAGCTTCGTTACGTTGGTTTCCCTTGGGATATTTTTGTCACTACCCAAAGGCTCCTAATTATTTTATCCATACCTTAAAAAACACTCATGAAATGAATAAGGAGGCATGGTTGTGCTGGCTGCTCCTAGGTGAGTATGGATACCACCCAATAGCTCATGTTTTTCTGATTCATGCCTTGTGTATCAGTGATAAAATGGAGCAGAAGAAGACATATTCATTTTGGTTGAGAGATTTTGGCCATCACATGACATCTCCCATGTTTATGTGTTTGATATTGTTTGAAATATGGAATAATAATCTCATGATGTGTGATAATGAAGTTTGTTTGTATTGGTCTAAAATGACATTCCATATGTCCTTTAGTATGTTTTTGTTTCTCCATGATACACATAATGATGTAAAGAGGCAGCAAGAGATCTTGTTGCTGTGGCTTTTATTGGGGGACTTTGGTCCTACATACTCCCTTACTTTTTATGATAGTGTTGGAGGATGGCAGCAAGAGGCACTCCTCTGATGACTCTTACTTGGAGAGTATGGAAACCATAATTGGTATCTCGATGGTGTGGTGTGGCAACAGGGAGAATTGCTGTGTTGGCTACTATTGGGAGAATATGGTTTGACATCTTTGTCTACCCATATATCTCTACTTCTTATTTTGTACAATGTTGGGATGATGCTTAGATCCAACAAGGCCTACAAGGCTAAGGATGGAGGCATGAAAAGCCTCTCTTAACTTCATGTAGCATGGGATGGAGGTATACTTTGTGAGTTGGAGCTTTCCTCTTGTGGAAGGAACCATCTATATTTATGTATCTCATGTATTGTGGAGGATGTTGGACAACTTTTGGTTGTCACTTGGAGCTTCATGGTTGATGAGGGGTATCTAGCTACATAGTTAGAGATCACTCTAGACATTCTAGAGAGGAAACTGTGGTGCTGGGCATACATAACTCATTGCAGCAAATGGGGAGACCTTCCTTGTGTGGATGTCATTTGGAGGGGAACAGATTGATCTAGCATATAATTTTGCAGTTGCTTGAGGACAAGCAACATTTTGCTAGGGAGGACTGTAATATTACCAAATTTTCACATGATATTTGGAATATTAGATTTCTTAATAAAATTAATTAATTAAGTAAATAAAAGGGTGGAGGGACCCATAATCCTCAAAGAGGAATAAAATCCACTTTTTATGTGTGTATGTGGATATTCTAGATCTAGATCTAAAATCATGGAGTAGTGGAGAAGCTCCATTAATGGAGATCATGTCTCATTTATGAGATAGATTATGGAGGATAAAACAGTCAAATAAGATCATGAATCTTAAATGAAAAAACATGAGGATATTTGATAACGTCAACTGAGATCATAGTGCATTCAAAGAAGATCATAAAGCACTTATGATAAGATAGTGGAGGAAGTGATGCATTTAATGCACACATGATGGAGAGGGTGATCACCCCATATGAAAATGATGGAAGACATGGAGAAATAGCATAGTCAACCATGGAGACTTATGTCCACATGCAAAGATAACTTTTGGAGTGGGCCTAGGCTATGGAAGGCTCATATCTATATAATGAAGGTGAAGGCACAAGGAAAGGCATAACTTGGATTATTCATTTCTTGATCTGTTTAGATCTAGATTTGTATTAAGAAATTTCTATGCAGGCTTGTGTTGCTTAGCATAGTTTGTAGTGTTGTTTTGCATAGGGAGTTCCTGAGTGGGAATTCCACCTCTTTCTTTGAGTGATCTCTAAGGAAGAGGATTGTACTACATTCCTTGTTAGGAATTGGTTCCATCTTCAGGAGGTTGTTTCCAGCATTCAACAAAGAAATCAGTGGAGGATTAATACTACCACTTTTTTCTTCAAATTTATTCTTCCAGGAGCAACAGATCTAGATCATGCATTAAGGCCATTGGGTTTTGCCTTCATGTAACAACAATCCTTTCAAGGATTGCACAGTCCAGTCCCGTAGATCTATTGGAGGAAGGAAGTTTCTAATATTTCAGCTGTAAATCCTATGAGGGATCATCACCTCACATTGGATCTATTGTTTCCATCACTCAGGAGCTGATTTGACACATCTAGCAGTAAGATAATGAGCCTCCCTCTCTGACAACATGGTTTTATGAAGTTTTTCATGCATCAACTATTCTCAGTGGAGGAGATTGGAGGAGCTAGATGTTGAGCTTTTAGCCCAAGGATATAGAGAAGGGATCAACCCTTCTTGCATAGATCTGATTGTGCATCATTACAATCACCATATCATCATATCTATCTTCAGATCTGCATTCCCAACAACATGTATGTGAAGCCCTAAGAGGGTGTTTTTCTTAGATTGAAAAATCTGAGAAACGCTTTCTGGGTTATCTTAGGAATCCATCATTGAGCCCTGATATACATTTTCAAAATCATAAAAGCTCCCATTCTTCCTAGATCTGACTTTCTATCTTTTAGGAAGTTACAGTCCCAAAAATTGCAGCAGGGACAACACTGTTTACCTTCTAGCAGTTACGCAGTCCCTCTTTTGGGATCATTGCAAGGTCATTCCAGACCATCCCTTTTTCTTGAGTGTCTCATATTTTGAGCACTTTTGTACTTTATTTTTCACCTCCTATATAATAAAATGGCTCAACATTTTCTGTGCATTCTGATGTGTATATAGATTTATTGTTTACTTTTCTACAGTTCTTTTATTATGTTTTAGTATTACTACATTCTCCATTTTGGGATATTACAACCTCCTTGAGAAGTACACACCACTCATGAAGATCATCATGAATTACTTCACCTATGAGGAAATATTTTATAGACTATATGGGTATCATGTCAGACTTATGCATTTCACAGGGGTAAAGCCACTCAATTTTCCCTATTACCTCTACAGAAGTTTGGCAAAGATGGAAGAAAAGGTCCATCATAAGTAGATTAGTCTTGAAAGAAGCCTCTTCCATCATGATATGATTAATATCATTGTTTTACATCAATTTGAGAATAATAATATCTCTTGGAACACTCTCATGCATGAAGATGTCTTTTTTTCTTCTAGCAGCTAGCCTACTAGCCCCAGTTCTCCATTAGCACCATCAACACCTTCTAGACATGTAGAGGTTGGCACACCTAGTAGTGTTTCAGTGAGGAGGAATATTGAGGTCACTAAGACCTACCAGATAGGAAAAATTATTGTTTTTTTTCCTCATATTGATAAAGGGGTCAAGCCCACATTAGCCGAGCATGGATTACATTCACAGCATGATGAGGAGCGTGAATTTGACTTGGTAAACTTGGAGGCTATTCAAGAACATGAAAACCTAAAGAGGATCATCACGGACAAATATTCTCAGATCAAATAACTCCAAGACAACTTGGCAAGGGTTAATTTCATCATTTCCTTCCTAGAGCAAGAAAACAATTAGTTGAAGGCAAAACAATTGTCTTTGGAGAAAAATTAGTTTGAAGCTAGCATGCATGATGTGAAAATAAAATAAGTGGCCGATAGTGAATATTTAGATAAGCATGAAGATCAAGTGAGAATAAAGAGACCAAGGACCATGGGTCTCAAAAGATTATTGCAGAAAAGGAAAAAATCCACCAAATGAAGAACTGTGTTTTGAAGAAAGAATAGCCATGGAAATCAATGAAAACATGGATTTTTGGCTGGAGAAAGTCAATATTCACTTGGTGAAGTCCCTTTCAAAGGCCAAAAGGGATAACAAGAGACATAAACACATGGCTGACCACTATTGTGCAAGAAATCAGATTTGTAATGTCAAAGTCAAACAATTCCAAACCAAAATGAAGGAAACCCTAAAAATTCAAAAAGAGGACAGCTTGGAAATTCTTGGTGATGCTTCCTTAGTGGCATAACATACCACATAAGGCACCTTTGGACCAAATTCCAGGGGTTTTGGAGCAATTTTTTTTTGTGACATTTTGGTCAAAAATGGAAATTCAGAAAACCAGTCATACTAGCAAAAGTGTAGTGAGGAAAAATCAGCATATTTGGATTCCTTTTAACGAGTAGATCAATCTGAGTCAGGAATTTGGGCCATTTCATCCACTTTGGACGGGTAAAAAATTCCAAAAACATGCTAAAATCACCTTTCTCCCCTGTTTTTGGAGCCTTTGCTACACTTTTTGAGTATTCTTGGGAGATTGAATATTTTGAGGGCTAGGAGCCACTATTTTTAGTCTTTCATGAGCCTATCGTGTAGCAAAAATCTATATCTTTCCAATGGTACCTTCATATCCTGATTTGGACACCTGGAAGGCCTCCAAACTTTATTTTTTTTGAGCTTGCTATACTTTATTCTAGCTCACTACGCTTACTCCTGATTTCACTACACCTTCTCCAAAAATCAGTTTTCACTGAAATTTTGACCTAGTTGGACTTTTTGATTGATGTAATAGATAAATGATGATGTTGTGAGGTGTAATTGAGATGGTAAATGGTAAATAAGGGTCTATACATGCTTGTAAATGTAATTTTTGGCCAAATTTATCTATTTTCCTATCATGAGGTGAATTGGTTGACCTCCACTAGAGATTAGGTTTTTGTTGTGCTTATCATGTAATAAGCTACACAACTGATGGATTTGATCCTTGATAGAGGGGAAATGTTTTTTTGGTATATATCTATCATTTTCAGAGTCATTTTACTGGTTGGCGATCAGAGGATTGTAAGTTTTGTAGCTTGTACTTTCACTTTCATATTCATAAATCAAAGGATGCAGTTGCAACTCTTATATAGGAATTCATGTACAGTGAGTTTATGATCATGTATTTTCTATGTTATAGTATTTATTGAATTATATATAGATCCTCTTTCCATATATTATATATTCAGTGGCTTTCCTTACAATTCATAGGCAGAATTCTATTGATTTAGGCCTGTTTATATGGAAATTCCATTTTGTGTTTCATGCTTCCAGTTTAATGAATTCATGATTGAAAATGATCATTAAATACTTGTACGTTATTAGACACTCCACTATACCTAAAAAACCCTAAATCTATCATAGATATACTTATACCTTTATCCTTTATATTTTTTCATCTGTAAGCCCTTTGATACCTAGACCTAGCTATAATATTTCATCCATGATCTAGCATCAAACCCTAAATTTATCAAATCCTACCCGAGCTATCATATCTAGCCTAATATCCTTTATGTCACTGTCAATCCTTGGTTGTGATCACGTTTAGATATCCCTCTCAGCCTGGTAGGGCTAGCTACAAGGTCGAAGCGATCTATAGTTACCTTTGTCAGTCTCATTTTCAGCCTTCGGGGAATTGGTGGAGTGCTAACATGTGTTACAGGTGAATTCAGATGTGTTTCACCCTGCATGTATGTTAGAGGAGAGTAGATGAATTGTTGGAAGTCATGCCAAGAATTTTTTTTTGGCATTTATGTCAACTTGGTAGTGACAATTGGGAGACATGTTTTTCCTCTTTGCATTGATGTCAAAAGGATTAGTAGAGGTTCAGGGCCATCTGCAGGAGGTGATGAAGGTAAGAAATAAGTTGGAGGAAGTTATGAGATGAATATTTTATATTATGACCATCCTATGCCCCAAACGCACCCATGTAGGCTTGTGCATGCAATTGAAAGGCTCCAACCACATGGAAAGAAGTTTGTGCATACAGTTGCAACCCCAATTAGCCTGTTTTGTGTGTGCAATTAAACTTTCACAAAAAAAAAAATTGGATTCCTAATGCAAAATGGATGTATTTCCCAATGAAGATCAATTGAAAAAGTTCAGGAATGGTTTGAAAAATTCCTCCAATGATGTGGACACCTTTAATGGATAAGTAGTGGTGATAGTGGCTTGATTTTGTCAAATTTTTGCACCTTTCATCCCAGTCCAAAATTGTGATTCTCCCTAATGTTATATATTCTACATTTTGGAGCTATTTTAAGGTTGGTTGAGTGATATTCTTAGTTAGAGAAGGAAACATTGTGTAAGTATGCTTCAGACTCTTTTGTGAGAAGGATGCTTCATTGTATGTGTTGGGTGATTTAATGGTTTGTTAAATACCTGTCATTTAATTGTTGACCCGAGGTTTCGTAAACTGATGAGGTATACATGTACTATATGTACTAGGTGATTATTTATCAGATTTGATTAATAGAAATGAAATTAACAATAATTACAAAACAAATTAAATCAATCTAATTCGAAGTAGATCAAATCAAACATAGAGAAATTGAAATCATGCTTGCATAAAATAAATCGCACTTGCATGAAATTGAACTCACGATTGAAAAATTGAAATCACACCACACTTGCATAAATCAAATCACACCATATTTGCATAAATGAAATTAATCCACACTTGCATAATTTAAATCACATCACTCTTTCATAATTTAAATCACACCTGCTAAAAGGAAAAGAACACTTTCATAAAATAAAAACACACTTGATGAAAAGAAATGAAATAACAAAAATATGCTTTGTTACCAATATGTACAAAGGTATGAAAACTGGGGTGGATGGGGGGGGCCCTCCATTCCTCAACAAGCACACCGAACAACTATCACATCTTGGAGATCAAAGTGGTAGTATGTGTTTCATAAAATTATTACAATATATTATAGTAATGATTTCTCCTCTCTTTACAAATCACATCTTGAATGGAACTTGGAACCTCCAACTATCAACTAGCCACTAGCTACCTCTAATCTCTAACAACTAACAATTTACAACCAACCATTTATAACCCTTTGTATGAAGGGTGCACTCCTATTTATACAAAAACTAAAGATAACTATAGATCCTAAAATATCTCCTAAATCCACATTTATCTCACGTGGTTACAACCAATCTCCTAAAAATATAAGATGCAAATCCTCTCCAAATTCTCTCATAGTTTTGATAAGGACAAATATCAAAACATCCATGATTCTTCTCCTTTGAATGTGCTTAGATTGATGATCCATATCGTCTTAAAATATTATGTTAGACTCCTGTATTTTACAGTATCACTAGATGACCATTTATTTCTTATATTCATGCTAAAAATAACATTCCCTAGCTATCATTTATTTTCAGAAATTTCACTGCCTTCATTATTTTTCATTTAACCTCTTCATTTTCTCTCATTTTACATTTTCTGATACTTTCATGCTCTGAAAATCCAATTATATACCCCTAATCCCCTCAGTTTAGCCTTTTCCCCTTCTTAAACCACATTCCCATTGCTAAAGTCCCTTCCCCTTCACGAATTCGCTTTCTCTCATTTAAAACAATGTAAAAACCCATTTTTACATTGTTTTTAAATAAATTTTATCTCAGTTCCCACTTTAAATAAACTCTTTTTAATTCCCTAACCCCATTATATTAAAAAACCTGACTCATTTTTCTATTTTAAAATCCCCTGTTTTGAAAAACTTATCCCCCCCACTTTAATATAACCCTGGCTCCACTATATTAAAAACCTTGTGCTAATGTTTAAAACCCTCTGTCTCATTTAAAATCCCGACCCCACCTTTCAGATCAGCCCGCGATACAACCATCGCCCGACCACTGTCCGATCTCCACCCCTTAATCTGACGGTGCCCGCTCCATATCACAACTCGAAATGCCTGATGATTAAAACCTTTGAGGGGTTTTGAAATGGGCAGTTTCACAACCCTTCCCTCCACCACACGCCGATCCCACAATTTATCGCATCCCTCCAAAATAAACCACCTAACCGCCTATGCGTCGTGTGATAAAAATTGTTATAGGTCAATTTTGGCACCATTCCTAATGACCTGGTTAACTGGACATCATCCCCAGAACCGATGAATAGGGTCTATCATCCCCTATCATTTTAGTTGCTACATGCCCTAAGACAAAGAACAAGAACAAATCATCTATGACTTCCATTGCAAGGTTTCCAAGATTTGAAGTATATGTTATATCACCTATGAGCTCACCAACACAGTCTCTCAAGGGGCTAAGTGTGTTGCATATGCAGGTACCTCCATTCAAATGTTCTCTGCAAAGCACTTCTCGACACTCAAGGGTGTGTTGGTCATTTGGGAGAAAAATTCTCACTGTCCCGAAATCTCCACTTGGCCAGTGCCTTCTAGAAGAGTGCAGATGTGTAAATCTTCGAATCCATGTGTCCATTTGATACCTCTGAGACTAGGAACATGTATTGACTAAGAAATTCATTGATTGTAAAACAACCTTCAACTCCTCTATAAATTGAGCATAGATCCTAGTGCTTGGTAAGGAATAATTTGAGTAGGAAATGCTGGTGAAATTTCAATTGAGGAGTTGATTTGAGTGACATGCTGCTGTAGAGATGTGCATTGTGATGAGGTTGGGATGCTATTGGAGATGGTGACATGAAATCAATCACTGGGTTGTAACCTCCCCTTCTATCCATTATTAGATATTACTGCTTACTTTCCCACATATGTATCTGTATAAGCTTTTTTATTTCATGTTATGAATTCTTATCTGACGTATATGGTTCATGTTTCATTGATTTAACTGAATAAATTGAATAGGAATCTGTATATTGCTATCTCTTTTTTGTTTAGTGTTCAATCTTGCAGGACATATTTTAGCGATCTAGCTTGGATTTGAAGCTACAGCAAGAGCAACAGAAGGAGAATTGGAAGTTCTTGGACTCCAAGTAAGTTTCTATTAGGTCCCTATATTACTATTATATTCCCTTATTATTGTTAGTGTAACCCCTTTATTGTTATTTTTGTACCCCTGTAACCCCCATATTGTTATTATTGTGCCCTTACATTATTATTGTTAGGTTGGCTAGGATTACATTGTGGACCCACTAGGATTATATTGTGGCCCCATGGACTCCTATATATAGAAAGGAGGTTTTGTCATTTGTATCATCCAAGAATTGTGCATTTATGTAATGTATTGGAGTTTCCCCCCTCAAAGTGGCTTATTTATAAGGTGTTGATCTCTCTTTTCTTCTACTTTTGGAGCTGGTTTCATAACATTTAGTATAAGAGCTTTGGATTCTAGGGTTTTGCTGCTCCAAATAGGTCATCATGGAATTTTCGCTATAACGTTTTTTATACGAAGGTTCAGAAAATGAAATGTTTACAGTGCAAAGCTGAAATCCTGAGGAACATCGTCGCAAAATTTCAGAGCTTGGTTTGCAATATTTTCAGAGATATGATATGTGGAAGTTAGGGCTTTTTGTAGGGTCCTGAATTTAACCTAAACAGGTCATCACGGAATTTTCGCGATAACTTTTTTTTCTACGAGAGTTCAGAAGTTGAAATTTTCATAGAGAAAATATTAAATACTAAGGAACTTCATGGAAAAAATGTAGATATTGATTCGCATTATTTTTGGAGGTAGGATTTGTGGAAGTTATGGATTTTCCAGGCTCTTGAATTTCATCTCAAAGAGTTGATCATGGGAAAATATTCATAACTCTCTCTTTGAGCATCTGATTGGAATTATGTAAAAGGTGGCCACAAGTACAGAAAATTTAGTTTTGTTTCTATCAATTTGAGAGCTAAAGGAGCAAAAAGTGACACGTGGAAAGTCGTACAAGTTCGCTCTACTGAAGCAGTCCATCATTAGGTCATTGTGGGAGATTGGAGATAACTTTACCTTGAAGAATCCAAATCAGCTTAGACCTGTGGAATTCAAAAGAGGATTCAGAGGGCTACCTAAGCGCCAAATTTTAGATATTGAAGATCCGAAATTACAGAAATATTTCAGTTTCAATATCGAGCTCCTCAAAAGCAAGAAAAAGGTGTGTACTTTTTTCGAATTACATAAGTCTCATTTGAAAAAAAAAATTAGTTTGAATTTATTCCAAGGGAATATTGAAGAATAGATATCAGTATTGGGTTCTAAAATTCCACCTAAAAATAATTCCATAGCAATTAAGCCCTCAGAAAGTCATACTATGATGCATGAAGAGGAAGAATTGCAGTATGAGATATCAAAATTACAGTACCAAGTGCAACAAATTTTGACCTTACGAAGAGCAACCGAAGATGACATAGATGGTTTAAAAGTAGAAATCGAGGCTAAATTAGATGGTTTGAAGGATCAAATAAACCTAATATAGATGATAAAGTAGTGGAATATCACATCGAGCATCGACAACAAGTTCTCCAATTCTCAAAGGATAACCTAAATTTGGTGCAGAATCAAATGAAACAACATGAAGATCAAAATCACATTGAAAGAAGTTCTGAAGCAGTCACAGAAACAAGAAATCAACAAGTACGATTAATTTCAGAGTATCTCAATAAATGGAAGAAATTTCCTATAGAATATTCCACATGGGAGGATGAGAATTTTATACAGAAGCATCAAGAAATTGTTAGTATGAATTCTTCGTCGAAGTGTATGAAAAAGAACCACTTTAGCTACGCATAACTAATAGCCCTAACAACAATAGTGGCTGCAAAATATCTTCAGATCTGCGATTAGTGGTAAAAATGCTGCAACAAACAGATCTGTAAATGGAAAGACATTAGGCAGTAAAGTAAAGAGTTTGCTCCATGCATCCAACAGACAAGTCAAGAACACGATTTTTGAATGAATTTTTATATTACAGGGCACCTGGGAGGAAAACAAGAAGGTGTATCCAGATCTCCTCAATGGGATGGGTTCTTTGTAGTCCTCATCACTTCAGATCTAAGTCTTCTCTCTCTTGTAGATGTAGAAAACCCAATGCAGAAAATAGAGCTCAATTGGAGCAAATGATAGAAATGAGACCAAGTGTATAGATCCAGAGTGATCTAGTAGGCAACAAAAGGTAAAGAATGAAGGGGAAAACCCTCCTATTTATAACAAAATATTGGGTCATTCTAGATCTTGGTGCATGATTAAAATAATGTTAACCAAATCTAGATCCACCTCTATGAAATATTTTATTATATTTGTTGGAGGGAAAGGGTGTTTGACTTGGGTCAAATCCCTTGATTAGTGAAAAATAAATAAACAAATGATTTATTTATCTTTTTAAGGAAGTGGTTGGGAGATAATCAAATAAATAATGATTTATTTGATTAATGGTGGGTGATTTGGTCATATTTAACAAGGAAGATTATCTAAATAAGATTTAAATAATTATTCCTAGAAAATAACAAGATAACTAAGGGTTTATCTCATTAATTTCTTTGTTTTTGGGTTAAACATGACTGGGAATAATAATTAAATTATGGTTTAATTAATTATTCCATGAGGAAAATCAAACAAATATAGGTTTGTTTAATATTTCCTTTTGGGGTTTCCTGTTTTAACATAGTGAAATCAATTTTACTTAGGGTAAAATTGGTCTTACATGGTGTACTTGGGTCCATCTAATGATAATAGGTTAGATGACCAAAAAATGGTGTAACAGATTGCCCCCCAGCGTGCGAGTGTCAGGAGCAAATCGTATGACCGAAGTACGTTGTAAGAATACAATCACTAGACAACAAAAGGGGATGTCAGAGAGAGAAATGTGAGGTAGATAGTGTGTTGAAGGACTAGACCCTGAGGAGACGAGACTCGCAGGTGCAACAAGTCTCTTTTTATGAGAGGGTACCTGTGCTAAAGGCGGCGGGGGAGGCATACCTATGCCCGCCGAGACAAATTACAAAAGAATAGTGTGTCCAGTAAACAAGGGACCGAACTATAAGATACAGCTGGCATAATCAGGAGCCAGATAAAAATACAATAAGGAATCCCACATACATGTTGTGCCTGGGATAACAGCCAGGACTGGTACAATAATATCGGAGTACATGAGATACAAATACAACCCAAATGCCCCCTGTGAATGGGGAAGGGCTCACAAAATCTGACTGATACATGAAAATCGAAAGAGGCGCTGCAAGTGGCGACGGCCAACATCATAAAATATCTGGAGCGGCATCAAAGGCTGCAAGGAGGAGGTCATCCGGGCATGTGGGGGGCTACCTGCAGGGCCACCCCCTCATGAGGGCTGAGACATCTCACACACACCCGGGAATCATCAAGAGCTGCGGCTAGATCACTGAACCATCAAGTATACTGATCTCGATCATGCTGAAAGGAGTTGGAGAAACAATCAAGTCAAAGGGGAAGAAGAGATCCCTTTGCCTGATCCGAGGCACCGAAAAATAGTGGAAGCTGGAACCAAGGTACATCGCCCTCTAGACCTGGCTTCTGGAATGAATGAGCTGATGTCGACAGAAGGAGGTCCGCCATAGGTGAGGCAATGAGAGATCCTCAACTAAGGCATGAGAGAAAATAGTAGAGTGACGGACAAACTGACACTAATGACGATGGCGGAATGGAAAGGGTGGGGTGGCGAATGGACGACTTCCCTTGTTAGAGCATAAAGGGCTTGAATGAAATGGCAGCGACTGACACAAGATCAGAAGGGATAGGGGATAGTGAGGCTGAAGGTCATGATATGCGACACAAGAGAGGAACCAAGCAATAACGGAAGGAGGGTTATGGTGGGGTACAAAGGTACGCCGGATAGACTCCATGAATGCGATGACGACTCAACTTGGATGCTCTAAACAAGGGCGACACGATAGTGCTGCCACACAGTAAAGGCCCCAATGGGGGACCATGGAAACATGAGTACAAGGTGGGCACTCATGACAAAAATCGTCAGGAACATGGACAAGTAAGGGGGCATTATGGTGCCCCAAGTACAAGTGTCGTAAGTGAGGAAATTCGATTTTAAGGAGCGGTAAAGTGACCCTTCTTGGACAAAATGTGTCCGGGTGAAGTATCAAATCACCAAAAACTAATAGAAACCCATTTGAGAGCTCGGTGAGATATTTCTAGCGGTGCTGACGGTTCGTCGAACGGGGCTACGGTGTGGTCGCAGCAGTCGAAAGAAGAAACAGGGGTTCTCTTTTAATAAAGCAGTTTTCCCTCCAAAATCATTCATTTGCTATTGTTGCTGTGGTGAATGTGGAGAGGAGGGAAGGCCCTAAATCTTGCGGCGAACGTAGCGGACAAACCGACCGTTGGAATCAAGATCTGTCAGTTGGAGGTAAGAGGCCTAACCTTGCTCTTGCATTTTGATGGATTACATTTGCAGTTTAGGGCCCAGAATCCCAGAAACAGCCCCTCCTTCACCTCTACGGTCGGGTCGCACTTTTTGGGGCAAAAAGGGCGACCCAGGACGCAGGTATCAGGGCAAAAAGTGCGACCTGGTCCAGAAAATGGCAGAAAACTGCGACCTGGGAGATGAGGGAGTTTTGGTGCTGTTTTATGGCTGGGAGCTGGATTTTAGTGTTTGGTTATGGTTTTCCCGATCTGTACCCTGACAAAGATGATATGTTTGTACAGGTATGGCAGAGTTGCAGGTTAGCTAGAGAGAGAGAGATCTGGGAACACTTCGAACAGAGATCCAGGCGGATTAGGGCGTCCGTCGTGTATTGGCCAGATTTGGGGTTCTCAAGTTTTTGGAGAACCCGTTGATGAGAGCAGGGGAACCGTTACTGGCCCGGATTATCAGTTATTGGGATCCAGATCAGGAGATCTTTGTAGTGCAGGGGCACAGGATCGAACTGACGGTCCAGGATGTGTACTTCTTGACCGGCCTCCCACCACTGGGGATGGTGGGAAACACACAGCCAGTGCTGCCGCGGGGGCGGCATATCATGGAGTTCGTGGAACGCCATTGTCGACCGGGTCTCCAAGTCAAGGGGACTCGAATATCGATCGGGGATCTAGAGAGGCCAGAAACTCGTGCAGTGGCCGCAGCTGTGCTGCGAATCCTGGGCAGCCAGGCGTTCCATCACATCACCGGTGGGCAGATGATGATAGTGGAGAGTGTGTTGGGTGGGACCTACTTTGGGTGGGCCCAAATGATGCTGGTGTCGCTAAAGCGACAGTTGTCTTTATGCAGGCGGCAGGTGAATCATGATTGCTCATATGGGACTTTATTGTGCGCCTTCTTCTTTGAGAAGATCCCGACCTTGAGGCCTCGTGTACAGCTTCCAGATGGGGGCCCGAGAGAGCCCAGGATGCGCCGTTGGGGACGGCTACTGTGCAGAGGAGGAGGAGGGGCGGTCGGGCGGGTGTTTCGACCGGAGTTTTTTGCCCATTGGGATCAGATGCCGCTGTACATAGACGACTACCCCTATAGTGGGATGAGCTACTGTGGGGATCCGGATCTGCCACTTCCGCCTGGTCGAGTCTGGGGGCCCGATGGTAAGTGACAAATTGCTACTCTTGTGTGGGCATGTTAAAGTTTTTGAATAGTAATTAATGATACTGATTCATGTACTTTTGGTATGCAGATATAGCACCGGTAAAACCGGCCGGGTATATGGGACGACCGGCAGCGTCTGGAGCTACAGGTCCGAGTGGGTCGAGAGCAGCGCAGAATGAGGATGCAGCCGCCCTGCTAGAGGACATCCGTCGTAGATGTGAGCAGTTGTTGACCGGGGTATCAGAGCGCGGGTGGCAGGATTTAGACGACCAGTACATAGAGCCATGTGTTGGTCTCCCCTCGGAGTGGCGAGGTATCATGCGGCGCATGGCGATGGTCGGTCAGGCTATGCGTGATCTACATGCTGCAGGGGCAGAGCCATTGGCCCGGGAGCCTCCAGATAGTGATTAGGGGTAGGGGCATGTGGTGCCCCCTCGGATGTATGTAGGGGCATGTGGTGCCCCCTCTGATGTATGTAGGGGCAGGTGGTGCCCCCTATGATGTATGTAGGGGCAAGTGGTGCCCCCAATTTTTGGCTTTTTGTTTGTAACATGCTATGGGCATGTCGTATGTATCAGAGTATATGGACTCTAAATATATGTTTTGCGACACATATTATGGATATGTATCGTCTTTTGATGGTTGATTTAATGTTATTGTCTTGTATGAAATGTGTGTGATAAATGCCAATCTAGAACATGGTTTGCAATACTATCTACATAGTGATTATGGTCTCGGGGTACATGGTTGAAAGTTATGGTTTCAAACGCACGTATTAAGACTTTCACTCGTAAATAGCGTCTAAATAGCACAGGGTTATGCACACGATAAACACCATTTAGTTGCATTACAAGAAGCAGGGAATCCAAACGAATGTGTAGATGGAGGATGTGATGCAAGAGGGCATCAGCTAATAGGCCACGCACTGCATCATATTCGGCCTGATTGTTGGTGGCAGAACCAATGCATACCCCGTTAGAAAGAACAAGGTCATGCAAGGGGGTGAAGATGGCCCAACCTGCCGAGGCGAGATTCCTGGAGTAGCGACTTGCACCATCAGCGTAACCGATAAAGGGTGTGGACGGGGGGTCCTGCAGAATGGTGTGACAAGACAATAAATGAGGGGATGAAAGGAAATGACGGCAGCGTGAGGGTACAGAAGTCATTGGGCGGCAACGGTGGGAGGAGGGGGAAGTGGCAGGATGATCAAGTCTCAAACAAGGTGGTGTATGAGAGCTATCGGAAACATGGTGAGGACTCGGGCTGCGGAGGTCAACAGAGACACAAGTGGAGTGATCTCGAGTATGAGGGGGAATAGGGTGATCAAGGGACACAACAGGGGAGGATGCAGACGGGCTAGGCTCCAGGTGTCGTGCAGAGGAGGATAGGTAAAGGATGGTTACCGTAGACTCCGTCATCTGAACATCAGGGGGGGGGAATGTCGATGGGAGCGGAGGAATCCTCAGGCTGACCTGAAGCATACTGCGCGAGAATGGGAGAGGCAGATTGATTTTGTTCAACCTCATACTCACGGACCACCTCTAGGGAGGTGCGGTAATGCGTCAGGTGAGGACAATGGTGGGAGTAGTGGCCATGGACACCACACAATGCACAAGGTTTGTTGGTGCGGAGAGTCTTGGGGTTCTTGGGAACGGACGCAGAAGGAGTGGGGGCTTCAGAGACCGTAGCGTCGGGGAACGCGACTTTAACCATGGGCCGGATACGGGGTAACTCGGGACAAGCATGGGTGGCATGACCAGTGACATCACATAAGGCGCAAGGCTTCGCGGGCGGAGAAGGAGCCGAGTCGGTTGTGGTGGTCTGGTCTTTGGTTGCCCCCTTGCGGACTTTGCCTTTCTTCCCGGGAGCCGTCACAATAGGAGAAGGGTCCTGTGGAGGTGCTGGGGGCACAGTGGCTATGGAGGAAGCGAGGGGAACTGGTTGAACCGGTGTCAAAGCCATATAAGGTTTGGGGTGACCAGGAGGGGTGGCGGCTGGGGGATCAAGGTACCAGACCGGAATGCCCAAGGTCAAGTTAGGGAGGGAGAGGGTGGCCATGACGGGGACAGAATATACGCCGGGAGGGGGAACGAGGAAAGGGATCTGCCCAGCATGGAAATGACCAGGAGGGACGGCTTCAAGATGGTTGAGGCCAGGAGGAACCGATCCGGGTGGATAAGGAGGTTCAGGGATACCAGCTGTAGGGGGAGGGCCATAAGGAGGAGGTCCGGCTGGCTGAGAGGAATGGCTAGGAGCGGGTTGCAGAGGGCGGGGGGGAGGTTGCTGACTAGCCGAGGCAGGCCGCTTATGGGCAGCCTGAGACGATTGCATCATGCAAACATTCGACAAGCTGGGATCAGTAACAGGAGGGGGGGGAAGATGAGGAAAAGTACCAAGCAGGGTGGAATCTTTATAGACACCGGGGGAGACACTGGTCAAAGAATCGACGGTTTGCTTATTGGCCACAGAAGAGATGGTCGTCTCGGAGGAGGTTTGGGACGGCGGCTCATGATAAGATAGCTGGTCGATGGTGACTATCTTCCCATTATGTGGGAAAGACATCTTGCGGAAAACCGCGGATGGGACAGCAGACATGGCATAGGTGTAGCTGCGCCCCAATAGAATGTTGTAGTCTAGAGGGGCGTCAATGACTTCGACGTCAACGCAAACGGTCTTACCGGCGAGGGTGATGGGACAGTTACGAAACAGGCCAATGTGCTGGGAGGCATGACCGTCCCACGCTCGAAGGGTGATCGTGGATGGGGCCAGCTCAGGGGATCCGAGCTGCTTCCAAACCGAAGCGGACATCACGCAGGTGGATGCCCCCTCGTCAATTATACCCCGGGAGACAGTGGCGTTCCGGATTTTGACTGGGATTTGGAAAGCGACGGAAGGAGGAAGAGGGGGATGGTCCGATTGGGTGGCGTCGAAAACAATCATTTGGTCATCAGCAGGATCGATAGCGCCCACGGTAGATAGTAGAGCCTTCTTTTGGGAAGGGCACGACTGGAGGAGTTCCAGTGTGGAAATGGCAGCAGGGGATTGCGCCAAATCATCTACTATACTATACGACTGAGCGGCTCGACCGGAAGCAGCATTTCGGCGTAATGGTCCCTTTGGAATATTTGGATGAACCTCAACTTTGGGCTGAGGGATGTGTAAGGGACCACTGGATGTCGAAAGAGGCTCTGTAGAACCTGAAGAGGGAGGCTCGGGAGCAGACTGAGCAGGAGGCTTGGGGTACTGGCGGGACCGAGTTTGAAGGTGAAGATCGACGGATGGGGAAGGATCGGAGTGCATCATAAGGATCTGGTAATCAGAGGAACCAGAAATGGAAGGGGGGGCGGCTACCTGGCTGTCGGGCAGTTGGGTAGCCACGAATCCCTGTTGAGGGAAAAGATCAGTGAACACAGCTGGCTGGGTAGTGGCCACATTAGGAGGAGCATGAGGGGAGGCGTGTTGTCCGCGCAATGTGGCTTGAGACTCCCACATCTGCCGCATCTGGGGTAAGAGAGGACAATCGTGAGTGTAATGACCGTAAACACCGCAGCACGAACAGGGCTTATTTGTGCGAATCGGCCTGTCCGGCTTGGGCAGAAGGCCATGTTGTTGGTTGCTAGTGTTAGGGTCCACACCAGAATTGGGTCCTCGGTTACCAGGGGCAGGTTGGTTCTGGTTGCCTCTCCGCCTTCTGTGAGAAGAAGGGGGATTAATCGCACCCTGTTGTGCAAATACTTGCCCTGGAGGGGGTTGTAAGTGCTGTTGCGGGTTGTGAGGAGGCAAGGGAGGCGGAAGCGCATATGCTGGAGGAGCTGGTGCACCAGGCTGTGGATAAAGGTAAGGGTTGGGTTGGGTGACATTGAGGTAAGCAGGAGGTTGGGCAAAAGGAGGAGGCATGCCGTATCCTGGATACATGTTGCCGGGAGGGGGAAGAGTGCTTGAGGTGCTGGCCCCTCCCTGGGGGAGACCATAGCCCATAGGCGGGTGAGAAGATAGATGGGAAAGAGATCCAACGATACCGTCGGCGGAATGAGATGCCCCCGGGGCGTTAGCGCCACCGGGCCTGGGGATGTCAGGAAGGACGGTGTACACATAACCAGATTGAGCGTAGATCGGGTCATATTTTAAGGCTATTTGAAGGGCGGCTTCTTCAGTCTGAGGAAAGTGAGAGGCGACATCTTTGCCGATGGGAGACGGAAGGGTGCGAAGGAACCAGTCCATGTAAACCCGATCTTCAAAGGGAGGGGCTTGACATAAGCTCCGTCTTCGTCGCCATTCCTGAATATGGGAAGAAAGGCGTGTGGAAGAGGATTGCTTAAAGGAAGTCAAGAGCTCCGTGCCAGTGTCGTATCGGAGAGGGAGCTGGAAGTACGACAAAAAGGCTTGGGCAAGAGTCTCGAACGTGGTATGGGAAGAGGTGGCTTGTTCGACATACCATTTAGAAGCTTCGCCGGTAAGCGTGCGTTGGAACAAACGAAGACGGATGGAGTCATCGGTAATGGAGTTGGAGGAACACCACATGTGGAAAGACCGGACGTGATTGGGTGGATCTTCTCCATTAAGGCCCTCGAACTTAGGGATATCAGAGGGCAGCTTGGTGGGCATAGCGGGCCAGGTAGCATTGTGGTGAATGGGGTCGTTAATCAACTGATGGAAATCGGGGAGGCTGAGGCCTGCAATGTACGGCAGCACAGGGGTGGCCGGGGTAGTGGTTGTGGCGGTTCCGCTAGAAGTAGGGCCGACATTGGGGCCGGGAGAACCGCTAGCGTTAGGCCCTGGACCAGACATAGTGAAGGTAACAGGGGGAGAACCAGAAGGAGAAGGGGGACCCGATGAATCAGGAGAGGAGTCGGAGTGCGGACTCGAAGGTGGACTGGCTCGACGATGGCGGTGCGGAGCAGGTCGATCAACCGGAAACTGAGGATGAAGGCCAAGAAGTCTCCGGGAAAGGCGCCTTGGGGGCGCAATGATGACAGGAAGAAGGAAACTGACAAGGGCAGAAAGGGACAGAATCAAGAAGGTCAAGGGCAGATAAGGTGGTGCAGTGACAATTGATTTTAGAGTCTTTGCCAGGCGGTGTTAACCAGGCGCTTCTTCACTTAGGGTCGGTGTGTGGTGTGCGTTAATTTTAATTTTTAAACCCTTTCCGTTGTTGAGAGCAAGAAAAAGTGTGCTGCGTAGCTGAAAATAAACCTACAGAGAACAGAATAAAATGCTAACATAACAGAGAAATAACAACTACGTATGCATCTATCTAACCCAAGAAGGTGGGTCTCTCACAACTATGCTGAAAAGAAAGGGAAAAACTATGGAAACACACACAAAGGAAGCTCAACAGATCTAGGGTCAAAGGGGACAGAGATCCGGAGGATAAAGTTGCGAGCGAGAGGTGGAGATCACAGCCAGAGAGACGAGCAAGGTGGTACAGAAAAAGGGAAGAAATCAGCAAAAAACGAGAGGGGCAAGGCGGAGGCCTTAAGGGGGAGAGTCCGGAACAAGTCAACGAAGAGGTGATTTGAAAGGAAAAGAGGTAGGATTTCAATGGATGCGAAAAGGTAACAGAGATGCGGAAAAGAGAGGTGAAGCTGCGAAAGCGAAACGAGGCTGAAACGACTAAAACTCTTCCACTTAAAAAAGGGGGGAGTGCTGGAGGTACTAAGCCCTAAGAGGTACATAGATTCCCCTTAGATGAGTAAAACGAGATCGGATCTTGGTCGAGCGAGGGGTGAGACGAGAGGGTACAGAAGACACGGCGGGAAGGCTGGCAGTGAACCCAGAAAAATTGCAGAAAAATCACTGAAAAACTGGCAAGTCGCAGTTTCTGACCTGTTTTCAGTGCAGGTCGCAGAAAATGGGCAGAAAAGTGCGACCTGGAGGTCCAGGTCGCAGGTTATGGGCCAAAAAGTGCGACCCCCCGTTCCGGTTGTCTCGGCGGCAGATTTTCAGAAAAGTTGTCGTCTCAGTTGCGGCTGGTGTCGCTTACCTACGCAATAGGGCCAGAAACACACGGAAGTTAGAAATTTTAAGTTTTTAGGGTTTTATGTGAGAAAAATGACATAAAAAGAGGAAAAATAAGCAGCTGAAAAGAAGCCCTAGGGCCTGAAGTAGCTGGATATGCAGGAATAGGAAAAACGACAGCGGTCGTAATTTAAAACCCGTGTGGAGTCGCCATTTGTTAGTATGAATTCTTCGTCGAAGTGTACGAAAAAGAACCACTTTAGCTACGCATAACTAATAGCCCTAACAACAATAGTGGCTGCAAAACATCTTCAGATCTGCAATTAGTAGTTAAAGTGCTGCAACAAACAGATCTATAAATGGAAAGACATTAAGCAGTAAAGTAAAGAGTTTGCTCCATGCATCCAACAGACAAGACAAGAACACGATTTTTGAATGAATTTTTATATTACAGGGCACCTGGGAGGAAACAAGAAGGTGTATCGAGATCTCCTCAATGGGATGGGTTCTTTGTAGTCCTCAGCACTTCAGATCTAAGCTTTCTCTCTCTTGTAGATGTAGAAAACCCAATGCAGAAAGTAGAGCTCAATGGGAGCAAATGATAGAAATGAGACCAAGTGTATAGATCCAGAGTGATCTAGTAGGCAAAAAAAGGTGAAGAATGATGGGGAAAACCCTCCTATTTATAACAAAATATTGGGTCATTCTAGATCTTGGTGCATGATTAAAATAATGTTAACCAAATCTAGATCCACCTTTTATGGAATATTTTATTATATTTGTTGGAGGGAAAAAGTATTTGACTTGGGTCAAATCCATTTATTTGCTAATAATAAATTAAATGATTTATTTATCTTTTTAAGGAAGTGGTTGAAGGATAATTAAATAAATAATGATTTATTTAATTATTTGTGGGTGATTTTGTCATATTTAACAAGGAATATTATCTAAATAAGTTTTAAATAATTATTCCTAGAAAATAATAAGATAAATAAAGGTTTATCTAATTAATTTCTTTGATTTTGGGTTAAACATGACTGGGAATAATAATTAAATTATGGTTTAATTAATTATTACATGAGGAAAATCAAACAAATATAGGTTTGTTTAATATTTCCTTTTGGGGTTTCCTATTTTAACATAGTGAAAGCAGTTTTACTTAGGGTAAAACTGGTCTTACATGGTGTACTTGGGTCCATCTAATGATAAAAGGTTAGATGACCAAAAAATGGTGTAACAGAAATAATCAAGCGTTGACGACAACACTTGTTTGAAGGAGAGGGGAATGTTAGGTCCCTATATTACTAGTATAGTCCCCTATTGTTGTTAGTGTAACCCCCTTATTGTTATTGTTGCATCCCTGTAACCCCCATATTGTTATTATTGTGCCCTTACATTATTATTGTTAGGTCAGCTAGGATTACATTATGGCCCCATGGACTCCTATATATAGAAAGGAGGTTTTTTCATTTGTATCATCCAAGAATTGTTCATTTATGTAATGTACTGGAGGTTTCCCCCTCGAATTGGCTTATTTCTAAGGCGTTGATCTATCTTTTCTTCTATTTTTGGAGTTGGTTTCATAATAGTTTCTTGATATGTTCTGTGTGTCTATTTACTGTTAGGAAAAGTAGTTCCAAAGTCTTTAACTTGTTGTTCTATATGAGCACCACATCTAGGGAAGAATGTTTTATCTGTAATCCATAATTCTGCATAACAAATTGGTGACTCCGTTGGGGAGTTTACCCTTCATCCTTGGTGTATTTTCCTCTATTTTTCTATGTTTATTCACTGATTAGAATTTACTCTGAAATATTAGGCTTTTTGAAATCAAAATTTGCATTAGAAGTGTGTTAAACAGTTGAGTTTTTTCTCTACTATGCCCAACACACTGTTGGACAGGACACAGTGCTTTGCATAGCACTGTCTCCCTCTCAGGGGTGTGTTGCAACGTACTCTCTCCCCTTAGAGATTGTGTTATCCCCTAGAACCAAGAAAATTCCATTGAGTTTGTCATTGCATTTTCTTTCAGTTTGTTGTTTTTTGTATTTTAAAGAGCCTAATATCTCATATTGACTAGTAACTTTATCTACTTCTTCCTTCTTTGAAAGAAAATTTTGTTCAATGTTTATTTAAAGTGTTTTTCTTTATCATTGATGAATTAATTTCAAAGTATTTTCATTATTGCATTAGATCCATTTTCTTTTGAAAAGGAAATTGTTGTTAGATTCTTCGTTTCCTGTAGGAGAAACTGTAGTTCTATTCTTCATTTTTCCTATAAAGAGAAATTTTTGTCATAATTCCTCATTTCTCAAAGTAAAAAGGAACTTTATTTTTTGATTTGATGCACTTAGTTTCCTTTTCTACATTCACATTAAAGGGACTAAAAAGAAAAAATTACATTTGCATGTAGTGGATTGTATGTTTTGCATAGCAACAATTAGGAAAGCTGCATTTTAGTTTTTTCTTTTTGGTATTTTTCTCTCAAATTGATTGCTCTTTCCTCTAGTAGCTAGTATTTTCATTGAAAAAACAAAAAGTGAAAAGATTTATTATCATTTTATTTTGAATTTTAGGAATTTCCAATACATCGTCATGGTGAACCTTGAAAGGAAAATTTATAAACAAGATCAACTTAAAATTTATCTCAATTTACATAACAAAGAATTGTAACCATAATGATAACATTTAGAAGGTCTAGGCTAGAGACGTGTTCTGACATCGTAAAACATAGAAGTTGTATTTAATTTTCTGCGATACATTCCGAGTGTGATACCTCACTCCACGTAAGTAAGTATATTGTAGCTCGTCCACATACTTTCGGGTATATCGGGTGGTGTTACAGTACAAAAAGTATAAAGGGGTGCTCTCACTGTGCGGTTTTGCATTAGACAGTGCTAATACAGACTTGGGCCTCCATGTACCTTCGGGTATATTTGGGAGGAAAACTTTAGGTTTCTATCCATCCATAGTGAACCGAGTCAGCCGCCTTGTAAATTGTGATACACCAAACACAATATTCGGGGAGATTGCCTGCCTGTGCTTCTTGGTTCGCCAGGAGGTATTATGTAGTTCACAGTTTCTTAGTAAACATTTCTACCTAGCATTACCCTTTTATTTTGTTTATTTGTTTTTGGTTAAAATAAATCAGTAATCGTGGAAGAAAAAAAATCCTTTTCCTCGTCGTTCACGTATATTAGCATTGAAACCACCTTTACCACCAGAAGTTACTCCTAGTCGGCGAAGGAAAAATCACTCTACCGAAACCAGTACTATCAGTACCTCTATTGAAGCATCATATTCCCATATACCAAAGTTGGCACAAGTTGTTTCTATACATTCTCGTTCGTCTACTGTTGTCGAGATGGAGTCCTCACAGCTACCCGTGGTCACGATCCATCCAATCAATGGGACCATACCTCCTGAACCTGATGTTGTTCAACTAGAATTTGATCTCGATCCTGTCTCCTTTTTGCTAGAAAATCTGCATCCCGAAGTCGAACTACCGAAATTTGTTCCTGAATTGGTCATCCCACATTCTACTGTAGCGATTAAGTCTCAAATATCACACAATCAACCTCCTGAAATATACTTTGGGCATGATGGTGAAATACTTCGACCTATTTTAATTTCGATTGAAGAAATCCCAAAAGACAAAACACCTTTAACTCCAACCCATTTTGGGGAGGATATTTACCTATATGATTCTTTTCCTCAATCACCACCCTATGCTTTAGTTGATCCTTTTCCTATTTAAAATCTTGTTGATTCAAAAGGGTATACTTTTGGTCAAGAAACCATGCCTGAACCAATATCTTCAATTGGGCCATCTATTCCAATTATGTTAGTACCTTCCCTTGCTACCTTGTCAATTTTTACAACTTCACCAGAGTCTTGAAACCCATGGACTTCACCAAAGTCATCGTCTGGTATTCTAACTGCTAAACCTATAGTGAGTACTGTGTTATGTGGAATTGTATATTATGGATAAATTTTTTTTCCCTAGACAGGTGCTCATCTAGAAAAATAGGTTAAATAATTTATGAATACCTTTCCTAACTATGATCAGACACACATAATGAAATAAGAAGCTCAATTGGAGTCCAAGCGCTTCCAAATTATCCTTCTGTCGCTTTTGCTATAGCTTCAAATTCTAGTCGGCTATGAAAAATATTTCCTACAAGAATGAACACTAAATAGAAACATATAGCAATAATATAGATGTCTATTCAATTTATTTAGGTAAATCAATAAAGCATAAACCATATACATCAAATAAGAAATCATGATATGGAAAACATGAGCTTATACAGATACATATGTGGGAAAGTAAGAAGAAATATTTATTAATGGATACAAGGGGAGGTTGCAACCCAGTCATTGATTTATTGTCACCATATCTAGCAACATCCCAGCCTCATCACAATGTAGATATCTCTAGCAACATGTCACTCAAATCAACTCCTCAATTGAAATTCCACTAGCATTTCTCTACTCAAATTCTTCCTTATCAAACACTAAGATCTATGCTCAATTTATAGAGGAGCTGAAGGTAGTTTTACAATCAATTAATTTCCAATAATAGGAAAGACATGTTCCCAATATTGAATATGTCAAATGGACATAGGGATTTGAAGTTTTACACATGTGAAATATTCTAGAAGGCACTGACCAAGTGGAGATTCTGGAACAATGAGAAGTTCAATCCCAATGTGACCAACACACCTGTGAGTGTCGAGAAGTGCTTTTCAGAGTAGCCTTGAATGGGGCTACCTGCATATGCATTACACTTAGTACCTTTAGAGGCAACTTTGATTAACTTTCATATGATATAGTATAAACTTCAAATCTTGGAAACCTTTGCAGATGAAATTCATGTATGATTTTTCTTGTTCTTTGTCTTAGGGCATGTAGCAACTAAAATGATAGGGAATGATAGAACCTTATTCATTGGTCTTGGAGATGATTCCCAGTTAACCAGGTCATTGGAAATGGTGCCCAAATTGACCTATAACAATTCCCCCCTAAATCATGAAGTCAGAATAATAATAACAATATCTTGATTGAGATGCTTTACACTATGATTGGCTGGAGATGAAGTAGAGTGGAAACCTGCATCAATATTACAATACATTACATCATGATATATCCTTTTGATCATAATTGCTGAGGGTAGTCATTCCCATGTTCATAGCATAAACAATCTAATAACATGTACGTGATTCAGAAAGTCATCTACATTGGAATGTTTCCCAATGCAGACATGCCTATAGATATAGGCCCATGTTCAGATGACGATATGTATGTAAGGTCACCGTACAGATGATGTGTACAAAAATCCTGAAATCATAGCCTAGATGGATGAAACTAGATCTGGGGTCTTCTTATCTCGTTCACTCTATCATTTGGGTACAAGTCTAGCCATGCAAATATATTATTTATAGTCAAACATGGTAAGACATTGTTTGATTACTAGCCAATGATGTGTGTCTTTAACAAATGTGAGAGAACCACCATTGATTTCAATGGCCCTCAAGGTACTGCAGTACATTTTGTAAGGTGTTAATATATGATTTGATGTCAAACGCGAAACAAAATATTTTGTTCAAAAGTCCGGAAGCAAGGATCTTGTTGATGCTGTAATAAAGCCTCATGGTACTGGAATTTGTTGTTTGTAAGTGAACTTCCCGAATAATGATTTGTCATCGACAGGAAGCCACCTTATTGCAAAATGGGAGTTACTAATTTTAGAGACAAAGGTATGACTTGATATAGCAATTTTTAGGGATGACGGTCATTAGAATGAAGATTTATGAGTATTGCAGAAGGATGAGTATTCACTAGATGATTTCTCTTGAACATCTCGGTGACATTGAGATGAGTTGGAAGCATTGACCCAAAACCTAAGTGAAGGTATGATGAACCATAGGTATGAATGAGCCGTCAAGAATATTACCCAACCCAAACAATCACGGTGATGGAGTGAAGTGTCATGTTCAAGAATGACCTTCTATTGTAAAAATTTCTGCTCTGCTGGAATAGGGTCTCCTAAAAAGCTACGAATTGTGTCCATTTTTGTATATTTTTTTATTTTTTAGCCTAATGCAGGGGTATTGGGGTGAGTCAAATCCCCTAACCCATTGTAAACAGTTCAAGGGAAGACTAAGAATCCACAAACCACAGTTTTTGGACCATTGGATGTGTAGACTAAAATTCGTATAAATAGATGAACCTTTTTTAGTCGTAGGAAAAAAAGAATAGAGATTGATGTGAAGCACGAATTGTTAGATCTATAGTCGGGTTGTTGGGTAAGGACTCCTGTTGGATATGTGTACGTAGATCCTCAGTCCTATTATGTGCGGACCCTACTGGCTATGTGCGTAGGAAGTATTTTAGGCATGTAAGAGGGTTTTGGTATTAATATATATGCAAAGTACTATTGGACATCTAATGTTATCTGGATATGTGTTGTTATGATTAATGCGAATGATTGGGTTGCAAAAGTATCTCTTTAATAGCTATGAAAATATATATATTTCTGTTATATGAATCCATGATCTGGAATTGCTGCGATTATAGTTTTTTATGCTGATAGATTGGTATTACGCACATGGATGCGAAGATAACTACTAGATCTGTGCTTGATAATATTTCTATCATATAAGCCTATGAATAGATCTGTTAAATATGAACTCAATAAGCTGGGAGCATAGACCTGCTTGACTTACCTGCTCTCTCTTAGGGTGTGGAAACCTGGTTCCAACACCCTCCCATACTGCTTCGGGTGAGACTTTGGCCTGCGCAAGCAGCTCACTGTGGAAAGGGCCAGTAGTATAGGGGTTTTTTGGCAAACCATAACCTCCAAACCTGGGTTAGGACCCCTCGAGCCAAAAAATGGTTCCGTTGACAGGACCGAGAGAATTTTGAGTGAGATTGGGTAATTCCAAGACCATATTGGAAACCTGAGAAGAAAAAAATTGACGAGTGGTTTGAAAGATAAGTTCAAAAAGAAAATCATAGTGCGAAGTTGACTGCAGAGGAGTGGAAGAGTAAGTATATTTTCATAGAGATCTACAAGATTTTCTTTGTGACAATTTCAATCGAGCTATAGGAGTGGCTCACAAGGCCTGTTGAGTTTCAGAAGTATTGGAAAGATGAGTGGGTCACACAATGGACCCTAGAGCTGATCCAATAGTTAGAAAAGACTGATAAAACCATCACTCGCATGGTATATCACAGGGTGGACGATGTGATAGGAGGATTCGTGACAGAATTTGCAGTCAACCAATTTTTGTCCTACTTAGAAGCAGAGCGAAGGTTCTTCAAGGGTTTTCGAGGTAAGTTTCTGAAAACATTTCCATTACTGATTAAGATATTTTTGTGAGAAAAACATTTTGTGTAGCCATATAGATTGAATGAGCTCCAATAAAAGCAAGGGTACAACGTGCAGTGGTAAGTACTACAGAACTAATCAAGAAGGAGATCGATCTGTCTATAGTCCAGTAATAAAATTTTCTACGCATAGCTCTCCATCTACGCCACCTTCAAACCCTCATAGGGGTAAGAACTCACCTTCACCACCACCAGAGTACGATATGGCCTCACACATGAAGCTACCTACTTTCAAGGGCGTGGGGGATGAAGACATGGATCAGTTCTGGTTTGTCATAGAATCAGTATGGACTGCGCAAAACGT
Organism: Pinus albicaulis; assembly: GCA_034641835.2. Lineage (NCBI taxonomy): Eukaryota > Viridiplantae > Streptophyta > Pinopsida > Pinales > Pinaceae > Pinus > Pinus albicaulis. The sequence continues at coordinate 526,114,147 of CM076573.1, read as the reverse complement.
GGCTAGCGATGCGATAAAAAGGGTGCAGCTATCCCTTGCCTTTGAAGGAAGAGCTTTGGACTGGTACATGGGATATATCGACCAACATTCGGATGCGACTATTGAGGAAATCACGAATGCCTTGAAACAACAGTTTAAGAAGCCTAAGTCCTACTCTCAGATAGTGAACGACCTGAAATATTTCAAGCAAGGACCATCTGAGTCCATATGGGAAGCAGATCAACGATTAAAGAAAGTAATCAGAGAAGGAGGATTCCAATACGAAGACAGGCCGCACATGGAATGGTTCATTTCTATGCTACTGCCCCACCTGCGTGTGCCGATGGGTCATCAAGCCATTGAATCGCAGGAGAAGGCCTTGGAGGTTTCCATGAAGCTAGAGGTTGCACCAAGAGATGAAACACAGTTAGGAGTACAACATATACAAGGCCAACTAGAAGCAATGCACATGGAAATTCAGAATCTACGAAAGTAACGAGGAACAGAGGCTAGCCCTGAAAGATGGTGCATACGATGTAGGGTGAATGGCCACACCAAGGATAAATTTCTATTGCTATCAAACTACATATAGGCTGGGGGACCTAGCCCACTGCACCCTAGGGAAGCTGCGGGACCAAGTGGGAAAACTCCATGGTGTGATGATTGTGGCATTGCTGGGCTGCATGATACCAACCACTGCCCTCGCCTTGCCACATATATCCCAAAAGTAAAGCAACAATGTTGTAGGTTTTGTAGGTTTGTAGGACATGATGAGCAAAACTTCCAAACTTATGATCTGATGATAGACCGAGGAAATCTATATAGGGCACAGTCAGATCCCTCATCACCAAGATCCCCCGTAGGTATAAGAGGCTCCCTAGCTAGGGGCAGGGGAGGGGGATGAGGTGGAAGTGTAGGTAGGGGTAGAGGCCAAATGATCTACTATAACTGCAAGGAGATAGGTCACTTTGCAAGGAACTGCACAAACCCAACGTGAGAATCTTGCAGATATTGCAGACAACTATACCATGTGATGGAGGACTACCTAATTCTGATAGCCAAGGTGTAAGAAAAGTAGTAGAAACCTACACAAAATATACAAAGGGTTAAGGTAGAACCTAGAGATGAGGGGCCAAGCATTAATGTGATAACGCGTAGCGGCATGGCCACCGGAGGGTCTGGGGAAAAAGCTTAGGAGGAGCCTCTTATTTGTAAATTAGGCACTAAACAGGAAGGTGTGGAATTACAAAGGGAGAAGGAAACCTTTGTTGCAGCTCTTCAAGACTTTGCTCAGGCCAAGGCATCTTCTCCTCAAAACCCCACCGACATTAGAGCTGAAGATGAGGTCAAACCATTCTTGTATGCATTCATGAAGCTACTGTGTAATCAACAAGCCGTAGAAAACCTCCAAGCCCTAATCGAGAGCTGTGCAGGAAAAAAACCCCAGTCATGGAAGTTAAGGATGTACACAAACTATATAAGAATAAGAGACGCACTGGTCGGGAGATGCGGTTAACTGCGCAGATTGGTGATTACGAAATGGACCAGGTTATTCTAGACCTAGGATCAGATGTGAATGTACTACCTAAACAGACTTGGCAACGAATGTGAGAACCTAAGTTGGAATGGTCCACTATCCAGCTACGCATGGCTAATCAACAGAAGATCATACCGTTGGGAATATTATCAAATATTGTAGTAGATATCGCCAGAGTTAAGGTACAGACTGAATTTGAAATCATTCAGATTGTAGAAGATGCGGATCCTTATCTAACACTCCTAGGATTAGATTGGGCCATCGATATGGGAGGTATTATCAATTTGAAGAGGAGAAGCATGGTGTTTGAAAGTGAAGGAACACGGGTCATAGTACCACTCGACCCCGCAAAAGGAGAAAGGTATACAGAGCCAATGCGTGAGGAAGAAGAGGTGGACCACATCTATAAGTTGACCATGCAGGATGAAGACTAGATGAATCCTACAGCTGATGGTGTGATTTTCTGGGAAAAGGATAGTGAATGCTTCTTTGACTCTGACAAAGAAATAGAAAATTGGCAAAATCGGCTACATGATGTCTTTGCACTACGATGCATGCGAATCACAAGGGACTTCCGCTGCACATCCTCAGAGGTAAGAGAACTACCTTAATTTGATGGTTCTGGTAGTATAAAAGTGTTTTTGCAAGCATTTGAAGCTGAGGTTCCAAGAGAAAGAAGGTTATGGGCCCTTAATCTAGCCATGCGCGCAACACCCGCAAGATGGTGGGACACACACAAGGGGGCATTCCAGGACTGGGAGGAATGTCAGGACATGATGATCTTGCAATTTTCACCTCTGATTAATGTGTGCATCAAGACATTCATCAGCCCAAAGTATCTGCGCAAACACTTGTTCGCTTGGATGGAAAAGTGGTATGACTGGACTACAGAGGAATGGGTTCACTTTTTTATTCATGCGTTGGGACCAATCCCCACTACATGGTACTTGGAGGCATAGATACATCAGCGCACCCGCCACTGGGAGAGTTTGAAGGAAGAATTCATAGGAACATTCAGATTGACAGGGGGCTCGGAGGTGCTTAACGAAGCTCTGTAGGATATAGACACATTTTTTTTTGGTAAATCCAGCCCCGACACAACATTCAGAGCACCAACATGGGAAACGCAGATGCACGACATTATCAATTGTCACAATATAACTATGGAAGAGTGTGATGAGGATCCGTGCAATGTCTCTATCCTGGAATCGGAGGGAAAGCGCGTAGTTGCAGGACCTCCACTACAAACTATGGATGTGATGAAGTCTCTGAAGCTATGAGAAGTCAACCTTGGCACAACTGAGCAGCCTAAGTTGGCTAAGTTTGGGGACTACTAGGATGATGACACTGTAATAAAAGTTTCTAAATTGCTCACACAAAATCAAGACTTATTCCCAATGATGTTTTTAGAGCTCAAGGGGATCACAGGGGATCTAGGGGTTATGTGCATCATGCTAAAACCATATGCGCGACTGATAAAGCAGCGACATTATCGGTTGAACCCTAAGTATAAGTAGAAGGTCAAGGAAGAAATCGATAAAATGCTCATCACAGGTATTATTGAACTGGTTGAGTAGTCAGATTAGGTAAGTCCAATGGTGGTTCAGGAAAAGAAGACAAAGGGGGGAATTCGAATCTGTGTGGACTTACGCAAGTTGAATGATTCTTGTGTACATGATCCCTTTCCGACACCATTCTCAAATGAGATCCTAGATACCATAGGAGGCCAAGAAGTGCACTCCTTCACTGACAGGTTCTCCAGATACCATCAGATCAAAATCACACCCAAAGATCATAGCAAAGCCACGTTTGCTACTGAATGGGGGTCATTCTAGTATACAGTCATGCCATTTGGACTCAATAATTCCCCTACCATCTTCTCACGTGTGGTTGTCACGGTATTCAAAGAATTCATCCAAAAATTTATGGAGGTGTACTTTGATGACTGAACTATCTTCAGCTTGGAAAAGACACACGTTTCAAACTTGCACATGATGTTGGATGCCTACAGAAACCACCAAATCTCCCTGAACATCAAGAAAAGTATCTTCTGCATACCTTTTGGAATATTGCTTGGACATATAGTGTGTCAAAAAGGGCTAATGGTTGACCCTACGAAAGTTGCCATTATCATCAATCTGGTGGTACCTACAACTGAGAAATAGTTGTGTTCGATCCTTGGGCACACGGGCTACTACAAAAAGTTCATCCAGGGATACACACTAATCACAACACCTCTGGAAAATCTGCTCAAGAAGGATGTTTCATTTTTTTGGGATGACGACTGTCAAAAGAGCTTTGAGCGACTCAAGGAAAAGATGGTCTCTGTGCATATCCTTGTTTTTCCTGATTGGGCGGAGGTACTTCATGTTCATGTTGATGCTTCAGGAATCACCATGGGCGTGGTCCTTACGTAGCCAGGGGATAGAGACATTTATCACCCCATTGCATTTGCTAGTTGAAAACTCTCTTGTGCAGAACGTAACTATGCAACCACAGAGCGAGAGGGATTGGACATGGTTTATGCATTACAGAAGTATCTGCACTATCTATTACGAGGTCACTTAAAAATGTTCATAGATCATTCAGCTTTGAAGTTCCTGGGGAATAAGCCTGTGTTGGGTGGGGGGGAATCTGTCAATGGCTTCTGTTGTTTCAGGAATATGACTTTGAGATCATTGTCAAGCCAGGGAGGTTGAATGCTGGACGAGATCACTTGTCCCGAATTGAGAGTAGCGAGGACTCGACCAACCTAGAGGAAGGATTGCCTAGTGCATAGCTTTTTGCTATTAAGGTAGTTTATGCACACTTTCCTGACATTATCCAGATCCTGACTACAGGCAGGGCACCTGTGGAGTATTCAGTGCAACAAAAGAAAGAGCTGGTAGATCATGTTGTGGATTTTACAATCATCACAGGACATATATATAAAATGGGTGCAGATGAAGTGCTTCGCAAGTATTTCCTAGAGCATGAATGGCATGTTATCTTGGCAAAAGCCCACTACGGGGTAGCAGGAGGTCACTACGCAGGGAAAGAAACTGCGTAGAAGATCTTAAGAGTTGGCCTATGGTGGCATACCCTGCATAATGACTCTCACGAGTATTTCAAAGCCTGCAATACATGCCAACGGATAGGAAAACCATCACATAGAGATGAAATGCCCCTTCAATGGCAGCTAGCCCTGCAAGCCTTCGAAAAATGGGCCATAGATTTTGTGGGACCTATTAACCCACCCAAAAAGAAGACAGGTGCACGCTACATCACAACTACCATTGACTATGTGACCAGGTTGGCTGAAGCACAAGAATTCAAGGATTTCACTGTAGATACCATTTCACACTTCATCTTTGAGCATATTCTGACCAGATTTGGGTGTCCAAAAATATTGATGAGTGATAGAGGTACACACTTTATTAATGAAACAATACAGGCCTTCACGGAGGAATTTCAGATCCATCACGGAAAGAGCACTCCATATCATCCTCAGGCGAATGAAGCCATTGAAGAATTCAATAAATTATTTGAGAACACACTAACTAAGGTCTGTAATGCTGATAACAGTGACTGGGACGTGCGCATCCTGTCTATCCTTTGGGCCTATCGAACCACCTATAAGAAGTTGACAAGGAAAACGCCATTTAGGATGGTTTATTGCAAAGAAGCCATCATGCCATGGAATACATTGTTCCTATAGCCTTTGAAAATATGGCAGAGCCTGATATCATGGAGGAGTGTTTAGCATAGCTTGTAGCTTTGGAGGAAGACCGTTTTATTGCAAACTTCCATCAGCAGGTTCAAAAGGCCCGTGATAAGGCATGACATGACCGACATATTCGACAAAAGTCCTTTGCGGAGGGTGATTTAGTGCTCCTTTACGATAGCTAGTTTAAAAAGAACATAGGGAAGTTTTGACGGCACTGGCTTGGGCCCTATACAGTTAAAGAAATCATGGATGGTGGAGCTGCTTGGTTGGCTACCCTGCGCGGCGATAAGCTACCTGGCTATATCAATGGTAGCCGACTCAAACCATATTGGTTCAAATGACTATATGGCCGGAGTAGCTGTATAAAGGGGGGTAGACCCACCAACGAAGATAAGCACCGCAAGTACCATATTACGCACAGGAGGCAACCACAAGATCGAAAGCTGGGGGGTGTGCCAGAGGCACAGGTGAAAATTCAAACCACAGCAAGTGCTCCAGAAGCAAAGGAAGTATGCCCAAACCGCAGGGATGCGCTGGGAGAACAGGGGTGCATTGAGTGCACCGAGGGTGCGAAAAATAGCCGTTGAAATAGTCAAAGTGGGTAAAAGGAAAAAATTATCATTGGAAGGAGTGGGTAGCCAGCATTTAATGCGGCAATCTCTAGAGTTTTTTTACCATTTTCCTGATCGTAAGTTCTAAGTGAAGTTTACCCTACCATTGGGCGCTCGCAAAAACTATAGAAAGGGCAGGAGAGGTCAAAAAATGGTTCTGTATCGCTCAAATAGCTTGTACTTGGCATGTTTTTCCTTGACGAATTTGTGCTATAATAATTTCTATGCCTATAGTGTATTTTTCATGTCTAAGCAACCTGCTCCCTATGACAGTAGCAATCCTGAATTTTTCTTTCACACCAGGATGACAGCCACGAATCTTGCTGAACCCTCGAAACGAGTGACCTCAGTGGAACAAGGAAATGAGGAAGTGGTGGAGATTGAGTCTGAAGTTGAAGAAATTTTATCCACACCCGTCATGATGAAGGGAAAGGAAAAGGCTGAAGGTTCAGGGAAACCTACGAAACTTGTGAAATGTGCTGGAGGGAAGCCCTGAAATTCCCCGAGAAACTTAAAATCCCTGCGGATGACGCCTCAGGTGCGGGTTGCGTAGGAGGAAGCCCAACCTGCCAACCTAGTCAATTGGTTACCTCCCTTTGTGCGACCATGCAGGCCCTCAATGTGCACGCTAAAGAACCTCGACGGGTTGATCAGTTATTTGTAGATGCCACTAACCCTGGGGGAAGTCCTCGTCATTGGTAAGCATTTCGGGCAACTCCATGAGATCAAGTTTGATGATCACGACTTAGCCAGTTTGGAGGCCTTCCCTGAGCTGGCACCTGAATTTTACCTTGACACAATTCAGAAAGATGATGGGATCAAAGTTGTTCCCCAGCACTAGGTGCTTGGATTGGCTGGGTCCAAGCTCCTGAACCTGCTAAGGATGCCACACTTTGGGCACTACAATGTCATGGAATGGCTGGCCTGATAGTTTCTCACTCTGATTCATGATGGTTTCATGTGGATACAGGACATAATCCCCATTGATGTTGCGCTGGTTCATATAATTATTGGTCTTCCGATGAACGGACCGAACCCTCTGGAGCAAGTGGGAAAGAATTATGAGGGAGAAAATGCTGAGTACGTGTGCAAAACCTACCATGTGGAGCGCAATAATTGGGGCTTCATAATTAAGTCCATCAACGACCAAGGCACACAGTTGGGCACCATGTTGTTGGTGCTAAAAATGATGAGAAAATTTCAGGTCACCTCTGTCCTTGCTTACATAATTCAGTTGGTGGGCCAATGCGGGAAAGGGGTATACTTCAATTGGGCCTAGTACTTATGCGATGATTTTTTGGCTAATGTCCGAGAATCCCAGGAGTAGGGACGGGCCTTTTGTTATTCCTGGTTGTTTTTCCTCATAGCGTTGGTCGCCTGGGAAGCCCCTACAGAGTCGGTCCTCCCTGAACTCATCACAGACATGTACGAAGGGGCTCGTTATGCACAATTGTGGGACTATAAGGATGCGCAGCGTATCAAGGACAACCAAGTCTTCTGGGTCCTCTTTCAGAGTAGTTTGGTAGCAGTGATTAATCCTGACCACGCTTGTCTCCAGTAGTATATGATAGATACAAAGGCATTGTGGCATTCCAGATCATTATGCACAACATCCAGATCCGAGCATGAAAGGATAAATCTTGGACCTCACTCCCTTATATGGTGGCAAACGAAGAAATTGACAATTTCATTGCGCTCTGGCCTCCTAACTGGAAGATCAGTTTCAAAACTGGTGCGAAGAGCTCTGAGGGAACCAATGCAAAAAAAGTAATCCTGCTTGTTGTCATCAAGGATATCAGAGGACCAATCCAGAATACCATGAAAGACACAATCATAGCAGCACAAAAGGATGTGCAGTAGAAGAAGACCACTAATAAGGATGTTGAGGCAAAGACTTAGGTAGATTTGCAGCCAGACCTGGGTACAGAAGGGCTGGATGTAGGAGGACCCGCCTCCCCCTGAGGCATGAAGCGAACAAGTGAGACTATCAAAGGGCCTAGAAATAAATAGCACTCTCAGCAGATGGAATGAGATGAGACAAATACGTTGACCGAGGGAGACCTCGAACAAATTGCTGACACAGTCACTTTTTCCACAGAGGAAAAATGGGTAGCCTTAGAGGAACAACAGAAAGCTATGATCGACACAATTTAGGCTGAGCTTCACAATCTACAACTGAAGGTAGACACACTGCAGACCAGTGTGATTCAGGCATGAGTTCCCTCGACAACTAGCAGTGTCACACTCGCTACATATGAAATCCACCTCTGTTCTCTACCTGGCGCAACCTTTGAGATCAGTCCACCCGACCTAGGCTTGCAAGTCAAGGCCAGTACATAAGTCCAACTGAATCTAGCTAGGCTACCTCATGAGGCCTTGCAAGGTCTCCACACCTCTTTATTTAAGGAAATTCGCCATCGGGACCAACAAGTGCACCAAAATCTTAGAGTGGCTGAATAGACAATTGATGCAAAGAACACTGAATTGTGCTTCGTAATCGCGAAGCAAATGGAGCTCGAAAACGTGATTCACCACCTTTGTGCAGAGGTTACCACAGATATCTTGGCCATGGCCACCCCTCAAGCTAAGTTTGAAAGGTTGGTCGTAGAACTAAAGGCCTCCAGGATAGAAGTTTAGGTGGTCAAGACATGGATGGAGTAGCAGATCGTAGATCTATAGGCTAATTTGTAGCCCGAAACACCTCCAGAGGTATGGGCCCAGTGAGTTGCGCTGGTCGCCACGGCTACGAACGTCATTACAGGAAATATTGCGCACGGTGCCCAATTATTGGAAATATCCATGCAACTATGGGCCAAGGTCCAACGTGATCCAATCCTGCGAGGAATAAACCAGGACCTGTGGTAGAAAGAAGAAGAGTTCGAGACATTAGAGGCCACCTTGCCCAATTTGGTTCCTACTCAACGCTTGACATGATTGTGAACCATTCATGCCCTCCAAGCTGATATTGATGAAATATGGCATAAAAAGAGGGTCCTTAGTAACCTCCTCAAGCCTTGGGCTACCAAAGTCCTCAAACTTTCACAATATGCTGATGTTGCTATTAGGCAGCTAAACAAAACTCTGGAGAGTGTCACTACCGCGACGGAAGGACCAATTTCGTAGAAGTTGGTTGACATTGCGCAAAATGATGCTACTTAGAGTGAAGGCGTGCTACCACCATTGGTCGAGGCGGTCATATTGTTTTAGGCGCAAGTCGAGACCCCACCAGCACAGTGACTCGGGACGAGTCACAAGATTGTGTTGTGGGACTGTTGGAATAGGGTCTCCCAAAAAGCTGCGATTTGTGTCCATTTTTGTATATTTTTGTGATGTTTATCCTAATGCAGGGGTTTTGGGTGGGTCAAAGCCCCTAACACATTGTAAATGGGTCAAGGGTAGACTAAGAGTCCACAAACCACGGTTTGCGGACCATTGGATGTGTAGGCTAAAATCGGTATAAATAGATGAACCTTTTTGAGTCTTAGGAAAAAAAGAATGGAGATTGATGCGAAGCACGAATTGTTAGATCTGTAGTCGGGTTGTTGGGTAAGGACTCCTATTGGATTTGTGTGCGGAGATCCTCAGTCCCACTATGTGCGGACCCTGATGGCTGTGTGCGCAGGTAGTATTTCGGGCATGTAAGATGGTTTTCCTATTAATATATATGCGAAGTACTGTTGGAATTCTAATTTTATATGGATCTGTGTTTTTATGATTAATGCGAATGATTGGGTTGCGAAAGTATCTGTTTAATAGCTACGGAAGTATCTGTATTTTTGTTATATGAATCTGTGATCTGTAATTTATGCGATTATAGTTTTCTATGCTGATAGATTGGCATTACGCACGTGGATGCGAAGATAACTACTAGATATGTGCCTAATCATATTCCTATCATATAAGCCCACGAATAGATCTATTAAATATGAACTCAATAAGCTGGGAACGCAGACTTGCATGACTTACCTGCTCTCTCTCAGGGTGCGGAAACCTAGTTCCAACACCCTCCCATACTGCTTTGGGTGAGACTTTGGCCTGCCCAAGCAGGTCACTGCAGAAAGGGCCAGTAGTATAGGGGTTTGTTGGTAAACCTTAACCTCTGAACCTGGGTCAAGACCTCTTGAGCGAACATGCTCACTTTCCCAAATTTTCCCCAGTCATTTGTCGACTCGTACCTCTATATTTTTTAACAAGCTTGAGGAGGATAACATATGCTTGATCTATAATTCAACCCTTCGGGCAAATAAAGTATTGCTATTTAATAATTTAACAAGTCTAGTGATGAATGAAACTCGATTCTTGCCATGATCGACAAGCTCGTCACTATTTTATGTTTTAATGAGCTTAATGACAGTGATAGCCCAGTCCTTTTTCATATTTAGAGAGTTTGAAAAAGAGGACAAAAGAAAACTCCATAAGTACTTTTTCGTAAATTTGTCACACAAATCCAAAAAAGTGTAAAATAATATCTAAGAGAACCTCTTTTTTCATGTTTAACCAAGGTATTCCTTTTTCGTAAATAACCTATCTCAGTCTAGAAAAGGTTTAAACTTATACTATGCAGATGTCAACTAATTTACATTTACGAGCTTGAAAAGACAAGTGCTCGGCAATATTTTCACATTATCAGAGTCTGAAAAGAGCTGAAAGAAGAGTCTAGGGGTTCCTTTTTTGCTGTTATCGAAGCTCGAAAAAGAGATAAAAGTGCACTTCAAATCCTTTATCATTTTTTAACAAAGCTCGAAAAATAATGAGAAAAAGTATGCTTTGTGGTGAAATCATTCTTGAAATAAATCTGCACAATTAATCTGTTCATAAGTTGTAAAGCTTGTTGAGAAAAACATCAAATGGATTAAAAATACCTGTTTCATGATAAAAATTTGAATAAAACCATAGTCATAGCAACAAATATTAATTGAAAATAATCAAATGACTAATTGAAAATAGTTTTACCATTCATTTTTACCATTTGAAAGTTACCATTTGCATTTTTGGAGCTCTGAACCTATTTTTCCCCCGAACTTCAATGATCGATTGTGTGCAATTGGTAAGAATGTTTTGAATGCCCCTTGCAAGAGTACATGTCGAATGCCCACTACAAGAGAAAATGCCCCCCAAGCTTCATTTCATTCACTAAAGTATATTATTGGTCACTGATAGCTGGATGGAATGAAGGTTCATTATAGGGGAGGATTTGTTTCATTTTCTAATGATCTTGACACAGGAAAAGAACTATGCTCATGACCTATTTCATTTTTTAACAAGTTTGACATAGTAAAAGAACCATCCTCATAACCTATTTCATTTTTTAATGAGGTTAACACAGTAAAAGAACCATCCTCATAGGCACCTGTTTCATTTTTTAACGAGGTTGACACAAGAAAAAAGAACTATCCTAATCAATCTATTTCATTTTATAATGAGGTTGACACAAAAAAAAGAACTATCCTCATTGTGCAGTTGGACTAGTGAGTGTGTGCTGGAAAAGACGTATTCTAATGGAGTTATCATTTAAGGATTTTGATAAACACCAAAAATGATAAGTTATAACATGTGTTGACGGGTCTTCTCCAAGGTTTCCATTGAATTTTGGAATTTCCAAGGGTAATTTCTATGGTACCACCGACCACCAAGGAGAATAAATAATGGGATCAGCTTGATATTGCATTGGAGATGTGAATAAAGGATCAAGCCATTCAATACTCATAAACGAGGAACCAGATAGGATTCCAGATGATGACATGGGTGAATTCAATGGACAAAACATTGAAGATGAAGCAACAGTAGATGTTGTCGCAGTTGAAATAGATGGTTCATTCTAGGATGTTATCTCAGCCATGGTCAAATGATCCAATGTATACCCTATAGAATCTACGGGAACTCGAAGTGAAACAATATCAACAAAATCAGTGGAAGGTGATGGAGGAAAAGACTCGTATAGGTAAAGCTCCTACCAAAAATGATTTAGAGTTAAAGGTGTCTCGTCTTGTGGTATTTCTTCAATCAAAATCAAACCAGGTGGAAGAAATTCATCATCAGTCCCAAATTATATTTCAGGTGGTTGACTGCGCGATATGGGAGGCTCAATGGCTACAATAGATTGTGGAGTGACCAATAAAGGAACAACTTCTGGTTGTTCAAATTCGGGGTCAAGATTTTCTCCACTTAGGGAAATATAGCAACTGAAATATAAGGGGATGATAGACCCTATTTCATTTTTCCTAAGGATGATGTCCAGTTTGACCAATAACAACTTCCCCCTAAAGCACAATGGGATCTGGATCAACTTCTAGTTGAACAACGTCGGGTTCGGAAGGTATGGTCTCACATATTGGATGGATCATGACCACGAGTAGCTGTGAGGACTCTATCTTGACAACAATAGACAAACTAGGATTTTTAGAAACAACTTGTTCTGACTCTAGTATATGGGAAGATGATGCTTCACCAGAGGTACTGATAGTACTGGTTTCGGTAGAGTGATGTCGCCTTCGCCGACTAGGAGTAACTTCTAGTGGTAAAGGTGGTTTCAATGCTAATCTACGTGAACGATGAGGCAAAGGATTTTTTTCTTCCACGATTACTGATTTATTTTAACCAAAATCAAATAAAAAAAATAAAAGGGTAATGATAGGAAAAAGGTTTACCAAGAAACTGTGAACTACAAAATACCTCCTGGCGAACCAAGAAGTACAGGCAGGCAGTCTCCCTGAATGTTGTGTTCGGTGTATCATAATTTACAAGGTGGCCGACTCAGTTCACTATGGATGGATAGCACCTAAAATTTTTCCTCCCAAATATACCCGAAGGTACGAGGAGGCCCAAGTCTGTATTAGCACTATCTGATGCGAAATCGCACAGTGAGAGCACCCCTTTATAATTTTCGTACTGTAACACCGCTCGATATACTTGAAATTACGTGGACGAGCTACAATATACTTACATATGTGGAGTGAGATATCACACTCAGAATGTATTGTAGACAAGTCAATGACAACTGCTATTTTTTATGACGCTAGAACACATCTCTAGCCTAGACCTTCTAAATGTTATCGTTATGGTTACAATTCTTTGTTAGGTAAATTGAGATAAATTTTAAGTTGATATTGTTTATCAATTTTCCTTTCAAAGGTTCACCGTGATGATGTATTGGAAATTCCTAAAATGCAAACTAAGAATGATAAGAAATATTTCACTTTTAGTTTTTCAATGAAAATCCTAGCTACTAGAGGGAAAGAGAAATCAATTTGAGAGCAAAAAAATCAAAGAGCACAAACTAAATGTAGATTTCCTAATTGTTCCTTTTGCAAAGCACACAATCCACTACATGCAAATGCAAGTTTTTCTTTTCAAGTTCCTTTAATGTTATGAATGCAGAAAAGGAAACTAAGTGTATCAAATCAACAAAACAAATTCCTTTTACTTTTTAGAAATGAAGAATTTAAACAACAATTTCTCTTTTGAAGGAAAAATGAGGAATTGAAGAACAATTTCTCCTATTAGGAAATGAAGAATTTATGACAATTTCCTTTTCAAAATCAAATATATCTAATGCAGCAATGAAAATAATTTAAAATTAATTCGTCAACAATAAAGAAAAACACTTTAAACAAACATTGAACAAAATATTCTTTCAAAGGAGGAAGAGGTAGATAAGATCAGTAGTCAATATGAGGCTTCAATATTTTCAGGAGGCAATGCGGTCTCTAAAGAGAGACAGTGCTATGTATAGCACTGTGTCATGTCCAACAGTGTGTTGGGTGTAGTGTACAATGAAAAACATATTTGTTTAATACACTTCTAATGAAAATTTCGATTTCAAAAACCCTAATCTTTATGATTAAAAGCTACTGGGTCAATAAATAGAGCAAATCAGAGGCAAATACACATAGGATGAAAGGTAAAATCCCCAATGGAGTCACCAATTTTTTATGTGGAATTGTGTATTACAAAAAGAAAATTCTTCCCTAGACAGATGCTTATCTAGAACAATAGGTTAAAGACTTTATGACTACCTTTCATGACTATGATCAGATACACGCAATGAAATAAGAAGCTTAGTTGGATTCCAAGCGCTTCCAAAATCTCCTTCTGTCACTTTTACTGTAGCTTCAAATTCTAGTCGATTGTGCAAAATATTTCTTGCAAGAATGAACTCTAAACAACAAGAGATAGCAATAATACAGATGTCTATTCAAGTTATTTAGCTAAATCAATCAAGCATAAACCATATACATCAAATAAGAAATCATGATATGGAAAACATGAGCTTATATAGATACATATGTGGGAAAATAAGCAACAATCTTTATTAATGGATAGAAGGGGAGGTTATAACCCAGTGATTGATTTAGTGTCACCATCTCCAGCAGCATCCCAGCCTCATCACAAGATAGATATCTCTAGCAGCATGTCACTCAAATAAACTCATCAATTGAAATTCCACCAACATTTCTCTATTCAAATTCTTTCTTATCAAACACTAAGATCTGTGCTCAATTTATAGAGGAGTTGAAGGTATTTTTACAATCAATGACTTTCCAATAATAAGTAATACATGTTACCAATCTTGTAGATGTCAAATGGACACATGGATTTGAAGTTTTACACATGTGAACTCTTCTAGAAGGCACTGGCCAAGTGGAGATTCCAGAATAATGAGAATTTCTCTCCGAATGTGATCAACGCACCTGTGAGTGTCGGAAAGTGCTTTGCAGAGCAACCTTGAATGGGGCTACCTGCATATGCAATGCACTTAGTCCCTTTAGAGGTAGCGTTGATGAGATTTCATATGATATATTATAAACTTCAAATCTTGGAAACCTTTGCATATGAAAGTCATGTAGGATTTGTCTTATTCTTTGTCTTAGGGCATGTAGCAACTGAAATGATAGGGAATGATAGAACCTTATTCACTGGTCCTAGAGATGATGCTAAGTTAACCAGGTCATTAGGAATGGTGCCCAAATTTACCTGTAACATACTGAACGGCTTGATTCCTGATACACTTCATCTGGGTAGTATCAAGATGGTTCTTTTGGGTCTATTCCATCCAGTGACATATCAACTAGACTCCCAGCATTTGGAGAGCAATATTTTCTGTCTTATTATTCTCCTAATGCTTTGAGGAAACCTTTGGTCACCCACTTTGACAGTACTCTGTCACTTTTTGGTCAATATAATGTTGAAATGAATGTTTGTCAATGGCAGCCCACTCTACCTATCCATTCACAAACGGTTGTGCACTCGTATCAAATAGTTCAGCCTGTTACACGTGTTAGGGTCCTATAATAATAGGGTTCATAATTTTTGAATTTACTTTGATAGTCTTGTAAATATGTACATACCTTTCTTTCTGCAATTTGTTTTCCCATATTTGAAAATAATAAAAAAAATGAAAAGAGGGTAAAATTCCCAAAAGAAAGATCAAAAGATTTAGAAAAGAAAATATCAGAAAAATAATAAAAATGAACCCCAAAAGAGAAAAAGTGATAAAATAAGACATGAAAGTGAGCAAGTCAAAATGTCACTACTATTTACTTTGCTGCAAGAATAATGATTATGTGCAGATTGTCAATAAATGCCATAATCCATGATCAGTTAAATAGTTTAATGTTAACTTTTCATGCTTTGAATTTCATGTTTTAGATAGAGAATAAAGATATGTCAAACAGTTTAAACTTGACAAATCAGTAGATAGTTAGAGAATAAATGAGGAGCTCAACAATTTAATCTGAGCCCTCAGATGAAATAAGGTTAGACTTAGATAGTTTTTATGCTTTGAAAGAAAAATGGATTTAGGGTTGCAAGCTTAAATGCACCCATGCAAATGAAATAAAAAATGTTAGAAATAATGATGGGTAGGTAGAAAGCATTTGCGCAAGACATGTAATAAAGCATCATCAGAAAAAATTACTAATTTCCCCTCCCCCACAATGTTGTAGTATTCAAAACCTTCAGTTAAAGAGGCTCAGAGCATTTCTATGACTTTTGTTGGGACTTGACCCAAGGCTTGATAACTGATTGGTTAAAAATATTGGATTCCCTCCATAAAACCCATTTCATCAGCATATTCACCTTTATCCTAAGTAAAACACATTTTTCTCTTAGTGAAAGTAAAAACCCTACTTGATTAATTTCATTTTATTTCAAAAAACACTCAAAAACCTACAAAATACATTTTATCCTATGTTCATGTGTAAAAATAAAAATTGGGACAAAGTATGCTTAATTTCCTATTTTACACTTTACTTAGTTTAAATTCTATGTATTTTAATTCATTTCTTTCATTATATTTCCATTTCATATTAATTTCTAACCTAAAGTATTAAATCCCTTTAAACATAACCCTTCTCGTATATTATTAATTTCTTTATATATTAATATCCCCAAAACCCACTTATTTACATTTAACCTATGGTTTATTTATCCCACATGTTAAATAATAAACCCTTGCCTTTTCCCCATAGGTTTTAACATATCATATAATAATCCCGCTCCCAATGGTTTTAAAACACATATAAATGTTTTATTTACCATATAATATATGTACTACCAATCAAATAAAACAATGTTTTTTTCGTTATAAATATACATTTGTAACGTTAAATACCATACCCATGCCATTGGTTATTAACATTTGTTAAATTTTTTATTTTAAACATTATAACATTACTCCCACCAATCAAAAATATAAGGTTTTTATGTTATAAACATATATATTTATAACGTTTAAAATCTATCCCGCCACATATTAAAGCCCAAACTCCACCTCCTATTTTCGAGCAACTCTAAGATACAATCACAGTCGTTCGCATCAAAGCCCTCTGCTCCAACGATCACCTTGTCATATCGCAATTTAAATTGCACTACCATAACACATTTAAAACCACGCGAAATGGGTTGCTTAGCGCCCTTCTCCCTCCTCCACGCGGCCAAATCTTATTGGATTGCATTCGATCCAACCAAAACGATATACCTCCTATAACATATGCGATAATCGCCTACGGTTTTTTCCTTCGAAGACCAAAACCACCATTTGTTCGATGTGACTGCCATTTAATGCAGACTAGTTAAGATGTAAAATGTTAAATAAATTTCTAAACTGTGCCATTAAGCCCTTTTCCTCTACAATTTAACTATATTCGTCCTCCAGACTCAGAAGAATGAAGCCTATGCATTGTTTCAAGCCCATAACCTGCAAAAAACCCCACATTTGCTGTCAAGATTACAAAAAGCTTCCGGATTCCTTTCAGAAGCCTTCAAAAGCTATTAGGACCTATCAAAATGTCTCATAAACTGTTTTGAAAGACCCATGCCTATGCAAATAGGTATTTTCCTATAAAAAAACAAGCTTGTTATCATTTGAAAAGAATTTCTAAAGGAATTAAGCCCACGAAAAGAAAATTTATCTTAAGAAAGCTTATACTTGCCCGAAAAGAGCTAAAACTGTGTCAAAATTTGATACAAACCCTATTTTAAATAATGCATTCAGTTTTTAAAGGAAAAATCAAGTTTATTTTAGCCGTAGAATTTATAAAACTCCAATCTTTTCCAGAAATCCTCTACAAGTAACCTCAACCCTCTGCGCCCAATTCGAATCAATTTTTAGCCCAATATTCACTAAAAAAAGAATAAGAAACCCATGTTTCTTATTTTATAAACTAGTGAGAGTCTAAAGTACAGTTTGAAGTTAAAATTAAAGGTTGAAATCCAAGGAAAGAACCAAGTTGTACCCATTTCCATTCAAGAACCTCTATCAAAATCAAGAAACACTTCTGTAAACCATTTAATCTTACAGAAGAACCTAGAAAACCTAAAAACAAAGTTTTAGTAATCTAGAAAGCCTAAAAATGCCAAAATCCAATCTAGCTATGTCCTCCAAGACTATAGTAATTGTGAATCCTCTACAATCTCCTGTTGTATACATTGAACACACATGTTTAGCAGATGTGGAGTATAAAATAGCAAATCTAATAGTAGAATTCAATCTGTTAGACCTCCACAGCTGGAGCTTTGAAAAATCCTTAGATTAGGTTGAAGAAATCCAAATTTGGGAATCAAATCTACCCAAATATGTTGTTCCAGTCACTCATCCATGCCCAGATTTTATTAGGTTGTGTCAGAACTATTATGTACCTGAACAAAGAGCAATAGAAAATGCAAACAAAGAAGTATTGTTTACAATTACTGTTGAGTCCATAAACCAAATTACAACTCAAAACTGATCCTAAAGGAGTTCCTTTGTCAATAGAAGCACTTACAAAGTTGTACATTGGCCTTGATTTTCCGAAAAGATTTCATATTTTTCAAGTATTAATTCCCTTACATGTTGAAATTACATAAATAAACCCTCCTTATTCAACTTCAAAATTTCTAGAAGGGTCTAGGCATGGCATTTCGATGTTGTCATTTATCCTCAGATACTTTACAGATGAGTATACAGATGAATAAATCCTAGGTTTCCTATATAATTTTGCACCAGGACAGCCTCCTTCTGTCATTTTTAATTATGTTGAATACATTGCTGATAATATCCATGATCAACTTGTCAAATTGCCAACTAAAGGAGTGTTTAGATATACATCCTTTCTCTTTCATATGTTCTTGTATTTTCAAGAAGACAAGTTCCCTATAACCCTCCAAAAGCTTGATATGGAAGACAATCCACTTTCAGTCATCTTTTGGACATATTTGATAAGAAAAGAGTCCACAAAGTTCAGTTTTGCAGAGTTTTCAGATCACTTTGTCCACCCATTGATAAATATGTTGACAAATTAGGAACATCCAAGAATCAGTGATGAAATGAAAAAAGTTCTATAGCTATCAGAGCAGACTAGAACTGGAGATTGGTATTTATATGAAAAACACACAGAAATAAGAGTTTTTGGGTCTAATCTTCTACCCTACAAACTAGCTAAATATGTACCAATGAGGGTTTTTGCCCTGGAATACATCAAACAAATCTTAAATTCTGATTCTATCAACTTCCTAACAACTAAGAAGAAAACACAATTTAAGTTGAAGTATCAGGTGGGACCCTTTATTTGTAATCATAGAGACGCAGAGACAGTAGCAGCCAAATAGTTACTTGAGTACATATTTAAAGAAAGCTTCTCATGGAATTATGATCCACAAGGAATATTAAGCAAAATGAGGGTTAAGTGAAAACTAACACCTTACATTCATGAGAAAAATCCAAAGATTGAACAATATGTCAATAAAATTGAGTGGATAGAAAACACTTTAGTAGATGCAGTTAAACGGAGTGATACTAGTCACACCTTACAAACTACAAATCAAGGAGAGAAAGCTACTAAAAGAGTGAGAGAAGAAGTTAAATACATTGTTGAGACAACAACTAAAACAAGCTTTAAACTAAGATACAATAAAAATCCTAATATCAATTCAATTGATAAAGAGAAAGTGATTATTGAGGTAGAAGACATAGATGTTCCAGTAACAAATACAAATGTTGCTACAGTCATTACAAATGAACCAGTCACAGAGAATTTAAATGAAATAAATCCTGATAATTCAAATACACAGATAGTAGAGAAACAACAGAATATGGAGGCATCCTCATCACAGACAGCAAAAGAAAAATATCTTGATATTAGGGAAAAATATAAGCAGATTAAGACGAAGAGTGAAGAAATAAAAAATGAGATTTATTCTCAATATTTGAAACAAATAGTAGGTGTCCAGAACAGACTTCTATCAGCTTTTGACTATTCAAATAAAAATTTGATTATGTCAGTGCTCCAACAAATAGTTAAGACTCCAAAAACAGTTGTAGACTACAAGAAAATTAATCTAGAAGTGCCAACAGAAAGTATCCATGCACTAGATCAAATTGAGTTTCATAGGAAAAGTTCAGAGATATTATTTTCTACCATAACTGCCAAGGCTATGAGTGTTCAAAAACTTCAGAATACAATCATAAACATGAGAGATCAAATGAAAGTTGAAAAAGCTTCCTCATATGCTAAAGATCTTAGGATTAAGTCTTTAGAAGAGTTGGTTATTCAAGTTGGATATGATCCTGCAAATGTCAAAGATGTAGAGGAGTTAGTAAGGAAAAATAATGATGATATTGCAGCATTAAGGAAACAACTCAAGCTTCCACCAACTGAACATCCTCAAGCCAAAGAAATTGTACAAGAGAAAAGTCAGAAAGATGACATGATGAACTTAATTTTTCAATTAACGGGACAGATAAAAGAAATGGAAATTCAAATGGATAAGCTTGTCCATGAAAGTGAAACTAAAAAGAACATGAAGCTCCTACAGTAATTCCCATGGTTACTACAGCTGTGCCTTCAATTCTGGCTGAAGATTTGGCATCCAAAGTACCACTGACTACTGCAGTGCAAATGAAATCATCCACAACTTCAGCTACAAAATCATCTACTACAACATCTCAACATTTAGATGAAGCTAAAAAACTAGTTAAAGCCATGGAAGAAATGACACTAAAAAAAAATGAGATTAACAGATTGAAAAAAGTGATTGAAAATCTTGAAGATACAAAGAAGTTAGCTCAAATTAATGCCAAAACTCATGAGGAAAGGGCTAATAGGTTAAATGTAGAACTGAAGAATCTACAAAAGGATTTAACCTTGAAGGAGCTAATGCCATATGTGAAAAACCAGTTATGGAACAAGATCATTTACGCCATCAATGATGTTTGGCCCTCAATCCATGTAATCTATGAAAAAAAATATTTACTGAAGGCAGCACAAGTAGAGATTTAGAAAACCAAAGATGAGCTAGGTGCCAAACCTGAGCAGGCCCTAGAATTAATCAAGTTTCTTCAGAACAAAAACAAACAAGAGTTAGAAGAAATTAAGATCACTGATAGGACAGCGACAATCCTTGAAATAAGGAAATTCATTACAAACAAGAATTTGATGAAGCAACTAGAAGACAAATGTGGAAACACAAACATAGCCATAACCAAGTTTATGGTTAAATTTGAAATTTTGAGGCAAAGAGGTTTGCCTAATATTTTGGTTATAAATGATAAAGTCATGCCACAGGAGGAATACAACAATAAAATCAGAGATCATGCTAAAGAGCAAGTGCACAAGACACAAGGACAAGGAATTCCCACAAGGAAAGTTTTACACTGAAGTTTTGAAGATTTGTTTTATCTACCACATCAGATAAAACACTTATTTTTCATAAAACCAACATTTTCCAGATACACTGAGGAAGATGAGAATTTTAGAAAGCTGAAGAAGATAAAAATTCTTGAGGAGGAATCATGGGAATCACTTACTGATTTATTGTAAAAATCGAAAGGCAGAAAAAAGGATAAAAAATAGTTTGCTGATTTTTACAGTCAAAACAGAAAATTACAGCAGTAAGGAAGTTTTGACAGAGTTTAAAGAGTATCAAAGGTAAAGTGTAATAGATGAAAGAGTATAAGATCAGAAGATAATATTTCAAAATAGATTTGAAATATCTTTTCCAGCAAAAAGGACAACAAAGCAGCCAACTGCACCTAATTCACAAAAAAATTTCTATTTTATTTGGATAAATAGGACAACTTGCTAAGTTGTTAAGCAGTTGTCCCTATTTTGTTGTAAAAGATATTATATTTTCCTTAGATAAATCGTATGATTATTCTAGGATATTTTGTAAACATTTTTTTATATATACATCATCTTTTGAAGTATTATTGTGGAATAAATTGCTGAAGATTTCTATAGTCAAATTATCTGTACTTGAAGACCTTTTTGTTGCAAGTTTGAGTAGCAGACTAGATCAAATCATCTAGCATCATATTTGAAGATTCATGTGATGATACATTGAAGTGAAGTACTTTCTACTTGTCATTTTTTATCTTCTTTTGTTTCATGCATCCATATATGTGTTCCAAATTTGAATGATAAATCAGGAGTATTATTTCAGGATTTATTAAAAGAACCCTATCTTTACTATTTATCATGTCTATGTTTTCTATTGATTTCCAGAGTAGGGAACCCTTAATATCTCTCTCTTTTTAATGACCTCTGTCTACTCCTTCCTAATCCGGATCAAAGAATCCTTCATTGCTCTTTTTCCCGATTCAAACCACTTCACAAATCAGCCTTCCAATATCTTCAAAGACTTATCTATCTTACCTTGAAAAAATTTGGCTTTTTGACCTTGATCCTAGTCATGTCTGCTTGACTTTTGACTCCTCGGCCCAATGGACAAATAGATCTTTCACTATCCATCTCACTAAGTGATTTTTTCTCACCAAACTAAACCAAAACCAATTTGCACAATCATAACTAGCCTAATATTTTACAATCAAAACAAAGTTAAATATTAAAGAGAGAGCCCTCTCTGAACCCTAGGAAGGCTAGATACTAGAGTTTAAAAGCTTGTCAATAGTTACCTCTAGTGTTCTTAGAACTTTAAATCAAAATCTTACAACTTAGAGAATTACTAGAGTGATAACATATTGGCGACCATATTGGGGACTTAAACAATCCTCAGTCTTAAAATAGTTCTTAAAGACTATTTAAAGACTTTTTTATAAGTTGTGAGTATTAAAAGCTTGTAATTCTGGCTTCTAGAAAAATTTACAATATCAAGTCTAACCCAGATCCTAAACCTGTTGTTATAGTAGACAATCCAGACAGAATTGGGAAAAAGAATAAACAGATAGAAGATTTAGATGCTAAATTTTCTTTAATTAGAGCCAATTCATTACCAAAAGAGTTAGCAAGTTTACAAGACATAGAGTTTGACTTGCAATTTGAACATTCTTTATTCAAAAGTAAATCAGAAAGTAATTTAAGTGTTGCTGTTATAGACCTTGTTTTTATTTCATTTCTTGAAACAAAGTAGGAAAATATTGCAGTAGATTCTGAATTAAATAAAGTTAAAAATCAGGATGAAGTTGAAGAGATAAATGCTGATTAAAATATTTTGGTGAAAATCAAATCAAAATAGATTTGGTCAATGCTACTATTATTAAGGAAATTGATGAAGCTATTGAATTAGCTCAATTTTTAGCATATACATCTAAGCCTTCTATTCCTCATTTAGATACCACTACAACATCTATAATTTCCACTACCACCCAATCTACAGATCCATTGATCCCTAGACTACCCTTACAACCTAGAATATTATTTCCTTCATCTCCCACATCCATTTCATCCACTAGTTTACCTTCTACAAACACATCATTCTCATTTCCTAGTAGTTCCTTATATATTCTAGTTTCATTTCCTAGCACCTCAACTTCATCCTTTAGTTCATCCACCACTTTTTCTAGTTCACCATCTTATAAACCAGTTTCATCAGCCACTTCTTTAACTACATCAGCTAGTACTTCCAGCTCAGCCCCAAGCACTTCTAATCTACCTCCTAGCCAAGCTATAATTCAAGCTATGGCTCCTAAGTATGCTCCCCTAGTTCTTCTAGGATAGTTACATGATATGCCTCAGGATTACCAAAGTAAAATACCCCAATTTGATGCTACTACTCATTACACAGCCCAACAACACATTAATAAAATGACAGATTCCTTTGAACTCCATGAAATAGATGTTTCTGATGTACAAATGAGACTCTTTTCACAAACATTAACAGGGCAAGTTAAAAAATGTTTTAAAGGTCTTAATCCTGGTAGTATAGCTGATTTAGCATTTTTTCATAGATTATTTTTAAATAAATGGGAAAAGAAGAAAAATCCACTCCAAATATTGTCTGAATTTGAGGCTATGAAAAGAGCTCCTAATGAATCAGTCCAAGATTACTGCACTTGATATAACAGTTTTTACAATTCAATTCCTGCAAATCTCAAACCCACTCCTCACTTTGTCTTACTTAATTTCCCAGATGGATTTGACATAGAAATGGCTTATCAGCTAAGGGAGAGAAATGCAGACACTTTAGAAAGAATGCAAATAGATAATGTTAGTGTAGAAGTAAATATTTTAGCTAAAAGAGCCAGATTAAGGAATGAGAGGAGAGTAACCATGAAAGAAGAAACTTGTAGTTCAGACACAAAAATAGATCAACTAGCTAAGACTTTAGAGAGAATAATGGATATATTAGACAACATAGAAAGAAGACCTCAATGGGATAATCAATAGCATATTAGAAATCCCAAATTTAGAAAAAATACAAATTTCGGGAAAATCAAAAGAATCAGTCCCTGATCAGAGAATAAGACCTCCATTTCAAGAGAACTATGCTGAAAGTTCTCAACAGAATGATGACGATGAGGATACGATAAATCTAATGTGAATAGATGATAATAACACTATCTTTCTCACACAGGAAGATCAAGAGTTATTTGAACTGCAACAACTTCAATTAGATTAAGGTGAATCATTCGATTATAAAGAAGGTTATGATTTTTCCATCAACGAAGTACAAAGTTAATATAACTTAAGAAGAAAGAAAAAAAACGAGCCATCTACTAAGAAAAATTCTCAAACATAAAATAAGAAAACAATAGAAGCTCCCACAACAAAAGTTCTGCAAATTCTCCCTAGGGAAAATAAGAAAAACTCTAGTTCTTCCCAAAAAAATTCCAGCCCCAAAATTTCACCAAGCCCTAAGATTGTTGATATAACAGATGAAGTTTCTCAAGCTACAAAATATTCACAAAAATATGCTGTTGCAAAAGCACCTAATTCTGCTAAAATAACAAACTTAGATCCTAAAACATCCACTGCTAATCCAAAATCAACAAATCTAAAAGTTGCCACTACAAAAACAGCTTCTGATAATTCAAAATCTGAAAAAAAATCAACTGCTTCACAAACCACTGCTAAAAAGAAAACTAGGAGCAGTAAAACACAAGAAACTCAAATAGAAAATGAAGAGATAACTATAGAAAAACAAGATAAACCTACTCAAACTATAGTTACTAAAGAAGAGTTAATTCAAATTAGTAAATCACAACCCTCATTCAATATACAAGCTGAAATTGCAAAGTTAAAGATACAAATTCCTTTGACATAATTGGTAAAACATGATTTGTATAAATCAACTATCACTGAAACATTAAACATGAATGATGGAGAAAACTTTCTAAACTTGAATGATGATCAACTAGAGTTGATTTTTGGCCCAGATGTCAAAGAAAAGCATCAAGATGGAGTTGTCCCTCCATTTTACATTATTTTAACTATTCATGACCAAATTTTACACAATGCAATGTTAGATTCAGGAGCTTCACATAATCTAATGGCCAAAGCTATAATGAAAACCCTGAACTTAGACATCACAAGGCCTTACAAGGATTTATTTCCATTTGATTCAAGCAAGGTAAAATTTTTAGGTTTAATTAAATATGTGTGTGTCACATTAGTTCAATATCCTAGTAAAAGTATACTCATGGACATTGTAGTAGCTGATATCCCACCCAAGTATGGAATGTTATTATCTCTCTCATGGGAAGAAAAATTACAGGGATCTGTATATTTGGACAAGTCATATGCTACTATATCAGTTTTTGGTCAACCAAAGAAACTGTATAGGGAAACATTGATGAAATATATGGTGAGTAGTGCAGAAAGATCAATAAATTACCCAATTTAAACTACAACTACTGACCTACATTCATTCATCCTATGTAAGTCTAAAAATAATAATGAAATCAAAACTGAACTAAAGGAGAAAAAGAAAACACAAAACAATGGCAATATCTTTCATGAATATTTATGGCATTTAGATTTTGATGGATCAGTTAATAAGTTAGTAGCAGGTGCAGGAGTGTCGATAACTAATATAGAGAGAATCATGTAGAAGGCCATGCTTTCAGACTGAATTTCAAATGTACCAATAATATGGCTGAGTATGAAGCCCTCATTTTAGGACTCCAGATTATCAGAAACTTAGGAGGTAAAAGAATAGCAATAATGGGAGACTCAGAGTTGATTGCAAAACAGATTAATGGAGAGTATTCTATTTATAATCCTAGATTAGGTCGATATAGAGAAATTGTATTATATTTGATTGATGATTTGTTGGAATGTAATTTTTATGCAATACCAAGAAATAAAAACTTACAAGCACACTCCTTAGCAACTTTTTCTAGTACTTGTAATTTACCTTTTCATCCCAATCATAAGTATACTGCAGAAGTAAAACACAGACCAACACTTCTAGACAACCTCAAATATTAGCAAATTTTCTCACAAGATAAACAAATTTACCATTTTATGAGTAATGAAGGTGAATTTCAGAATTGTAAAATAGACACTAATTGTACCATAGATCGAGATTTAGATAGTGAAATTGATTTGAATAATGTAGATGTAAATAAAGTAAAGTTTGCTATACCTACTAAATTTATTCATTCATATATAGATAACTTAGAGACAGTAGAAATTGATGAGATAATTGATGATGAATCTGATGTATTAAATCTCAAATATAATTTCTTACCAAAAGGTTTAACTCCTTTAGAAGATTTATTTGACTCAAATGATGTTGCTAGAACACCCAAAATGGAGCCACTTAGATCTGATATTGAGGAATGTAAAATTGGCATAGATTTAGAACCCAAAATGATCAAACTTTCCAAAGCCTTACCTCAATAAGAAAAAGAAAAATATATTGCTCTTTTCAAGGAATTTCAAGATGTTTTTTCTTGGAGTTATGATGACCTAAAATCCTATGACACCAGCATAATTCAGCATAAAATCCCTATAAAAGAAGACCAAAATCATTTTAAACAAAAGCTAAGAAGGATCAATCCTATTTTGCTGCCTTTGATTGAAAAAGAGGTGAAAAGTATGTATGATGTACATATAATTGCACCAATCAGATATTTTGATTGGGTTTCCTATCTAGTTCCAACCAGAAAAAAGACAAGAGAAATTAGATTATGTGTTGATTTTAGGAATCTAAACAAAGTATCCTTAAAAGATAATTATCATTTACCAAAGATGGATCACACATTAAAAAGGGTAGTTGGTTCTTCTAGGATTTCACTTTTAGATGGATTTTCAAGATACAACCAGATTTTAGTCCAAAAAGAAGATCAAGCCAAAACAACTTTTTCTACTCCTTGGGGCACTTTTATGTATGTAAAAATGACTTTCAGTTTAATGAATGCAGGGGGCTACTTTTCAAAGAGATATGGATATATCCTTTGCAAAGGAAATTCATGATTTCTTAGTAATTTACTTAGATGACATTATTGTATTTTCTAAGACTGGTTATGAACACTTGGATCATCTTAGACAAGTCTTTATTAAATGAAGAAAGTTTGGCATCTCTTTAAACCCTATGAAAACCTTATTTTTATTAGAAGAAGGTAAGTTACTGGGACACATAATATATAAGGAAGGAATTAGAATAGACCCTGCTAGAATAGAAGAAATTCTTAACATCAGTCCTCCAAGGAACATAAAATAATTACAAGCCTTTCTAGGTAAAATTAACTTTTTAAGAAGATTCATTTCCAATTTAGCTAAAATAATTAGAGAAATCAATAATATGCTGAAAAATATTCAGTTCTTAAATGGACTATTGAGGCCAAAAAATCATTTGAATCCATCAAACAGGCCTTAACCAAAACTCCAGTCCTTATAAGTCCCGACTTTAAAAATGATTTCATCATTTTTACATTTGCTTCAGAGCACACCATTTTTGCAGTTTTACTGCAGAAAAATCACCAGGGCTATGATTAGCCCATAGATTTCTTTAGAAAAACACTTAGAGATGCCACTTTGAAGTACAATATCATGGAGAAACAAGTCCTAGATTTGGTAAAGGCTATTAAAGACTTCAGAGTTTACATTCTCTATTCTCACATCATTGCCTATGTCCCAAATGCAGTAGTAAAATACATCCTTACTTAGTATGGTCTTGATGGAATAAGAGGCAAGCGGATTGCCACAATTTTAGAATATGACGTAGAGATAAAACCCACTAAACTGATAAAAGGTCAAGGTTTAGCCAAACTCATGGCTGAATCAAATTGTCATGCCCTAGACATAAATTTTATTTCCCAAGTAGATGATTAGGAAGAGATGGCGACTCCAGAGATCGGTGAAGCCTTTTCAGACTCACCATGGTATGCAAATAATTTTTTTGTATTACTAAACTTACAAGCTCCTCCTGGAATATCAAGAACAAAAGCTAGATTCTTAAAGCTAAAGGCAGTAAGATTTTGCATTTTAGACAATGTACTTTTTTGGAAAGATCATAGTGGAATTTTATTAAATTGTTTGTTAAAAGAAGAAGCTGACAAAATCTTAGAATAATTTCATGCAGGTGACTGTGGAGGACATCTCCACTGGAAGACTACTGCAGACAAAATTCTGAGAGCTAGTTTTTACTAGCCTACTTTGTTTGCAGGTGTAAAAAGGTATGTGATCTCTTGTCACAAGTATCAAATATTTGAGGGTAAGAAAAAGCTGTTACCCCTTCCCTTAAAACCCATCTCAACAGAAATGCCATTTCAACAATGGGGTATTAACTTCATTGGTGAAATTCACCCTCCATCATGAGCCTAACACAAGTGGATTTTGACAGCCATTGACTATTTTACCACGTGGATTGAAGCCACACTCTCTAGGAAAGTCACAGATACTGTCATTATCTCCTTTTTAGAATGCAACATACTTTCAAGATTTGGATGTCCCCAAAAGATAATTACTGACAATGCAGTTGCATTCAAATCTAAAAATATGATTGAATTTTTCCATAAATACCACATTACCCTAGGCCATTCTACTGCATATTACCCTCAAGGTAATGTTCTAGTTGGATCTTCAAATAAGAGACTTGTAAACATCATCAAGAAGTTACTGGAATATAACAAAAATATTTGGAACAAGAAGTTAGACAATGCCTTATGGGAAAATAGACTTACCACCAAAAAATCTATTGGTACATCCTCTTACCAGCTTGTTTATGGAATGGATGTTGTTTTTCCATCTTCCTTAGGAGTACTAGTAAATAAGGATTAATCAAACTATTCACTTGCAGAAAACAAGAGAAGAAGTTTATATTAAGTCTCAAGTTATCTAGGATAAGATAAATAATTTTTTTGACAAAAAGAGTAGAGAAGATGATTTCTACATTGGAGACAAAGTGTTAAAATGGGATTCAAGAAGAGAAGAGAAAGGTAAACATAGAAAATTTTATTTTCTATGGAAAGGACCTTATGTTATTTATGGTTATAGAGGTAACAACGCTTTCTTTCTAAAAGAAATGGATGGATCAGATATGCTAGATGGGTCAGTAAATGGCAGAATGCTGAAGCACTACTACTCCTTAGAGATAACAAATAGTAAGTTTCATTTACTTTGATCATTGTACATATACATTGAAGATTTTAGATTGGATTGGATGTTTTCCTAAAAAAGTTGAAGCCCAAAGAGAAGGCCCTAAGGTTTGAGAGGTAAAATATCATAAGTATGAATAATTGCAGATATCAGAAGATACTTATAGGGTCATCATAGTCAAAATTAAAAGGCTATTAGTCTTAAATTCCTTCACATTTATCCAGGAAATGCCATCCCCATGTGGAGCCACTGTCAGGGTCCTATAATAATAGGGTTCATAATTTTCGAATTAACTTTGATAGTCTTGTAAATATGTACATACCTTTCTTTCTGCAAGTTGCTTTCCCATATTTGAAAATAATAAAAAAATGAAAAGAGGGTAAAAGTCATAAAAGAAAGATCAAAGGAATTAGAAAAGAAAAGAACAAAAAAAGAGTAAAAATGAACCTCGAAAGAGAAAAAGAGATAAAATAAGACATGAAAGTGAGCAAGTCAAAATGTCACTACTATTTACTTTGTTGCAAGAATAATGATTATGTGGAGTTTGTCAATAAATTCCATAATCCATGATCAGTTAAATAGTTTATTCTTAACATTTCATGCTTTGAATTTCATGTTTTAGATAGAGAATAAAGATATGTTAAACAGTTTAAACTTGACAAATCAGTAGATAGTTAGAGAATAAATGAGGAGCTCAATAGTTTAATCTGATCCCTCGAATGAAATAAGGTTAGACTTAGATAGTCTTTATGCTTTGACAGAAAAATGGATTTAGGGTTGCAAGCTTAAATGCACCAATGAAAATGAAGCAAAAATGTTAGAAATAATGATGGGTAGGTAGAAAGCAGTTGTGCAAGACATGTAATAAAGCATCATCGGGAAAAATTACTAATTTACCCTCCCCCACAATGTTCCAGTATTCACAACCTTCAGTTAAAGAGGCTCAGAGCATTTCCCTGAATTCTGTTGGGACCGGATCCAGGGCTTCATAACTGATTGGTTAAAAATATTGGATTCCCTCCATAAAACCCATTTCATCAGCATATTCACCCTTTTCCAAAATTACAATCCCTTTTCCTAAGTAAAACACATTTTTTTCTTCGTGAAAGTAAAAACCCTACTTGATTAATTTCATTTTCTTTCAAAAAACACTGAAAAACCTACAAAATACATCTTATCCTAAGTTCATGTATAAAAATAAAAAATGGGACAAACTATGCTTAATTTCCTATTTTACACTTTACTTAGTTTAAATCCTATGTATTTTATTTCATTTATTCATTATATTTCCATTTCATATTAATTTCTAACCTAAAGTATTAAATCCCTTTAAACATAAACCTTCTTGTATATTATTAATTTCTTTATATATTAATATCCCCAAAACCCACTTATTTACATTTAACCTATGGTTTATTTATCCCACATGTTAAATAATAAACCCTCGCCTTTTCCCCATAGGTTTTAACATATCATATAATAATCCCACTCCCAATGGTTTTAAAACATGTATAAACGTTTTATTTACCATATAATATATGTACTACCAATCGAATAAAACAATTTTTTTCGTTATAAATATACATTTGTGACGTTAAATACCATACCCGCACCATTGGTTATTAACATTTGTTAAATGTTTTATTTTAAACATTATAACATTACCCCCGGCAATCAAAAAAATATAAGGTTTTTACATTATAAATATATATATTTATAACTTTTAAAATCTATCCCGCCAGATATTAAAGCCCGAACCCCACCTCCTATTGCCGAGAAACTCCAAGATACAATCACAGTCGTTCGCATCAAAGCCCTTTGATCCAACGATCACCTTGTCATATCGCAATTTAAATTGCACGACCATAACACATTTTAAACCACGCGAAATGGATCGTTTAGCACCCTTCTCCCTCCTCCACACGACCAAGTCTTATTGGATCACATTTGATCCAACCAAAACCATATACCGCCTTTAACCTATGCGATAACCGCCTATGGTTTTCGCCTTCGAATACCAAAACCACCATTTGTTCGATGTGACCACCATTTAATGTAGGCTAGTTTAAACCTAAAACGTTTAGTAAATTTCTAAATTGCACCATTAAGCCATTTTCCTGCACAATTTTCACTGTATTCATCCTCCAGACTGAGAAGAATGAAGCCTATGCATTGTTTGAAGCCCAGAACTTGCAAAAAACCCCACATTTGCTGTCAAGATTGCAGAAAGCTTCCAGATTTCTTTCAGAAGCCTTCAAAAGCTATCAGGACCTGTCAAAACACCTTAGAAATTGTTTTGAAAGACCCATACCTGCGCAAACAGTTATTTTCCTATAAAAAACAATATTTTATCATTTGAAAAGAATTTTCTAAAGGAATTAAGCCCAGTAAAAGCAAATTTATCTAAAGAAAGATTCTACTTGCCCAAAAATAGCTAAAAGCCTATCAAAATTTGATACAAACCCTATTTTAAATATTGCATTCAGTTTTTAAAGGAAAAATAAAGTTAATTTTATCCTTTGCAGACTTTATAAAACTCCAATCTTGCCCATAAATCCTCTGCAGGTAACCCCAACCCTCTGCGCCCAATTTGAATCAATTTTTAGCCCAATATTCACTAAAAAAAGCATAAGGAACCACTAGTTCTTATTTTATAAACCAGTGAGAGCTTGAAGTATAGTTTGAAGTTAAAATTAAAGGTTGAAATCCAAGGAAAGAACCAAGTTGTACCCATTTTCATTCAAGAACCTCTGTCAAAATCAAGAAACACTTCTGTAAACCATTTAATCTTAAAGAAGAATCCAGAAAACCTAAAACCAGAGTTTTAGTAATCCAGAAAGCCTCAAAATGCCAAAATCCAATCCAACTATGTCCTCCAAGACTGCAATCATTGTGAATCCTCTACAACCTCTTGTTCTAGACATTGAACACACACCTTTACTAGATGTGGACTATAAAATAGTGAATCCAATAGTAGAATTCAATCTGTTAGACATCCACAGCTGGAGCTTTGAAAAATCCTTAGATCAGGTTGAAGAAATCCAAATTTGGGAATCAACTCTACCCAAATATGTTGTTCCAGTCACTCATCCATGCCCAGAGGTTATTAGGTTGTGTTAGAACTATTATGTACCTGAACAAAGATTAATAGTAAATGCAAACAAAGAAGTACTATTTACAATTACTGTTGAGTCGATAAACTAGATGTTAAATCTCAAAACTGATTCTAAAGCAGTTCCTTTATCAATAGAAGCACTTACAAAGTTGTACATTGGCCTTGATTTTCCGAAAAGATTTCAGATTTTTCAAGTATTAATGCCCTTACATGTTTAAATTCCACAAATCAACCCTTCTTATTCCACTTCAAAATTTCTAGAAGGGTCTAGGCATGTCATTTCCATGTTGTCATTTATCCTAGGATACTTTATAGATGAGCATACAGATGAATCAATCCTAGGTTTCCTATCTAATTTTGCACCAGGACAACCTCCTTCTATCAGTTTCAATTATGTTGAATACATTGCTGATAATATCCATGATCATCTTGTCAAATTGGCAACAGAAGGAGTGTTTAGATATACATCCTTTATCTTCCATATGTTCTTGTATTTTCAAGCAAACAAGTTCCCTATAACCCTCCAAAATCTTGATATAGAAGACAAGCCACTTTCAGTCATCTTTTGGACATCTTTGATCAAAAAAGAGTCCACAGAGTTCAATTTTGCAGAGTTTTCAGATCGCTACTACAGTGCCAGTGACATCATCCACAACTTCAGCTACAAAATCATCTAGTATAGTAGCTCAACATTCAGATGAGGCTAAAAAACTAGTTAAAGCCATGGAATAAATGACACTACAAACAAATGAGATTAACAGATTGAAAAAAGTGATTGAAAATCTTCAAGATACAAAGAAGTTAGTTCAAATCAATGCCAAAACTCATGAGCAAAGGGCTAATAGGTTAAATGTAGAACTGAAGAATCTAGAAAAGGATTTAACCTTGAAGGAGCAAATGTCATATGTGAAAAAATAGTTATGGAATAAAATCATTGAAGCCATCTATGATGTGTGGCCCTCAATCCAATTAATCTATGAAAAAAAATATTTACTAAAGGAAGCACAAGTAGAGATTCAGAAAACCAAAGATGAGCTAGGTGCCAAACCTGAGTAGGCCCTAGAATTAATCAAGTTTCTTAACAACAAAAACAAATAGGAGTTAGAAGAAATTGAGATCACTGATAGGACAGAGACAATCCTTGAAATAAGGAAATTCATTACAAAGAAGAATTTGATGAAGCAACTAGAAGAGAAATGTGCCAACATGAACATAGCCATAACCAATTTTATGGTTAAATTTGAGATTTTGAGGCAAAGAGGTTTGCCTAATATTTTGGTTATAAATGATAAACTCGTCCCATAGGAGGACTTCAACAAGAAAATTAGAGATCATGCAAGAGAGCAAGTGAACAAGACACAAGGACAAGGAATTCCCACAGGGAAAGTATTACATCGATGTTTTGAATATTTGTTTTATCTACAACATGAGATAAAAAACT
This sequence comes from Pinus albicaulis, assembly GCA_034641835.2. Lineage (NCBI taxonomy): Eukaryota > Viridiplantae > Streptophyta > Pinopsida > Pinales > Pinaceae > Pinus > Pinus albicaulis. The sequence goes on along the minus strand of CM076573.1, from coordinate 526,080,500 downwards.
TATTGTCATAAAACCAACATTTTCCAGATACACTGAGGTAGATCAGAATTTTAGAAAGCTGAAGAAGATAAAAATTCCTGAGGAGGAATCATGGGAATCACTTACTGATTTATTGTAAAAATCTAAAGGCAGAAAAAAGGATAAAAAATAGTTTGCTAATTTTTACAGTCAAAACAGAAAATTACAGTAGTAAGGTAGTTTTGACAGAGTTTAAAGAGTATTAGAGGTAAAGTGTATCAAATGAAAGAGTACAAGATCAGAATATAGTATTTCAAAACAAATTTGAAATATATTTGCCTACAAAAAGGACAACAAGGCAACCAGCTGCACCTAATTCACAAACTGTTTTCTATTTTTTTTTGATAAATAGGACAACTTGCTAAGTTGTTAAGTAGTTGTCCCTATTTTGTTGTAAAAGATATTCTATTTTCCTTAGATAAATCCTATTATTATTCTAGGATATTTTATAAACATTTTTGTATATATACTTCATCTTTTGAAGTATATATACTTCATCTTTTAAAGTATTATTGTGGAATAAATTGCTAAAGATTTCTATAGTCAAGTTATCTGTACTTGAAGACTTTTGTGTTGCAAGTTCGTGTAGCAGATTGGATCAAATCATCTACCATCATATTTCAGGATTCATGTGATGAGAAATTGAAGTGAAGTACTTTATACTTGTCATTGTTTATCTTCTTTTTTTTCATGCATCCATATATGTGTTCCAAATTTGAATGATAAATCAGGAGTATTATGTTAGGATTTGTTAAACACCCTTTCTTTACTATTTATCATTTCCATTTTTTTCTGATTTCCAGAGTAGGGAACCCTTAATTGTTCCCTCTTTCGAATGACCTCTGTCTACTCCTTCCTAATCCGGATCAAAGAATCCTTCATTGCTCTTTATCCCGATTCAAACCACTTCACAAATCATCCTTCAAATATCTTCAAAGACTTGTCTATCTTTCCCTAAAAACATTTGACTTTTTGACCTTGATCCTAGTCCTGTCTGCTTGACTTTTGACTCCTCAGCCCAATGGACAAACTGATCTTTCACTATCCATCTCACTAAGTGATTTTTTCTCACCAAACCAAACCAAAACCAATTTGCATAATCATAACTAGCATAATATTTTATAATAAAAAAAAGGTGAATCTTAAAGAAAGAACCCTCTTTGAACCCTAGGAAGGCTAGATCCTAGAGTTTAAAAGCTGGTCAGTAGTTACCTCTAGTGTTCTTATAACTTTAAATAAAAATCTCACAACTTAGAGAATTACTAGAGTGATAACAACACCCAAATAATTTCCACTTTTTAATACATCTTTACCCCTGTTACAGAATAAAAATGTTGTACAACAACTGTTTCAAGTAGGTCCTTCAACTAAATACCCTCATTATTGGGCCCACAGACTCCAAATCCTTCAGTTAATTTACAACAACAACCTATACATGGAATCATTTATTCACAAGATGGTTTACCATTTTATGGGATGTCATATCCACAACTAGGTTATACCTATCCTCAACCGAATCCAAGTTATTCTAATTTGGGTTATAACATTGGTGGACAGACCCCTTGGTAGCCTCAGGTGCAAATGCCTCAACCTTCATTTCAACAAGTATCATATCCAAGGTTTGGTCAACAGAATCCTCAAGAGTTTGCTTTTCAAAACAACCTCTATCTAGGTTACCAGCAAAAAATTCCTTATGATGGTGCTCAAAGGCCTGTTGCTCAAGCAATTCCATCATACCCTCGCTATGCTCAACCTGACCTTAATCGACGGTTTCCCTTTGTTGCAACTTTAGAGTTACCAGATTTAAATCGGCTAACCAATGATCCAATCAACTATGCTCCTTGGTGGCCAGTGATACCTCACAAATTACCCTTGTATATTACTAAGTTCAATGGAAACCCTGGTGAAGACTCGTCGACTCATGTTATGACTTATCATTTGTGGTGTTGATCAAAATCCTTAAATGATGACTTTGTTAGACTACGTCTTTTCCAGTGCACACTCACTAGTCCAACTGCATAATGAGGATGGTTATTTTCCTGTGTCAACCTTGTTAAAAAATGAATTAGGTTATGAGGATGGTTCTTTTACTGTGTCAACCTCATTCAAAAATGAAATAGGTTTTGAGGATAGTTCTTTTTTCTTGTGTCAACCTTGTTAAAAAATGAAATAAGTGCCTATGAGGATAGTTTTTTTTTCTTCTCTTATGTCAACCTCGTTAAAAAATGAAACAAGTGCCTTTGAGGAAAGTTATTTTACTGTTTCAACCCGGTTAAAAAATGAAATAGGTCATGAGCATAGTTCTTTTCCTATGTCAATCTCATTAAAAAATGAAACAAATCCTCTCCTAATTACGACGAGTCTTCCATCTGATCTCGCAAAATGAACCTTCATTCCATCCAGCTATTAGTAACCAGTAGTTTACTTAGGTGAATGAAATGAATCTTGGGGGCATCTTCTGTTGCAGGGGGCATTATAAATGTGCTCTTGCAGGGGGAATTCAAAACATTCTTACCAATTGCACGCAATCAACTGCTGAAGTTCGGGGGAAAAACTGGTTCAGAGCTCCAAAATGAAAATGGTAAAAATGAATAGTAAAACTCTTTTTATTAGTCATTTGATTATTTCCAATGAATATTTATGGTTGTGACTATGGTTTTATTATATTTTTATCATGAAATAGGTATTTTTAATCCATTTGATGTTGTTCTGAATAGATTTTACAACTAATGAACAGATTAGTCATGCAGATTTATTTCAAGAATGATTTGACCACAAAGCATACTTTTATCCTTATTTTTCGAGCTTTGTTAAAAATGAAAAAGGACTTGAAGCACACTTTTATCTCTTTTTTGAGCTTCGATAACAGCAAAAAGGGAACCCCTGGAGTCTACTTTCAGCTCTTTTCAGACTCCGATAATGTGAAAAGATTGTCAAGAACTTGTCTTTTCGAGCTCGTAAAAGTAAATGAATTGATATCTACTCAGTATAAGTTTAACCCTTTTCGAGACTGAGATATATTATTTACGAAAAAGGAATACCTTGGTCAAACATGACTAAAGAGGTTCTCTCAAATATTATTTTACACTTTTTCGGATCTGAGCGACAACTTTACGAAAAAGTACTTATGGAGTTTTCTTTTGTCCTCTTTTTCAAAATCTCTAAATATGAAAAAGGACCAGGTTGTCACTATTATTAGGCTCATTAAAACATAAAATAGCAATGGGCTTGTCGATCATGGCAAGAATCGAGTTTCATTCATTGCTAGACTCGTTAAATGATTAAATAGTGATACATTGTTCGCCCGAAGGGTTGAATTATAGATCAAGCATATGTTAGCCTCCTCAAGCTCGTTAAAAAATAAAGAGGTATTGGTCGAAAAATGACCGGGGAAAAATGTGAGAAAGTGAACGGAACTTTTTACTGTAGAAGGTCGCTCTTAAACATGACACTTCACTCCATCACCGTGACTATTTGGGTTGGGTAATCTTCTTGAAGGTTCATTCATACCTATGGTTCATCATACCTTCACTTTGGTTTTGGGTCAATGCTACCAACTCATCTCAGTGTCGCCGATATGTTCAATAGAAGTCATCCAGTGAATACTCATCCTTCTGCAATACTCATAAACCTTCATTCTCATGACATTCATCCCTGAACATTGCTATATCAAGTCATACCTTTGTCTCCGAAATCAGTAACTCCCATTTCGTAATAAGGTGACTTCATGTCGATGACAAATCATTATCCAGGAAGTTCAATTAGAAACATCATATTCCAGTACCATGAGGCTTGTTACAACATCGACAAGATCCTCACTTTCGGACTTTTGACCAAAAGATTTTGTTTTCCGTTCGACATCAAATTATCTATTCACGCCTTACGAAATGTACTGCAGTACCTTGAGGGCCATTGACATCAATGGTGGTTCTCTCGTGTTTTTTAACAACTCACATTATTGGCTGGTAATCAAATGATGTCCTACCATGTTCGACTACAAATCATATATTCGCATGGATAGACTTGTACCCGAATGATCGAGTGAACGAGATAAGAAGACCCTGGATCTAGTTTCAGCCATCTGGGCTGCGATTTCAGGATTGTTGTACACATCATCTCTATGGTGACCTTACATACAGATCGTCATCCGAACATGGGCCTATATCTGTAGGCATGTCTGTATTGGGAAACACTCCAATGTAGACGACTTTCTGCACTATGTACATGTTATAAGATAGTTTATGTGCTGAGCATGGGAATGCCTTCCCTTAGAAATTTATGATCAAGAGGATATATCATGATGTAATGTATTATAATATTGATGCAGGTTGCCACTTTGCTTCATCTCCATCCCATCACAGTGTAAAACATGTCAATCAAAATATTTTTATTATTATTCTGACTTCATGCTTTAGGGGGGAATTGTTATAGGTCAATTTGGGCACCATTCCCAATGACCTGGTTAGCTGGACATCATCCCCATAACTGATGAATAGGGTCTATCATCCCCTATCATTTCAGTTGCTACATTCCCTAAGAGAAAGAACAAGAAAATTTCATCTATGACTTCCATTGCAAGGTTTCCAAGATTTGAAGTATATGTTATGTCACCTATGAGCTCACCAACGTAGTCTCTCAAGGGGATAAATGTGTTGCATATGCATGTACCTCCATTCAAAGGTGTTCTGCAAAGCACTTCCTGACACACAAGGGTGCGTTGGTCATTTGGGAGCGAAATTCTCATTGTTCTGGAATCTTCACTTGGCCATTGCCTTTTAGAAGAGTGCATGTGTCAAACTTCAAATCCATGTTTCCATTTGATAACTCTGAGACTGGGAACATGTCTTGCCTATTATTATATAGTCATTTATTTTAAAACTACCTTCAGCTCCTCTATAAATTGAGCACAGATCCTAGTGCTTGGTAAGGAAGAATTTGAGTAGAGAAATGCTAGTAGAATTTCAATTGAGGAGTTGATTTGAGTGACATGATGCTGGAGAGATGTGCATTTTGATGAGGCTGGGATGTTTCTATATATGGTGACACCAAATCAATCACTGGGTTGTAACGTCCCCTTCTATCCATTAATAAATATTTCTTCTTACTTTCCCACATATGTATCTGTATAAGCTTTTGTCTTTCATGTTATGAATTCTTATATGATGTATATGGTTCATGTTTCATTAATTTAACTGAATAAATTGAATAGGCATCTATATATTGCTGTCTCTTTGTTGTTTAGTGTTCATTCCTATAGGAAATATTTTGGCGATCTAGCTCGGATTTGAAGCTAGAACAAGAGCGACAGAAGGAGAATTGGAAGCGCTTGGACTCCAAGTAAGTTTCTTGATCTGTTCTGTGTGTCTATTTACTGTTAGAAAAAGTAGTTGCAAAGTCTTTAACCTTTTGTTCCAGATGAGCACCACATATAGGGAAGAATTTTTTATCCGTAATCATTAATTTTGCATACCAAACCTGAAACTGCCTTTGTGCCATAATATGAAATCGCTGACCCCTTTGAAATATTTTGAACTCTGTACTATTGCGATAAACCCCCGAACCACTATGGTAACCCCTGCAACATTCCTAAAAGATCCGGAGGGCCATTTATGAACACAGAAATTGAAAACCTCCATTATCCAGAGTCTTTCCATACATTTCCCAACTACCTTCAAGCCATGTCGCTCCCCTGAAGAGGCTCTGTGTTTTAAATTAATAGTTGTTTTTAATTTTTCAGGTGATATACGTATTATAAAATGAAATAATCAATTTGTGTTTCTAATTCCAAGAATTGTTTAAATCGGGGTTCTCTGGATCTCGATTTAGAAGCATATTTATCAAAGGATTAGGAGCAAAAGAATGAATGAACACATCAATGGAGAAGAAAGGGAGACATTAATGGTTATCAGTGATCATATGTTCACTCCAGTAGTAACAGGGTTTATTCAAATTAAAGTACATTAAAGGAAAAATAATTTAACAGAACAGTGTAGGATACAGGTGAAAAAAGGTAAAGACAGGTTGCAAATCAAATACAAAATTAAGGAACAGAGTTAAGGAAAAGGCAACTGAAAAGGTGAAGGAAGAAATTACAAGTAACAGAAAAGGCAGTAAAAGAGATATACAGATAAGGACAAGTTAGAGTTTAAAGACAAATCATAGGACAAATAAACGAGGAAGACAAGGCCAGATGTCAAGGAAACTCAACATTTACCACTTCTCAACTACATAGGACACCTCCAGCTTAATTTTTATTTATTGAAAGCTACTAGAGTCAAAAATTACATTCGCAGATATTTTGACATCGACTCAGAAGTTATTGTAAAAGTTAATTTTGCTGGTAGTTGGTCAAAAATATCTTAAAGTTAGCTCAACATTTAATTTGAAATTTATTACTAAAGTAGGTCCGTCATTGATAAAAAAAAAATTGGCTTGGGTCTTCCATGGTCTCAATTGTCAAAACTTCATTTACTCTATAGTAAATGTAATCTGTCACCCTAGATTATGGCAACCTCCTCAGTTGCAATTAAATACTGCATGTATTGTTCATTATCATTGTTGGTTGTTGGGTTGGATTTTTCTTAGACTCTGAGTTGCAAAGATTATTGCATTAAAGCATTGTAACTGTTTTGATTTGGACATCAATAATACAAGCACTTTCACATGATTCTTGAGCTATGTTAATGGTGATGTTATCCCTTTTTTGTTAATGTTTCTCCTTTCTTTTTCATATTGTACATCAATCTCCCTGATAGAAAAAACGTAAATTTTATATTAAGATATGCTGCATGAGCACCTTAATTATGTCTGTTACTATTATCTTAGTGTTTTTCCTCTGCAAATTTTAACTAAAGAATTCTTAACTGCTCTTTAGTTTCACCTAGTCGTTATCTTAAGGTTTCCTTTTGAAGTGTAACTAAATAATTCTTATCTGCTCTTTAGTTTCTATGAAACTGTTATCTTGAGGTCTTTCTTATGGAGTTGAGTTAAAGAATTCTTAACTGCTCTTTAATTCCACTAAACTTTTATCTTGAATGTTTTCCTCTAAAAAACCGAATGCAGAATTCAGAAACTATCTTCTCTTCTTTTATGCTGAAGTATAGTTAAATAATTTAGAGACTGTATGCTCTTTAGCTTTACAGAACTCACTATCATCTCATATTCATCTTGCCACAAAGATCCATTTGATATAGTTGGCTTGCCCAGTGAAAACCCTTGAAAATTTGATGTACAATTTAACCCTTTTATGACTCCATAGCCCAATGGATTAAGCTCCCCACATTATATCTATCCAACCTAACAAGAAATCAAAACAAACAACACCAAGCTTCATAACTAGCCTAAAAACAAAAAATATACTCATAAAGCTAAATCAATTAATCATAAATACAGAGAGAGCCCTCTCTGAGCCTAGGAAGGTTAGAACCTGGATTCCAAAGTGGTTTGATGTGGTTACTTGCTAATTTTCTTGCCAATCTTAAAAATTATAGGGAGCCAACATAATGGTGACCACACTAGGGACTTATTGAGAAAACCTAAGATTATCTAAAAAATCAAATAGAAACCCAGTGAAAATACTGTGTGAATTAAGTATTTTTCTTGATAGATTGGTTTGTTTTCAAGCTATTATAAAAATTTCAACCTATTTGCGCCTTGGGTCTAAGTTCTGGCTTCTATAAGAATCTATACTAGATCCCATCCTAATCCAAACCCTCCTCCAATAGTTGATAATCGAGAGAAAATCCTAAGGAAAACTCCTAGATCTGAGAGTTCAAATGTTAGCAAGCCTATTCACAAAGCAAGTTCCCTACCTCAAAACTTTAAAAACTTGCAGGATATCCAATTTGACTCACACTTAGAACAAAGCATATTCAGGACTAGATCCTAGAATTGGATAACCCAGATAATTTTGGACCCATCCATCTTGCAGTAGAGTTTTTTTATATAAGTCTCAACCCCTACTCATACACCCTGTTGAAAATGCAGCAAGATGATGGAGCTTAGTGAAATGAAGTCGCCTTCACTAAGTGGGCCCGCAGGCTATTTTTGGCACAAAGTCTATTTTTAGACATATGGAGCATGGTCTGGGAGTTGCAGTATGCTATTCTTGTAGTATTGGTCATGTTGGTAAAAATAGATGGACCTCTATTTTTAGACATTTAGGTCGAAGTCTATTTTTAGACTGCCTATCCTAAAAATAGAAAAGTCAAATATTATTTACCCTTAATAATATTTGGACTCTAAACTTCAGTTTACTCTCTTGGAGCACTTCAGTTCGAGCTACAGAAGTGGCTCATGCATCTGAAAGAGGAATTACGCTATTCCTAGGGGTTTGGTGAGCTCATGCATGGTTGACTTCGGTTAGGACTTCAGTGGCAGAAGTTTAGTGGAGTTGATGAGACAGTTGGTGGAGTTGTGTTCGGTTTAACTTAGTTGAACTAGTTGAGATTAGTTTAACTAGCTAATCAACTAGTAATGAGTGGAGTGAATTGAATATTATTTAATTCACTAATTATTAACTCATTATTCAACTCAAGAACACATCAGTTCACTATAGTGCATGGACAGTTTAGTGGAGACCAGTGGAAGAGGTAGATGAAAGGGTTGAGATAGCTATCATTTGTGACATCAGTTGTGCATGAGATTTGCACCAAACTTGGAGGAATTTCCCATGATGATTGCGCTGTCAAGCCAAGGAGATTCGAACCTTGGATCTCTCATTAGACCAGCCTTGATTGTGCAATAGAGGCAGGCAATTAGTGGATGAGTTTTGAACCTGTGACTTGTTCAAAACCAAGCTAGTTTGTGTGTAACTTTATGAGATAGTACTGAGTACTTGTGAGGAGTATTGTGCTATGTAATGTTACATGTTCTCTCCATTATAATATACAGAATAGCTGAGGGGTTTTCAGCTATAAGCTTTCCCCATACATACTGTGTAATGTGTGTGATGTTTTGATGATCTTTTGATCGCATACCGTTTGTTTTATTTCCGCATGTGTGATGATCTGAGTGGAAGAGATTATGTGTTGCATATGAATTCAAATTGATATGTGATCAAGATAATCTCGGTGGATAAATCTTCTTTATTCAGCAAATTTCTACATGGTATCAGAGCTATCGGAGCAGAGATTGATCATCACAGTGATTACAAACTTATTTCGGTAGACAGAGTCTGCATGCGGGCCAGGTAGCCTCTGGATCCATCTTTTCCTTTGAAAGGTGATACATCCAGTAAATGCCCCTGCAGTCGAACTCTGTGCTAGAAATAATTTTTTCTCACAGATCAAGAGCGGTTGAGCTTTGAGCTTGGAATTCGAATTTTGCAGCAGTTTGTTTTCTTGGTGTCGGAGTTGAAAATGTCTTTCAACGGTTTGCGACTCGAATATGCTCTTGAAGGCAGTTCGAATTATGTTGCATGGAAGGATCGCATGGAGGTAGTATTAGAAGATAATGGTCTGAAGGAGTTCGTAGATACGGATGTCCAAAAGCCCACTGATCCTGCTGAAGTCGATGCATGGCAAAAGAAGATGGCGAAATGTCGAAGGATCCTGTTGGAGGGCGTCAAGGATCATATTGTATCCAGCCTGCATGGAAAGGCTACTCCATATTTAATGTGGAAAGCGTTGACGGATCTATTCCAGAGTAAGAGTGACCAAAGGAAGCTGGCGCTCAAAGATAAGCTCAGGAACATCAAGATGGAGAAAGGCGACAGTATCGCCAAATACCTCACGAAGTTCACTCAATGCAGAGATGAGCTGGGAAGTGTGGGGGTGACTATCGAAGATGAGGACATGGTGGACCTGGCTCTCCTTGGTCTTTCGAAGGCTTGGCATTCATATCAAGATAGTGTCAATGGTCGGGAGAAGTTGCCGGGATGGGAGCGCCTTTGGGCGGATCTCATGCAGGAGGAGATAAGGAGGACTACCAGGGATGGATCTTCATCCAAGGTATCTGATGAAGAAAATTGCGCTTTGGCTGCCAAAGCAAAGAAGGGGAAGAGTAAGAAGGCTTCTCAGTCTGGTGCGAAAGGCAAGAAGCAAGACATGTCCAAGGTGAAGTGTTTTCACTGTCACCAGCACGGACACTATGCCACAAATTGTCTGCAGAAGAAGAAAAATAAGAAGGCTGCTGGATCTGCAGCGGGAGAGGCATTGGCCTCCCAGTTTGAACTGGATTTTTCATTGATCGCATGCTTGGTCTCAAGTGTGATGGGATCAGTATGGTTCTTGGACAGTGGTGCATCATTTCACATGACAGGAGATCGAGATCTGTTTTCAGATCTGGAGGAAAAAGATCTTGGAGTGCACATCGAGATGGGCGATGATGGTAGATACAGTGCGATTGGTATCGGTACCATTTCCTTTGAGAGGGAGTCTGGTAAACCTTTCATATTGAAGGAAGTTTTGCATGTTCCAGGATTGATGAAGAACCTGATCTCTATGGCGATGTTGGAAGACAAGGGGTATGATGTGGTCTTCAGCGAAGGAAAAGCTTTCCTGCGCAGTAAGACAACTGGAGAGACCCGGAAGATAGGGGTTCAAGTCAAGAACCTTTATCAGTTGCAAGTAGATGGCTGCGCAGCAATGGCATGCAAGGCGGGAGAAGTGGTGAGCCGAGATGATGAGGGCGAACTGTGGCACAGGAGATTGGGCCACCTTCACCATGGAGCCTTGAAGATACTGTAGCAGATTTCTATTGGGCTTCCTAAGGGCACTCTTGCGCAGTCAGATCAGTGCAAGGGGTGTACCTTGGGGAAGTATGTGAAAGCCACCTTTCACGAGAAGGATAGTCGCGCCACGACGATCCTTGAGAGAGTTCACACAGACGTGTGTGGTCCTTTCTCAGTAGCTTCGACAGCAAAGCACAAGTACTATGTGATCTTTGTTGATGATTTCTCTCGGAAGTGCTGGATCTTCTTCATGCAGAAGAAGAGCGAGACATTTTCTAAGTTCTATGAATTCAAGGCACTGGTAGAGAAGGAATCGGGGAAGCATGTGAAGGCTCTTAGGAGCGACAATGGTGGTGAATTCATCTCAGCTGAATTCAAAGACTTTTGCAGCGCAGAAGGGATTCGGAGAGAGCTCATCGCACCCCATAACCCACAGCAGAACGGGGTGGCTGAGCGGAAGAACAGAACGATCGTGGGTGCTGCACGGGCGATGTTGCATGATCGGGGCCTACCCCTTCACTTGTGGGCTGAGGCATGCAATACAGCAGTGTATGTGCAGAACCGTTGTCCTCACAAGGTTCTTGGCATGAGTACACCGAAGGAGGCTTATTCTGGCAAGAGGCCTGATATTTCCCATTTGCGGATTTTTGGTTCTCCTGTCTACATGCATGTGACGAAGGATGCGAGAAGGAAGCTGGATCCGACCGCAGAGGTTGGAATATTTTTGGGGTACACTGATACACCTCACAACTATCGGGTGTATTTGTCAGACAGTCGCAAGACTGTTGTGCGACGGGATATAAAATTTCAGGAGGAGAAAGCCATGCAGTGTTCGCTTGAGAGGGAGCTACACTTGCATGCAGATGAGGAGCTGTTAGTTTCTAAGGAGGAGCTTCCGGATGTGGATCAGCCACAAGAGGAGGTTCAGGAGGTGGAAGAAACCACCCAGGCAGCGCCAACCATCAGAGGGCGCATGCGCACTACAGAAGCTGAGCGACTGGCTCGGGATGCAGAGAAGGTTGTAGGACCACCTACGGCACAGCGCAGACAGAGACAGTCACCGGATCGGTACACTGGATACATGGCTCTTGTGAGTCAATGTGTTGTGATGGATCCATCCTCTTTTGAGGAAGCTGTGGAGGAACCCGCATGGGTTGATGCCATGATCGAAGAATATGATTCGATCGTCAGGAACAGTGCATGGGAGATTGTCCCAAGACCGGTGGGGAAATCAGTGGTGGGTTCGCAATGGATCTACAAAGTGAAGCAGGCGGCTGACGGGAGTGTGGAGAAGTACAAGGCGAGATTTGTCGCCCGTGGCTTCTCACAGATCGAGGGGATCGATTATGAGGAGACCTTTGCACCTGTCGCAAGGTACTCTTCCATACGGACAATCCTTGCTCTCTCAGCGCAGATGGGATGGCACATCCATCAGATGGATGTGAAGACTGCGTTCCTCAACGGAGTGATTGAGGGGGAGGTGTACATAGAGCAGCCTGAAGGTTTCGAGATCTTCAGCAGTGAGTCGCATGTGTGCCGACTCAAGAGAGCACTGTACGGGCTGAAGCAAGCACCTCGTGCTTGGTACACACGGATTGACAGTTATTTCACCGGGCTTGGATTTTCCAAGAGTGAGGCGGATCCTAACTTGTACCAGATTGTGGTGGAGGGGAAGCTGCTGATCATTGTACTGTATGTAGATGATCTGATTTTGACGGGTGATGAGCTATTGATACTTTCATGCAAGGAGGACCTTGCTAGAGAGTTCGAGATGAAGGACTTGGGCCTCCTTCATTGTTTCTTGGGATTGGAGATTTGGCAGCGCAGTGGAGGACTATTTGTTTCTCAGGGTAAGTATGCCCGGGAGATTCTTGAGAGGTTCGGCATGCATGGCTGCAAGCCTGTTGATACTCCTCTTCCTGGTGGTTGGAGGAAGGAGGACGCTACTTCAGCGGAGGTAGTGGATGCCATTGTCTATCGACAGTTGGTGGGGTCGCTTATGTATCTGGTCAATACACGACCCAATATATGCTATGCTGTTAACTAGCTTTCGAAAGCTATGGTTAAGCCTACCAAGCTCTTTTGGAAGGCAGGCAAGCATGTATTGAATTATCTTAGTGGCACATCAGGATATGGTCTATGGTACAGACAGGAGGATGGAGCGAAGCTTTCCGGCTTCATTGATGCAGATTGGGCAGGGAGCCCAACGGACCGAAAGAGAACATTTAGAGGAATTTTCAGCATTGGGTTGACAGCATTTTCCTGGTACAGTAGGAAGCAAAGATCCATGGCACTCAGTTCAGCAGAGGTCGAGTACATGGCAGCAAGCTTGGCTACATGCGAGGCTATTTGGATGAGGAAGATCCTCGTTGGATTGTTTGGGTTGCACTTAGAGCCTACAGTGATTTATTGTGATAACCAGAGTTGCATTAAACTCTTGGCTAATCCATTATTTCATGATAGATCCAAACACATCGACATCAGGTACCATCATATCAGAGATTGTGTTCAGCGGAGAATCATGATGCTTTCATATGTTCCCACGGAGGATTAGGATGTTGACATCTTGACGAAGGCGCTCACCAGGAGCAAGTTCGAATTCCACAGAGGTAGGATAGGGGTTGCAGATAATCCATATCTTGCTGAGAGGGAGTTTTGAAAATGCAGCAAGATGATGGAGCTTAGTGAAATGAAGTCGCCTTCACTAAGTGGGCCCGCAGGCTATTTTTGGCGCAAAGTCTATTTTTAGACTATGTCTATTTTTAGACATATGGAGCATGGTCCAGGGGTTGCAGTATGTTATTCTTGGAGTATTGGTCATGTTGGTAAAAATAGATGGAACTCTATTTTTAGACATTTAGGTCGAAGTCTATTTTTAGACTGCCTATCCTAAAAATAGAAAAGTCAAATATTATTTACCCTTAATAATATTTGGACTCTAAACTTCAGTTTACTCTCTTGGAGCACTTCAGTTCGAGCTACAGAAGTGGCTCATGCATCTAACAGATGAATTACACTATTCCTAGGGGTTTTGTGAGCTCATGCATGGTTGACTTCAGTTAGGACTTCAGTGGCAGAAGTTTGGTGGAGTTGATGAGACAGTTGGTGGAGTTTTGTTCGGTTTAACTTAGTTGAACTAGTTGTGATTAGTTGAACTAGCTAATCAACTAGTAATGAGTGGAGTGAATTAAATATTATTTGATTCACTAATTATTAACTCATTATTCAACTCAAGAACACATCAGTTCACTACAGTGCATGGACAGTTCAGTGGAGACCAGTGGAAGAGGTAGATGAAAGGGTTGAGATAGCTATCAGTTGTGACATCAGTTGTGCATGATATTTGCACCACACTTGGAGGAATTTCCCATGATGATTGCGCTGTCAAGCCAAGGAGATTCGAACCTTGGATCTCTCATTAGACCAGCCTTGATTGCGCAATAGAGGTAGGCAATTAGTGGATGAGTTTTGAACCTGTGACTTGTTCAAAACCAAGCTAGTTTGTGTGTAACTTTATGAGATAGTACTGAGTACTTGTGAGGAGTATTGTGCTATGTACTGTTACATGTTCTCTCCATTATAATATACACAATAGCTGAGGGGTTTTTAGCTATAAGCTTTCCCCATACATATTGTGTAATGTGTGTGATGTTTTGATGATCTTTTGATCGCATACCGCTTGTTTTATTTCTGCATGTGTGATGATCTGAGTGGAAGAGATTATGTGTTGCATATGAATTTGAATTGATATGTGATCAGGATAATCTCGGTGGATAAATCTTCTTTATTCAGCAAATTTCTACACACCCAATGTTCACCTTCCTCCATTTAACCCTCCAACTCCCTTTATAAACCCTCCACTTATTAACCCCCCTTGGTTTTCCCAACCACCAGCCATGGAATCTTGGTACGCCCCATTAGTCCTACCATTTCCTTTAGTATCTCTACCATAGGACTATCAATCCAAAATCCCTCTATTTGATGCAAGTAGTTCTACGACTACTCAACAACATGTGGATAGAATGGATGACTCTTTTGATTGACAAGAGATATATGACCTCCCTACTTTTAACCAATTTTTCCTAAATAAATGGGAAGTCAAGAAAAATCCTCTCCATATCTTGTCAAAATATGAAAACATCAAGAGAAATGTTGGAGAGAGTGTCCAATATTACTGCACTAGGTTCAATAGTGTATATAACACCCTCCCTCCTCACATGAAATCCCCACAAGGCCTAGCCTTAATGAAATTTCCAAATGATTTTAACTGAGAGATGGCTTATCAGCTGAGAGAAAGAGACCCTCCTACATTAGAAGACATGCAGAGGGATGCAGTAAGTGTAGAAGCAAATATGATTTCCAAAAGAGCTAGAATTAAAAATGAAAAGAGAGTCACATATAGGGAAGAGGATGTAGCCTCGACATCTGATACTAAGATTGATAACCTCGTTAGAACCAATGAGAATCGACATAAATGAGAAATATTTCCCTAGAGAAAACCCAGTAGCTCCTCAAAATATAAATTAGAACCAAAACCAAAATTTTAGGAGAAATCCCCCTCAAATAAGACAGAGAGAACAGAGCGGACCTGACCAGCAAATCAGACCTCCTTTCCAAGAAAAATATGCTAATGAGCCTGAGGGGGTGATTGAAGAACCAGAAGAAATTCATATTAATATAATGGCAGTTAATGACGAGGATATTGTTTTCCTCACTGAGGAAAAGAAAGACATGTTTTCCCCAACTCAAATTGAAGAATAATTCCAAGAATCTAAGGACTATAAGCAAGGATTTGAAAATTATATCATGGAAGTGCATAGACAGTATGACCTCAGAAGCAAGAAATCCCAAGACATTCCCAGGAGAAATAGCTCTGAAAATTCTACTAGGAAGACTGCTGAAACTGATCCTAAAAAGACAGTAGTAAGTTCAAATAAAATGGTTAAAATTTCTGATAAAAATACAAAATAAAACAGACTAGAGAAAATCACTAGTAAATCAACTAGAAGCCCTAAAAAAACTGATTCAACTGATATCCCCAATGCAAATCAGCAATCTGAAGTTGCTGCTAAAACAATGTCTGATAAAACTGATTTAAATCTGCCTAAAACACAGACACCATTTAGCATTGAGAATGAAATTGCCAAGATAAAAAGTTCCATACCTCTAACTAAATTTGTAGGCCAAGATGTATATAGATCCCAAGTTTTGAAAGAATTAAACATAGGAGAAAATACTGATAATGTAAATTTGAATGATGACAAACCTGAACTTTTGTTTGGAGCAGAAGTAGAAGGTAAATACCAAGAGGGAGGTGTCCCTCCATTTTATGTCAGTTTGAATATTCTTGATAAAATCCTCCATAATCCCATGTTAGATTCAGGAGCATCTCATAACCTCATGCCAAAGGTAATTATGAAGAAACCGGGCCTTGAGATAACTATAACATACAAAGAATTGTACTCTTTTAACTCCAGTAGAGTTAAATTTCTAGGCCTAATCAAAGATCTATGTGTTACTTTAACAAAAATACCAGCCAAAAACCTAGTAATGGATATTGTGGTGGCTGACATTCCCCCTAAATATGGCATGCTTCTATCATGCTCATGGGTAGCCAAACTTTAAGGAACCCTCCAAATGGATATGACCTATGCTACCATACCTGTCTTTAGTCAACCAAGAAGATTGTATAGGGAAACTCATATGAAATACATGGTTAGTAGTCAAGAAAAACCTGATAACTCTCCCCTCTATTCTATCCACTTAGACCTTGATTCATTTATCCTTTACAATGATGAAAATATTAATGAGCAAGTAGTGGTAAATAAACAAACTACTGAAAAAGAAGAAGAAAAGTAAGAACATTTAGACCAAATAGAAAATGAAAAACAAAAATCTGAACCTGAACCTCTTTGGAGCATGAACTTTGATGGCTCTTGTGGAAAAATTGGATCAGGAGCAGGTGTTTGGGTACACAACACTAAGAACAACCATGCAGAGGGTCACTCTTACAAACTAAACTTTTAGTGTACAAATAATATAGCAGAATATGAGGAACTCCTTCTAGGGCTACAATTACTAAAGAAATTAGAAGCCAAAAGGATCTCTGTCCATGGAGATTCTGAGCTAGTCATTAGGAAGATTAAGGGAGAATATTCAGCAAAGCATCCTAGCTTAAGAGCATACAGGAATGTTTCCATTGACCTCCTAAAAACATTCAAATAATCTGAACTTACCTCTATCCCAAGAAATCAAAATTTCATTGCCAATGGACTAGAATTTGTAGCCAGCACTTGTCAACTACATCGTGCTAATAAACAATACATGGTAAAGGTAAAATACAGACCAGCAGTCCCTGATAATATGAGATATTGGAAAGTCTTTAAAGATGACCAACAGATTGAATATTTCCTGCAATCCAAAAATGAGTTTGAATTTACAAATTTAGACTTAGATCATGAAGAGGACTACTCTACTGAGGAAAAAACATACAAGGAGGGGTCCGATCATGATGTTGATATAAATCTGTTAGAAAAGAAAGACCCACATAAGACAAAAATGTGTGAAGATCTAGAAAAGGAATAATTTGAAGTGTTGCAGTTTAGAGATAATACCTTGCCAAGAGGACTTGTCCCTCTAGAAGAAATTTTTGACTCTAATGATGTTGCTAGAAAGCCGAAAATGGAATCCACTAAAGCAGATGTAGAGGAGTGCAATATAGGTAGTGAGCAGGAACCCAAGATGGTAAAATTTTCAAAGACACTGCCAACACCTATCAAATAGAAATATATTGAACTATTCAAAGAATTTAGTGATGTGATTTCTTGGAGTTATGAAGACTTGAAATCCTATGATACTGATATCATCTAGCACAAAATTCCACTCAAAGAAAGACAAAATCCCTTTAAACAGAAGCTACTTAGAATAAACCCTGCCAAATGCCACTATTTGAGAAAGATATAAAGAAAATGTACGATGCTAGGATAATAGTCCCACTCAGGTACTCAAAATGGGTTTTAAATCTTGTATCAATGAGGAAGAAGATAGGAGAGATTAGGCTCTGCATTGAATTTAGAAATCTAAACAAAGCATCCTTGAAGGACAACTACCCTTTACCAAATATGGACCAAATATTGCAAAGGGTTGTAGGCTCCAAAAGGATCTCTCTGCTTGATGGATTTTCAGGGTACAATCAGGTGCCGGTACATCCAGATGATCAACACAAAACAACTTTCACTACTCCTTGGGGCACCTTCATGTATGTAAAAATTCCTGTTGGGTTAATGAATGCTAGAGCCACTTTTCAAAGAGAAATGGATATTGATTTCTCAGAATAAATAGGTTTCTTCATTGTGATATATCCTGATGGCATCACAGTCTATTTAAAAATTGATGAAGATCATCTAGCTAATTTGAGAAAGGTTTTTGAGAAATGCAGAAAGTATGGTCTATCTTTGAATCCTAAGAAATCCTTATTTGGCCTTCAGGAAGGAAAAATTCTAGAACACATCATATCTGAAGAAGGGATCAATATTGACCCAAATAGGATTGATGAAATATTATAGATCAGTCACCCAAGAAATATCAAAGAGCTGCAGTATGTCATTGGAAAGGTAAATTTTTTAAGAAGGTTCATACCAAACCTTGTCGAACTCCTGAGGAACATCACCAACATGCTCGAAAGAGAGTCAGGAGTCAAGTGGACCAAGGAAGAAAAGCGGTCTTTTGACTTAGTGAAGCAAGCACTTACACAAGCACCAGTTCTGATCAGCCCTGACTTCACAAAATATTTCTTTATGTTTTCCTTTGCTTCAAAACACACAGTTGTTGTTGTATTACTACAAAAAAATACAAAAGGATAGGAGCATCCCATAGCATTCTTTAGCCAAGATTTAAGAGATTCACCTCTGAAATATAATATCATGGAAAATCAATCTTTTTCCTTACTCAAAGCACTAAAGGATTATAGAGTCTACATTCTACATTCACACATCATTGCATTTGTGCCCCATACAGTGGTTAAAGACATACTAACACAAGATCCTGATGGAAAAAGAGGCAAGCGGATTGTTGTCATCTTGGAGTATGATCTAGAAATCAAACCCGCCAAATTGATTAAAGGACACGGACTGGCTAAACTAATGGCTGAAACAAATTTTCAAGCATTAGACATCAATATGATTCACTCACTAGATGAACAAGAGGAGATGGTGACTCCACCTATTGAGGAAGCAATCCCGAATTCTCCTTTGTATACAAACATACTATATGTCCTTTTTAATTTAAATTCTCCTCCTAGTTTGTCCAAAACAAAGGCCAAATTCTTGAAACTAAAAGTTGTAAATTTATGCATTTTGGAAAAAAAATTATATTGGAAAAATTCCGGTGGTGTATTGCTTAAATGTTTGCCTAAAGAAGATGTAGATAGGATTATGCATGAATTTCATGAAGGGGATTGTGGAGGAAATCTCTACTGGAAGACCACTATTAATAAAATCCTTAGGGATGGTTTTTATTGGCCTACCCTTTTCCAAGACATCCAAAAAATGGTATTTTCCTGTCATATATTCCAAATATTTGAGGGAAAAAAAATATGCTACCTTTTCCATTACAGCCAATCTCTATTGAAGCTCCTTTTCGGCAATGGGGTCTATATTTCATTAGAGAAATCCACCCTTCCTCCTCTGCCCAGCATAAATGGATCCTTACTGCAACTGACTATTTTACTAAGTGGATAGAATCCATTCCTTCCAGGACTGCCATAGACTTAGTAATTATCATATTTCTTCAGACGAACATTCTTTCTAGATTTGGATGTCCTAGGAAAATCATAACCGATAATTTTGTTGCCTTTAAATCCAAGAAAATGGTGAATTTATTCCATAAATATCACATTACTTTGGGAAATTCTACAACTTATTACCCTCAAGGTAATGGGTTGGTTGAATCCTTAAATAAGAGCTTGGTGAACATCATTAAGAAGTTGTTGGAGGAAAATAAGAAACCATGGCACAAAAAATTGGTACATGCACTATGGGTAGACATGATAACAAATAAGAAGTCAATTGATATGTCACCCTATTAGATAGTCTATGGAATAGATGCAGTTTTCCCAAAAACCTTGGGAGTGCCAGTAATGAAGCTCATTCAAGAAGTACAGTTTGAGGAGAATGATATACAAATAAGGATAAACCAAACCATTTAGTTGTAGCAAACTACAGAAAGAGTATACAAAAAAACACATCTGATACAAGAAAATATCAAGAAAATATTTGACAAAAGAACCAAAGAAAATGATTTCAACATTGGCGACAAAGTGCTGAAGTGGGATTCAAGAAGAGAGGACAAAGGCAAGCATGGAATGTTTGATAACTTGTGGAAAGGTCCATACATCATTCATTCTACAAGAGGTAATAATGCATTCTTCTTACAAGAAATGGATGGAACATAACTGTTCGGAGGTCGTGTCAATGGCAGGATGCTGAAATATTACTTCAGTTGAGAATCTCAGTTTAAATTTTCTTCATTTTAAATAATGTTGCTTAAAATAATCTCAAAAGAAAATGATACAAAAAATAAAGAAAGAGCAGAAGAAAAGAGGGTAGATAAAAAGAAAAAGGTAAGCCCCATACCAAAAAATGAATGTTTCTGAAAGTGTTGCAAATCAAAATGCCACTACTTTTAAGAAGGCCTTGTATAGTCATACAGTCTAAACATGATTTTACAAATTTTGAATTTTTGTTGATAATTTAGAAAATGAAGATTTTCCAAATTGCTCAATCTTGGCTTATCAATGGTAGTTTACTTTTGCAAATAATATTGTGTGCAACTTGTCTAAAAAATGCCACAATTTATGATGATCAAACTGCTTAATCTTGATTCATTCATGCTTTAAATTTCATGTTGATAGTTAGTGAATAAAAATCTATCCAAACTGTTTAATCTTGGCAAGTTAGTAGATTAGGTAGAGAATAAAAAATCTCATCAGTTTAATATGAGCCTTTGGAAGTTACAAGGTTAGAAATAGATAGTTTTATTTCAAAAGAAAAATGATGTCAAGGTTTGCAAGTATAAATGCACCCAATAAATGAAGAAAAAATGTTAGAATAAATGATGGGTAGGTAGAAGTAGTTTTGAAAAAGCATGGATTTCAGTTTTTGAAGGTCACAATCACAAAGGTTGCAGCAAATCAGGGTACTGGTCTACAAAGTTCTTAACACCTCCTAAAGGAGCTGCCCTCCCCAGCTAGAGCCACTGTTACACTCCTTTATTTTACAGTATCACCATATGACTGTTTATTTCTTATATTCACGCGGAAAATAACATTCCCTGACTATCATTTATTTTTAGAAATCTAATTGCTATTTCAGGAAATAAATCCCTAAAGGATTTTGGGTCGGCAACCTTCACAGATCAGGGTCATACCATTCAAGAAGGACTCACTTAACCTATATTTTATGCTAAAAAATAGATTTAATCAGTTGCAGAACTTACCTGAAATTCCTACGTTTGATGTAGATCCCGCGAGGTTCAAACCCCCAGTAACTCCTCTTGCTTTGTAACTTGGAAATCAAGAAATAACGAACACAAAACACTAGTTGTACAACATATAGTTTTCCTATATGTCAGTGTAAATCATGTATAATATCATATAAACAATATTGAATGTTCAACTAACAACCTTTACAATATTATAAAGAGATATAAACATGTGAATATTCGGGAACAAGATGGTTCTTCTCATTATAAATGGCATGTACAATAATAGAAAGTGGAGAGATCACTTGAATCCTTCCACGACCTTCAAGTAGACCATCCTCTGGATCCGTCCAGCCCTCACCTCGCTAGGATTCTTCCAAGATGTGTGCACACAAGATGTCATATAGGATGATGATCATCTTCAAGTAAACAAGGGTTTCCTGAATATACTTGGGAAGTGCAGGAGGCACGGGAATATCAGACTTGAAATAGGGATCCAACAGAGTATAATGTATATAATTTTCTCTCTCCCTTAGGCCCTACACATGAGGGGATTTTATACTCCCTCCAAGTAGTTTCAGTAGTTGGAAACAGTTGGGCCACGGGCTGGGGTGGTTGAATTACAGGAATAACCATCACCCTGCCTCAAAAATAAGGAATTTATATATATTTTTAATGATTTAAATGGCATACGTGGAAAAGTATGAACGAAATCGCGTATATATGGGGGAAAGTATAGGCATAATTGTGTATGGCATTTTTAACACTTCTTTTATGAATTTGTTCAAGTATGGGGGAAAACGGTGCCTAAAGCCAAAGAGACAATCATTATTCACATAAGGGTGAAAAATGATGTTATAACAGGTTTCGGGAAATAACTCCCTAAAGGTTTTTCGGATGGCAACCTTCACAGATCAGGGTCATACCATTTAAGAAGGACTCACTTCACCTATCTTTTATGTTGAAAACTAGACTTAATCAGTTGCACACATTACCCAAAAGTCCTACGTTTGATGTAGATCTTGCGGGGTTCAAACCCCCAACAACTCCTCGTGCTTCGTAACCTAGAAATCAAGAAAGAACGAACACAAAATATTAGTTGTACAACATATATTGTTCCTAGATGACAGCGTAACTCATGTATAATATCATATAAGAAATATTGAATGTTCAAATAACAATATTTACACATATATAAAGAGATATAAACACGTTAATATTCGGGAACAAGATGGTTCTTCTCATTACAAATGGCATGTACAATAACAAAAAGTGGAGAGATCACCTGAATCCTTCCACGACCTTCGAGTAGACCATCCTCTAGATCCATCTAGCCCTCACCTTTCTAGGATTCTTCCAATATGTTGTCGAGTCATAAAAAGGTATCTTTTGAACTCCTAATTTGTCCACATTAATCATCAATCCGAGAGCGTCTTTTTATTCCAAGAGTGTACTCTGTCTGAGGCTGAAATTATCTAAGAGAAATGCTGTGAAGATGTAGTATAAAATAAAAAAAAACAAAAGTAACCAATGCTTGAAAAGAAACCTAATTATAGTGACATGAATGGAAAGATTAAACTACTTCAATATTTGCAGAACATCAATCAGGGATGCAGTAGCAGTAACTCTTTCCCTTAGAAATCGATGCAAGATGACCAATTGGGGGACTTGGAAGCTAAAGCCTCTATCCTCTACAGGTGGAGATCTTAAATCAATCAAACCAAAAGCAGATTCAATGAAAGCAACTTAAACGAAACACAATTTGAAAAGGAGTAGCAACGTGAATTGAACAGCAATTACAATTCTAACATATTCAAAGCACTAGATTTCTATGCTTCAATTCTTTCGACTGCTTCTCACCACACAACCATCAATTATAACAGATTATAAACTAAAGGAACAAAAATTCAAATCAGATACAAGTCAATGAAGCTTTATGATAACAGCGAAATAATAGAACAACAAATTATGCTTATTGTAAAGAAACGAAACAATGATGACTCTGTATTTGATCCGATCAACAATAAACCAATTCAAACATTAAATGCACTCCACACGACAGTAAACAAAGATTAAAATACAAAGAGTGAAGTAATTCCACCAGAGCCAGGCCCTTAGCGCCAGTGAAATACTGCTGGGCTAATTTAGAATTGCAGAAGGTAAATAAAATGCGTGCTTTGTATTAAACCAACATAAAGTCTTACAGAAAAGTTTTATCTCAAACAGAGAGTTAATATAACAGAGAAAATATAAAGTCTTTCGACCGATTCCCAATAACAATAATGATCCATCCGTCTGCCACTAAAGGACGTGGTTTTATATATCAAATCTTCAACGGACCAATCAAAGAAAAAGATAATTTTGAACAGTGATCCCTCATAATCGAAAGATCCTGAGGGATTCGCTCCTCTATGTTTAGTCATTGTTATGTTTGTTTTGACTGAGGCCGAGGTGTTCCCTGTCTTTTCTGGGCTATTCGTTCAGATCTCCTTGCCCTTGACTGGATATGATTCAACGCTGATGGAGCAGCAGTTAAATTATTCTCAACCCCGCCTTTGGTATAGCTTTTCACCTCTCTGAATTCCTGTTTGTCAACCAAAAAGTAGCTTTTAGTCATCTTTTCATAGTAATCATAAACCTTTCCAATTCTATTGTAATTTCTATGATAAATTACCTTTCCAAGACAAACAGGAGTATATTTATGGTAAATAATGAGTAAATGTACAATATTTTCGTACCTCTTTCACTGCCCAAAATACCCCCCTGCTTAATTATTTTCATGCCCTCATGAAAACTATAGTTCACATGGAGAGCAGTAAAAGAATAAGCTGAATAAGGTTTGTCATCCACAGGCCTAAAACCAGGTAGTGTAGCTAATTCCTCAAAAATATGTTCTTTCTGACCTTTAGGAAGTTCATAAATAGCTTTGTAGTCCGAAGCAGGGTACCATACAATAGGGCTGGGAAATCTACATCCTAACCAATATGGCCCTTCTTTTAAAACAAGATGGCTATAGGAAATGAGACGGTCTACAGCTAGCCCAAAGTTTATATAATTAAATGGTTCCCTATTTTGCACATTTTGATTCGAGGTTCTCCACCGGACTTTGGCTGCTATGTAGGCTTGGTTCCTAATGGATGAAAAATAATCTGTTCCATTCAAAATGACTGATTTATGGACAGGCCCCAGAGTTTGGGTAACACATTCCCTTGTCATCAAGTGTTTCTGTCTAGCCCGAAATTGAAGTGGGTTCTGAGGTTCACTTCTGACCCATAGATCTAATCCATTTTCTTTTCTTTGAAAGGCGTTATAAGCTTTAAGCCATTTTAATTGATTTACAGCAAAGGAAATGAATGCCTGAAACTGAACATCTCCAATAAAAGGGCTAGGATTTGATTCACAGTCATTTTCAAGTATTAGATTATGCAATTAAAATTCACATAATAGGCGTTGTACTTTGATCCCATAAAGTTTGCAGCATGATATCAAGTCATCTATTGTTTTTAGCTCTATAGATTTCCCTACCCTAATTGCCTTGATCTTTAATTGTAAACATCTTTCTAGTAAAAACAGAGCATGGTTTTTGGCGGGGCATCTACAGGCTAAGACATCAGTATACAAGGAGCAAAGAGTGTCCATTTGAGTGTAGGCTAATTTTAGTTGGTTCATTACCTTATCAGCCTTTACCTCTGCTTTCTGTCATTTTTCATGAGCTTCAGCTTCTTCTTCATGAATAATTCTCATTTGTTGCTGCAATTCCTGATATCTTGTTCTTGGGAAAGTATCTTCCTCCAGTTTCTACCTTTCCATTCGGCCCTGTGTCAATTCTTCCTGAAGTCTGAGTAGTGTTGGCTCACTGAAAGTGTGCTGACTACTAGATTGCATATTCTCACTCAAAACTGGTTCCTCTGGAACAACTTGTGTTGGAAGAGATGTTTTTTGCTCCACATCCTCATAATTAGGCTCAAGTATGGTTTCTTCTATAACTTGGGGGTTCCTATCAATGGTCACTCTTTTCTTTTTCAAGTTTCTTTTGATAGCAATGCTTCTTTTCTTAGGGGCTCGCTTGGGCATGTATTTCATTCTCAGAACCGTAATGGTCTGCCTGAGTTGTTCAACTAATTTATGAAGCTTTATTCGCTCCCTTCGAAGCTTCTCAATCTTAGTTGTTTTCTTCTTCTTTCTTAATGGAACAACCATTCCTCTATCTATACTCAGTTTCTCAACAAAATTTTGGCCCATATCAGCCATGTCTTCAGTAAAATTCTCTTCTTGTTCTTCTCCTTGGGGCTCCTCTTCTACATTCATGTGCCCTTGGCTCAATTCCCCTTGAATCATATTCTCAGTCAACTCTGCAGTCTCCTGGGGGTTTCCAGCTTCCATTTTTTCATTCTCCTGTTCACATCCCTCAGGAGAAGCAACCCTAGCTTCGCTAGGGTTTTCTGTTTCATTCAGTTTTTCTCCAGCTGTTTCTTTGTCAATAGCAGAGTATTTTGGTAGTTGATTAATATCTATATTGAGGTCCAAGGGACTATGTGTCCGTGCATAATCACTCATATTGGCCAAAATCTGGGCCAATTGATCTTCCTGTAAAGGGCTTACGATAACATTCTCAGGCAGCTCTGTTTCATCCTTATTGCTGGTATGATTGTCCTGATCCTCCGCACCGGTGTGATAAATTCCTTCCTCTTCATCCGAATATCAAATTTCTCCCTCGACTTCTTCTTCTCCAGAATTTCCTTCGATTCCTTCTTCCTCATTATCTCCTTCCTCTGCACTGGGTTGTTTTTCACTACTGGATTGGCGGCTTATTTCTTCTTCGTCCGAGTAGTGAATTTCTCCTTCCAATTGTTCTTCCTCATCAGTCTGAGGGCTTACTTCCTCTAATTTCTCTTCTTCATCAGTGCGAGGGCTTACTCCCTCCAATTGTGGAGGCTATTCCTCCTCTGAGCTGTGCAATTTCAGGGGCTGGCTGCTGCCTGGAAGTCCTTCAACCATTATTCTAATTCATTTCAACCGGAGGGACTGTCTATGAGTAGAATACTCAATAATTGAACCGACCATCCTCTTTCGTTTTGGAGCGGGTAGAGCCAACCCTCCATCAATGGAAAATATTAATTCTTCCCAGCTAGTCTGTTGCTGGGCAAGGCTATGACTCACTATTAAATGAATTAAAAAATGGTGGCTGACCACCATATCTGCATGCTGGGCTTTTCTTATACCACGAGTAGTATCATGCAACAAAGAATTTTAAAATGCAGGCAAATTAATGGTGCATTTCCGTTTTAATACGGCTAGTAGCTTAAGGTGGCGAGGTCTTACCACATCCTTTCTTCCGTCACACGTTATGTAAGATTGGACGATTTTGGCTAACTCTGCCCATGGCTCTTCTAATGACGTTGGCTGGACTGCTTTACCTTTGATGACTAACGTCTGTCCATCATCTTGAAAAAAAATTATGGCTTCACGAATCCTAATCTTCTTCTAACTCCAGACAGTCCCTTGCGTGGGAATGCCAGACACTTCTGCAATTATCTCATCGGATACAGCTATCTGCCTCCCTCTGACCATGGAGGATCCTTCCTGTAGGTTTAATAAAAATTCGGTGGCCACAACTTCATGGGGTTGCTGCATTCTCAAGAAATATGTAATCCACCCTAGTGTTTCTAAGATTGTTCGTGCAGCGTCAAAGACGATCAATACTTGTGGTTCACTACGAATTGGCCATCCTCCCATTTCTGTGTTCTGTTAATTTTTTCAACACACAGTAATCACAATGGAACAACACATCACAGTTCATTGAAAATTTGTTATTTCCTAAAATATAGGGATTTGTTTCAAATATAGGTAAGGAAATCTTGGAGTTTGATTTTCATGCAGACATCCGTGCCCCTCGAATGAATGAAAGGTCATCCTCGACTGTTAATTGAGAAAAGCATGTGTGGCACAGCAATAGTACAGTAGTAAAAAGCGGTCGTAATTATGATACGTTCAATCAAATTGCAGCAATTACTGAAATCAATGCATGTAATGAATCGTTAATAAATATAAAATCATTTTGTAATGATTTAAATACAAGGAGAAGGGACAAAATAAGTATAATTGCGTTATTTACCACTTTGGATTAATATGATCGACTTATAATGATTTTCATGTGTAATAGGTTCGAAGATAAAGGTAAGGGATTCATATTTTCATTTGACATTTAAATAAAGATATACGAAAAGGGTTAAATATAACTATTGATGTGTATAAGTGTGACTCCAATACCATCAGCAGAGCTCTGCTACCCACAGGTGTCCATAACCTTGACAGAGTTGCTTTCTTACCCATGGAACCATTGTCATTTATTTATGTTGAGGAAGTGATTTTTATTGAATATCATGACGGAGGCCATTGTGCTGGCTTGGTGACTAGATACACCACAATGTCGTTCACCGAGAAGAAGTGGAAGGTGGGCAGTCCAGCTCGTGATGACACCTCCTGTTCCAAGGACTTCTTGATTTTTTCAATTTGTCTACTGGACCATTTCCCTGGTTTGGTGGCCATAATGGGAATGCCACTTCACTACCTTCCCTATGAGCACTGTAGGTTGGCTCTTGGTGAAACCCCCTATCCTCCATCTGCAAAATCATTATTAATGAAATATATATTTTTTCTTCTTTTCTTTTACACACAACACTTTTCCTCAGTTAATAATAAGGGATGGCTCATCACTCCTTAAGAGTAGGGATGGTGGAAGAAGTCTGAACATCTCATTAGAAAAAAATATGCCCTTATTCTTATTCCATAGATAAACATCAAAGAAAATTATATCATGTGGGAAAGAACTGTTGGGTATGTGTTATATTCTTTCCACGATTAGCCCCACACGCTGTATGTTGCGTCGGGCATAGCTGGGGGGTCACGAGGGGCGAAGCAGTCCCCACTGTTGGGGTCCGGGGCAGCGCCCCGGCCAAAATTGGTTTTTGTGCGGACCCACTCATAGGCGGATCTGCCCATGGTTTTGTGCATGGTTTTGCACATGGTTTTGGGGTTCGATGGTTTTCGGCCCCTGGTATTTTGTAGATCCGGTCAAGGGAACTACGGTTATGTTCTAATCCAAGGTTAATGGATTGGGGTTTATGTATTCTTTGGCATGTATATATATGTGTTGTAACACTAAAAGGAACATAATGAAAAATCAAGCTGGTCGTCCCGATTTGGGATCCAGGGGAAAATCTCTGTGTTTATCTGTTTTATGTTTTATGCTCTTGCTATTGTTTATTTTCTGTTATAAGAATCGTGTGTAGATATTTCTGTTCAGGGTTAAAACCTACATTTGGTATCAGAGATATTTCGGCTTCAAGGGGACGCCTTTGTTGTTGAGGGTTTTTTGCTCGGGCCTGTGGTAGACCCTGTTTAGTGGGAGATCTGCGAGATCGATTCTTGCGGTGAAAGAAGATGGAAAGCGGCGGAAAGATAGAGATCGAGAAATTTAATGGTCAGAGTTTTGAGTTATGGAAGCTCAAGATGGAGGATCTGCTAATGGATAAAGATCAGTGGATCGCGGTAGATCCAGGTACTAAACCAACGGCAATGTTAGATGAAGACTGGAAGAAACTGGATCGGAAGGCTAAGAGCACAATACGGTTGTGTGTCTCAGATTCAGTATTGTTGAATGTATCTGGGGAAGCTACGACGAAGAATTTGTGGGAAAAACTTGGGACTTTGTACCAATCTAAGTCTCTAGTGAATAAGTTGTTCCCGCGGAAAAAGCTGTATAACCTGAGGATGAAGGATGGAGACTCGGTGATAGAGCATCTGAACGCCTTCAATACTGTGGTAAGTCAGCTGTCATCTGTTGATATTAAAATCTCAGATGAAGATAAGTGCATCAGTTTTTTGTGTTCTCTACCAGACTCGTGGGACAGTCTGGTTATTGCAATAGGTAGCAACACAACTACCTTGAATTTTGATGACATTGTCTCAGCCTTGCTGTCGGAGGAAATGAGACGGAGAAATATGGAGGGTCAAAATGGAGATGCCTTATCTGTACGAGGAAGGTCCCATAATAGAAACAAGAATAAGGTTTCGAGTGGGAGATCTAAATCTAGAGGGAGATCTAAATCTCCTGGAAAGTTTGTAAAGGTGTGCTGGAAATGCGGAAAGGAAGGGCACTATAAAAAGGAATGCAGATCTAAAGCTCCTGAGAAAGGAAAGGGATCTGATGAAGGTCCTTCTGCGGAGGCAAAAACCACCTCGGATGAAGGTGGGGATGTGTATTTGGCTTCTTCTTCAAATACACATGTAGATCATGAGTCATGGTTGATTGACTCAGGTGCATCCTTTCACTTCACTCCCCATAGGGAGTGGTTATGCGAGTATGAGAAATATGATGGTGGTGATGTCTTCCTAGGGGATGATAGGAAGGCCAGAATCGTCGGACGTGGAAAGGTCAAGCTGAAGTTGCAAGGTGGAAGGATTAGAACACTTCCTGGTGTTCTGCATATTCCTGCATTGGCCAGAAATCTGATTTCTGTAAGCAAGATGGATGATGCAGGTGTAAAAACATTGTTCGAGAAAGATGCCTGCAAGATGGTTCGGGGAGCACTGGTATTAATGCGGGGAGTTCGGACTGGAACTCTGTACAAGCTACAAGGTAGCACTGTTATTGATGGGTGTAACAGTTCTACGGTTCCTGAAAGTGGAGCGGAAAGCCTAGCTGTCTCTGGAGAAAAGGCCATGCTATGGCATCAAAGGCTTGGACATATTGGAGAGAAGGGCCTTCGGATACTGCATAGAAATGGTATGGTAGAAGGTATGTCTAATTGCTCTCTGGATTTCGATTTATGTGAACATTGTGTATATGGGAAGCAGAATCGGGTGAGTTTTCCTTCTGGTGCTAAGAGGGCGAACAAGATATTAGAACTTGTGCACAGTGATGTGTTTGGACCTATGTCAGTTCCATCACTGGGAAAGTCTGTGTACTATGTTTCATTCATAGATGACCTCTCAAGGAATACATGGATATATTTCTTGAGGAAGAAATCTGAAGTCTTTGACAAATTTAAAGAATTTAAGGCTCTGGTGGAAAACCAGACAGAGAAGAAGATAAAGGCACTGAGGACAGATAATGGTGGGGAGTTATGCAAGAAGGAATTTGAAGAGTTCTGTAAGAAGTGTGGCATAGCACGGCAGAAGACTAATCCATACACACCTCAGCAAAACGGAGTTGCAGAAAGAATGAACAGAACACTGATGGAAAAGGCAAGAAGCATGCTTAGTGGTACCGGGTTAGGACAAGAATTCTGGGCAGAGGCAGTGGAGACTGCATGTTACTTAGTTAACAGATCACCTTCATCAGCGTTGGAGGATAAGACTCCACATGAGGTATGGACTGGTAAGAAACCCTCTATTTCACATCTAAGGGTATTTGGATGTGATGCATATGTACATATTCCAAAGGAGAAAAGGACCAAGTTGGATAATAAATCTGAAAGGTGCATCTTTATTGGGTATAAGGATGGTTTAAAGGGTTACAAGCTTTGGAACCCAGAAACAAGGAAGGTTGTGTACAGCCGAGATGTGGTGTTTAGAGAGGTGAAAGATGTTGTTAAACATGAACTCATACCAAAGGAACCTGAGAAGATAGAGTTTGAGCTAAAAGAGGATGAATCAGACTCTACAACAAAATAAGACTCATATGAGGAAGAGCCACAAACTCCAGCTGTGAGAATATCATCTCGGGAAAGAAGGCAACCAAAAAGGTATAGTCCATATGCTTTCTAGTTGGGATTTTCCTTAACTATAGCCGATGATGGGACCAGACTTTCGAGGGGAGCAAAGCCAGGCGATGGGTTCGAGAGGATGGAAAACTGCGGAAGGAGGCCATGGTTGATGAAATGGCATCCTTGCACAAAAATGATGCATGGGATGTGGTGGAGTTGCCGGATGGAAGGAAGCCCATTGGGAGAAAATGGGTGTTTAAGAAGAAGATGAATGTAGAAGGCAAGGTGGAGAAATACAAAGCTCGGTTGGTAGCGAAAGGTTATTCCCAAGTGCCGGGAATTGATTTTGGTGATATTTTTTCTCCTGTTGCCAAAGTTACTTCTACTATATTACTTTTATCTGTTGCTGCAGCATTTGATTTTTGAGATAGAACAGATGGATGTGAAGACAGCATTTCTTCACGGGGATCTAGAAGAAGAGATCTACATGAAGCAACCTGAAGGCTTTATGGTGAAGGGTAAGAAAGAACTAGTATGCAGGTTGAAGAAGTCTCTGTATGGGTTAAAACAGTTACCAAGGATGTGGTATTAGAAATTTGATACCTATATACGGGGACTTGGCTTCACCAGAAGCAAGGAGGATCACTGTGTTTATTTTAAATTAATTGGTGACCGTGTTATTTATTTAGTCTTGTATGTGGATGATATGTTGTTGATTGGAAATGACAAAGAAATTATCCAAGATTTTAAGACCCAACTGTTCTCCAAATTCGACATGAAGGATCTTGGTGCTGCAAACTATATTTTGGGCATGGAAATTAAGAGAGATCGGGCAAAGAGGATGCTCTGGTTAAACCAGAGGAAGTATGTCAAGACTATATTGCAGAGGTTCAATATGTAGGATAGTAAACCAGTGAGTGTTCCTATTCCTGTAGGTGCAAAGTTGTCTGCTGAACAGTGTCCCAAGACACAAGAAGAAGAGAAGGATATGTCCCGTGTTCCATATGCAAGTGCAGTGGGTAGCCTGATGTATGCAATGGTCTGTACTAGACCAGACATTGCACATGCAGTGGGAGTATTGAGCAGGTTTATGTCAAACCCAGGGAAGGAGCATTGGACGGCAGTGAAGCGGGTTTTCAGATATTTACGTGGCACTAGTGATTATGGCTTGTGATACCAGGGAAGACCAGGATTGGAAAGAATGTTGGACATTCATGGTTTTTTTGATGCAGACTGGGCTGGAGATCTGGACCAAAGAAGATCTACAAGTAGGTATGTGTTTAGCCTATTTGGAGGCGCAGTCAGTTGGATGAGTAAAAGACAGTCTGTAGTGGCTCTTTCAACTACAGAGGCAGAATACATAGCAGCCACTCATGCAAGCAAGGAAGCAGTTTGGTTGCAGAGATTGTGTTCAAGTATGGGGTTGGTACAGCAAGCTATAAGGATAGGCTGTGATAGCCAAAGTGCAATTTTCTTGGCTAAGAACCCTGCTTATCATTCAAAGACAAAGCACATTGATGTTCAATATCACTTTGTTAGAGATATGATTGAGGCTAAAAGGGTGTTGCTGGTAAAGGTGGACACTCTGAAGAATGTTGCAGATGCATTGACGAAGTCTGTGACCACTCAGAAGTTCTCTTGGTGTAGAGAAACAATGGGTGTTGAAGAATTGGGCAAATGACTAAGCTCTCTTGTGGCCCCCCGTGGAAAGAAAACAACAAGTGGGAGAATGTTGGGTATGTGTTATATTCTTTCCACGATTAGCCCCACACGTTGTATGTTGCGTCGGGCGTAGCTGGGGGGTCACGAGGGGCGAAGCAGTCCCCACCGTTGGGGTTCGGGGCAGCGCCCCGGCCAAAATTGGTTTTTGTGCGGACCCACTCATAGGTGGATCCGCCCATGGTTTTGTGCATGGTTTTGCACATGGTTTTGGGGTTCGATGGTTTTCGGCCCCTGGTATTTTGTAGATCCGGTCAAGGGAACTACGGTTATGTTCTAATCCAGGGTTAATGGATTGGGGTTTATGTATGCTTCGGCATGTATATATATGTGTTGTAACACTAAAGGAATATAATGAAAAATCAAGCTGGTCGTCCCGATTTGGGATCCAGGGGAAAATCTCCGTGTTTATCTGTTTTATGTTTTATGCTCTTGCTATTGTTTATTTTCTGTTATAAGAATCGTGTGTAGATATTTCTGTTCAGGGTTAAAACCTACAAGAACCAATCATGATAAAAATAATCGATCAGATTAATTCAATGGTAATAAAATAAAAAAGTTATGTTATTGATCATGCCCCTTTTTCCCTTTTTTTTTCTTATCATTACTAGACAATTTTCTTGAAAAGATGGCGATTTATTTTGATTTGTTGATTACAGTAAGCTTTAATTTGTATGATTGTATATAAATTATATATTTGCCTTCAAAAAAGTAATCAAAAATTCAACATGCTGGCTTAAAACAAAAAAAAACAATCCACACAAAAAAGTGTTGTTCGTTTAAAAAGAACAGCAAAAACAATCTGCGGAACTGCTGCTCCTTTCAAAAGGAACAACAAGAAAATACTCTACGAAAGTGTTGTTCCTTTGGAAAGGAATAGCGAGAAAATACTCTGCAGAAGTGTTGTTCCTTTGGAAAGGAACAACAAGAGCGCTTCTGCGAAACTGGTGTTCCTTTCAAAAGGAATAGCAGAGTGCTATTCCTTTAGAAAGAAACAACAAAAGGAATAGCAGAGTGCTATTCTTTTAGAAAGAAACAACAAAACAAGCGAAATAAACAGAATTTTTTCTTTTTTCTTTTTTTTTCTCTTTCAAAAAAATCAGATTTCACGAAACAAACGATGAAGAAGTAAAGAAGTAATATGAACCGAATGTTTGAAAACAAATTCCATAAAACAACAAGTGAAAAATGAAAAAAATGCTTTATGTACAAAAATTAAAAAAAAAAGGAAGTGATTTATCAAAGTGGTGCCGAGGAGGATTTCTCCCCTTTAGCAAGAATCTCCATTGTAGAATCTTCCCGAAACTGTTGGTAAAAGGATTCCCGGGTGAGCGGTTTATGATACAATCATACTCGATGACCGTTTACCTTAAAGGAATGTCCAAATACATCAATGCTAACTAATGTAATAGTGCCATTATCGTGCACCTTCTGTATTTCATAGGGTCCAAGCCATCGTGTCTGGAGTTTTCCTGGGAAATCCTAGAACCTGGAATCATATAGGAGTGCCCAATCTCCTTCATGGAAGATCTTTCCTTTGATATGGGTGTCATGCCATTTGGCTCTCTGTTGCTAAATTAATGCTGTGTGCTGAAGAGCAGAGAGCGTAATTTCATCCAGCTCATTAATTTGCTGCAGTCTTTTAGCCTGGGCTTCATTTAGATCTAGACCCACCTTTTGAGCTGTTCTTAATGTTTAAATCTCGAATTCTATAGGGAAGATGGGTTCCTTTCCGAATACCAATTGGTATGGTGAATATCCTGTGGTACGTCTCCACATTGTTCGATATGCCCACAATTCTTTTGGAAATCTGTAGGCCCAATCTCATCTATGAGAGGCAACTATTTTTGTTAATATAGATTTGATTACTTTGTTTGTGCTCTATACTTGGCCATTGGCCTGTGGGTGATATGGAGTCCTAATCTTGTGCTGAACGTGGTAGTTTTGCAATGTTTAAGCTAATTTGTTACCTACAAACTGTGGTCCTCCATCTGTGATTATGTCCCTTGGGAGGCCATAGTGCACAAAGATTTGGAAAAGAAATCATATTACAGAGTCTTCTGTAGCTTTTGAAAGAGCTTCTGCCTCAACCCATTTTGTGACATACTCAATTGCAACTAGGATGTATGTTTTTTGGTTTGATGGGGGGTTAGTAAGACCAACGAAGTCGAGGGCCCAACGTTCAAATGGTTCAATCACTAGTTGGGGATTCAGAGGCATTTCATCAGACTACCCAAGTCGGCATGCCCTTTGGCAGCTATCACAGGCCTGCACGAATTTTTTAGCATCTTTAAATATAGTAGGCCAATAGTAGCCTATTCGTAAAACTTTGTGGGTAGTTCTATGATTTGCAAAATGTCCGCCACATTGTCCATCATGGCATGCTTGCAAGATGTCAAATACCTCATCCTCCCTAACGCATCTCTTTATTTGCATATCTGCACCTGTATGAAATAGGTAGCCTCCAATCCAGGAGAAGCGGGTACTGCGATGTATTATTTGTGTTACACCATTTTTTGGTCATCTAACCTATTATCATTATATGGACCCAAGTACACCATGTAAGACCAATTTTACCCTAAGTAAAATTGCCTTCATTATGTTAAATAACTTAATAAACCACAGTTATTAGGTTGTTTATGGTCTAAACAGGAAAGCCCAAAAGGAAATATTAAACAAACCTATATTTGTTTGATTTTCCTCATGGAATAATTAATTAAACCATAATTTAATTATTATTCCCAGTCATGTTTAACCCAAAAACAAAGAAATTAATTAGATAAACCTTTATTTATCTTATTATTTTCTAGGAATAATTATTCAAATCTTATTTAGATAATATTCCTTGTTAAATATGACCAAATCACCCACAATTAATTAAATAAATCATTATTTATTTAATTATCTTTCAACCACTTCCTTAAATAATTAAATATTTATTTGATTATCTTCTAACCGCTTCCTTAAAAAGATAAATAAATCATTTATTTATTTATTTTTGACAAATCAAGGGATTTGACCCAAGTCAAATACCTTTTCCCTCCAACAAATATAATTAAATATTCCATAAAAGGTGGATCTAGATTTGGTTAACATTATTTTAATCATGCACCAAGATCTAGAATGACCCAATATTTTGTTATAAATAGGAGGGTTTTTCCTACCATTCTTTACCTTTTGTTGCCTATTAGATCACTCTAGATCTATACACTTGGTCACATTTTTCCATTATTTGTTGTGTGAGCTCCCTTTGAGCTCTATTCTTTGCATTGGGTTTTCTACACCAACAAGAGAGAAATCTTAGATCTGAAGTGCTGAGGACTTCCAAGAACCCATCCCACTGAGGAGAATTGGATACGCCTTCTTGTTTTCCTCCCAGGTGCCCAATTAATACAAAAATTCTTTCAAAAATTGTTCTTGTCTTGTCTACTAGTATATGGAGCAAACCCTTGTTTTTACTTCTTAATGTCTTTTCATGCATAGATCTAGTTTTTGCGGCTCTTTTCTTGGTCAACTAACCGCAGATCTGAAGATATTGGCAGCCACTTTTGTTGTTAGGGCTATTAGTTATGCGTAGCTAAAGTGGTCCTTTTTCGTACACTTCGACAAAGGATTCATACTAACAAATGGCGACTCCACATGGGTTTTAAATTACGACCGCTGTCGTTTTTCATATTCATGCATATCCAGCTACTTCAGACCCTAGGGTTTCTTTTCAGCTGTTTATTTTTCCTATTTTTATGTTGTTTTTCTCACATAAAACCCTAAAACATTAAAAATTTTAACTTCCGCGTGTTTCTGGCCCTATTGCGCAGGTGACAGACATCAGCCGCAACTGAGACGGCAACTTTTCCGAAAATCTGCCGCCGAGACAACCGGAACGGGAGGTCGCACTTTTCGGCCCAAAAACTGCGACCTGGACCTCCAGGTCGCACTTTTCAGCCTCTTTTCTGCGACCTGCACTGAAAACAGGTCAGAACCTGCGACCTGCCAATTTTTCAGTGGTTTTTCTGCAATTTTTCTGGGTTTTGCTGAAGCTTCTGTCAGGGTTTTCCAGCCTCTGTCTCAGCCCGCTTTGACCAAGTTCTGATCTGTTTCTACTCATCTAAGTGGGAACCTAGCCCCCTAGGGCTTTAGTACCCTCCACTTTTTGTGGAAGAGTTTTAGCTGTTTCAGCCGTCTATTTTTCAGAGTTTCAGCCTTCCTTTTTTCAGATCTGGAACCTCCTCCTCAGATCCCTTTAAATCAGCCTTCCTTCCTTTCAAATCACCTCTTGTTGTTTTGTTTGGACCTCTCTTTAGGACCTCCTCCCTGTCCTTTCCGCTTTTTGCTGATTTCTTCCCTTTTTTCCAGCCACCTTGCCTCTGTCTCTTGGCTGTGATCTGCACCTCTTTTCAGCAGCTTTACCCTTTAGATCCCTGTCCCTTTTGACCCTAGATCTATTGGCCTCTTTTTAAGTGTGTTTTGACTAGATTTTTTCCCTTTTTTACATTAGTTTTGAGTGACCCACCTTCTTGGGTTGAATCGATGCAATAGTAGCTGTTATTTTTCTGTTATTTCAGCATTATATACTATTCTCTGTAGATTTATTTTCAGTTACGCAGCACACATTTTCATTCTCTCAAAACGTAAAGGGTTTAAAAATTAAAATTAACGCACGTCACACACTGACCCTAAGTGAAGAAGCACCTGGTTAATACCGCCTGGAAAAGACTCTAAAATCAATTGTCACTGCACATTTTCTTCCCTTGACCTCACTTGATTCTGTCCCTGTTTGCCCTTGTCGGTTTCCTTCTTCCCATCATCATTGCACCCCCAAGGTGCCTTTCCCGGAGACTTCTTGGCCTTCACCCTCAGTTTTCGGTTGATCAACCTGCTCCGTCCCGCCGTCGTCGAGCCAGTCCTCCTCCGAGTCTGCACTCCGACTCCTCTTCTGATTCATTGGGTTCTCCCTCTCCTCCTGGTTCTCCCCCTGTCACCTTCACTATGTCTAGTCCAGGGCCTAACGTTAGTGGTGCTCCAGGCCCTAATGCCAGAACTACTGCTAGTGGAACCGCCACAAGAACTACCTCGGCCATACCCTTGCTGCCGTACATTGCAGGCTTCAGCCTCCCCGATTTCAATCAGTTGATCAATGACCCTATCCGCCACGATGTTGGTTGGCTTGCTATGCCAACCAAGCTCCCCTCTGACATCCCTAAGTTCGAAGGCCTTGCTGGAGAAGATCCAACCAATCATGTCCGATCTTTCCACATGTGGTGTTCCTCCAATTCCATTACCGATGACTCCATCCATCTTCGTTTGTGCCAATGCACACTTACCAGCGAAGCTTCTAAATGGTATGTTGACCAAGCCACCTATTCCCATACCACCTTTGCGATGCTTGCCCAAGCCTTTTTATCTTATTTCTGGCTCCCTCTCCGATACGATACTGGCACGGAGC
This sequence comes from Pinus albicaulis, assembly GCA_034641835.2. NCBI lineage: Eukaryota > Viridiplantae > Streptophyta > Pinopsida > Pinales > Pinaceae > Pinus > Pinus albicaulis. The sequence continues at coordinate 526,042,459 of CM076573.1, read as the reverse complement.
TCTTGACTTCATTCAAGAAAACCTCTTCGACCCGCCTTTCTGCCCATGTTCAGGAATGGCGACGAAGACGAAGCTTATGTCGAGCTCCCCCCTTCGAAGATCGGATATATATGGACTGGTTCCTTCGCTCTCTCTTAGATCCCATTGGAAAATATGTCGCCTCCCATTTCCCTCAAACCAAAGAAGCCGCCCTCCAAATAGCCTTGAAATATGACCTGATCTATGCTTAGTTTGGTTATGTTTATACCATCCTTCCTGACCTCCCCAGGCCCGGTGGCGCTAACGCTCCGGGGGCATCTCATTCCGCCGATGGTATCATTGGAGCCCTTTCCCATCCGTATGCTCAACCTCCTATGGGCTACGGTCTCCCTCACGGAGGGGCCAACACCTCTATCACTCTCCCCCCTCCCGGTAGCATGTATCCAGGATACGGCATGCCTCCTCCTTTTGCCCAACCTCCTGCTTACCTCAATGTTGCCCACCCTAACCATTACCCTTATCCGCAGCCTGGTACGCCAGCTCCTCCAGCATATGCGCTTCCACCTCCCTTTCCTCCTCAACCCCAGCAACAACACCTACAGCCCCCTCCAGGGCAAGTATTTGTACAGCAGGGCGCGACTAATCTCCCTTCTTCTCCAAGAAGGCAGAGAGGCAATCCAAATCAATCTGCCCCTGGTACTCGTGGACCCAATCCTCAAGGTTTTTACCCTAACACTACTAACCAGCAACAGGGCACTCAGCCCAAGCCGGACAGGCCTCTTCGCACCACCAAGCCTTGTTCGTGTTGCGGTGTTTACGGTCATTACACCCACGATTGTCCCCTTTTACCACAGATGTGACAGATGTGGGAGTCTCAAGCCACATTGCGAGGACAACATGCCTCCCCTCATGCTCCCCCTAATGTGGCCACTACTCAACCAACTATGTTTACTGATTCTTTCCCTCAGCAAGGATTCGTGGCTACCCAACCACCTGACGGGCAGGTCGCCACTCCACCTTCCAAATCTGGTTCCTCCGATTACCAGATCCTCATGATGAACTCCGATCCATCCCCAACCGTCGACCTTCACCTTCAAACTCGGTCTCGCCAGTACCCCAAGCCTCCTGCCCAGTCTGCCCCCGAGCCTCCTTCTTTAGGTTCTACAGAGCCTCTTTCGACATCCAGTGGCCCCTTACATATCCCTCAACCCAAAGTTTAGGTTCATACCAAGATTCCTAAGGGACCATTATATCGAAATGCTGCTTCTGGTCGAGCTGCTCATTTGTATAGCATAGTAGATGATTTGGCGCAATCTCCTGCTGCCATTTCCACACTGGAACTCCTCCAGTCGTGCCCTTCCCAAAATAAGGCTCTACTATCTGTCGTGGGCGCTGTAGATCCTACTAATGACCAAATGATTGTTTTCGATGCCCGTCAATCAGACCATCCTCCTCTTCCTCCGTCCGTCGCTTTCCAAATCCCAGTCAAAATCCAGAACGCCAACGTTTCCCGGTGTATAATTGATGAGGGGGCATCCACCTGTGTGTTGTCTTCTTCAGTTTGGAAGCAACTCGGATCCCCTGAGTTGGCCCCTTCCACGATCATGCTTTGAGTGTCGAACGACCATGCCTCCCAGCCCATTGGCCTGTTTCGTAATTGTCCTCTCACCCTCGCCGGTAAGACTGTTTGCGTTGACGTCGAAGTCATCAACGCCCCGCCAGACTACAACATTCTATTGAGGCGAAGCTACACCTATGCTATGTCTGCTGTCCCATCCGCGGTTTTCTGCAAAATGTATTTCCCTCATAATGGAAAGATAGTCACCATTGACCAGTTGACATATCATGAGCCAAAATCTCAAACCTCACCTGAGACGACCATCTCTTCTGTAGCCAACAAGAAAACCGTCGATTCCTTGACCAGTGTCTCTCCTGGCATCTAAAAAGACTCCTCTTTGCTCGAAACCTTCCCTGGTCTTCCTCCTCCTCCTATCTCTGACCCCAGCTCATTGAATGTTTGCATGATGCAATCATCTCGGGCTGCTCTCAAGCAACCTGCTTCAGCTAGTCAGCAACCTTGCCCTCCGCAACCTGCTCCTAGCCCTTCACCTGCAGTTGGTAGTCATGAGCCTCTTTATCCTCCTAGCATGGTTCCTCCAAGCCTTAGCCATTTAGGATCCATCCCACTTGGCCATTACCCCTCTGGTAAGATACCGTTCCTAGCTCCCCCACCAGGAGTGTACACGGTACCGGTCATGGCCACCCTATCTCTTCCTAACTTGACCCTTGGGATTCTCGTCTGGTACCATGATCCTCCAGCCGCAACCCCACCTGGTCAACCCAAACCTTATATTGCTTTGACCCCGGTTCAACCAGTCCCCATGACTTCTCCCGCTGCAACAGTGCCTCAGTCACCTCAACAGGAACCACCTCCTGTTGCGACTGTTTCGGGTAAGAAGGGAAAAGCTCGCAAGGGGGCATCAAAGGACAAGGCTGCCCCGACAAACCCTGCCCCTCCTTGGCCTCCAAAGCATACCATCCAGTGTGCTTTGTGTGATGTTGTCGGCCACGCCACCCATACCTGCCCTGGATTGCTTCATCTTAAGCCCATGGTTAATGTCACGTTCCCTGATTCCACGGTCTCGGAAGCCTCTGTTCCTTTCGTGACCACGATCAAGAACCCAAAGACTATTCACACCAACCACCCCTGTGCTTTGTGTGATCTCCATGGCAATTACAACCACCTTTGTCCCCGCCTCGAGGATTTCCGCCCCTCTCTGGCCGCGGTCCACTAATTCGAGGCCAAGCGCAATGAGTCCACCTCTCCCTTATTTGCACATTCTGCTTCAGCAGAGCTGCTAGATATGACTGCTCCCATTGACATTCCCCCTCCTGATGTCGAGATGATGGAGCCTTCGTCCAGCATTTTCTACCTATCATCATCCATGAGACCTTCGGGAAACATTCCATCTGAATCCTTCCCTGTTGTTTCGCTTGACCTTCCTTCAGTGATCATCTTGGGCTCAACATTGGTAGATCCTTTATCTACTTACTCTTTGGTCACCCCTTGTGACGATGCGCATGTGACCCTCTCTTCTCATGATGATGATTCAGGTCGCTTCACCACGTCAGGTGGTCTTTCTTCCACCATCCACCCCATCTTCTATCACGATGACGACATTATGGAAAAAATCCCCACCCCTAACTTTATCTATTCCCCCTTACATCGAACCCATGCGTTCACACCACATCCACCTTGTGGCCATTACATTGAAACCCAATGTTTGGGTAAGGGGGCACCCACATTTGAGAAACCAAGAGAAGCAATTCTCCACAACTCTCCTAGTGTATCTGGTCATGTTGACTTTAGTCCCAGTATTCTTCCACATTTCGAAGAACCTCTAGAGTCCCATATCACTTCAGATCACTCTAGGGATGATACCCCTTATCGTTCCCTCATCTTACATCAGCAACCCAGTCTCTTAGACGTTATTGTTGACCAACCTATAGCTTTTCTATGAGAGCATCAGTTCATTATCTCCAAATCCTCTTTTTGGGATAGTGACACCAAGTATGCCAACTCGGAAACTTAAAGTCCATTTGATCCCTATATGCAGTACCAAAAGAGATTGGTAATCCTCCATTTCCTTTCTCAAACTACATAACCATAACGAGAACAAATGGCACACCACATCATTTAAATGTGTTTAGATTCCCCCTTTTCTAAATACATTTTCGCATGACCACACCATGCTCGGGGGCACCTATGCCCCTCAACCATAAACCTCCTCACCTCGTTTTTGGAAAGGAGTCTGTCTTACCAATCGAGTGTGACATCCCTTCCCTTCATCTGGCTGTTGAACTTCTCCCTGACACCCAACCTCTAGAACAACAAATTATCATGCCTGAGCGTGCCTCTAAAGACCGCCGTGTTGCATTGCAAACCATGGAAGCGGCCAAGAAACACACCAAAGCTCAATATGACCGAAAAGTCCAGCCTCGTCCTTTTCACAAAGGCGACCTTGTTCTAGTATATGACCAAGCCCATGATGTCCTTGGTCACGAGAAGTTCGACTCATTATGGCTAGGCCCTTACGTCATCAGTAAGGATCTTGGTAAGGGGGCATACCTTTTAGAGGACTTCGAAGGCAATCCTCTTCCTAATCCTCGCAATGCACTCTATCTTAAGAAATATTGCCCTTAGCATTTCCCTTCTGAGATGCGTGTTTTATGTTCTGTTAGATAGCCAACATCTTTTTTGTACTTTCTTCCTTCACCAGGAGATATTTTTTCCAAGAAGGATCACTTCACCTCTCCTTCAAATCAAACTTCCTCACTTACAACACTTGTACTTGGGGCACCATTTTGCCTCCTTACTTGTCTTTGTTCGTGTCGATTTTCGTCATGATTTACCATTTTTTACTCATGTTTTCATGGTCCCCCATTGGGCCTTTACTATGTGGCAGCACCATCAAGTCGCCCTTGTTTAGAGCATCCAAGTTGAGTCATCATCACATTCATGGAGTCTATCCCGAGTCCCTTTGTACCCCGCTATAGCCCTCCACCATTCATTTCTTGGTCTCTCTCTTGTGTTGCACATTATGGCCTTCAGTCCCACTATCCCCTATCCCTTATGATATTGCGTCAATCACTGCCAGGTCATTCATGCCCTTCATGCTCTACCAAGGGAAGTCGTCCATTCGCTACTAAGTCCCTTCCATTTCACCATCATCATTAGTGTCAGTCTGTCTGTCGCTCTACTATTTTCTCTCGTGCCTTAGTTGAGGATCTCTCATTGCCTTACCTATGGCGAACCTCCTTCTGTCGACATTAGCTCATTCATTCCAGAAGCCAGGTCTAGAGGGCGGTGTACCTTGGTTCCAGCTTCCACTCTTGTTCGGTGCCTCAGATCAGGCAAAGGGATCTCTCATTTCTCTTTGACTTGATTGTTTCTCCACTCCAGCTCCTTTCAGCATGACCGAGATCTGTATACTTGATGGTTTAGTGATACAGTAGCAGCTCTTGATGATTCTCGGGTGTTTGTGATATGTCTCAACCCTCATGAGGGGGTGGCACTACAGGTAACCCCCCACATTCCCGGATGTCCTCCTCCTTGCAGCCTTCGATGCAGCTCTAGATATTTGATGATATTGGCCTTAGCCACTTGCAGCGCTTCTTTGATTTGCATGTATCAGTCAGATTTTGTGAGCCCTTCCCCATTTATAGGGGGCATTTGGGTTGTATTTGTATCTCATGTACTCAGATATTATTGTATAAGTCTTGGCTGTTATCCTAGGCACAGCATGTATTTGGGATTCCTCATTGTATTTTTATCTGGCTCATGATTATGCCGGCTGTACTTTATGGTTCGGTCCCTGGTTTACTGGACACACTATTCTTTTGTACTTTGTCTCGGCGGGCATAGGTATGCCTCCCCCGCCGCCTTCAGCACAGGTACCCTCTCATAAACAGAGACTTGTTGCACCTGCGAGTCTCGTCTCCTTAGGGTCTAGTTCTTCAGCACACTATCTACCTTGCATCTCTCTCTCTGACTTCCCTTTTGTTCTCTGGTGATTGAGTTCTTACAACGTACTTCGGTCATACGATTTTCTCCTGACACACGCACGCTGGGGGGAAATCTGTTACACCATTTTTTGGTCATCTAACCTATTATCATTAGATGGACCCAAGTACACCATGTAAGACCAATTTTACCCTAAGTAAAATTTCCTTCACTATGTTAAATAAATTAATAAACCACATTTATTAGGTTGTTTATGGTCCAAACAGGAAACCCCAAAAGGAAATATTAAACAAACCTATATTTGTTTGATTTTCCTCATGGAATAATTAATTAAACCATAATTTAATTATTATTCTCAATCATGTTTAACCCAAAAACAAAGAAATTAATTAGATAAACCTTTATTTATCTTATTATTTTCTAGGAATAATTATTTAAATCTCATTTAGATAATATTCCTTGTTAAATATGACCAAATCACCCACAAATAATTAAATAAATCATTATTTATTTGATTATCTTTCAACCACTTCCTTAAATAATTAAATAAATCATTATTTATTTGATTATCTTTCAACCACTTCCTTAAAAAGATAAATAAATCATTTATTTATTTATTTTTGACAAATAAAGGGATTTGACCCAAGTCGAATACTTTTTCCCTCCAACAAATATAATAAAATATTCCATAAAAGGTGGATCTAGATTTGGTTAACATTATTTTAATCATGCACCAAGATCTAGAATGACCAATATTTTGTTATAAATAGGAGGGTTTTTCCTACCATTCTTCACCTTTTGTTTCCTATTAGATCACTCTGGATCTATACACTTGGTCACATTTTTCCATCATTTGTTGTGTGAGCTCCCATTGAGCTCTATTCTTTGCATTGGGTTTTCTGCACCAACAAGAGAGAGAAATCTTAGATCTGAAGTGCTGAGGACTTCCAAGAACCCATCCCACTGAGGAGAATTGGATACACCTTCTTGTTTTCCTCCGAGGTGCCCAATTAATATAAAAATTCTTTCAAAAATTGTTCTTGTCTTGTCTATTGGTATATGGAGCAAACCCTTGTTTTTACTGCTTAATGTCTTTCCATGCATAGATCTAGTTTTTGCAGCTCTTTTCTTGTTCAACTAACAGCAGATCTGAAGATATTGGCAGCCAATTTTGTTGTTAGGGCTATTAGTTATGCGTAGCTAACGTGGTCCCTTTTTCGTACACTTCGACAAAGGATTCATACTAACAATTTTCTTACGTTCATTAAGAGACAGATGTTTAGGTAATTTACCTATTGCTAAATAGTTCGCTATATCAGCATACCACGGTGTTCTGATAGTAACAGCGAAGAGATGTTCATCTGGAAAGTGGTCTTCAACTACTTCTATATCTGTTGGCTTTGGAATTCTTGACAGAAAGTCAACTACAGGGTTCTCTTTTCCAGGTCGATCTCTAATTGTGATGTCGAATTCCTGTAGTAAAATTAACCATCTTGTCACTCTTCCATTTGTAACCGGTTTATTTGCTAAGAATTTAATGGTAGAGTGATCAGTATATAGTACTACAGGATACCCAGTTATGTAATGTCTAAATTTTTTTATAGCATGAACTACAGCTAAAAATTCTTTCTCAGTCACAGTATAACTTAATTCAGCAGGGGATATATTTTTTCTAATATAGTAAATTGCATATGGCTTCTTGTCTTCCTCCTTCCCAAGTACTGCTCCAATTGCTATGTCTGAGGCATCAGATGAGATTTGGAATGACAAATTCCAATTTGGGCCCCTCAATACTGGGGATGTTGAAACAAGCTTCTTCAGATCATTAAAGGCATTGTCACATTTATCTATCCAAGTGAAAGCAAAATTTTCAGTTAGTGCATATAAAGGTGCAGCTATTCAAGAATAATGTTCTATAAGTCTTCTATAGTAACCATCAAATCCAAGAAATCTATGTACCTCTGTTTGTGTAGTAGGTGTAGGAATTAACAAGATTATTTGAATTTTAGCCGGGTCTACTTGAATTCCAGATGCTGAAATATAATGCCCTAAGATAAATCCTTCGGTCATCATCATAAGACACTTTTCGTTGCTTAAGCAAAGCCTAGTGCCAATACATATTTGCAGTACTTTTTCTAGGTTTTCTAATGCAGGCTCAAAGTCATCCCCATAGGGTGCGAAATCATCCATATATACTTCGAGGCCTTCATTTATTAAGTCTGAAAAAATGCTGAGAATTTCCCTTTGGAACATAGCAGGGGAATTTCATAGGCCAAAAGGTAGGACTCGGTAGGCAAATGCCCCCCATGGACAGGTAAAAGTAGTTTTGTCCTGATCTTCAGGGGCAATCTGGATTTGATTATACCCACTCAAGCCATCAAGGAAATAAAAGAATTTATTTCCTGCCAATGTGTCTAATACCTGGTCAATGAAAGGAAGGGGAAAGTGGTCTTTCTGTGTTGCTTTATTAAGTTCATGGTAATCTACACATATCCTCCATTTCCCATTCTTTTTTGGTACTACCACTAGTGGGGAGACCCACTTGCTATCAGATATTTGGTAGATGAAATTAACATCCAATAGTTTTTGTAATTCATCTTTGACAATGTCTTTAAGGTGAGGGTTTAATCTCCTTTCAGGTTGGCGAATGGGTCTTGCATCTTTTTCAATGTAAATGTGGTGAGTACACAATTGAGGATCAATTCCTTTCATGTTGGGGTAATCCCATGCAAAGGCTGCTTTGTATTTTCGTAATAATTGGACCAATTTCTCTTCTTGTTTAGCAGTGATATTTTTATTAATATTTAAAGTTTTTCCCAGCTCAATTTCTACAACCTTGCTATTCCTCATAGAATTAGTAGGCATTGTTTGATCATGAATATCTTTGAAAGGATCTTCTTCTTCTTTATTATTGAATGTTGCTTTGATCATGTGACATTGCAAATGAGATCTGGTTTGTGACTTATTAATAAAATTATTAATGATATCATCCTCTATTGATCTTTAAAATCAAGAGCATTTTTTATGGTTAGAGGTGATCTCATATTCTCCATAAGGTATGATGCAGGTGGTTTTCTTGTTTTGATTATTGATAGACTTGGCTGGGATGGGGGATATAGGGCTAAATTCTTAACGTAATTTCCCCTTGTAATTGTCATGTTGCCTTGTCAACATCCAATATAAGCATCGACAGTTGCCAACCAAGGTCTACCTAGAATTAATGGATGTCCATCTAGTCGATTCTTTGGATTGATAACCAGGAAGTCAGCAGGGTATTCCCAGGAATCTATAGATACCATTACATCTTCTAGTATACCTTCTTTTTTGACTACTGATCGATCAGCCAATTCCAACAAGGTTGTTGTTGGTTCGAGTGATGTAATGTCAAGTTTCTGACAGGTGGTGGTTGTTAAAATGTTGATTGCTAACCCCAAGTCAACTAAGGCATTTGGAAATGATTGACCATTGATATGTACTGTCACTATAGGATTTCCTAGGTCCTCATATTTGATGGGTGTTTCTATTCCTGATAATAAGTCAGAGAAGGTACCGAATATTTGGACAGTAGGATTTGTTTTTGTTCTCCTCTTTGGATTTTTTATGCATAATTACTTAATAGTTTTTTCATAGATAGGAATATCTTGAATAGCTTGGAGGAGAGGGATTTTTATGCACAAATTTTTTAATTCTCCCAGAAGATCAAAATTAGGTTGTTCTAATGGACGAGGTATAATTAATCTTTCTGGGAATGGTGGAGAGGAAGTTCTCACTTGTTGTTGATTTTGTTGTTGTTTCTGTTGAATTTCCCTCTCACTTTGTATTGATTGTTCTGCAGGTAACGGATCTTCAATGTGGACATCATTTTTTCTCTTTGTTTTGACTATGCGCCGAGACCTTAATTGAAGATCATTACACTCCCTCAGTTCAGTTTCTACTTTTGGGGGTTCCATGATTTGAACAGACTAAACTGGCCTATTGTTTGGGTTTGGTTGGGTTGGGCTGGGAGTTGTGGTGTTAAATTGGTCTGGGGGTTTGTATAAGGAGCTGGCAGTGTAGGTTGAGAGAGAGGAATTGATCTAGTTGGATGATTTGTAGGTTTTTGTGATTTTTACTGCCAGGCCTGATTCTGGGAAGTAGAAGGGGACCATTGTGTAGGCCAGAAAGGTGGATAGAAAGGAAAGTTAGGCCAATTATTTTGATTTGTTTGATTTGGCCAAGATGTGGGAGGAAATGGCTATTGTGACCAATTACGGAAAGATGGTTGATTCTGCCACATCCCACTATATTTTTGAGCATTATATTGAGGAGGTTGAAAAGAAAATGGATCATTTGGCATACCTGATGGTCGTGGCTGCCATTTTCGGCGCTGATTAAGTAGACATACCACTTTTGATTCTTCTTCTACCTCCTTATAAACTATTTTTAGGCCAGGAAGCGAAGGACATCCTTCTGTAGGGTGATATTTCGTGCAAATGGCGCATAATTTAATCGCATCCAACGAGAATTATTTGTGGCTATGATTCTTTCTACATCTTGGACAGAATATTTCCAAGTTCTGCTCTGCTTCTGCCTGTTTCTGTTTGGCTTGCATAATATCGAACTGTGTTGTTAGAGTCCCAAGTATGTCTGTCTTAAAATCTTCCAGAAGATTTCCAATCTCTGCACGAGTCACACCTTCATTAGAGGTCTTATTTTCCCTTGTGATCATATCACGTTCTGTTGATTTCAACCTTGTATTGACCCTCGAATACCTGATACACAAATCAATGATGTTAGGATAATTTCCCCGATATATATCACCTTTTCCCATAATATTCAATGTTTCAACCCATTGATCTTTCATTCCCCTAATTAATGTGGTTTTCAAAACATTATCAAGTAAGGGTAAAGATGCATAAGGGGATCTCTGAAGATTATATTGAAAATGTTCCACATACTCTTCCAAGGTCTCATTTGGTTTTGCTGTCATTTGGAATATCTCATCTTTTAATTCCCAAGACCTACAGTAATCTTGATATTTCTTCAAAAATGCAACTTTCATATGATCCCAATCAGTTATGACACCCCCACCTAATCCCATAAACCATTGCAGGGCTGCCCATTTTAATGTAGAAGGGAATAATTTTAGTTTTTGGGCATCGGTGGTGTAATCGTATCCTCTGCACATCACATCAAACTCAAATAAAAATGCATCTGGGTCCTCTGATGTTAAGTCATGGAATGTGGGAATATGTTGAAGAGGAATAGATTTCATGGGCGCATTAACTGCAGTATCTACTATAGGATATTGCAGCGTAGAGGTATGCTGTTGATTCTGGTTTTGGTTCTGGGCCATTTGATCGAAAATATGCCAATATCCCTCTGGGATTTCCAAGGAATTTCTAGGTTGACAAGCAGGGACAGGAATGACTTTGACAACACTCCCTTTGTCCGGGGTAATAAGTATTTCCTGTCGACTTACTGTTTGAGGTGATTCAGGAGCTTGGTTCTGAATAATTTGAACAAAACTTCCCTTATCTGGGCTGCTTATTGTTTGGGCAGTTTCAATAGGAGGTTCCAAGTTTGTGATTTCTCCTGTTTCCCCTTCTCCTTCTTGGAGATTGCTAGCGTTCCCTTCGTGAAGGAAACCTGTGCAAGGATTATCAATTTCTTGGGAATCTTGCTTAATTCCCTCTGTTTGACTGTGTATCTCAACAAAGGCTTCAGATGGAGATTCTGTAGCCTGAAGGGAGCTAGTAGGATGTCTAGAAGTAGTTCTTTTAAATCCTACTGATGGCTGAGATTCAGTTCTTTTAAGGATTTCGTCAATAAATTTTGTGTGCCCAAGGGTCACTGGTCCCTTAGGTTTTTCAGTTTTAGGAGGAATTTTGTTTCGCTTAGTTGATTTATTCATTCAAAGAAACAAACCTTCATTCCTACCTAAAGAAAGAAGCTTACCTGCTTCTGTTGTAAAGCAGGCTGCGAGCAAGTGTGTTTCTTGACCAGTGCGCAGGTTCTTACCTTCCATCTTTAATACCCAATTCTTTGCAAGCAGAAGAAAATCAGCTGTGCATTACTCCTTTAAAATGGCATACAATCTCCCCGGAAACGACGCCAAAATGTCGAGTCATAAAAAGGTATCTTTTGAACACCTAATTAGTCCACATTAATCATCAATCCGGGAGCGTCTTTTTATTCCAAGAGTGTACTCTGTCTGAGGCTGAAATTGTCTAAGAGAAATGCTGTGAGGATGTAGTATAAAATAACAAAAACAAAAGTAACCAATGCTTGAAAAGAAACCTAATTACAGTGACATGAATGGAAAGATTAAACTACTTCAATCTTTGCAGAACATCGATCAGGGATGCAGTAATAGTAACTCTTTCCCTTAGAAATCGATGCAAGATGACCAATCTGGGGACTTGGAAGCTAAAGCCTCTATCCTCTACAGTTGGAGATCTTAAAGCAATCAAACCAAAAGTAGATTCAATGAAAGAAAATTAAATGAAACGCAATCTGAAAAGGAACAACAATGTGAATTGAACAACAATTACAATTCTAACATATTCAAAGCACTAGATTTCTATGCTTCAATTCTGTCGACAGCTTGTCACCACACAACCATCAATTATAACAGATTATAAACTAAATGAACAACAATTCAAATCAGATACAAGTCAATGAAGCTTTATGATAATAGCGAAATAATAGAACAGCGAATTATGCTTATTGTAAAGAAACGAAACAACGATGACTCTGTATTTGATCTGATCAACAATAAACCAATTCAAACATTAAACGCACTCCACATGATAGTAAACAAAGATTAAAATACAAAGAGCGAAGTAATTCCACCAGATCTGGGCCCTTAGCGCCAGTGAAATACTGCTGGGCTAATTCAGAATTGCAGAAGGTAAATAAAACGCGTGCTTTGTATTAAACCAACATAAAGTCTTACAGAAAGGTTTTCTCTCAAACAAAGAGTTAATATAACAGAGAAAATATAAAGTCTTTCGACCGATTCCCAATAACAATAACGATCCGTCCGTCTGTCACTAAAGGACATGGTTTTATATATCAAATCTTCGACGGACCAATCAAAGAACAAGATAAGTTTGAACAGCGATGATTCGCTCCTCTATGCTTATTCATTGTTCTGTTTGTGCTGACTAAGGCTAAGCTATTCCCTGTCTTTTCTGGGCTATTCATTCAGATCTCCTTGCCCTTGACTGGATATGATTCAGTGCTGATGGAGCAGCAGTTAAATTATTCTCAATCCCGCCTTTGGTATAGATGTTCACCTCTCTGAATTCCTGTTTGTCAACCAAAAAGTAGCTTTTAGTCATCTTTTCATAGTAATCATAAACCTTTCCAATTCTATTGTAATTCCTATGATAAATTACCTTTCCAAGGCAAACAAGAGTATATTTATGGTAAAGAATGAGTAAATGTACAATAATTTCATACCTCTTTCACTGCCCAACAGATGTGTGCACACAAGATGTCATATAGGATGATGATCATCTTCAAGGAAATAAGGGTTTCCTGAATATACTTGGGAAGTGCAGGAGGCACGGGAATATCAGACTTGAAATAGGGATCCAACAGAGTATAATTTCTATAATTTTCTCTCTCCCTTAGGCCATACACATGAAGGGCTTTTATACTCCCTCCAAGTATTTTTAACAGTTGGAAACAGTTGGGCCATGGGCTGGGGTGGTTGAATTATAGGAATAACCATCACTCTGCCTCGAAAATAAGGAATATATATATATATTTAATGATTTAAATGGCATATGTGGAAAAGTATGAACGGACTCGCGTATATATGTGAGAAAGTCTAGGCATAACCACGTATGGGATTTTTAACACTATTTTTTATGAATTTGTTCAATTCTGGTGGAAAAGGGTGCCTAAGGGCAAAAAGGCAATCATTATTCACATTAGGGAGAAAAATGATGCTATAACAGATGCCCCCTAATATATGAGGTCAGAAGGGGTACATGATGGCCGAAATATATTATGTGCATAGAAAGAACCTTGCGAAGACAAGAGAGGATGTCACCAAATTTCTGCCTGTCAAAAAACCAATGAAAGAAGTTAGAGAGTCAACTCATGTCTGAGGCGGGCATACCCATGCTTAGTGAAAGAAAAGAATGTCTATAGATCCAAAATGTATAGAAGTATAGATGAACTGGAAAGTACATAGTGAATCATCTGAGCACTGCCCAAAAGTCCAAGTTGAGAATCAAGTGCAAGTATCACATATAGAATATTGATGAATAATTTGTAATAGATATTTGATTACACAAGTAACTTAATCTCCAGGTACCAAACCATAAGAGGTGGAATACATGGTACAATCACGGAACTCGGGAGCCAACATATAAGATGTTGTTGTACTGAAACTGCAACATATAAGGGTGGACAACGTCACTAGTAGAAACTGAATGACCTACCAAAAGTGAACCGAAGCATGCTGATGCAAACCCGCGGTCTTCACCAATCATTATGGCACAATTCTACACAATGGGAATAAATGAGCTGAAGTTGACCATGTGAGAAATCGTTTGATTACCAGTCAATAATGTAAATCGTTAACAAATGTGAGACAAATCAATGATAATGATAATGAGTGTCAAGGTGCCCCAGTACAATCTAACAAGTGTGAATAAATGTGTTGAAGTAAAACACTTGTAAGAATATATCAATCAGGAGGATATAATGAATTCTCACTATCGACAACGAAGAGTCTACCACTAATGACTGCAAACGGTCCCTAAGGTACTGACAAAAAGACTCTAGACCTTATTCCCATAGCAATGAGTCGGAGTCGATGGGAAAAGATCTACTGGAAGGAAGGCATTAAGGCATCCCACATCATTCCATCGCGAGTGTAACCTGTAGGCCAATATTTGGAAGGACTCAGATGAATTAGAGTGGAAGAACCAACCTGAAGTACGTTTCTGACATGCATAATATGAAGCTAGCACATGGAAGAAACCCTCTGAACCAACCAATAATGAAAGTTTACAAAGAGGCGAGATATAGACAGATAGGGTCAAATGGAAATCAAGGTACTACACAAATCCCAAGTGTGATAATGTATGTTGACGTCGAACACCAGGAAAACCACTCAGTCAAAGACCCATAATGATGATCAAATGTTGAGCACAAGGTCACCTATCAATGATGTAAATAGGGCCAGGGTGCGGCTCTAGGTTTACTCTTAGAGCAAGATGTCGTAGTCGATAAGAGACAAACCCACCGGCAAGAAGTCAATGGAGACCTTCCCAAACCAGCACAAGAAGAAGACCAAACATCTGATGTGATAGTACAAGATATTGACAAAATTGGGAAGGCCTGAAAAAAATAAGTCAAGAGACACTGTAGAATGGCCGACTCAGGGTTAAATTCCCTTGAAAAAAAGCACGACTCATGATGACAATGGAAGTAAATAATGACACTGTATAAGTCTATTATGTAGGAGGAAAAAACAAACTCTCCATATGATTGGAAGAGATAACCAATCGACGGAGAACTGACTCATGAAACAAGGTTATGGCATCGCCTAGACCAACAACTAAAACCATCCCAC
The DNA here is from genome assembly GCA_034641835.2 of Pinus albicaulis. Lineage (NCBI taxonomy): Eukaryota > Viridiplantae > Streptophyta > Pinopsida > Pinales > Pinaceae > Pinus > Pinus albicaulis. The sequence continues at coordinate 526,027,379 of CM076573.1, read as the reverse complement.
ACGAGGAAAATACATAGTGTTATGTGCTTCGTTCAAGGGCGAAAAATTGATACTGTAATTGCCATCAAAATATGAAGTAACATCCCATTCCCGCTCTTTTTTAACATATTTGATTTTTTTTTCTTTTTCATATAGTAAGCCTAAAAAAGAATAAAATAATGCTATGGTACAATGGATAGAACGAGCATCAGGAAACATATGCACTAGTTCCTGGGATAGGAAAAATCCTATGCTCAATGCAAGGTGGTGGAAACTGGTAAGCGATACTCAAAGGAGTGTTCCATCCATGGGTAACAAGGGTGTCAAGTCACGATAGCTAAGTGTTTTGCAATGGCTAACATTGCACAGAGAGTCAAGCTCAAAAGTGTTGGGGTCCTGTAATTTGGCTGATTGGAAAACCAAATGACAAGGCAACATTAAAACCAAACTTTAGAGCTCTAGGATCTAGCCCTCCTAGTCTCAGAGAGGGACCTCTAAATATGTTTGTAGGGATATAAATTGATGCTTTTAAGAGATTGATTTTAGGCTAGTTATGGGGTGCAAATTTGTTTGTTTTGTTGGTTGGACATATATGATCTAGGCAACATAGATAGAGTGTGGAAATCTACAAGCCATTGGGCAATGGAGTCATGTGGAAGTCTAAACCGTTCTAATTGATGAATTTGTGGAACCAAAGGGAAAATCTAACTTAGTCAATGGATCTGTGGGATCATATAGGTGGGGTGAGATGAACATCAAGGATTTGGAAGGAAAAGTAGAGCTTTAAGGGCTATTAAGACTCATTAATTATGTATACCTTTCAACGAAGGGACTTGCAACACTATCTAAACACAAAGAAATATCCGATAGCCATGACTAACCATGAATCCTACCAACATAATTTATGCAGATAACATAAACATGACAGACTTTCAAGTAAGACAAAGAAGGAGAGGAACACTCTGTTTCTTCTAATTGTTTCACTTAAAGGAATTAGAAAACATATAAGAAACACAAATAATTGCATCCATAAAAGGGGGAACACCCAAGCATCTAAGACTACAATTATAAAGACCTTCAAATATGACTATCTCAGCAAGAAACAGAGGGTAAGATCGGAACAAATCCTCTCTGCCAGGCTGTAGATAATAATGTTTGAAGGATGATTTCAGAAATAGCTTTCGAGAGGCAGCAAGCAGACACGGAAAACCATAATTCAACCTTAATATGAACTATTTGAACTATTCTGAAATAAACAAACTTAAGGTTTTAAAAGTATTCAAACTACTAAATAAAACCTTCAGCAGATGAAAACATAAAGTCAGTGAAGAGCAAACAGGCCTAAGGTGCTTCTAGGAGACATTTCTTAGCCTAAGCTTTTTACTCTACTGCAAGAAAAACATAATGGAACAAAGTGAAAAACAAGAAATAACATAAACATATAGAGAGTACTTCACCAAAACTAGGTTCAGGGATCCAATGGTCTAGCCTCCTTCATCAATAGAAAAGCAAAGACATCCACACTTCTTCAAAACACCAATTCTTCTTCAAAACAATAGTCTATGTATTACTTCAGAATTCATCAAGTGCCAAATTTACAATGAGAGTTCGAATAGGATTTATAGGTGAATGGGGAGGAGAGGTGACATATATGGTCTTAATGGTGAATTAAAACATAGGAGTGAATCATTCGAATGCCCATTATGTGTCATAAATATTACATTAATCTCTTGCCCATTCTAGTAGTTCTTGCTATCCTTGAGGCCTAATGTCAGGCTGGTAATAACTCCAAAGAGTGTTTTTGTGGAGAAATCTTCTTGCTGCTACAGTAGTTCTGAGTTAATGAAAGAGTGGGATTTGAGGCTTTCCCATACTTTCACAATAACTACTCTATCAGTTGGAAAGTCTCTATTTGTGGAAACTGCCAGTTTTGTCCTTGGTAGGTAAAATGTTGATCATGGTGGCGGTCAAACATTCTGATTGAATTAACTGCTTCGCTCTGACGTGCATGGGGCCTTTTGTCTTGTGGTTTGTACTTTTGCTGACTAATTTAACTTTTTATTTATTTGACTTCATGCTGTGCTTTATCTTTAATCTTCACAGGTTAAGCTTTTGATCTTCAATTTTATGCTTAATCCCTTTATCTTTATTCTCCATTGATCTCTCCTTTTGTTCTGTGTGCAGGTGTTTCGGGCGTGCTGGAAGGTTTTATTGATTTTACCAGTGTTCATGAGGCACGGATAAAACACATAAAAGCCATGGTAAATACCCTCTCGCATTTTACGATCCCGGAATCGTCATCCTGAGGTCCTTTGCCACTTAGATTCACTGTGGGCTAGCCTTTAGCTTCAGCTGCCATTAAAACCTGCAAAAAAAAAATCAAACATATTATAAAAACCTATGTTTCTTGGGTTTAACTGCGAACAAAGGGCTTTGGCAGAGGTTATGGAACAATGATGAGGCAAGGTGAATGCAGCGGGGAAGGGTTTAATCATGGAGGAGATGAACTAGGGTTCAAATTTAAATCAGGCAGAAAAATGGGAGGAAGGGCGGTTTTGTAGGAAAACAGGCGGTGGTATTTGCGTGGCATTCAGGAGGTTTGTGGTTTTTCCCCATGGGAACGGGATACATGTAAACGCTCAACACGTATTCCCCTCAAAACCGCCTATTTGGTGTGCAAGATGCACGCTAGAGGCTTTGGGTGATTGGAGCGCGTCAACCGTCCGATCTGCGGGGATGCAGATCAATGGTGGCAATCAAGCATGATGGGAGGAAGATGCTCGGAGGGAGGAAAATGGTGGAAGACAAGTGTCAGATGGAGATTGGATGGGCGACAGAGTAGTTGGAGGTGGGCCATAATGCTGGCGTCAGCTGTTTTGTTGTTGAGCGGGCTGGGTTGATCGACAGGTTAAATGAGGGTCGTTGGATCAGCAATAGATCAATGGTCAAGATCTATTGTGGGGGGGGGGGGGGGTGCTGAGGTTACGGAGAAAGATCTTGGGGTGTGCCTCCACAAAAAACCTCAGCCGTTAGGTCTGAGATCTCCATAGTCAAAAGGGTAAACTACGGGGGCACTGGGAGTACGGGCGAAAAGCTTGGTGGGTGCCCCTGCAAAAGACGTCAGCCATTGGATTATGGTCAATCAAATGTTTGTGATGAAATCAGAGGTCAGCCATCGGTGGGAAAGAGGTGAGGGAAAAAGGAATTGTGAATTGCCGACGAAGATATGTGATGGGGGCTAAGGGTAGGTGCTGGGGCACAGTCTTGTGGAAGAGTAAGGGGACTGGGAGCCAAGGAAAAAGGGGCTGAAGGATTGGTGCTTGGTCATAGCACCTGAGTCATATGGCGGAAAGGGGTTAGGGCGTAAGCCGAAAAGCGATTAAGGCCCATATGTAAAAAGGGTCGGAAAATAGGCCAAAAATGGGTTTTTAAGGCTCAAAACAGGGTTCCGATAGGTTAAAATAAAATGTTTTTAAACCCAATGAAGGAGTTTGGATGGTTTAGAAGGGGTTTAGAAGGTTTTTTAGGGAAACGAAGCGTAAATGAGAAGGGGAAAGAGGGGAAAATTGGGGGAAATGAAGTGGGGGTAAAAATGGTGGAAATGGCTTAGAAACAGTCTTCTTTGCAACAATAGGGCACACTTAGAGGCTTTTATTGAATATTTTATCAATGGAAAGGATCTTTTTGGATAATGAACACAATGATATTCCAAAAAATCACAGTTTTTCACAAAAGCTTGTTTTTTTGGAAATCTAAAGACTAATCTAGCCATCATTAGGTATAGCAAAATTATAGATGGCTAACAGTGGCTCCACTTGGGGAGGACAACTTGCCCTTTAGGTGTCCAGAACCTCAGTTTATCAATCTTTGACTTTTAGTAGACTAGTGCCTCATCCATTGGGCATAATTTCTTTGTCTTCTTGCTGCTTTTCTTTGTATTTTGAAAATTATTCAATGACCTGCAACATGAAAACACTTTAAGACAACACTTCTACCTACCCACACTACTTGTCCTAGAATTTTTTCTTCTCTTGAGTGCACTTGAACTGGCATCTCTTTTACATATTATTTTTGAAAATAGAAAGATAAAACTATCTAATGCTACCCTTATTTCTTCCAAGAGTCCAGATTAAACAATTGGACTCTAAAGATTCTCTACCTAATCTACTATCAGCCAAGATTAAACTGTTTGACTGATCTGCATTCTCTACATTCTAAAACAGAAATTTAAACACAGTCAAATTAGGATTAGGCTATCTAATTTTCTATGGTGTCTATGGCTATATGTACAAGTTGCACATAGAATTTTATTTGCAAGAAATTAAAACAAAACTGTGAAGGCTTAAGATCTGAAAATTATAAACATCCCTCTATTCTTTCTCAGCTTTGATTTTGATCCTTCTAAGCTGTCCTCTTCTTCTTTACCTAGTTCAAGTTTTCAGCATGTTAGAACTAGTATTCTTTGTATCTTTGGCTCAGGTTTTGATCGCATTAGAGCCATTATTTTTCTTTCTTTTCTTTGGTTTAGATTTTGAGCATGTTTGAACAATTTCTCTCTTCTATCCTAATCTACCCTACTAATAAGCCAAGATTAAACAATTTGGAAAATATTCTTCACTAACTTATTAGCAGTAAATTTAAATCTATCTAGTCATGATTAGGCTGTATGACTAAATATAAGTGCTCTTTCATGTAGTGGCATTTAGGCTTGTGCACTTTCATATTTTTCTCTTTTTTGGTATGGGGTTGTACCTTTCTTCTTTTCATTTGCCCTCTTCTCTTTTTTTTCTATTGTTTTTGTATTTTTTATTTTTCTCATGCAATGGTATGTACAATGGATGAAACAAAAACTATGAAACTAAGATTACTGACAAAAATAGTGTTTGAGCATCCTGCCATTGACAAGACCTCCAAACACCTCTTCTCCATTCAGCTCCTAGAGAAAAAATACATTGTGGCCCCTTATGAAGTGAATAATGTAGGGCCCTTTCCACAAATTTTTGAACTTACCATGTTTCCCTTGTTCTTCCCTTCTCGAATCCCATTTTAGAACTACATTTCCAACCTGGAAGTCATTTTCTTTGGTCCTTATATCAAATAATTTCTTGATTCCTTCTTGGAATACTTGTGTCATTTTATATACTTCCTCTCTTGACTGTTGCAGATGAATGGTCTAATTGATCCTTCTTTGCATATCATTTTCTTCAGCTTGGACCTCTTGAAGGAGTTTCATGACTGAAACTCCTAGAGAAGTTGGGAAGACTGCATCCATGCCATAAACCAACTGATAGGGAGACATGTTGATGGAATTTTTAGTAGTCAATATATCAACCCACAAGGAATGGACAAGATTTCCATGCCAATATTTCTGGTTCTGTTCCAATAATTTTTTGATGGTGTTAACAAGGCTTTTTTTGGAGGATTCCGCTAGACTATTTCCTTGGGGGTAGTAGGCAGTAGAATGGCCTAATGTGATCTGATATTTATGGTAGAAATCTACCATCCTCTTGGACTTGAAGGTAGCAGCATTGCTTGTGATTATTTTCCTAGGACAACCAAATCTGGATAGTATGCTAGTTTCAAGGAATTTGATGATGAAAGAGTCAGTAACATTCCTAGTGGGTATGGCCTCTATCCATTTGGTAAAATAAACAGTGGCTGTGAGGATCCATTTGTGTTGGGCTGATGATGATGGGTGAATTTCCCAAATTAATTCCAAGCCCCATTGTTGGAAGGGAGCCTTTGCTATAGGGTAAAAATGCTTGGGTTTTTGGTTCTCTAATATCCCTCTCAGTGCTTTGCGGTGCTCGAGGCAGACTATAAGATTAGTTGTATAGTTCACAAAGAAGATACACATATGTTCATATCAACTTAAACAACTTGATGGAATAGGATGGAATATTACCTCTTTAATGATCTTGAAATATTTTGGAGAGCGCTAAGCAGCGAAGTAGGGATCCTCCTTCACCAGCTCCAAATCTTGACCCTTTGATCAATCAAAGCACCCATGTAATCTCTACCACAACATACATTTATTATCAATTAAGTTAATATATGATAAAAATTTAAACTATGCACATATAAGCCAGGCATCTCATGCTATATAAGTAATTGAATAACAATGACAATATCAACGCATAGAATGGACAAAACAGATACACTTCTATTGATTTATAAAAAGGAGGATTAAAACCAATGGTTGTACCAAGCCCTCCTCAGCCTTCCAATCTCTCTATCTCTCAATGTGGTGATGTCTTGATCAACAAGTTCTCAATGAACCTCTTTGACTTTCAACCTTCACACTACAAAAATAATGCTCTACTTCACAAGTATTCAAAACTTTGACAATCCTTCGACCTTGAACCAAGAGCCTTCAGCTCCATTTTATAGGAGATGGAGAGAGCAACCATTGCCTTTCTCCTTCCACCAGTTCTAAATAGAAAAAACCAAGATGTTTCCTCAACTTCTCATGCTTTTTCCTTCCTTGAGAGTTCAATTGTTTTTTGCAAGGCCCAATAAGATACTAGTGCTTTGCAATTTCCTTTTTGTACTGACTCTCTTATGAGAAAATTTTGGAATTTCAAATCATTCTCTGCAGTTTTTTCTTGTTTCAAACTCAAAACTTGGGTAACACTACCCTCTAGTATAAACAGAGCATTGCCTTAGCCACTAACGCAACCTTGTCATTGATTATGTGCGTTATAACGCTCTTTTGCTATTATAGGGGTGTGTTACCTTGGCAAAAGTAGGTGTATTTTAGGTCCTTGTATTCCTTCCATATTTATCTTCTCCTCTGAGCTTATGAGGAGGTTTTTTGACCTATAATAGATGCCCTCTAAAGTGTGAGTTCAGAGATGAAGACGATGGCCAAAATACTTTATAATGTGTGTAATAGAGATAAAGAGATTGAAATACTGAGGAAAACCTGAAACAACAACATATGTCAGAAAATATAGTATCTGTCTTGAGTTGGGAATTCCCATGCTCAGTAGCTTAATCAACACGATTTCTCCACAACAGAGATATGAAGAATCTGTCCACCGATAAGCACAATGTGTAAGTGTCTGTCATAACAGGATCAGGTTGAAGAAGCTGTCTCCATAAACAATATCGCAACTTGGGGAAGGGAACATAGCTTTAATGATGTAACCTTTGCCCCAGGGTCTTGATCACCGCTTCACTTAAACTGCATATTTCTCAACATGTAAATGAAGGAGCTGTCGTCGAACATGTGGGAAATTGTTTGATTACTAGTCGATAATGAAAACTGTTAACAGGTGCGAAGGTGGCCACCGATAATGATGATGGTCCCTAAGATGCACAGTACATTATAGTGAGTGTGAATAAAACGAGTTGAAGTCAAACACTCATAGAATCATTCGATCAAGAGCTAATGATGAAGACTCCTAATCAAACACAAGACTACCTACCACTAATGTCTGTAAGTATCTAGGTATTGATGGGTTTCTGGATCAACTTCCTAGATAAGATGTTGTAGTCGATAGGAAGAGATCTGTTGAAAGGTAGGCACTGAGGCGTCCTACATTAGTCAACATGAAACAGAAACCCAATGATTTTGTTTTTGATGGAGATAATGAAGAGAAAATGGTGATAACTAACGACAAATAATTTCTGGCATAATGAGAGGTTTGGTTGATAAGAGGAGCAGTAGATAGCGAGATCTACTTGAACAATAGAAGGCACTGTGACAAGGTACTAGGCATCTGAGGCTTAATGAACACCAAAGATTTTGTTAGTATTTTATTGGTATACGAACACTAGAATATGAAGGCTAATACTTATAGATGGTAGGGTTCGGCTAACTGTGAAAGAGCTTTCTGGGAAGTGTCATGTTCAAGATTTTTGCTGCCAAATCGACCTTTCTGAAATGTAACAGAGGTAGTATCCATTTTTTCCAAAATTTTCCCCTTCTGATTAGGTTTAATGAGTCCATACAAGTAAAATTGGTGAATTTTTCATATTTAGAGAGTCTGAAAAATGTCATAAAAGAAAACTCCATTCCCCATTTGATTAGGTTTAACGAGTCCAGACGAGTAAACTCGGTGAATTTTTCATGTTCAGAGAGTCTGAAAAATCTTATAAAAGACAACTCCATGGGGTACCTTTGTCATGTCTTGATAGCCGAGCATGACAAAGGGAGAATAGTAAGCCCGAAACATTTCATTTTCCGTGAGTTAGTCCATCGAAGCTGGAAAAGTGAGAAATCTATGTTCGATGGACGTCTACCTCATTTTGTGATGAGTACGAGGAGACAAAGTAAACTCAGTACTCTTTGTGAAATTTTTAATGAGTCCAACAAATAAAAACGCGGTGCTCTCCGTGAAATTTTAACGAGTCACACGGAGAAAACTCAGTCACTTTTTCTGTTTAAAGAGCTTTGAAAAAGAGGAAAAAGAATGGCTCTTTACTCTCTGTCATGGTAGTTTAACGAGCCCGACAAAGGGAACTCAGGGTTTTTTCAGTTTTATGCGCTAGAAAAAAGTCCCTAAAAAAGAAAGCTCAGTGCTTCTTCATATCATTTTTAATGAGTCTGAAGAAGAGAGCTCTAGGTTTTTCAGATTAACGAGCAAGAAAAATACCATAAAAATAACGCTCGAAATCGAATTCGTATAAGTTTAACGAGTCCGAAGAAGAGAACTCGAGGTTTTTCAGCTTAACGAGCAAGAAAAATACCGTAAAAAGAATGCTCGAAAGTGTCTCCATACCATGGGTCCGAAGAATCGACCAAGTATACAGATTCATCAGGAAATGGATCATGAGCTACTTCTCCTGGGTCGATTCTGGGAAGGTCCGATAGTAATTCGGCGAAGATGGGAGATTTCTTTGCTTTGGCAGCTATGAAGACCAAATCAAATTATTGGAGGATTTGATCCATTTGGAATATTTTCCTCCAATAATTTTTCGAGACAGGATGTTTCACATGGTGTTCTCCAATGCAATAATCGTAGTTTTTCGCAGCAATATATAATGTCGGAGTCGGGCGACGGAAAAAACTACCACCAGAGAAAGTTTCTCCACATGTGAATAACGTATTTCGGGTCTGATTAGACCTTTTGACAATTAGTATATCACATGTTCACTGTCGTCATTGTGAAACTAAACCAGAACCATTCCAAGTGAGGATGGTGAGGCTGCCAGGTAGAGGAGAAAGTCACGTGAGTAGTCTGGGGCACTAAGGAGTGGGGCTGAAAAAAGTGCATGTTTTAAAGCATCAAATGATAGTTGAGCTTGGTCATCCCACAAGTATAGTGTTCCCTTCTTCAATAATCACATAAATCCTTTCGTCATCTCAGCATAGTTAACAATGAATCGATGTAAAAAGTTTGCCTTCCCTTGCAAACATTGGATTTGGAGGATGGATTATGGTGCCGACAATTCAACAATTTCTTTAACCTTATCGGGATCAACCCTAATCCCATGATTGGAGACAATGAAACCTAACAGACACCCAGAATCAACCATAAATATGAACTTATGAGGATTCAGACATATATTGTAGAATCTACACCTAGCAAAAATTTCGTTCAGATGAGCAAGGTGATCAGGTCGTTTCTTGGAATGGGCCGGAAGGTTATTCAAGTAAGCCTGTACAATATGTCGAATTTCATGGAAAGCATAGTCCATAGCCCATTGAAAATTAGCTCCAGAATTCTTCAGACCAAATGGGAGTTTACGATACGAAAAGGTGCCCCAAGGATAGATAAAGGCAGTTTTATGTTGGTGTTCTTTTTTAATTGAAATCTGGGTATAGCCCGAGAATCCATCCATGAAGGAAAAAGATTCGCATCTGGCACAATATTCAAGAATCTAATCTATGAACGGTGTAGGATAATTTTCTTTGGGACAAGCGACATTCAGATCACGATAGTCAACACAAACTCGGATGGTGCCTTGTTTTTTATCTACATGAACCGGATTGGAAACCCATTCTGTCAAAGGAATGGGATAGATGAAACCAACATTTAAAAGTTTTTCTACCTCAATTTTGATGGTAGCTGCTTTGCACGGGTGGACAGACCTAAGTTACTGCTGAATTGGTTTGGCATTGTCATAAATCTTGATTTCATGCTCGACTATAGATGGATCTATGTCGGGCATTTCATCATAAGACCAAGCGAACACATCGCAGAATTCCTTGAAAAGGGATGTGAAGTGTGCAATTTCCTCAGGTTTGCAATCTTCTCCAATCTAAATGTTTTCCACGATACCCATTTTGAACGAGATATAAATGAGCATTGTCTTAGAAAGATTACCCATGTTCCCTTCTGAATCTATAGTTTGAACAGTCGTGTAATCGGAGGGAACCATCTCAGGTGGGTCAAAGGATGGGATTTCAGTATTTATCATGTCCAAGTTGATCATCGAAGCGTGATGGTGAAACTCTCCCCAAGTTCATTCTTCCAGAGACATGATCTCTCAAATAGCTTTGTCTGTAGGCAAGACTTCAATGAGGAGATCCTTAGAGAGAACTGTGATGGATGGGAGGTTTGTAACTTTGGTAGAGACGATAGCAGTGGAGGGTTCAGATGTAATTTGGATGGCTTGGTAGGCCAACTTAGCTGGTGAGAGCGGCATCTGATCTCCATAGGAATCAATGTCTGAAGGTGCTGGGAGAATCCATGGGTTGATAGAGCCAGAAAAAGTGGTGGATATCATTGCAACCATGTTTGGGATCTCTGGCGGTGGGAGAGGAAAAAAACCCAGTAGGGAAGATGCGTTCAGAAGACCAGTACCAATACTGACGTAAGAGTCAGGAAAGCCTCCTATTAGGGGTACAGTGCTACTTGGTAACGTGGAATAATCGGGGTGCAGAAGGATAACTGATCCAATGTGACTATTTTCCCATCCAATGGAAATAGGACGAATCAGAAGACCGAAGAAACAATGGCGATCATGGCATAAGACCAACTGTGACCGAGCAATAGATTATAATTGAGATGGCGATCTATGACTTCAACGCCCACGGTTACCATTTTCCCACTCAGAGTGATGGGAAAGCTAGCAAGGTATCCTTTTGGGAGGAACGTGTGGCCATCGAAAGCTTTGAGGGAATTCGATGGTGGTGTTAAGATAGGAGAACCTAAAGTGAGCCAGCAAGCTTATGAATAATGCAGGTCGAAGCACCTTCGTCAATGATAGTGTGATGGATTGGTCTCCCTTTCGACACAACCTGCACTTGGAATTTGAGTTGGTGTGAGAGGGGAGTCTGATATTTTTCCATATCAAAGATAGCTAGCATGGAATCCTAGGGGTCTATTCCACTAATAGCCGAAAGCAAGGCTTTCGTTTGTGTTGGAAAAGTTTGTAATACTTTGAGAGCAAACATAGTTGACGGTGCTTGTGCCAAATCTTCTACAATGTTGTATTTTTTGGCTGCATGTGCAGTGGTGTTATGAGTCATGCATCGAAGTGTCCCTTTGGGGGGATGAATCATGGGATCAACGATAGGCCGTTCAATATGCAGATTGTTGGTCAGCAGTGGAGTTGAACTAGTACCAGGTTCTTGAGCGTCGATGGTAGGATTTCCATAAAACTTGGCTTGTGTTTGAATTTCAACACTTTTAATGCCATAAATGGTGGATGATCCTTCACTGGAAGTGTTGTACCTTAAGAAACAATTCCTTGGCTGTGAAAAGGAATCCATGCTTAAGACATTCATATAATTATGTCACAGAAATATTGATCCATGTTTAATCACCTCCAGATTTTAATCATTAAACCTTCAAAATAAAATGCTATAAATGTCCCACAATGCTATTATCTGTTGATATAGAATGAAATGATCAGAAGAAGAATGAAAGGAAAAAGCCCAAAATGATATGTTGTTGTACAGAATCTATCATCTCAAACTTTAGAAGAATTTTAAGAAAGGAACAGTTAAAATGAAGGAGCGCCTATTAAGGGTTTTAACTCTTATTTACACACGTAAAAAGAGACTTGCTGCTTCAATACTTCATTTTAATTATCAAATCTTTCGGTTAAAATCACAATGGAGAATTTTGTGTCGACGCGTTTCGAACCAGCCAGTGTGGTTCATCATCAGGACAAGATATCAACGAATGTAAACTAGGAAATACATTATGTAAACTAGAAGACACATCAATATCAACGAATGCTAGAAGCTTGCTTTTCATTCATTAATCACTTGAAATATCAATACAAATATCACTGTTTGGAGGTTCAAAAACCGGAACCTTTTCCTTTCTTGGAATCTTCTTTAAATACAAAATAAATAAAAAAATTCCAGCGATGAAACTAATTATAACTTCTTTAACTACTTACAGTTACGGAGGTACTTGCTTCAAAAAGGTCCCATTACAATTTACATGATTTTGAGAAAATAACATAACGTGAAATTGAAAATTCCTAATCTATAAGAACAGCCGCTTCTGATACGGTTGCTGAGTCAATGACTACATTTTGTTGAGATGCCGGGATTCCTTTTGCTGAGTCCATTGAGAATGTTTTACACTTTTTCCATATCTCACTTTGGGTTGTTGATGAATTCTTGAAACTATGATATTCCAACCTGAATGCAACAATTTGACTGTGTGTAGGTATTTCTGTGAAGAGAGTCTTCACCATCCATGACAAATTGAAATGCCTTTGCAAGAAATTAAACATTGTTTCTCCTTTTAAAATATGCGTCTTTTCATGCCTGTTATCCATCTTGCTTTTTGCCAGTATTAATGAATCTTAATAAAATTTCCATGATAGAATGTTTCATTTCTCTTTCCAACATGAAGGTAAACCTATTCTTGTCAATTTATCAAATGATATATCAAACTTGTTCAATGTCTCTTTGATTCCCAGTAGTCTCTTTTCTGTAACTTTCCGGAGATCATTCCTAATACTGATTTTTCAACTGTAAGGTCATTATCTTTGCCAAGAATTTACTGATTAAATTCTTCTCCTGAAAGGTTTTAAAAATAACTTGCCAATGAGTCTTCTGAGAATTGAGTGATGACTTGTCTTCGGAGAAACAAAACGCTTGGTGAATCAACTATGTCAACACTTGTATAACATTCCCCCCCTGCAAATTCATTATAAATCACTTACTGGGATAGATTGAAGAAACCAGCCAATAGTTAAATTGGGGAAAGAAATGAGCTTTTGGGATACATGCAGATAGGACACTGGATTTCTTCATGGCAGAAAAAACTGGGGAATTCTCGGCATTTAGGGTTACTTGATGATAAAAGAGGGGATGATTTACGAAAGACATGGTATCTTGGATGTCTCTCTCATTTTCCATGAGGGAAATGTGGCTAGTCAAACCAGGTAGTGAAAATCGCTTGGCCATGGCTGTACAGACAACAGAAGCAATCCGTAAAGTAGTGGAGAATGAAAAGGTGGCGAAGACACGGCTCAAAGGGGAAAACAATTACAGATGATTTGAAAATGTGATAAAGATCAATTTAAAAGCCATGCAAACCCATAATAAATGCCTGAAATGACGTGTATTGATAAGGTTTATCATGGATCACAGTTGTCTTCCACTTTGCCTCATGACGTCATTGTGGAGGCTCCTGGAGTACGGCGGCAAACTTTGGCTAGTCCCCCCACAATGAATCTACACCGTTGATCATTGTTTACCCCATAGTCAAACAGGTCAACTGCGGGGGCACTTGACTCAATAACTCACGAGCTCTTTGCGCCTCCGCACTTTATCATTCGGTTATAATCTTCAATACTTGCTACTTCTGCTCAAAGACTTGCTCAACATTTAAAAATGAAACTATAATACACATCCAAATAAAGTTTAACAATAAACTTAATTTGCATTGATTTTTTAGAAACATTTCTTTTTTATGTTACAGTATAAAAAAACATTATACTATAGCATATACTTTTTCTGAATTTCAGATTTTTTTTCCCTTTTTTTTTTAATTTTTAAAATAAAATAGAAAAGGATATGCAGATGATCCACAACATTTGGCTCCACCTGGAGATAGTGTTTTTGCCACGAAACACTTAGAACCTGCAGATCAGTGCCTTCACTTCGGGCATGGAGTAAAAAATTGCTAAATGAAAAATGTACAATGATAAAACCGGATATATAAAATGATGGTCAAACATCTCTTAGTGTTGGAAATAATGTTTTAGATATTTCCCATTCACAGGCATATCTATTACTTCTCCTTCAAGACTTTCCAGCATGAAGGTATTATTCATCCTGGCCTCACTAATTTTGAACGGACTGTACAACAAAGGATCAAATTTTCCATTTTTCCCTTTGGCTTCCCTCTAAGTATCCCATCTTAATACCAGATCTCCATTCTGAAACATGATTTATTTTTCTTTCCTATCAAATATTGTCTTCATCTTTTGCTAGTTTAACATCCAGGTCGTATTCTTGGATTTTAGCAATCCATTTGCCTCTTTTCCTGTCTACATCGCTCTGTACTAAAAAATCCTTTATAGCAGAATTAGGAACATATGCTAAAATTTGGGAATGAAGAATATAGGTTCTGAATGCTTTCAATTTTTTCACCAGAGCATATACTTGTTTCTCCAATATATTATATTTTAATTCTGCATCTCGGAGCACCTTACTAAAATATCCTACAGGTTGTTCATTGGGGACAGCACTTTGGTAGCAAAGTGCTCAGAACTTGTAGATCAGTAGCCTTTATTGGGCATGGAGCAAAGCGAGCTTGTAGACTGGTAGCCTTTATTGGGCATGGAGTCGAGTCAAACTGAATTTTCTCCCAATCTAAAATCTCTGAAAATTTCAAACTTCTCTGAAACCTCTCTCTTCTAGGATCTTTATTCTTGAACTGAAAATGATAAACTAGAAATACTGCAACTGGGAATGCTCAACTCCTAAGCTTATTTATGTAAAACTACTATATATGTATATGTATGGCTGAACTTACTCAAGTGAAGTCAACCTTCCAATGGAACCAATCCAACATCTGCTTGTTAGATTTAATACCTTCATACTACTAAAATTTAAAATCAAAAGAGGAATGTACCATGAAAAATTTTCATATACAAAATTTTGTACATACCCTTGCATAAAAGCTTGTTGCTAACCAAAGAAATTTGTCATATATTCAACAACTAGATCATAGAAATCATGAGACAAAACTTTGGCTATCTTCTTTCCTTGAACATTTTGCTAATGTAGACTTTGTTGAACATGGTAGCTTATTTCATTGTTTCACTTTTCAATTAGAAATTGTGTGTGAGGAACTTGACTGCCATTTTCTGTAGGCAGGCATTTAGGCTGAAAATAAAAATCCAAGGTTTGCTCTCCATAATGCTGATGTTCTTTTTATAACATCAATTCTTGATGAAAATTTTCCTCTTGCAAACATGTTTGAGAAACTACACTATTTTCCTCGCTATTCACAAAATTATTGCAATGATCTTCCATGCTTTCATAGTGTTGTTCAGTTGTTGCAACGAAGTTTTGACTAGAATCTTCAGAATGATTAGATTCTTTTCTTTCAACAATACAGGAACCTTTTGACACTTTTTGAAAATCTTTATTCACCTTTGAATTTACATTCTCTTGTAAAGAAATTCCAATGTTTTCTTCACAGGCCCTCTTGTCTTCGACAAAACTTGTTCTTTCTACATCACAGGAAAAATTTCTACAAGCCCACACATTATCTTCGATTTCTTGTGCATAAATAAACATCAGCGTTAGAGTGCGAGGCTTTCTCTCCTTGAGATAAAAAGACAAGACAATAGAAAGAGCCTTCAAATAGTGAACCATAGTTGCTACTTCTGGAGGTTGAATTTCTTTTGGCGTGCTGAAATAAATTTTTTGAAACCTCCTATTAAACTCAGAAATTGATTCATTGCTTTGCCTCCGGATAGAATATAATTCCAAGAGGTGCTTTTCATATGACTTATTCTCACCCCAATATGTAAGAAATATATCTTGAAGATCTTGCCAGGAATTAATTGAACTTGCTTCCAAACACTGGAACCATTGCTGAGCATCCTGCTTTAAAGAATGAAAAAACATCCTTAAAGCTACGTCTTCATAAATAATTTGAAATTTGTCCAGAAAGTACTCAAATTCCAAGATATGTAGTTTAGCTGAAATGTCCTTCTCCTTCCCAGAGAAACTTGGCAAGGACTTGAATCCTTTTGAAGGATATTGATGGAGAATGGCGAGCAGCTTCAGGGGTTTAAAGATTTCTTTGTTTTTGAACTGAAAAATAGTCAATTTATTGTGAGGAAAAATATTATCATCCAAAGATGATGAATCATCACCTTTATGCCCAGACTGTGACTGATTATCTTTCGGGATTGTAATACAACAGTCATCCCTCCTTTCATATTTAGGAGATACAATTGTGTCAAGATCTATAATACAAGCAGAAGAAAAATCATCTTTTTCCAATAATGAATTTACATTTTGTGCCTTATAATATTCTGAAAAAATAAAGCAGGAAACAATCCTTTTAATATAAAAGGGAAAATAAACCAATAAACTGACAGTAAAAAATAGAACCTCCTTTAAAAAACGGAAATTATGATACATGTTTTTTCCATGATACTTTCTCATCTTCTTGCTAGAAAAACTCTTCATCTAATGAAAGCTTCATCAGTGGAGTCACCAGGTGAATAATAAACAACCAAACTTCAAATCTGAATCTTGTTCACCATCAAGAATAAGGGATTATGAAACCTTTTGCTGCAAAGTATTTGACCTCACGTTTGGATTTTTGAAAATGAGAATTCTGTAAAAAGTAAACACAACCGAGTACTTCCTCCTCGCTGAACAACTAGAGGAAATAGAAAGAAAACCCAGGGAAATGAACTTCGCTTCTTCAATCCCCGGCAACGATGCCAATTAATGTTGTACCTTAAGAAACAATTCCTTGGCTGTGAAAAGGAATCCGTGCTTAAGACATTCATATAATTATGTCACAGAAATATTGATCCATTTTTAATCACCTCCAGATTTTAATCATTAAAACTTCAAAATCAAATGCTATAAATGTCCCACAATGCTATTATTTGTTGATATAGAATGAAATGATTAGAAGAAGAATGAAAGGAAAAAGCCCAAAATGATATGCTATTGTACAGAATCTATCATCTCAAACTTTAGAAGAATTGTAAGAAAGGAACAGTTAAAATGAAGGAGCGCCTATTAAGGGTTTTAACTCTTATTTACACACGTAAAAATAGACCTGCTGCTTCAATACTTCATTTTATTCAAAGACAGGAAATACACTATGTAAACTAGAAGACACATCAATATCAACGAATTCTAGAAGCTTGCTTTTCATTCATTAATCACTTGAAATCTCAATACAAAGATCACTGTCTGGAGGTTCAAAAACAGGAAACTTTTCCTTTCTTGGAATCTTCTTTAAATACAAAATAACAAAATAGTTTCTAGCGATGAAACTAATTCTAACTGCTTTAATTACTTACAGTTATGGAGGTATGTGCCTCAAAAAGGTCCTATTACAATTTACATGATTTTGAGAAAATAACATAACGTGAAATTGAAAATTCCTAATCTATAAGAACAGCCGCTTCTGATACGGTTGCTGAGTCAACGGCTAATTTTTGTTGAGATGCTGGGATTCCTTTTGCTGAGTCCATTCAGAATTTTTTTCACTTTTTCCATATCTTACTTTGGGTTGTTGATGAATTCTTGAAACTATGATATTCCAACCTGAATGCAACAATCTGACTGTGTGTAGGTATTTCTACGAAGAAAGTCTTCACCATCCATAACAAATTGAAATTCCTTTGCAAGAAATTAAACATTGTTTCTCCTTTTAAAATCTGCATCTTTTCATGCCTGTTATACATCTTTCTTTTTGCCAGTATTAATGAATCTTCATAAAATTTCCATGACAGAATGTTTCCTTTCTCTGTCCAACATGAAGGTAAACCTATTCTTGTCAATTTATCAAATGATATATCAAACTTGTTCACTGTCTCTTTGATTCCTAGTAGTCTCTTTTCTGTAACTTTCCGGAGATCATTCCTAATACTGATTTGTCAACTGTAAGGTCATTATCTTTGCCCATAATTTACTGATTAAATTCTTCACCTGAAAGGTTTTCAAAATAACTTGCCAATGAGTCTTCTGAGAATTGAAGTGATGACTCGTCTTTGGAGAAACAAAACGCTTGGCGAATCAACTGCGTCGAAACCTGTAAAACATTCTCCCCCTGCGAATTCATTATAAATCACTTACTGGGATAGATTGAAGAAACCAGCCAACAGATAAATTTAGGAAAGAAATGAGCTTTTGGGATACATGCAGACAGGACACCGGATTTCTTCATGGCAAAAAAAACTGGGGAATTCTCGGCATTTAGGGTTACTTGATGATAAAAGAGGGGATGATTTATAGAAGACATGATATCTTGGGTGTCTCTCTCATTTTCCATGAGGGAAATGTGGCTAGTCAAACCAGGTAGTGAAAATCGCTTGGCCATGGCTGTACAAACAACAGAAGAAATCCATAAAGTAGTGGAGAATGAAAAGGTGGCGATGACATGGCTCAAAGGGAAAAAAATTACAAATGATTTGAAAATGTGATAAAGATCAATTTAAAAGCCATGCAAACCGATAATAAATTCCTGAAATGACGTGTATTGACAAGGTTTATCATGGATCACAGCCGTCTTCCACTTTGTGTCATGACGTGATTGCGTAGGCTCCTGGAGTACGGTGACAAACTTTCGCTAGTCCCCCCGCAATGAATCTACATCGTTGGTCGTTGTTTACCCCACGGTCAAACAGGTCAACTACGGGGGCACTTGATTCAATAACTCACGAGCTCTTTGCACCTCCGCACTTTATCATTCGATTATAATCTTCAATACTTGCTACTTCCGCTCGGAGACTTGCTTGACGTTTAAACATGAAACTATAATATACATCCAAACAAAGTTTAACAATAAACTTAATTTGCATCGAGTTTTTAGAAACATTTTTTTTTTATGTTACAGTATAAAAAAAATTATACTATAGCATATACTTTTTCTGAATTTCATATTTTTTTTCCCTTTTTTTTTTATTTTCAAAATAAAATAGAAAAGGATATGCAAATGATCCACAACAGGAAGGATGTGAACCACCGTTGCCCCGTAGCTGGGGTTGTGGCGGGTTGTCAACCATGTCTTGGTGTTGTTGCTGTTGATTAGGGAAAGAATTATGAAGAACGACAGGTTTTCGCCCAGAATCCTTGTTTGCGATAAAATCGGTGCATTCCCATAGCCGAGGAAATTTGTATGTCAAGTGGTGCTCTGCACAGATCTTGCAAGGAAATTTCATGGGTTTATCCTTCCCTTTGTCATTTTTGGCAAATTTTTTCTGATTAGGATTATTCTGATTGTCTTACCGCTCTTCCGAAGAAGATGTCTTGTTCTTGTTTCTCTTGTTCTTTCCACTAGGTTTTTGTGAAGTTTGCACAGAATTTACCTCAGCGGTAGGAGGAGTAGTAATTTGGTTGGGGGGGGGGGGTGGCAGCCAAGGATGGCTGGGAGGTTTTCCCTCGAGACTGTTTTGTGGCTACGCGAGAGATTATGCCAACAAGACCATCAGCATGGGCTCTGGTTTTCTGAGTAGCAGGAGGATTTGGGTTACCAGGAGCATTAGAGAGTAAATCATATAGTGTGCCATATTGTGAATAGATTAAATCTAAATGTTGGGCATGACAAATGCATTGATCTTATGTAACCGCAATGGATAGGCCAATGTCTTTAGAGATGTTGGGTAAGAGGGACTTACAAAACCAATTAGATGGAAGATGATCCAGGATTGGTGCTTTGACTAGCCTCCTCCTATGCCTTCATTCATGAATGTGATCGGAGATGTGGGTGGTGGTGTCTTGGCGCAACGAGGTTAACAGTTCTGTTCCGGTTTCAAATCTGATTGGTAATCGGAATTTCTTTAGAAACTCTGTCGCTAAAGCACCAAAAGTTCTTATCGCGGCATGTGGAAATTCAATATACCACTTGGCGGCATTTCCTGTAAGGATGCGAGGAAATATTCGAAGCCGGAAACTATCATCCACCATGGAATTAGATATAGACCATAAATGAAAGGTGGTGATGTGTGCAACTGGGTCTTCCCCTTGTTTCCCATCGAACTTTGGGATGTCAGAAGGAATCTTGTACAGTACTAGAGGCCAGAGCAGGTTGTGATTAATGGGGTCATTAGTCAGTTTATAGATGTCGGGAATGTCTAGAGCTGCCAAAAATGGAAATTGAGGGTTTGCCCCTGAATCTAACCAAGGAAGTATTGGTTAACTATGTGGACCATAGGGTCCGCCCATTAATGTGTTACCAACAGGATAAGTAGGACTTTGGTAAAAATTTCATATAGGTGGAGGGGTAGGGATATATGGTTGTTGTCCATAGGGCATATTGTATTGCGGGGCGAACGGTTGGTTTCCCCTAGTATAAAAGTGCCCTCCCATTCCAGATGGAGGTTGGGGTGGGTTAGTCCATATGGATGCAATAGAGTTTCCCGGAGGCATGCTACTACTTGCATAGTTCAACAACGGCATAGAACCTACACCGATATTTAAACCACTTAAGGGAATAGTGTTAACAATAGGTTGTTTTATTTGTCCTAACGATTGCAGGGGTGGTGAAATGTTCCATGTTATTTGTGTGTTGGTGACACTACCCCCTGGTATGGTTGCCAAGGGGTTTGAACTCAGAAAAGTGTTCCAATCGAAAGGGTTGCTAAAAGGAACTGAAGTAGTCGCACTCGTGGGAGGAGCAACCGTAAGTCCCAACGTGGTCACAGTAGGAGTAGATCCCAAAGGACTCGGCGAGTTACTTATAGTTGTGATGAATTTAGGGTTGGGAATAGGCATATGTTGACTACTCGGGTTGCCAAGTGATGGCATATAATTGAAAACTGGCGGGGAGGATGGTGGCAAACCTGGGATGGTTGCCATTGGTATCGACCCTATGGATGTCATTGTGAAATGGATGTTTGTGCGACCGAAGACATGTCTTGGCATGGTGGAATCTGAATTATCACAAGCCCCAATGGATCAGTGAGTGGAGGATTTTAATGAGGTACGACACCTTCTGTGAAAGGGTCATTTGAAAATTTCATATGATATGAGGCTATGTGAAAATCAGGGTTTGTCAATGGAGACAGCTCTTCCGCAGAAGGCATGGGTTCACCAAGGTTTAGTTCTTCCTCAAGAGTCAGAGGAGGTAGACCTTACTGTCATCAAGACAGATGGCGTGGGTCAGATGATGCCACGGTGACCTGTTTATTTTTAACAAATTTTAATAAATTGTGATGTGTTATAAAGTCTCAATGACAGTAACCACACACCTAAAAAATAAAAAATAAAAAAGGACTCTCTAAAATCAATCAGCAAGCAGCCAAAATAGGGTGCCCTGTCTGAGTACTATCATTTTCTGGTGATGAAATATAGTATCACAATATTATACAGAGAGGGTTGGTCAAAATTATAGTTACGGTCACTCTAGAGCTTCGCTTGAACCTCAGATGATAGGTGTAAGCACTCTCGTGAAGATGAGTACCCTCCTAAATACCGAAGAAAGAGTGGGTCCGTCTGTTTCAAGTACCAGGACATCCTATCCCAGTCACCTTGTGTAAGTCTCTAAAAAGTATGGCCACTAAAGATACCTAAAATCACAGACACCATCAAGGGGGTCCACAGTCTAGGACAACATGCTATATGGGCAGAACACCTAGATCCCCAATCTAGTTTCGACATCCCCGAAGGGAACCCCAATATATAGCATACCCACCAGATGCAGTCGAAGGTGGGCTGCCTTCT
Organism: Pinus albicaulis; assembly: GCA_034641835.2. Taxonomy (NCBI): domain Eukaryota; kingdom Viridiplantae; phylum Streptophyta; class Pinopsida; order Pinales; family Pinaceae; genus Pinus; species Pinus albicaulis. The sequence continues at coordinate 526,005,610 of CM076573.1, read as the reverse complement.
TGTGCACCCAAGTGTTGTCTCCTGCTGAGCTTCAGTAAAGGAAATGTCCCGATAATATGAGTGAAGTAGGGTTTCGCTCGTTACTGACTCTAGTCTCAAGTTTTGAGATCTTGGGTGATTTTCTCACTTTTCCTAACCCAAGATCCTAGCTTGGACTACTGTTTGTGTGAGCTCAGAAAAATTAATGTGATTGATTTTATTATCGCTTGATTCTTAGTGTTGATCATGTTATCCCCCTATTAAATTTTGACAAGAAAACAGGGGGTCAAACTATCTCTGAACTTATAAGGAATGCTTTCCCTCTGAATACACATCATCCTTGAAAGCCTCTTCAGGCCCTCTACCCTTTAATTATTTCCCTATGTTGTTCTTAATTCAATAAGCCTCATTGATTGTGAAAAATTGTGCCCCAAGAGGCCTTCATTTGCCCCTTGTGCCCCTGCAGATTTCTCAATTTCATCCCCTCTTCCTCTTTTTCATAACCTCCCTTTTTACCCCAAAATCCCTCCCCTTAATCCTTCTAAACCATCCCAAAATCCCCTTTAAACCATACTTACACCCTTTTTTGGTTTAAAAAACCCCTAATTCCCTTTATCGTTACTCTTTCCCAGCACCAAATTGCATTAAAAAGGGCCGAAAACCCACATTTGAAAATATATAAGGTTTAGCACCTTTTGGTCCTAGCCCCTCAACCTTTTGCTCCACGTGACCTGGGTGCTAGACTAAGTGTTAGCCCGAAGAGCGCATATCGTAGGGGGATATCGGGCGCATTATTATCCATCAATCTGTACAGATTGGATGGCCTTCATATATCAGTGTCGCGTCCGTGGCCCAACCCATTCATTGCCCCGTCCACCTGTCCACCGTCCGATCAACCTGAAAATCAACAGTCAGCAGCTCAACTACTCTTGTGGTCCTTACCCAAAAGCACTGTTCAAAACCTATTGGTTTCCATCGCACCACCTTTCGAGGGGTAGGCGGTATTTCTAGTTTCGGAGCGATTCCACTCACTCCCTGACACGTGGCTCCATCACTATTTCAAAACCGCCCCCCCATCGCACGTTATCATTCGGCCTTTGACCCGAAACCATATGCATATCAACCATTCGATCTGGGGCTCTCCATCCAACGGTCATCGCACCCCGAAGATACACGAAAATTAACCTAAGGTATTCATACCCCTGGCCTGCCATCCATCGCCCTCCTATATGTTTTCCACCGTCAATCTCCTTCTGAGATCGGATGGTCCAGATTTATTCGCACGCCCACCGTTGGCCGGTCCCGCCACATCACCATTCCACGTGTTTCATCACATATCTTTCCTGTCCCTATATATATATCCATTCAAAGTTCAAATGTTAATGATTTACATTAAAATTTCCGTTCTCGCCACCCTCCAACAGCATTTTCCCACTGCGCCACCATTCTGAAAGCCTCCCACTGCATTTTCCACCGTAATCCTGAACTATTCCATCATTTCACCAGCTGCACATCCACTTTTGTCGTCCCCTCTACATCCACCTTCCCATGTATTTGTTTTCTTGACGATTTTTCGTGTTTTGCAGGGTACGAGCAGTGGTAAACCGCCATGATTCACAGTCTCAATTACAGTAATAGAGAACACTAGAAAGGACCGTTTTTCAGAGGCTAGAATTATGGAGAAAGGCCTGGGAAGCTGTTACGACATGACCTCCATTAAATAAGTAGGGTTAAACTCTGTCAAACCCTCCAGAGTCATTCAAAGCGCAAATTTCGTGATCGGAGACATTAATATTGCAGACAGAGAGTATCAGTGAAAGGCAGAGAGTTAAAGGCGTATAATTCAAGATTTTTGAACCTTAACCTAACCATTTGAAGGTAGAATTCCAGATTGAAGACCTCATAGATCACTTAGAGAGTCCATGCATAGAAAACAATACCCTCAAGGTTTCATTTCAGCAGAATTTTCTTTAAAGGGAAGGATAGACTGCCCATGTGGTTTTCATTTCTCTACCGTGTTCTTAAAGAGACTTCCACCCAGTGCATTTATTTCAGAAAGCAGGCTACAGAGTACATACAGTACTACAGAGCCATCAAACAGTATGAGCGTGCACGTTTCTGCCATCCTATCTTAATGAGGCAAATTAAATGTTCATCATCGATTTCCTTTACTAAGTTTTCTTTTTCTTCTATAAAAGTCCCCAAGAGCAGATTATCGAAGGTTCCATATTTTATCAGAAAATTATGCGGTGAGATAATTTTTGTATGCATTTTGTGAAAACTCTTATATGAATGTACAGAGCCCGTTAGGTTTCAGTGAGGAGGAGTTCCATCTTTAAAGAGGATTCTGGTCTTTGGTGTCTCACAATATGTAACTTTCTCTTATATGTGCAAATTTAATTGTCCATTTCGTTTCATCTGCCTTTCTTGTATCATGTTTCTGGAATGCGAGTGGCTCACTAGTTTTTGGTAAAGATTTATCCTAGTTGATACCCATGCTCGGATTAGTCAAGCAATTTAAATATGGCTCAGGCATGATATATTGTTTCACTTTTCATTTCAACCATATTTCTGCTATATTAGTTTCTTTGGGAGGTTATTTTTAAAACGCTATTGTCATGTATGGATTCTTAAATTGGTAAGCCCATTACATGGTGATATTGTGTATTTGGATATCATCTCAATGACAACTAGTATTCTCTTAATCTTTCATACACAGTAAACAGCTTCTGATTATCTATTTCTGTGACGTATCTTTTGAATCGGCCCTCTTTACAGTAAGCTACCTCTGAACTGACTGATGCATTTGTATTAGAGTTCCTCACATATTTCCTTTGCAGTACTCCTTTCCCTGTGTCAAGTTTCTCAAGGTTTTGGTCCCATTAAAATTAATATTTCTTGTTTTCAGGAGATAGCATGAGAGCCTTTTGTTGATAACTCCCCCTGTTATACCACACGCTCCTTGCTATATAAATATGTCCTAGGCACTGGTCTTTCACAACTCAAGGCTGTCTCTAGGAACGACAAAATATTTTTGGCGCCATTGCTGGGGAACGAAGTTGAGAAAATTTAAATCCCTGGGCATCGAAAAAACCTAATTCACTCTTCAGAAAGGTGAGCATGAAGAGTTGAAAGTTGTAGATCCCTCACCTTGGCGACTCCACAGTTCCTAAATGATTAAAGTACTCCACTAGTGATCAGTAGGCCACTGATTATCTTGGTTTCACAAGACTCGACTGGGAGACCATGTCGCAGTATAGTATCAGCCGTGCTGAAGAACAAGTCACTTCACCAATGGAAGACTCTAAGTAGTTTGCAAAAATGCATCCAAGTTTCATAACAGAGTGTCAAGATGAAATGTCACGTGGCTTGGAAAAACTGAAAGTGGAGGACCTTCCACGAGCTATTCTTCTTCTTAGCTCAAGTGTTAAACCCGTGCTTAAGAAAATCTTTCTAGAATTTGTGGTTGAAATATATGAAGCTGAGATCAAATTTATGAACTCACAAGGAAAATCATATCAGTTTAGAGACCCGAGATCCTTTTTGCAAAGTCTCCCTCCCCTTAAAAGAGAGGAGATTCCATTGCCTTTCGAAGTACAAGAAGAAAATGATCAAGGAAGATATGTAATGGGAAGGACAACGGAGAAAACCTTCATGAGAAGAGATCAAGGTTGTCATTAATGAAGTGAGATGGAGACTAAGTGATGGCATTGCTGAAGATTGATAGGGCTCGTTGAAGAAGACTTTGGGAGCCGTGAACAATAACCAAACATATTTTGATGAATATAATTGATTATTAAAATATTAATTAATAATCAATTAAAATGCAGTGGAAGATGTAGAAATCAAAGCGGCCGAGGATAAAGACAGCCTACCAGTCATGGAAGTCCTGAAAGAAAAAAGTGTACATCATGTGTTCATTGATCCTGTGGCAGAATATATGGAGGCCCTGATTAGCTCAAATGCTCCAACAGTGCAAAACATGTCAAAGCTCCAAGAGGACTCAGAAGCAATGTACGATGAGTCCTCCGGTTCAGAAAATGAAGGATACACTCTACCCCAAGAGAGTCTTCTTCTCAATCCAATGGAAGAAGAAGAGATCCTGGTTGAAGCCTGCCTACCAAATATTCATAACCAGGTATCTTTTCATGATCCTTATGCTCATTTCCTGCAAACAATTAAAGAAGCATAAAAGGTCTTTTTAAGCAACATGTTGCGGACAGAAAGAAATTTTTTTGAAGCTGCTGACGAAGAACAGAAAGAGTGGGAGCAACCCTTCTTATCCGGCCTACTCAAGGAGCTGGGCGAAACATAGCAGTCATGGGATCACTTGATGGACTAGTTGTATTGGAAGACAATGTTTGTAAGCTAGACTTGTAAATAATCAAGTTAAAGTAGGGTAGGTAGGAAAAGCTCAATAAAGCTCAGTCTGTGAGCATGTAGTTAGTTGTTTTAACCTCTGCAAAGTCCAGCAAGCCAGACAGTCTAATCTTGACTTGGCTGTTTTTTTTAATTTCTGTTTTAGGATGTAGAGAAGAAATCTACTAGACAGTTTAATCCTAGCAGATGTAGTTTAGGTAGAGAAAATATGAGACCAACAGTTTAATCTGGTCTCATGGAGTAGTAAGGGTAGAAGAAGAATAGATTTATTTTTCTTGTCTATAAAAATTTATGATGTAGGTGGTCTGCGAAGTCCTCGACAAGCCCAAGGATGAACGTGTCATCCCCAGGTGGAGCCAATGTTAATCATGTTAGCCCCCTATTAAATTTTGACAAGCAAACAGGGGGTCAAACTATCTCTAAACTTATAAGGAATGCTTTCCCTCTGAATACACATCATCCTTGAAAGCCTCTTTAGGCCCTCTACCCTTTAATTATTTCCCTCTGCTATTATTAAGTCAATAAGCCTCATTGATTGTGAAAAATTGTGCCCCAAGAGGCCTTCATTTTCCCCTTCTGCCCTTGTAGATTTCTCCATTTCATCCCCTCTTCCTCTTTTTCATAACCTCCCTTTTTACCCAAAAATACCTCCCTCTAATCCTTCTAAACCATCCCAAAATCCCCTTTAAACCATACTCACACCCTTGTTTTGTTAAAAAAACCCCTCATTCCCTTTATCGTTACTCTTTCCCAGCCCCAAATTTCATTAAAAAGGGCCGAAAACCCACATTTGAAAATATATAAGGTTTAGCACCTTTCGGCCCTAGCCCCTCAACCTTTTTCTCCACGTGACCTGGGCGCTAGATCAAGCGTTAGCCCAGAGAGCGCTTATTGCAGGGGGATATTGGGTGTAGTATTATATATTGATCTGTATAGATCGAACGACCTTCATATATCAGCGTCACGCTCGTGCCCAACCCGTTTATCGCTCCGATCACCTGTCCACTGTCCGATCAACCTGAAAATCAACAGTCAGCAGCTCACCCACTCTTGTGGTCCCCGAACCCAAAAGCACTGTTCAAAACCCACCGGTTTCCATTGCACCACCTTTCGAGGGGTAGGCAGTATTTCTTGTTTCGGAGCGATTCCACTCACCGCCTGACACGTGGCTCCGCCACTATTTCAAAACCGCCCCCCCATCACGCGTTATCATTTGGCATTTGACCTAGCGCGATATGCATATCAACCGTCTGATCTGGGGCTCTCCATCCAACGGTCATCGCACCCTGAAGATGCACGGAAATTAACCCAAGATATCCGTACCCCTGGCCTGCCATCCGTTGCCCTCCAATATGTTTTTTGTCGTCGATCTCCTTTTGAGATCGGACGGTCCAGATTTATTCGCACGCCCGCCGTTGGTCAGTCCTGCCACGTCACCATTCCACGTGTTACATCACATCTTTTGCCTGTCCCTATATATATATCCATTCAAAGGTCAAATGTTAATGATTTACATTAAAATTTCCATTCTCGCCATCCTCCAACTGCATTTTCCCACTGCGCCACCATTCTGCAAGCCTCCCACTACATTTTCCACCGTAATCCCACACTATTCCACCGTTTCACCAGCTGCACGTCCACTTTCATCGTCCCCATTTCATTCACCTTCCCATGCATTTTTTTTCTTGACGATTTTGCGTGTTTTGTAGGGTACGAGCGGCGGTAAACCGCCATGATTCACAGTCTCAATTACAGTAACAGAGAACACCAGAAAGGACCATTTTTCAGAGGCTAGAATTATGGAGAAAGGCCTGGGAAGCTGTTACGACATTACCTCCATTAAATAAGCAGGGTTAAACTCTGTCAAACCATCCAAAGTCATTTAAAGCGCAAATTTTGCGATCGGAGACATTAATATTGTGGACAGAGAGTATCAGCGAAAGGCAGAGAGTTAAAGGCGTATAATTGAAGATTTTTGAACCTTAACCTAACCATTTAAAGGCAGAGTGCCAAATTGAAGACCCTGTATATCACTCAGAGAGTCCATGCATAGAAAACAATACCCTCAAGGTTTCATTTCAGCAGAATTTTCTTTCCAGGGAAGGACAGACTGCCCATGTGGTTTTTATTTCTCTACCGTGTTCCTGAAGATACTTCCACCCAGCACATTTATTTCAGAAAGCAGGCCATAGAGTAGATATAGCACTATAGAGCCATCAAGTAGTATGGGCGTGCACGTTTCCACCATCCTGTCTTAATGAGGCAAATTAAATGTTCATCATCCATTTCCTTTACTAAGTTTTCTTTTTCTTCTATAAAACTCCCCAAGAGAATATTATCGAAGGTTCCAGATTTTATCAGAAAACTATGCGGTGAGAGAATTTTTGTATGCATTTTGCGAAAACTCTTATATGAATGTATAGACCCTGTTGGTTTTCATTGAGGAGGAGTTCCGTCTTTAAAGAGGATTCTGGTCTTTGGTGTCTCACAGTGTGTAACTTTCTCTTATATGCACAAATTTAATTGTCCATTTCGTTTCATCCACCTTTCTTGTATCATTTTTCTGGAATGCAAGTGGCTCAATGGTTTTTGGTATGGATTTATCCTAGTTGATATCCATGCTCGGATTAGTCAAGCACTTTAAATATGGCTCAGGCATGATATACTGTTTCACTTTTCATTTCAACCATATTTCTGCTATATTAGTTTCTTTGGGAGGTTATTTTTAAAATGCTATTGTCATATATGGATTCTTAAATTGGTAAGCCCATTACATGGTGATATTGTGTATCTGGATATCATCTCAATGACAACTAGTATTCTCTTAATCTTTCATACACAGTAAACACCTTCTGATTATCTATTTTTGTGATGTATCTTTTGAATTGGCCCTCTTTACAATAAGCTGCCTCTGAACTGTCTGATGCATTTGTATTAGAGTTCCTCACATATTGCCTCTGTAGTATTCCATTCCTTGTGTCAAGTTTCTTAAGGTTTTGGTCCCATTCAAATTAATATTTCTTGTTTTCAGGAGATAGCATGAGAGCCTTTTGTTGATAACTCCCCCTGTTATACCACACGCTCCTTGCTATATAAAGATGTCCTAGGCACTGGTCTTTCACAACTCAAGGCTGTCTCTAGGAACAACAACACTTAGTATACTTGATTATTAGTCTTGCGGAGGGGTAGTGGACATATGAAATGTAATGAGACTCTGACTCAAGAAACCATGCAAAAATATGCTCTAAATATTCAATTTGATGAAGAGTATTTCTATAAGGAGAGGTTTCCTTTCAACATCCATGCACTAACATTCAAATAGAAAAGTTCAACCTTAAAGATTCAGACATCTATTTACCTCATCTTAACATTATTTTAATTGAAATATTCAGAATTAATTCAGCTAAATGAAGAAAAGTAAAAAAAAAAAAAATCTTCTCCAAAAAGTAAATGTTTTTGACACTAACTTTTCAAACAAAAGTAGATAAACAGAAATGATAGCTTAGTAAAAAAGCACAGGGATTCAGTCAAGGAGGGATACTAATGGCCAAAAAAATCTGCAACCAAAAAACACAATCACAGGGGTGAACAACAAATTTTGGCTAAGTAACGCACTGTTTCTGAGTAAAGACGACGTTAATCCAGAGACTAACGCATTGTATTTAATTAGAGCCCGCGTTATAATGCACTAGAACACCAAAAAGGGTAGCGTTATCCACGGTAAAGTCCTTCAAATGGTCAAACAGAAATAGGATTGAACTCCGTGAGCTTTTGAAATGTCTACTAGGCATAAATACTAGTCAGAAGGGTCTATGAAAAAAGGAAAGAAGAAAGGGGGAAAGAGATAGTCTGGAAACTATGGGTAAATCCCTAGCGGAGTCACCAATTCTACTATAGGGTAAAAATTCTTGGGTTTTTTGTTCTCGAATATCCCTCTCAGGGCTTTCCAGTGCCTGAGGCAAATAGTAATATTAGCTGTATAGTTCACAAAGAAGATACATACATGTTCATATCAACTTAAACAACTTTATGTAATAGGATGGAAGATTACCTCTTTAATGATCTTGAAGTATTTTGGAGAGCGCTATGCAGCGAAGCAGGGATCCTCCTTCACCAGCTCCAAATCTCGACCCTGTGATCAATCAAAGCACCCGTGTAATCTCTACCACAACATATATTTCTTATCAATTAAGTTAATATATGATAAAAATTTAAACTATGCACATCTAAGCCATTCATCTCATGCTATATAAGTAATTGAATAAGAGTGAAAATATCAATGCATAGAATGGACAAAACAGATACAGTTCTATTGATTTATAAAAAGGAGGATTACAACCATCGGTTGTACCAAGCCCTCCTCAGCCTTCCAGTCTCTTTATCTCTTGATTTTTTGATGTCTTGATCAACAAGTTCTCAATGAACCTATTTGACTTTCGACTGTCACACTACAACAATAATGCTCTACTTCACAAGTATTCAAAACTTTGACAATCCTTCGACCTTGAACCAAGAGCCTTCAGCTCCATTTTATAGGAGATGGAGAGATCAATCATTGCCTTTCTCCTTCCACCAGTTCTAAATAGAAAAAACCAAGATGTTTCCTCAACTTCCCATGCTTTTTTCTTCCTTGAGAGTTCAATTGTTTTTGGCAAGGCCCAATAAGAGACTAGTGCTTTGGAGTTTCCTTTTTGTACTAACTCTCTTATGAGAAAAAGCTAGAATTTCAAATCATTCTCCGTGGGATTTTCCTGTTTCAAACTCAAAACATGGGTAACGCTGCCCTCTAGTCTAAACAGAGTGTTTCCCTAGCCACTAATGCAACCTTTTCATTGATTAGGTGTGTTATAATTCTCTTTTGCTGTTATAGGGGTGTGTTACCTTGGCAGAAGTAGGTTTAGTTTAGGTCCTTGTATTCCTTCCATATTTATATTCTCCTCTAAGCTGATGAGGAGCTTGTTTGACCATAACAGCCTCAAAACTGATAGGCTGCAAAGGTAGTGGTAATATTTTTCTCCTGCCCTCAAATATTTGGCACTTATGGTAGGACATGACTAAATTATGGGTGTCTAGGAAGAGGGTGGGCCAATAGTATCCCGACCTGAGGATCTTGTTTGTTGTGGTTTTCCAGTTAATATTTCCTCCACTTTCTCCCTCATGTAGCTCATGCATGATTTTTCCTGCCTCAACCTCAAGTAAACATTTAAGAAAAATCCCCACAGCATTTTTCCAATACAAAACTCCATCTAATATACAATAATTTAAAGCCTTCTATTTGACAAATCTAGCTTTTTTTTTTACAAAGAAGGAGGAGCATTTAGATAAAGCAACACATATATGATGTCATTATACCAAGGAGAGTTCATGAATTTTTCTTCGATGAATGGTGTTTTGCACTCTTCTATCTCTTCCAAAGCATCAACCATGTTCATATCTAAAGCTTGGAATTTTGACTTAGCCATGAGTTTTTCTAATCCCCGCCCTTTGATGAGTTTGGTGGGCCTGTTCTCTAAGTCATATTCTAGAATAGTGGCAATCCATTTTCCCCTTTTACCGTCAGGGTCCTAGCTTAGAATATCTTTGACTACAGTGTGTGACACAAAGGCAATGACATGCGAATGTAAAATGTACACTCTAAATTATTTTAATGCTTTTACCAGTGCTAAGGCTTGCTTCTCCATGATATTATATTTGAGTGGAGCATCTCTCAAAGCCTTACTAAAGAAGGATATTGGCTATTCCTTCCCCATGCTATTATTTTTCAATAATACTGTAGCTATGGTATGTTCAGATGCAAAAGAGAAGATGTAGAAATCTTTGGTGAAATTAGGACTAATGAGAATCGGTTTTTGAGTGAGGGCTAGTTTTACCAGTTCAAATGCTTTTTTAGCTTGCATTGTCCATTTAACACCTACTTCTTTCCTAAGCATATTAGTGATGTTTCTTAATAGCTCAGCAAGGTTGGGGATGAACCTCCTCAAAAAATCTATCTTCCCTATGAAAGATTGCAATTCTTTGAGGTTTCTTGGGTGGCTGATATTCAATATGCCATCAATCTTTTTAGGGTATAATTTGATCCCTTCTTTAGAGATTATGTGACTGAGAAGCTTTCCTTCTTGGAGGCCGAAGAGTGTCTTTTTGGGATTCAAATACAAGCCAAACCTTCTGCATTTCTAGAAAAAAAAAATTTAATGGATCAAATGTTCTTCATCAATTTTGGAGAAGACAGTAATATCATCAAGGTAAATGACTATAAAATAGCCTATGTCTTCCGAGAAGGCTATTTCCATGGCCCTCTAGAAAGTGGCCTCTGCATTCATCAAAGCAAATGGAATTTTGACATACATAAATGTCCCCCAAGGTGTAGTAAAAGCAGTTTTATGTTGATTACTTGGGAGTACCAAAACTTGATTGTAACCTAAAAACCCATGCAACAATGATATTATTTTAGATCCAACCACCTTTTGGAGTATGTGATCCATCTTCAGCGGGGGGTAATTATCTTTTAGGGAGGCTCTATTTAGATTTCTAAAGTCAATACACATCCTAATTTCCCCTGTCTTTTTCCTAACAGATACTAGGTTGGAAACCTATTTTGAGTATCTGAGAGAAGCTATTATCATAGCGTCGTAAATTTTCCTAATCTCTTTATCTACTGAAGGTAATAAAACAAGGTTTATCCTCCTCAGTTTCTGATTGAAAGGCTTCTGATTTTCTACAAGAGGGATTTTGTGTTGGATGATGCTAGTATCATAAGATTTTAGATCCTGATATTCCCATGCAAACACATCTACAAATTCTTTGAAAAGTGTTATGTACTGTTGTTTGATGTGAGTTGGGAGGGTGTTGGACAGCTTGATCATTTTGGGTTCAATGGGGCTGCCTATGTTATGTTCCTCAATGTTAGTTTTTGTAGGCTCTATTTTCGGTTCTTTGGCCACGTCATTGAAATCAAATAGTTGTTCTAATGGTGGAAGGCCTTTTGGTATGGTATCACCTTTACATTGTAAAACTTCAAGGTATTTTTGGTCTGGGTTGTCAAATAACTCTACTTTTAGAAGGTGCTCAAACTGATTTACATCAACAGAAAGCGAGGGCTCTATTTCAGGGGTTTTTTCCTCATTGCAACAATCTTTTTCATGGCTGGAACTTGGTGTTGCTGTGGAAAATTCATTCCCTAATTGCAAGAAATCATTTCTATGTTTATCATTTTCAAACACTTGCCAATAATCTTCATTTTGAGGCACTGTTGGTCTATTTTTCACCTTTATATTGAATTTTTCATTTATCTGTGGTATTTGGCAATTGCTGGCAGCAAAGGAAAGTTCATTAGATAGATGATTTTGAGTTCTTGGTACGAAAATGAGTTCATATTTTTCAAAGGTTTTAAGGAGATCAAGGGCAACATTTCTATATTTTCTGAGTCTGGGGTTTTTGGCTAAATATTCCCCTTTGATCTGCATGATGATTAACTCAGAATCCCCTTGGACTGATATCCTCTTAACCTCTAAGTCTTTGAGCAAATGCAAGCCGAGGATGAGGGCTTCATATTCTGCAATGTTATTTGTGCATGGGAAATCTAGTTTATAGGAGTATCCCTTGTTCGTGTTATGTATCCATACACCAGCCCCTGAACCGGCCTGGCTACAAGAGCCATCAAAGCTTATTTTCCAAAGTGTTTCTATCTCATTATTTTTTTCTTTTTACTGCCCAAGGCTGCTGAGATTTGGGGCATCTTATGGTTGAGTAAAAAGAACACCAGCCGAGTTTCTCAGCCAAAAATAAAAAGAACTACTCCAGAAGCAGATCAATGATATTCAAGCAAACCAAGAAGCAAAAACAACAAAAGAACCTAGCCCAGAAGGCTAACCAAGCAAGGAAAACCGTGAAACAATCAAAACGAGACAATCAAAACTAGACAATCCCGAGTGGAGTCGCCAAATTGTTGGAGAGGTAAATCCCCTCTGCGGACAGAGGCGATCCCTACTAGCCCAGAACGGGTCTAGCAACAATCATCAAATGCTACAGCACAAGTTCCTAATTGCGAATAAAAAATCCAACGATGGAGGCCTACCTGGAGTCCAACGCTATGATTCGTAGAAGAAACAGTGTTCCCATTCCTTAGCCTCGGCAGATCACGATCCCCACAATCTCTGTGAATAGACACCTGCACATGCAAGAAAAAATACAAATACAAGCATAAAATCCAGAATACGCAACTATATATCAGTCAGAAAGGATATAACTCATCATTATCATAAGTGAAAAACAGAGTGGAACCATAACCAGTAGTCATTCATTAATAAGAAATTGAAAGAGAGTACAACCAATGTTCTGACGCTAAGGTCTCCTTCAGAGGGGTCTCCAGTTGTACATGTCACGTAAAGCCTGCCAGGGATGGAACAAGCCTCCCTTAAAGTCTCTCGACGATAGTCTCCTTGCTCGAGTTTGGCCTTAAGGGAAGAATGAGGGCTCTTGCAGCATGAAGGCTCTTGGGAATTTGAGAACTTGGAGATTCAAGACTTGGGCACTTCAAGACTAGCTTGCAATGGCAATGAGCAAGGTTTTATAGATGGAGGAAGGGGAGTTGGGATCCCTATAATTGTGGGATTGGCCCTATCTTCAAGGAAGCTTCCATGAGAGGTGGCAAACCACTTCCCCTACATGGAATTATCAGATCCAAACCTCCCAACTCAAGATAGATAACAGTTTCTGAGTTTGTTGAAATGAAACTTCCGCCATTTTATTTAAAAAACACTCCTTAAATTGGCTGGCGCGACTGCGACTCTGGGACAGAGCGCAAGTTGGCGCAGCCTCTTTGTAGGATTTTCCCCATTGGCGTGAGTGATGAACTGGCTACTCGCGCCAATGCCAAAAGGGATGTTTTTATGGTTTTTTGCAAGGAGATGTCTTCAGGGCAATTGAAGCTCATATTTAGAGGAATGCAATGATAGTGGTTTCAAGGCATGACATTGCCCATAGGTCACAGAATGGGTCCTCTAATGTGTGGGACGGGGAATGTTAGGGATGGTGAAAAATTACTGTGTAACAGATGCCCCCTAAATCATGAGGCCCGAGAGAGAGAGAGGGGTGAAATGCTTTACGAGAACATGTCCAACTGAAACTCCGCCATCGGAAAACCTGCGTGGAGAAATACAGCTAATATCTCAAGTACATGATGTATATGTGGTATGGGCGCAGCCATCCATAACAAAGTATACAATAATCCAGATCCAAGGTATGGACGCAGCCATCCAGTGAGGATTGATAAATAAACTCAGGTATGGTTCTAGCCATCCAGTGAATAAGTCATGTAAATAATAATCCACAAAATCGTAGCCTGGATTACAATAGACACAATCCAGGGTCTTGCGCTCCATCTCGACCCGAACAAAGTACAAGTTCAAGCATGCGAATATGTGAGCTGAAGTTGAACATGCAAGAACATCGTCTAATTACCAGCCAATGATGAAAGCTGTTAACAGACGCGAGAGGAACCACCAATAATGACGATGGCCCTCAAGGTACTACAGGTACAATCTACGGCATGTGAATCAATGAGATGGTGTTGAACACCTGTAGAATCACTCTATCGGAGGCCAATGATGAAAACCTCACGTTGAATGCGACGAACCTGCCATTGAGGCATGCAGGCTCCAAGGTACCATAAGGGAGTCTCTAGATCAGCTTCCTGGATAATGAGCTGAAGTCGATAGGAAGTGACCTTGATTGAAGGTGGGCCATAATGTTTCCCACATCATCAACACGAGACAGAGGAACATGATGTTTTTTTGTGAATCAGGACCATATGAAAATCAAAGGAAGGTTGATATTTGCAGAGGTCAACTTCTCTTGAACATATAACGGCACAAATAGTGGTTTTGGCAGTATTTGACTTCAACAGATCAGAGGTCATGGTGACGAGGCAATGAGCAGAGGAGAGGCCAAAAAGGATTATCCAAACCCCCGAAGACAAGTGAAAGAACGAGATGAGATATCCCCAACCTGACACAAATGCAGACAAGTGCCATGTTCAAGAGTGACATACTGCCGACACGACAATGATGATGGTTCCATTTTCCCCCCACCATTTCTGGCGAGTACCCCAATTATTTTTGATAACAAGCTTGAAGGGGATAGCATATTCTTGTAATATAAGTCCGCCCTTCGGGCGAATCCATCCTAGTATATTTAACGAGCCCTAGGAAGGAGGAACTCGAAGAACGTCATTTCGACTGAATCCGATGTCATCAGGGTTTAACGAGTCTGACAAAGGAAGAACACGGTGTCTTTTCATGTTTAGAGAGTTTGAAAAGACAACAGAAAGTAAACTCCAAAGGTCCCTTTTCGTAAATAGTTCCTCAGATCCGAAAAGGTAGAAAACAATATCCGAGAAAATCTCCTAGTCACGATAGGCTAGGGTATTCCTTTTTCGTAAATAATCCATCCCACCCCGAAAAAGGGGTAAACGTATACTAGGTAGATGTCGTTTCGCAGCCACTTTAATGAGATCGAAATGACAAGGGCCTCAGCAATCTTTTCATGTTTAGAGAGTCAGAAAAAAACTGAAAGATGACTCCAAAGTGACTTTTTCGTGTTTTTACCGAGTCCGAAAAAGTATAAAATACAACTCGTTTCGCCGTTTACGTTGCATAAAAACTTGTTGCTGCACAGAAAGGCAAGTGTAAAATCAATTTTTGACAAAACATACGAAATATTAATGAAAAAAATCACTTCTTAAACCTAAATAGAGCTCAAAAATTTATAAATAAGTCTAAATGGTAAAAATAAAATTACTTTTACTTTTTACCTGAGTGAAGAGCAAAATTGGTCCATTTACTGTGCAAACTTCTGGCGGCAATTACGACCGATCCGGGCTACCATTCAGAGTTCTGTCAGTTCCAGGTAAAAGGTGCTTCCTCATACTTCATTTCAATCCATTTTTTAATATTTTTCCATCATGCAATAGAATTCTGTGGCAACTTTTTGAATTTTTAGGGCTCCTCTCATTGGCGCAGGTATCGGGCACGGACCCGCACCAATGGGATTTTATATGCAAAAGGCTCGTGCCAGCGGCCGAACCCAATTTTCCGCCTAAAAATTCGACATTTTAATCAATTTGAATGAATTTTGAAGCTCAACAGAGATCTAATTAAAGGTTTATGACCATGTTGATGCAGGAAACCGAGCAAAATGGTGATTGAGTGGAAAGAAAGAGAGCATGTGGAAGAGGACGAAATGGCCATGGAAAACGAGGCCTGCATGAATGCCCTCAGAAACTGTGGGCTCAAGAAATTCTTCCTGACACCTTGTTTACGAGATCAAACCAAGCTACTTCAGTACTTGGTGAGCATTCTGGATGAACGGGAACAAGTATTCAAGCTATGATACCAGGTGTTGGAACTGGACATTTCTGATGTGTACTTCATAACCAGAGTGTCGGGCAGAGGTCCGGTACCCATACTGACAGGGAGCAGACCGTCGGGCAAGAAAATGGAGGAAGTGATGGCACGAGTGTGCCCACAGGCACAAATGGGATCAGGGAGTAAAAAGGTGGATATCCACACTATCCCCGATCTAGCACTATGAGTAGTACTACATACCATCACATGGGCTGCGGGATCATAGGCACCGCATGAAGTGATGAAAGCCCAACTCTTACTCGCTTCAGAGTGCATGAGTCCCATACTATTTGACTGGGCCGCAACAGTAACGATCAACATCAAGAGACAACTGACGAGATGAAAACAAGCCAAGCTGAAGTAGTTTGGCTATGGGTCCATCCTGGTATCATTCATTCTAGAATGATTACCAATATTCCAAGGCCAAGGGGCCATTGTAGCAGAGCCGATACCACGAGAGCCGAGAATGGCTCGCTGGGCAACACTAATGCCCAGAGCAGGAGGAGGCCAACAGATGTCTTGGAGGCCAGAGTTTTTTGGGTGGTTGCGGTGCTAGTTGATTGTAGTTGAGGACTGGCCTTATGCTAGGACAGAATTTACTGGAGATCCAGATCTCCCACTGCCGGAGGGAGAGGATTGGGACGAAGAGTTGGGTATGACATGTTTTTATTTTTTATGTTTTATGATTTTTTTGTTAATACATGTCCGTTCTGACAGCAATTACATGCGTATGCAGATGTTGGCCCAGAGAGACCAGCCGGGATGTCTCCTATTGCACAGAGAACTCAACTCACAGTCGATCCTCATGAGGAGGGTACGGAAGGAGGAGAGTTGGTTCAGAACCTTGAGGGGATTTCCCTAGTGATTTTGGACTACGCCCGGCTGGCAGATGTACCGTTAGCATATCAGAGACATACGGTGGGAGTGCCTAGTCACCTCCACCGTCTACTGAGACGCCTAGTGCGTACGGTGACTTGTTATCATGAGCACCCCACATACTAGCCTCCTAGGGTTTTATTTCATGTATATTTTTGAGAGACGTGTCGTCTCCAGATGTAATAAGATGAACATGTATATTTTTTATCTTATGTGACACGTGCTATGTAAACGTTTCAATATCTATCTATATACATATCTATTTCTGGATGGATTTTCCTTTCACATGTGATGATGTTCTTATAAATTGCGCAAATGTCTATTTAAAACCATATTAGCTACTACATCTGTTAGTGTATTCATGTGTTGGGGTATATGTTGATATGTAATATAGTCAAAATTTCTCTCCAATAAATGAACACGCAGATACAAACGTAAAATGTGTGGATTTCTTACTGAATAGTGACCATTGAGTTGTGATACTACGAGTTGTGACTCTAGATATACAAGCAATTCAGGGATACCAAGGTTTACAGCCTCAGTTAATAATTATAACACAGCACTATATTCCGCGACGTTATTTGTATCACGTCCCAGACGCACACCTTGCAGGTTCACCAACTCACCAGTAGGATCATAGATTACCCAGGCTACCGAAGACAGATTCCTGGTACTGCGGGAGGCACCATCCGCGAACCCAACAAACAGATTGATGGACATCTGCACAATCAGGAAGACCCGATCAGCAGAAAGACGTTTACATTGCACACCACACCACACATGCACACAAATGAATAAACACACCTATGTACACACACCACACAAAAATGACTTTAAGCGTAGTATCTTTTCAGGTACAGCCCATTTCTAGGCTGCGCCAGCGGAATTCCTTCATAATCTATAAGCTCATAGGCCCCATTCTTTAATACCCGTTTAACTATATAGGGCCCATGCCACATGGGTTGGAACTTCCCCGCCCCAATCTTATCGTGTGCTTGATCATAGAGGAGGACAAGGTCCCCTTCAACAAAGGAACGTGGTGAAACAGATTGATCGAAATGGGCTTTGACCCGCTTTTTTTGTGCCTCAATCACTAAGGCAGCTAAGTGGCAGGTTTCATCTAACCATTCCAAATACAGGAGACGCTCTTCTTCAGCAGAAGTGTTGGGTAGAAGTTCTACAGCTAATTTCAAAGAAGGAATATCGCATTCAACCGGAAGAGTGGCTTCCAGACCATACACCAGTTGAAATGGTGTAAATCTAGTTGCACTCTTAGCAGACGTTCGGTAAGCCCAAAGAGCTAAGAACAGTTGGAGGTGCCAATTTTATTTATGAATTCCAACTGTTCGTTGAAGCATGGTGACCAAAAACTTGTTCACTGCTTCAACTTGGCCATTTGCCTGAGGGTAATATGGTGTTGAGCTATCGTGGCGTAAGCCCAACCTCGATGTCAGCTCGGCCATCATATAATCTCAGAAATGAGTACCATGGTCAGTAACGATGGCTTGAGGAACCCTGAAACGCACGATGATGTGGTCGAAGATGAATTGGGCAGCTGTTTTACCATCAGCCGCAAGTGTAGGCATCGCTTTGGCCCACTTGGTGAAGTATTCGACAACTACGATTATATACGCATGCCCCCCAGCCGAATGAGGGTTACACGTCATAAAATCCACGCCCCATTTCGCAAAATGGCTAACGGTAACAACAGGATGCAAAGGAAGAGGTGGCGCACGCATCTTGTGCTGAAACACCTGGCACGCGTGACATTTGCAGGCTGCCGTAATACAGTATTTGAATATTGATGGCCAGAAGTATCATGCTCGCAAAATCTTTTGAGCAGTAGCATATCCAGACATATGTCCACCACAGGCACCACTGTGGCAGTCATTGAGGGCCTTTTCAGCCTCTTCCAAGGTAAGGCATTGGCGGAGCACTGAATCTACTCCAACACGGTATAAGGTATCTCCTACGATACGGTATGGTTGAGACTGATGCCAAATTCGACATCGGGCATCTTTAGTCAACTCAGACCGAAATGTGGAGGTCTGAAGATACACAATGATATCACCATACCAAGGGCCACGAGTACTGATGAGGAATTGAGTTTCGTCTGGTATATGGTCTTTAGAGTGTGAAGCAGCAGAGTCTGTAGGGAGAGAGCATATAAGATCCGCGAAAACCAGTGATTTAGTTGACTTAGCGGTGGTGAACTCTAAGTCAAACTCCTGCAGGATAACAATCCATTTGGAGTACTTGCCCCCCAGTAATTTTCGAGAGAGAATATACATCATGGGGTTACATTCTGAAACCACGGTAATCATGCGCAGCAGGATGTAATGGCGAAAGCGCTGCACAGCGTGTACAGCGGCTAAAGCCAACTTCTCGACGTGAGCATAGCGTGTTTCCGTGTCGAGGAGGTTTTGTGACAGATAATAAACAACATGTTCATTACCTTCATTGTCATTCTGCACCAGAACCATAGCAATGGTGCTAAACGCGGTGGCAAGATACAAAGTGAAATCGCGGCGATAATCAGGAGGACAAAGCAAAGGAGCATTAACAAGTAATTTCTTCATCTTCTCAAAGGATTTTTGAGCAATTTCATCCCAATGGAAGGGAAATTTCTGCTTTACTAGGCATGTGAATCCTTTAGCCAGCTCCGCGTAGTTCAGGATAAAGCGTCGAAGGAAGTTTTCTTTTCCTTGCAGACTCTACAACTGATACAGTGAGGAGGGTGATGGGAGGTTGATGATAGCCTCAAATTTTAAAGGGTCAAGGTGAATTCCGTCTTTGGAGACTATGAATCCCAACAGACGGCCATAATCCACGTAGAAGACGCATTTATGAGGATTAAGCCTAATATTGTAGCGCCTACAACGAAGGAAGATCTAGCGGAGGTGTTCAGGGTGGTCCTCTCACCTAGCTGAATGAGCTGGCAAGTTGTCTAGATAAGGTTGAACGATATGGCGAATGTCATGGAAAGCATAAGACATCGCATGTTGGAAAGTGGCTCCAGCATTCTTCAAGCCGAACGGGAGCTTTTTATACCCGAAAGTACCCCACGGACAGATGAAAGTAGTCTTGTGTTGATCCTCAGGTGAAATATTGATCTGATTATACCCCAAGAAACCATCCACTAAGGAATAAATCTCACTTCTGGCACATTCGTCGATGATCTGGTCTATGAACAGAGTGGGATAGTTATCCTTTGGACAGGCGTGATTGATGTCGCGATAATCGACACAGACCCTAATAGTACCCTGCTTTTTATCGACACGGACAATGTTGGAAACCCATTCTGTGAGGGGGATGGGATAAATAAAGCCCGCGTTTAGAAGTTTTTCAACTTCTGCCTTAATTGCAGCGGCTTTATGAGGATGCATGGGGCGTGAGCGTTGGCACATGGGCTTCACACCAAGGTAGGTTGGAATCTCATGCACTACGATACTGGGATCAATACCCGGCATTTCCTTGTAGGACCAGACGAACACATCTCTGAATTCTTTAAAAAGATCAGTATAGACTTGAATCTCATCAGGAGAACAAGTCACTCCCACGTGAATATTCTCAACGATCCCTAGTTTAATGGAGATGTTGATTGGGATGGTTTGAGTGATGTTACTCAAGTTACCTTCCGAAAATACCTCGTGCGTCAAGATGGGCATTTGAAGAGGATGGGTAGGAACCTAAGATGCATAACGCTCTAGACAATCTGTCATTGCCCCCAGGCTAGGCATAAAAGAGGAGCGATGATGTCCATCGCCCCAAGGCAGCTCTTCAAGAGACATAGTTTCAATGATGGCTTCATCAGATGGAAAAGTATCTTTTAGAGGATCCGGTGAATTAGCCTGACCAAGCCAGGGGGATTGAGAGTAGACGTCTAGAGCCATGCTCAAAGGAGCATGCTGAGGAGGTGGAGGATCAAATGCGGCAACAATTTCATAGTAGCTAATCTCTACTGGAGTTAAGGGCATTGATTCTTCAAACTCAAACACCTGCTCAGGCGTAGGGATGAGCCAGGGGTCATCAGACCTGGAAATCATGTTAACTTGAGTGGTTTGCAGTGGTGGTGCAGGAAAAATACCCATGAGGACGGGGTCTTTGAAGAGACCGGGTCCTACACTGTCAAGGGGATTCAGAATCTGATCCACGTATGGAACGCTGTTCTCGAAGGTGGAGGTGAAGAAGGACAACTGATCCACCGTGATGATTTTTCCCTCGTGATGGAACTTAAAAAGTCGGAAGACGGTGGACGGCATGCAGAGCATGGCATGAGTCCAGCTGCGGCCAAGAAGTATATTGTAGTTGATTCTGGCGTCAACCACCTCTACTTCTACGTTGACAGTCTTCCCCTGTAAAGTGATCGCTAAACTCTCGAGAACACCCAGGGGTTTGGATTCCCGACCATCAAACGCCTCTAGGGCATTGGGAGATGACGAAAGGGCTGGAGAGCCAATGGCCTTCCAGCAAGCGAACGACATAACACAGGTGGAGGCACCTTCATCCACGATAGCCCTATGGATGTTAAGACCGTTAATCCTGACTTGAATAACAAGAACGATCTGATGTGGAAGTCGGGGAGTGAAATTCTCTAAATCGAAGGTGAGAAGACTTGAATCGGCAGGATCAATGCCAAATCCTCAACAATGCTTCACAACGGCTTCAGGAGTAGGCTTCTCGATTTCCAATGAACCGGAGGCAGGTGGGGGAGGTGGTCCATCCGCAACCGCCTTCCCGGGCGCCTGCCGCGATTCATTGTAATCCTTCGAACGCGTAGCGACAGAGATAGGTGCAGCACCATTCATCATAAAAACTTGGGACCCAAATGGTGCAGATGGTGACGGTTGTTCAACCATCTGGGTCTACTGAGACGGGAATGGCTCTTTAAGAACTGCCAGAGTCCCTTTAGAGCCCTTGAGAATTTGACTAACCTCGGATCGTCGTGGACAATCTTTGGTATAATGGTCTCCTTCACAAATGAGGCAGGGGTACTTCGGTTTACGTTGAGAACCATCCTCAGTGCGAGATTTAGATTATGGCTTTGGGGCGCCGGATTTGGATTTTCCTTTGCCCTTCTTTTTCCCCTTGGAATTTTTCTCCATAGGATTGGCCTGAACGACATTCACCTCCACAGTTTTGCCAGAATCAGACGAGGCGGGATTAGCAGGAGTATTGTTGGAAGAATTAGACTTCTTCTTCCCATTCGAAGATTTCTTCAAATTCTGAGATACAGAACCAATGACACCATCCACTGCAGGGGTAGGTGGAGCCTTAGAGGTTCTAGACCATGGAGCATCAGGCAAGATATCATAAAGCGTGCCGAACTGAGAATATACAAGATCCAGATATTGGGCACATGCAATGGCTTGTTCTTCCGTCACACACGCTCCCATCGCAATATCTTGAGCAATTTTATTCACGGAGGAGGTGGTGAACCAGTGAGTTAGTATCTGATCAGGTATATGAAACTTGATCAGTCTATGACGGTGCCGCCACTCATGAATGTGATTGGAAATTTGAGTGGCCTTGTCCTGCTTCAAAGAAGTCAGGAGGTGCGTCCCGACTTCATAATGAACCGGTAACTGAAAGTGCGTCAGAAAAGCCATGGCTAAGGAATTGAAATCTTAGAAGATGCCACGGGATAACTAGATGTACCACTTAGCAGCAGCTCTATTCAAAGTGTGCTGGAAGAGGCACAGATGAATTGAATCATTGACCCAAGAGTTAGACGAACACTAAAGATGATACGTCATCACATGCGCTTGGGGGTCCTCTCCAGATTTACCCTCAAACTTGGGGTAGTCACCTGGTATCTTGGTAGGAACCGGAGGCCAATAAGTATTATGCAAAATTGGATCATTGGTCAGTTTTGAAACATCCGACAACTCCAAGGTGGCCAGGAATGGCAATGGAAGATTAATCGGCATGCTAGGCCCAGGATGAGGACCGGTACCTGTACTCCACAATGGTTGTGAATATCCTTGCCCCCATGGGTTCTGTCCTGTAGGATTCTGACTGTAGGGGGTGTAGGTCGTATAACCAGACTGATTTGGCTGTTGGTAACCAGTTTGTGGGGCTTGATAACCAGAGTACGGACCCTGATTATGTGTCGGCCTGGTGTAAGCAGCATTTGGATTTGGCTGCTGAGTATAGGTAAAACCAGGTGGAGGAGGATAATACTGAGAGCCCCAAGGCTGATTATAATTCGGTTGAGATTGACCATGAGGATAATAACCGCCCTGAGGATGAGTCGGCTGCTAATAGGTGGAACCCTGTGGAGCCTGATAACTAGGGTGCAACTGTTGATTTGGCTGCGACGTCGAATAAA
Source organism: Pinus albicaulis (assembly GCA_034641835.2). Taxonomy (NCBI): domain Eukaryota; kingdom Viridiplantae; phylum Streptophyta; class Pinopsida; order Pinales; family Pinaceae; genus Pinus; species Pinus albicaulis. The sequence continues at coordinate 525,982,642 of CM076573.1, read as the reverse complement.
TCGACTGCTGGGCAGGGTTAATGGAATGAGCGGGCTGCCCTGAATGAACAGGTTGACTTGGCTGAGAGAGCTGACCTGAGTGAACAGGTTGACCCGGATAGATAGGTGGTGCCAGTTGCGTAGGTTGACCTGGCTGTAAAGGAGCCCTAGGTTGTACCGGATGGGTCGGTTGGCCTGGAGGCGGAACACCGGGTTGTACTGGATGAGACGGTTGTCCTGGTGGAGGAATAGGGCCAGGTGATTTCTGGTAACCAGTTTGACCTGGAGCAAAACCATAGGATGGTCCCGGCTGATATGCAACATTAGAAACAACAGGATACTGCGGTTGCATAGGTTGAGAAGGCTGGATTTGCCCCCCAGGACCATAGACCGCTCCCGGTTGGTACCCCGGCTGAGGCTGTACAGGTTTACTGGAAGGGCTATAATACTATCCTTGCGGACCGTACGATGGCTCTTGCTGGCCCGCAGGATAGCCTTGCATGGGCTGCCCCTGTGGGTCATAAGGATAGCCAGGTTGGCTCGAAGGTTGGCCTTGGAAAGGTTGCCCTTGCGGGTTATAAGCCTGGTTAAAAGGTAAACCTTGAGCATGGAGGTAATCCTCAGGAGCGGGCAGGCGTAAAATGTCCCCGTGCTCATCATAATGACTTGGAAAAGCATACACAGGCGTACCATCCTGTGCATAGTGCAAAAAGTAAGAGCGGTTGGGATCTTGGGAGGATGGTCCAACCTCGGGGTTCGACTGTTTCAGGGACAACCGATACTCATCCTGAGAGATGTTCTCTAGTATAGCAGTCGCTAAATAAACGTCTTCAGGAGATGGCATAGCCCTAGTGGAGGGTTCCGTGACAACGGGTGCAGAAGCAGCCACACAGACAGTGGGCCGGACGGGTACAGAAGTAACAGGTGTCTGATGGGACACCCCCGGTGAAGGAGCAGTTGGCCTCTGAGAAGGAGCTGACACTCCCATAGAGGCTGCGGCAGAAATGTTCTGACCCAAAGACCTATACCCCAGTGGTAATGAGGGACTGGACATTGACATGACAACTGTTTCAGAGTTGCCTCCCGAAAATAATCTTCGTGGGAAGAGCTGATAGTCTTCACCAGACGTTGGGATTTCCTCACCAGAATCACTCATGTTTGAGCCTGCCACTAGATCTCGCAATAGACGGCGAGGACTAGGAGGAAAAACAACAGCTATAAAAGGTGAACCCGATGTAAGAGAAAGGAAATCAGCTCCTAATCTCAATTCAGACACAGGGTCCGAAAAGGGCCAATCAAACTCAACTGGTCCCCCAAAGGGTTGCTCAGAAAGAACCGGTCCCCCGTCGGGAAACTTAGAAACAATGGGTTGCTGTGGTTCAGCAGAGGATTGTGAAACCTCTGATGAATCGTCCGTATAAGGACTACCAGTAGACGAAACCAAGGGTTCCGCCATTGTGGCAGAAACGACAAGAGAAAAATATCAAACACACACACGGGAGGAAAAAGAGTCAAGACACACGATCAAACGGTCAGCAAGAAAATTCTAACAAGGCATGTAATCGTGGGTGATTAATTTTTACCACATTGAAAAATAAGAAACTTCACCGTTTCATGTTTTAAGAGTCGAGAAACGGTCAAAAAGGTGACTCTATCTCTTTCAGATTTGACACAAGCATGAAAGGACAAGCGCTTGGCGATCTTTTCAAATTTAGGGAGTCAGAAAAGATCAAATGACTACTCAGGAATACTAGGCAAATGGGTGTACCAAATAACCATGAACTGCAATATACACCTTGGTTTCAATAATGAAAAGGAAATCAACCAAGGACTTTCCATACGTGCAGGAAATCTGCCCGAATGCTGTGTTTGGTGTATCACGGGTATAGGGCGGCAGACTCGACTTCCTATGGATAAAGGATTGAAACCTAGTGGGGTCTCCCTTTATATACGCGACGGTACGGGGAGCACAAGTCTGTACTAGCGCTGTCTAAAGCCAAGAGGCGAACGACAACTGCTAGGTTTTAAGACGCCAGAACACGTCTCTAGCCTAGACCTCTAAATGTGTTTCATTAGATTTCAATGTTGCCGTAGTGTAAATTGAGTAGATTTTAAAGTTGATCTTCAATTACGTTTCAGTTTTCAGGCCCTAACGAATGTGCTGCCTCAAAAAATCTCCTAAATGAAAAACTACATGCCACATTACATCATTTCGTTCGATGAAAGCTAGCTACGGAAGAGTTGAGAGCTTTTACACAAACAAAATGATCAGAAGACAATCAATGATATCTCTAATGCAACTAATGAAACTAAAAATGTTTCCTTCAAATTCACTAATTACTAGTAAAATCGAAAAGATTTCAATTTGCACTAATCAACCAAAAGCAAAAGAGATTTTTTTATTTTCAATGTTTGATAGCTAGATGCACTAAACAAACCGAAAACAAATGAAAAGCAATTCGAGAAATGATATTAAGAGAGTAAAATAAGTGGATTCCACTCAATGGCACAAACAATCAGATCTCAAATCGACCAAAGTCTCTCAAAACCAAGAAAAAGTCCCAAAGGCTCCAATGGACCGTGTGATCTAGGTCCAAAGTGAGGCCAAACGAAATTTGAATGAAGAGAAGAAAAATCACCCAAAAATTGCAACAAAACCGTGAACAACCACTAAGAGGATGCGGAGGAGCAATTAGAGAACTGACTGGACTAACAAAACACCAAAAATCCTAAGGAGGGCTCGACACACATAGCCACTAAATTCCCTAGGGCTTAAAACATGAAATCGGTGGAGAAAATCAAACAACCAATGGATGAAGGCAAACTCCCAGTCAAACAGGACTCCAACACAGTCAGGTAACCGAAAAACCAAAAAGAAACACACTAACCAGACCCAGAGAGCTCAAAACTGAGCGAACCCTAATGCCTCACAGGAGTGGCGCGACTGTGAGGTTGTAAATGGCACCAGAAAGCAATTGGCGCGGGTAATACACAGGCAACATGTGCCAATTGGCGCGACTGTCGAGCTAAAAAGTGCACCAGCCGAGTTTCTCAGCAAAAAATAAAAAGAACTACTCCAGAAGCAGATCAATGATATCCAAGCAAACGAAGAAGCAAAAACAACAAAAGAACCTAGCCCAGAAGGCTAACCAAGCAAGGAAAACCGTGAAACAATCAAAACAAGACAATAAAAACTAGACGATCCCCAGTGGAGTCGGCAAATTGTTGGAGAGGTAAATCCCCTCTGAAGACAGAGGTGATCCCTACTAGCCCAGAACGGGTCTAGCAACAATCATCAAATGTTACAACGCAAGTTCCTAATTGCGAATAAACAGACCAACGATGGAGGCCTACCTGGAGTCCAACGCTATGATTCGTAGAAGAAACAGTGTTCCCGTTCCTTAGCCTCGGAAAATCATGATCCCCACGATCTCCGTGAATGGACACCTACACATGCAAGAAACAATACGAATACAAGCATAAAATCTAGAATACACAACTATATATATCAGTCAGAAAGGATATAATTCATCATTATCATAAGTGAAAAATAGAGTGGAACCATAACCAGTAGTCATTCATTAATAAACAATCGAAAGAGAGTAAAACCAATGTTCTGACGTTGAGGTCTCCTTCGGAGGGGTCTCCAGTAGAACACATCTCGCAAAGCCTGCCAAGGATGGGACAAGCCTCTCTTAGAGTCTCTCGACGATAGTCTCCTTGCTCGAGTTTTGTCTTAAGGGAAGAATGAGGGCTCTTGCAGCATTAAGGCTCTTGGGAATTTGAGAACTTGGAGATTCAAGACTTGGGCACTTTAAGACTAGCTTGCAATGGAAATGGGCAAGCTTTTATAGATGGAGGAAGGGGAGTTGGGATCCCTATAATTGTGGGATTGGCCCTATCTTCAAGGAAGCTTCCATGAGAGGTGGCAAACCACTTCCCCTACATGGAATTCCCGGAGCCAAACCTCCAAACTCAAGATAGATAACAGTTTCTAAGTCTGTTGAAACGAAACTTCCCCCATTTTATTTAAAAAACACTCCTTAAATTGGTTGGCGCAACTGCGACTCTGGGGCAGAGCACCAGTTGGCGCGACCTCTTTGTAGGATTTTCCCCATTGGCGCGAGTGATGAACTGGCTACTCGCGCTAATGCCAAAAGGGATGTTTTTATTGTTTTTTGCAAAGATATGTCTTCAGGGCAATTGAAGCTCATATTTAGAGGAATGAAATGATAGTGGTTTCAAGGCATGACATTGCTCACAGGTCATAGAATGGGCCCTCCAATGTGTGGGACGAGGAATGGTAGGGATGGTGACAAATTACTGTGTAACATATGGTTTAGTAATTTCTAAGCCTAGGCTTTCCATTACTACTTTGTGCATAAGGTTATGTGATGCTCCAGAGTCTAGCATGGCATTTTGTAGGATCTTATCGTGTATGTTTAGACTAACATAAAAGTGAGGGACATCCCCTTCTTGGTATTTTCCTTAAATTCTAGGACCAAAAAACAATTCTGGTTTGTCATCTGTCAAGTTTAAAGTATCAGTATCGATGTTTATATTCAGAGATTTCGAAACCTTATTTTTGTACACTTCCTGAGTTACCAGTTCAGCTAGAGGCATGCTAATTTTGATCTTGGAAATTTCACCTTTGAGGCTGAAAGGAAGAGTTATTTTCGGCATATTCACGTCTATTTTTTCACTTATGTTTCTTTTAGCCATTTTGGCTAGTTGAGTTTTATTAGGACTACTAATTGGGACTATTTTGATAGTGCCACTAGTAGCAGTACTAGGGAAGCTCTTCTCAACACTTGTTTGGCTATTTTTGTCTCTGTTTAGATTAGTTTTCTTAGCCAGGGTGTTGGTATCATTTGCTAATTTTTTAGGCTAATTTTCTGAGGTTTTTCCAACAACAGTGTTAGTATTCTTGTCATTAGAAATTTATGGGTTCCTTTTGATTTTGAGATCATATTGTCTGTGAACTTCCATAATTTCATTTTGGAACCCCAACCTATAATCTCTAGACTTTTCATGATAGTGTTCATTTTATTCTGATGAGAAAAATCCTTGTTCTTCCTCAGTGAGGAAGATACCATCTCCCTCATTAGATACTATCAAGTTCACATGATTTTCTTCCAGCCTACCAGTTTCCCCTTCATCCTCTTGTTCTACATAGTTTTGTTGAAAGGGAGGACTAATTTTTTGGTCATTGTCTCTCTGCCTATCTTGATTGGGATTTCTCCTAGAGTTCTGGTTCTGATTTTGAGGCTGGTTCCTATTCTGAGCATTTGTTTGGACAGCCAACCTCTCCATCATTCTTTCCAACCTATCCATGTTCTTGGCTAGATGGTCTAATTTTGAGTCAGATGTGGAAGATGCAGTGTCTTCCCTATATGTCACTTTCTTTTTAGTCCTCATCCTATCTCTCTTCTCAATCAGATTTTCTTCCACACTAAGAGCTCCCTTCTGCATGTCTTCTAAAGTCAAGGGATCTCTTTCTCTTAGCTGATAGGCCATTTCGGGATCAAATCCTTCAGGGAATTTGGCCAAATCTGAGCCTTATGGAGGTTTCAAATATGGGGGTAGTGCATTATAAACATTACTAAATCTAGTGCAATAATCTTGAACACTTTCCCCAGCGTTTCTTTTGAGGTTGTTGTAATCGGAAAGTATTTGGAGAGGGTTATTTTTAATTTCCTATTTGTTAGTGAACATTTGAATTAAAGCAGGGAGATCATTTATGCTATGGGGAGTTAGGCCATTGAACCATTTTTTGGCTTCTAATCCAAAACTCTGAGCAAAAATTCTCATTTTGATGGTCTCATCTTCTATTTCCATTTAATAAAAGGAATTTTTTATCTTGTATACATGTTGTTAAGTAGTGGTGGGTTCATTTCAAGTGAAATGGGGAATTTTGGACTGGTATTCATTGGGTAAAGGAACCAGAGGTTGGGGTAGCACTAAGGGAGCATACCGTGCTGCCATGGCTGGAAATAATGGAGGATTTACAAGGGGTGGATTTATAAAAGGGACAGTGGGCTGAACAAGAGTGTTTTGGGTAGTAGAAGCGTGAATAGGAGTGGAAGAAACACTCAGGCCAGAAAACTGATGATGAACCAATCTGTTATGCAAGGAGCTGAAATGATGGAGAAGCTAAGAATCAGGTGGAGTATAAGGTGAAGCTTCTCTGCTAAGGCTCTGTTGTAAATCTGTGGCTTCAAAATCAGCTTGGCTTAAGTAACTTTGTGACTTATTTCTAAATAGGTTCTTTGTGTGAGGTAAGTGAAAGTGAGGATCTTTCAAGACTGTGAGATTTTCAGGGACAGATCTTGTTCTTGGGATGGTCCTATCAGTATTTGGTTTTCTAGATCTAGAAGTTTTCCACAAAATCCTTTCTGGATTGTCAACTATGGTGGGAGGATTAGGATCTGGATGGGATCTAGTATGGACCCTATGTGATGCTAGATTTCAATTTCAAAACTTGGAGAGGCTTCAAACTTCAAACTATTTCAAAAGCTTTCCTCTCACAATGATTTTCATAACATGAGAATAGGATTTTGAATCTCCTCGGGGTTATTTAACACAATCCTAAGGAAATCAAGAGTAGTAGTGGAATAATAGGCCTACTGAGGCTAGTAGAGTCACCAGGTGGAAATTTTTAGCCTTTTGAAGGTAAAATGTTTATGGTCCACCACCAATGTTTATGTGAAACCAATTTGAATGTTTTTGGGGTTTTTTGAGTTTTTTTTTGTAGCTCTATGGTTGTGAGAGTGTCCTATACCTATTTCAACACTTTTCTAAGGTGGTGAAACGAATAGAGTCTACTCTATGGCTTACTAGCTGATTTCTTCAAGGTTTGATAAGGGTCTCTCATAATCCTAAGGGTCACTTATATTGCCACTAATTCAAACAGGTCCTATCATGACCACCATTATGCTGGTAGTGCTTGAAGAAAGCTAATTTCACTTGAATGAATACTGAGTGTTCTGTTTAGGGACTTTTACTCAAAAGGTCCCACTGTGATTGCCAAAATGTTGGGGTCCTGTGATTTCACTGATTGGCAAACCAAATGACAAGGCAACATTCAAACCAAACTTTAGAGCTCTAGGATCTAGCCCTCCTAGTATTAGAGAGGCATCTCTCAATATGTTTGTAGGGATATTACTTGATACTTTTAAGAGGTTTATTTTAGGCTAGTTATGGGGTGAAAATTTGTTTGTTTTTTTGGTTGGAGAAATATGATCTAGGCAGCATAGATAGAGTGTGGAAATTTACAAGCCATTGGGAAATGGAGTCATGCGGAAGTCTAAACCATTCCGATTGATGAATTTAGGGAACCAAAGGTAAAATCTAACTTAGTCAATGGATCTGTGGGATCATATAGGTGGGGTGAGATAAACATCAAGGATTTGGAAAGAAAAGTAGAGCTTTAAGGGCTATTAAGAATCCTTAATTATGTATACCTTTCAACGAAGGGACTTGCAACACTATCTAAACACAAAGAAATATTTGATAGCTAGGACTAACCATGAATCCTACCAACATAATTTATGCAGGTAACATAAAAAAGATAGACTTTCAAGTAAGACAAAGAAGGAGAGGAACACTCTGTTTCTTCTAATTGTTTCACTTAAAGGAGTTAGAAAACATATAAGAAACACAACTAATTGCATCCATAAAAGGGGGAACACCCAAGAATCTAAGACTGCAATTTTAAAGACCTTCAAATATGACTATCTCAGCAAGAAACAGAGGGTAAGATCGAAACAAATCCTCTCTGCCAGGCTGCAGATAATAACATTTGAAGGATGATTTCAGAAATAGATTTCGAGAGGTAGCAAGTAGACACGACAAACCATAATTAAACCTTGATACCAAATATTTGAACTATTCTAAAATAAAAAACTTAAGGGCTTAAAATAATTCAAACTACTAAATAAAACCTTCAACGGATGAAAACATAAAGGCAGTGGAGAGTAAACAGGCCTAAGGTGCTTCTAGGAGACATTTCTTAGCCTAAGCTTTTTACTCTACTGCAAGAAAAGCATCATGGAACAAAGTGAAAAATAGGAAATAACATAAATGAATAGAGAGTACTTCACTAAAACCAGGCTCAGGGATCCAATGGTCTAGCCTCCTTCATCAACAGGAAAGAAAAGACATCCACACTTCTTCAAAACACCAATTCTTCTTCAAAACAATAGTCTATGTATTACTTCAGAATTCATCAAGTGCCAACTTTACAATGAGAGTTCGAATAGGATTTATAGGTGAATGGGGAGGAGAGGTGACAGATATGGTCTTATTGGTGAATTAAAATAGAGGAGTGAAGCATTCGAATTCCCATTCTATGTCATAAACATTACATTAATCTCTTGCCCATTCTAGTAGTTCTTTCTATCCTTGAGGCCTAATGTCAGGTTGGTAATAACTCAAAAAAGTGTTTTTGTGGAGAAATCTTCTTGTTGCTGTAGTAGTTCTGAGTTAATGAAAGAGTGGGATTTGAGGCTTTCCCATACTTTCACAATAACTACTCTGTCAGTTGGAAAGTCTCTGTTTGTGGAAAATGCCAGTTTTGTCCTTGGTAGGTAAAATGCTGATCATGGTGGCGATCAGACATTCTGACTGAATTAACTACTTCGCTCTGACATGCACGGGGGATTTTGTCTTGTGATTTTTCCTTTTGCTGACTGATTTAAATTTTTATTTATTTGACTTCCTGTTATGCTTTATATTTAATCTTCACAGGTTAAGCTTTTGATCTTCAATTTTATGCTTAATCCCTTTATCTTTATTCTCCACTGATCTCTCCTTCTGTTCTGTGTGCAAGTGTTCTTGGCATGCTAGAAGGTTTTATTAATTTTACCAATGTTCATGAGGCATAGATAAAACACATAAAAGCCATGGTAAATCCCCTCTCAAATTTTACGATCCCAGAATCATCATCCTGAGGTCCTTTTCCACTTAGATTGGCTGTGGGCTGGCCTTTAGCTTCGGTCGCCATTAAAACCTGCAAATAAAACATAAAAAATATTATAAAAACTTGCGTTTATTGGGTTTAACTGTGAACAGGGGGCTTTGGCAGAGGTTATGGAGCAGTGAGGAGGCAAGGTGAATGTAGCGGGGAAGGGTTTAATCACAAGGAAGACGAACCAGGGTTCAAATTTAAATTGGGCGTGAAAATGGGAGGAAGGGTGGTTTGGCAGGAAACCAGGCAATGGCATTTGCGCGACGTTTAGGAAGTTTGTGGTTTTTCCCTGGGGGAACACGATACACATCAACGCTCGACACGTATTCCCCTGAAAACCACCTATTTAGCGTGCAAGATGCACATTGGAGGCTTTGGGAGATTGGAGCACGTCAACCATCCGATCTGCGAGGATGCGGATCAATGGAGGCAATTGAGCGCGATGGGAGGAAGATGCTCGGAGGGAGGAAAATGGTGGAAGAAAGGTGTCAGACAGAGATTGGACGGGCGACAGAGTACTGGGAGGTGGGCCATAATGTTGGCGTTAGCTGTTTTGTTGCTGAGCGAGCTAGGTTGATTAGCGGGTTAAATGAGGGCCATTTGATCAGCAATAGATCAACGGTCGAGATCTATTGCGGGGGGGGGGGGGACTGAGGGTATGGAGGAAGATCTTGTGGTGTGCCCCTGCAAAAAACCTCAGCCATTAGATCTAAGATCTCCATAGTCAAAAGGGTCAACTACAGGGGCACTTGGAGTATGGGCAAAAAGCTTGGGGGGTGCCCTCGCAGAAGACCTTAGCCATTGGATTATGGTCAATCAGATGGTTCTGATGAAATTGGAGGTCAGCCATTGGCAGGAAAGAGGTGAGGGAAAAAGGAATTGGGAATTGCCGATGGAGCGATGCGATGGGGGCTAAGGGTAAATGCTGGGGCACAGTCCTGTGGAAGAGTAAGGGGACCGGGAGCCAATGAAAAGGGGGTTGAAGGCCTCGAACTTGGTCATAGCACTTGATTCATATGGAAGAAAGGGGTTAGGGCCTAAACCGAAAAGCACTTAAGGCCCATATGTAAAAAGGGTCGGAAAATAGGCCAAAAATAGGTTTTTAAGGTTCAAAACAGGGTTCCAATATGTTAAAATAAAATGTTTTTAAACCCAATGAAGGAATTTGGATGGTTTAGAAGGGGTTTAGAATGTTTTTTAGGGAAACTAAGGGTAAATGAGAAGGGGAAAGAGGGGAAAATGGGGGGAAATGAGGTGGAGGTAAAAATGGTGGAAATGGCTTAGAAACAGTCTTCTTTGCAACAACAGGGCGAACTTAGGGGCTTTGATTGAAGATTTTATCAATGGAAAGGATATTTTTGGATAATGAACACAGTGATATTCCAAAAACTCACAGTTTTTCACAAAATCTTGTTTTATGGAAATATAAAGACTAATCTAGCCATCATTAGGTATAGCAGAATTATAGATGGCTAACAAAAAGATGGCTTAAACAATGAGTCCAAATGAAGCTGGCTAAAGGCCAAGATAAACAAGTAGTCAATATGCAATGTAGTAATGCAACTCAAGAACACCAGGGAACCTCTAGGGTAATAGCCAGAAAAAATGATAATGAAGAAGAAGAAGAATGAAGCTTCAACATATAAGTCATGGCAGGACTAAAGAGGACTCCCGAGCCTACATAAAGTGCAACATGGGAGACAAGTGCTAGCGAGGAACTAACTAGGAAGCCCATGTAAATGAAGGCTCTACCACCAAGACATGATTAAATAATCAGTGAGTGAAATCAGTTAAGTACTCATGACATGATGGGATCGACCCTATGGCAATTGATTAGAATGAGGGCTAGAATGCATAATGAAATGGAAAGTGGATTCCCTAACCTATATGCCAGTTAAGATCATATACCTACCATGACAGTTCAGTGGTCATGGATTCGAAAAATGAAAAAAATATCAAAGTGAACAAAATGTGCCTGAAAATATACTCATCCCAAAACTTACAAGAAACAGGGTTATGAAGCTTAATACAGATGTGAAAAATAAGCATAATGAAATTTTGCAAAAAAAATTCAATTTTTGGGCATAAATACACATTTTACCTCATATTTGGTTCATTGTTACTTTGCTGAATTGGAGAAAAGAGCTCTGGAGAAAAAACCTATTTCCTCAAATCGGGAGCAAATAGCCATCAAACTTCATTGGATTAGGTAGGTAAGCCTTAAATTCATCATTGTGATTAATTTCATCCATTAATAGGTTAAAAATTCTGATTTTTCACCGTTTAAAAGATTTTATTTTTTTTATCATTCTGCGCATACGTGGGTTCATGTGGACGAACCCGCGTATGATACGTGATTGTCCAAAAGGAAAGTCGCGTATGCACAGATCGTGATTGCAAAAAATAAACCTAATGACAAATTGAATGATTTTTTGCAGGATGACTATCTCTTGGAGAGAACGTGAGCATAGTGCCATTGACCAAGAGGTCACGGGGGATAAAAATTTGCTCAATATCCTCCGAAATTGTGGTTTACTCAAATTCTTCAAAATGAAAAATATGAAAAGCAACGTCCGGTTACTTAAAATTCTAGGGAATCATTGGGAACCGGAGGAAGATTGTTTCATGATTGATCAAATACCTATACACATAGAGGTGGAAGACATTTACTTTATTAATGCACTTTCCCGAATAGGAGATCCAGTAGATTTACATGGCAAGCCTTTGGGAGGGCTTATATTTGAGGATTATGTCCACATCTATTGTGTAGAGGGGTCTCAAAAAGTCAGGACTCAAATTGAAATCAAAGATTTATCAGAGATGCATATGAAAATTCTCCTCTTCACCATTGGCAGGGTGGTAGGATTTGCTTCCTTGCACCAGGACTCGAGAACACAGATGAGTATAGCTATGGAATGCTTAGTGCATCTCTTTGATTGGTGTACAGCTCTACTAAGAAACATGAAAAAACAATTGTCCTCCATCCGAAAAGCTAAAACAAAGAATTTCGGGTATGGAACCATTTTGATGGCATTATTCTTTGATAAGATTCTTGGGCTTCGACTCAAAGTGATCTCATCCATCAGTAGCCCTAGAGATCTAAGAATAGCTTGATGGGTTGATCTGATGAAGAGGCTGGGGGGAAGTGAAGTTCCCCGAACGACATGGGACGATGAGTTCTTCCAATGGTGGGAAGAACAGATTATTGCAGTGGATGACTATCCCTATGCTGGGATGGATTTTCATGGTAATCAGGACTTAGTCCTTCCACCCAGCGCAGCATGGGGTGTTATTGCTAAGACTGCAATATTTGATTGATTTTTTTTAATTTTTTCAATATATGTGAAAAATGAAAAAAAAACATGTTTTTGACTGGATTCCAAATGACTTACAAAATTATATGACCATGACACAGATATGGGATCATTTCATCCAGAAGGATAACCACGGCACAAACGTTGTAGAGGCGAAGCGGATGCTGAAGGCCCTGGTAGGACACTACATGTCATTCAGAGAAACTTGGAGATTTTAAATCGCTAAGTGCCTATGTCTATAATAGAAGACTTACCAAAGGCTATCCAGAGACGGGTAGTCGAGGTATTGTGAGACTGGGTGCGGTTATTCTGCCGTGTGGCTACTGCGATCATGTTATATAGGAACACGAATGTTGGACAGGGATCATAAATTTTATTGGATGACTATATTATATTTTTGAGACTGAACATGATCAGGCATAAGCCCTAATTTTGTAGGACATATGGGTCCAAAAATTTATATAGTTTTTTGTACATCCTAATGATATATACATATATAAATCGGTTTATGATGCGATGAAACAAATGTGTGAAAATGTATGATTATTTTTATGATTTGATTTAAAGTATTGAATGAATAATATGCCAGTAAATTGCTTGATTAGCTAATGAATTTTCCATGTGATTTTCAGCTCAAGGAATATGAATAAACGTTATAAATCGAAATTATCTTTGCAATAAACACACCCTCAAAAAAAATCGAAATAGGAAAGGATTCTGGACCCAATATATATTGTTCAACTGTGACACCACCAGCTGGGAGTCCAAGAATACTACCAACGAATCAACACCCAAAGATATTTCTCCTGAGAGTAGATAAATGACTGCAATTTATTCTTCTACGTTATTGTAAGTAGGACCAATGCAAGACCCCTCTTGAAACTAAAAGCTGACCAGATGGGTAATAAAGTACCCAAGCGGCGGAAGCTAAGTTCTGGGTGTGTCTACTAGCACCATCGGCAAAACCATAATGACTCATGATATCCAATACAACCTACCAAAGAAAATAAAAAAACATCACCATCACCTCATAGACCGAAAAACTCAGACATGTACAAAAAAAAACCAAAATATATACAAAAATCAAGATGCTGGGTCGAGGCCTAGGCATAATACCTTTTCAGATAGAGCCCATTTCTGGGCTCCGCCAACTCATTTCCCTCAAAATCAACCAAGGTATAAGCTCCTGTTCTTAGGACCTTTTTAACGATGAAGGGGCCATACCACATAGACTTAAACTTACCTGCCCCTAGGGCATCCTTTTCCTAGGCATAAACTATAACAAGGTCGCCTTCGGAGAACACCCTAGGTCTGACCACTTTATCATACTGAACTTGTACCCATTTCTTATGTGCTTCATTCATCGTGGCAGCATCTCGACGCTACTCATCAAGATGTTCCAGATGAAGGAGGCGTTCTTCAAGACTAGAAGTGTCAGGAAGAAGTTCTACATCCAACTTAAGAGAAGGAATCTCGCACTCAATGGAAAATATTGATTCCAACCTGTAAGCTAGTTGAAATGGAGTAAAACCAGTTGCAGTTTTTACTAACATCCAATATGCCCAAAGTGTAGGATACAACATAATATTCTAGTTAGATGTAGCTTTATCAATTGTCCGTTGAAGAATGGTCTTCAAGGATTTGTTCACGGCTTCCACTTTCCCATTGGCTTGGGGATAATAAGGATATGAATGCTCTTGCCGAAAACCCAATTTGAGAGCTAACTCAGCCATCATGTTGCTCTCAAAATGACTTCCATGATCAATGACAATCTCTTTAGGAATACCAAAATGAGCAATAACTTGATTGAAGAGAAAAAGAGCTGTTGTCTCACCGTCATTCCCAAATGTAGGCATAGCCTCAACCCACTTCGTGAAGTAGTCTACAGCTACAATAATGTACTTGTGACCTTTAGCCGAAGGTGGGTTACAAGTAGTATAATCAATACTCCACTTTGTAAAATCACTGACAATGACAACTAGGAAGAGCAGAGCTGGATGAACGTTCTTTCGAGTATACACTTGACACGGATAACACCATTTGACCGACTCTATACAATCTTTGAAAATTGAAGGCCAAAATTATCCAGCACGCAAGATCTTTTGGGCTATAGCAAGCCCGGATAAATGACCACCACAAGCTCCACTGTGGAAATAATTCAGCACAACCTTGGCTTCTTCGAGAGTTAAGCATCGTCTTAGGATCGAATCGACCCCTCGATGGTATAAATTATCACCAATGATCAAGTAATTTTTATCCAGGTGACGCAACTTATGGCGCTCATCTTTTGAAAAAGTTGAAGGAAACTTCGCAGTCTAAAGATATACAATAAGATCCCCATACCAAGGATCCTATGAAGAGATGAGAAAAATATGTTCATCTGGAAAGGATTCATCATAAAATATCTCCTCTCCACAGGGAAACTCAGAAATTAAGTCTGCGAAAACTAATTATTTCTTGGACTTGGCAGACATAAACTCAAGATCAAATTCCTGCAAAATCACAATCCATCGATTGTATTTGCCCCCAGTCACTCGCCTGCTGAGAAAAAATTGAAATGGATTGAGTACTGCCAAAACATAACTTTTTTTAGGAGAATATAATGTCTAATCCACTGCACAGCATGGAAAGCTATTAAAGCAAGCTTCTCTATCGGAGAATACTAAAGTTCAGGCCCTACCAAATCTCAACTAAGGTAGTATATAACATGCTCTACAAAATCATCATCCTCCTGAACCAGAACCATACCGATAGTAGATTATACTACCGTGAGATACAAGAGGAAATCCCTGCTATAATTAGGTGGACTTAATATAGGAGCAGAGGTTAGTGCTTTTTTCAAAGCATTAAATGAGCGTTGAGCAAAGTCATCCCACAAAAATGGGACTCCCTTCTTTAATAATCTCATGAATCATCTTGTAACTTTGGCATAATTCACGTTAAATCTCCACAAAAAATTAGCTTTTCCTTGTAGACTTTGAAGTTGACGAGTAGACGACAGGGGAGGCAACAGAAGTGTTGCCTCAACCTTGAAGGGATCTACCGGAATCTCTTCCATAGACACAATAAACCTCAACAACCAACCAGATGTGACCGCAAAAACACACTTGTTCGGATTCGACCTGATTTTTTAAAACCAACATCTTTCAAATACTTGACGGAGGTAACAAGGATGATCAATTCTCTTGAGAGAATGAGTAGCTAAATCATCCAAGTATGACTCGATAATATGTTTGATGTTGTGGAAGGCATATGACATGGCCCACTGAAAAGTGGCTCCAGCATTTTTAAGGCCGAACAACATTTTCTTGTAAGAAAAGGTACCCCAGGGACAAATAAAGGAAATCTTATGTCGATCTTCGGGACAGATAGTAATCTGACTATATCTGGAAAAACCATCCATGAAGGAGAAAATCTCATTATCGACACACTCGTCAATCATCTGATTTATGAATGGTTTGGGGTAATTATCTTTCGGACATGCTTTATTAAGGTCTCTGAAATCAATGCAAACACGAATTTTCCCTTGTTTCTTATCCACCGGAACTGGATTTGAAACCCATTCAGTCAAAGAAACTGGGAAAATAAATAATGCCTTAAGCAACTTCTCTACCTCAGCTTTGATATCTAAAGCCTTCCTAGGGTTGACCGGACGAAGCTTTTTCCTCACAGGCTTAGCATTTTCGTAGATCTTGATCTCATGTTCGACAATAGATGGATCTATACTAGGAATTTCTTCATAAGACCAAGCGAACACATCCCTAAACTCTTTAAAGAGATCGGTGTAGATTTGAATCTCTTCAAGGGAACATTCAACTCCGATGAAAACATTCTCGATAACATTGGGATTCCTAGAGATGTTCACCAGGATAGTTGGAGAAATCACAACCATGTTCCCTTCAGCAAAAACCTGTGCTGGTGCTAAAGGGTTCAGGACTGGGTGAACAGGGCCAGAAGACTGAGGACTTGGAAAAATTGACTCAACTTCGTTCAATTCTAGTAGAAAGAAAGACCGATGATGAAAATCATCCCACAGTATATCTATACCAGTCATAGCTTCCAGGATATCCTCTTCATATGGAAGAGTGGTGTCTAGGAAATCCTAGGCGGAAGAAGAAGTAAGTGTCCAAGTAGGGGCCACATCGCCATCCAATTCCTCTGGTGAAAGAGAAACTGGCATGGATTCTAAAGAGTCAACAATAGATTTATAAGCAATCTCTACTAAAAACATCGAAAATGCCATTCCACCCACTTGACCTTCCGCTAATGTGGAAGTAGGAGAAAGTAAGGTGCAAGGATCCGAAAAATAATGAGTTCTGAAGAACTCTTGTTGAATAGGAGCCTTGGAGGATGAAATTTCATTTATATGAATAGAAGGAGGTGTAATATCGAAAGTACCCATCAGAGAAGAATACATTCCAACCCCGAGATTCTCAGTAGGCGTTTTGACATTATCCACCAAAGGGATAGTTGAGTCAGTAGATGCATTTGGGTCTATAGGAGAACAATCCAGTTGGTCAAATGTGACAATCCCTCCTTCATGAGGGAAACAAATAATACAAAATAAGGAGGATGCAATAGCATCCATCTCATAAATCCAGTTTCGCCCCAACAGAAGGTTGTAGTCTAAGCTTACATCAACTATCTCAACCTCTATATTTACAGTTTTTCCCCCAACACAGATGGGAAAAGCTGGGACAATACCATGCGGCCTGTGAGAATGACCATCAAACACAGTGAGAAGAGTGGCTGATGGAATAGCTACGGGAGATCCAATTCCCTTCCAGCATGTGAGAGACATCACACACATGGAAGCACCCTCATCAACGACCGTTCGAAATATAGTGAATTTTTGAAACGACGATCGAATATGGAAAGACATATGATGTGGGAGTCTCTTTTTAAAATTATTCATATCGCATGTAATCATAAGAGAGTTATTTGGATCAAAAACCCCAATAGCAGTGAGAAGAGCACTTCGCTGAGTTGGACGAGACTGGAGAACCTCGAGAGCAGACATAGCACAAGGACTCTGCGCTAGAACTTTTACAACAAAGTAGTTCTGGGCAGCCTTGGCATTTGGATTAATCATCATACGCTTTGTATATGCTTTTGGCATCCAAGCTATGGGCTCGACAGTGTGCCTCGTAATGTGAACCAGTTTATTACTATCGGAAGCACCCTTGGCTTTTGAAGACTCATATGTACCATAATCACAAGATCTTGTAGCGATATCTACGTGAGAACTCATCATATATATGTTTGATGGGGTTTCCCCTTCTTGGGTGCCTCCAGAGGAAGCCCAAGTATTTTATTCACGCCAACAACTAATTGTAGCCCCTGGGGAAAAGGGTTTGTTAACATAGCTTGGGAACTGGAAGATCCCTATTGAGCTAACAAGCGCTGCACATCCTGAATTTTAGGATAGAGGTGAGTAAGATGATCTCCAGTACATAAATTGCATGGAAAATTCACTTTATTTTTATCCCTGTCCCTCACCAACATGCTCGTTGAATTTATTTGCATTGCCCTTCCCATCTTTTCCCTTCTTCCTATTATTATTCCGTCCTTTCTTCTTCCCCTCGAATTGTTGATTTCCTTTAGGGTTTGAAGTCTAGACAATATTAATTGAAAAATCTTGGGAATAGGTTGGCACTGAAGATACAACCTAACCTGAAGAAGCAGATTGTATGGACAACTGCTGCAATTGGCTAAGCAGGTTAGCTACACCACTATCGATCAACTTAATAAGTCCATCACCATAAGGACCAGGTTTAGTTTTGGACAAGTCCAATTTGAAGTGAGGAGCATCAGGTAAAATTTTATTGAGGATGCCAGACTGAGAATAAATCAATTCTAATTGATAGGCCTTAAAAATAGCCTGTTCCTTAGAAAATACCCCAGACAGGGATACATCCTTCGAAATATCTAGCTGCAAGGATTTCAAAAACCAATCTAGAAGGAATTCATTTGGAATATAGGCTTTAATGATTCTCTTCCTTCTCTGCCATTCCTGGATATGATCAGAAATGTGGGTTGCCTTGTCTTGCTTAAAATTAGCCAAGAGTTCAGTCCCGGAATCATAATGAACAAAAAACAGAAAATGATTTAAAAACATGGTAGCCAGATCTCCAAAAGTGGCAAAACTGCCCCCAGTTAACTCAATATACCACTTAGCTGCATTTCCAGTCAAGGTGTGCTGAAATAACCTCAACCTAATCAAGTCATCGATCAGGGAGTTTGATGAACACCATAGATGAAAAGTGGTGATGTGATCTGCCGGATCCTATCCATTCTTTCCTTCAAACTTTGGAATGTCTGAAGGTAGTTTGGTGGGGACCGGAGGCCACCACAGACTATATCAGATTGGATCATTAGTCAATTTCGACAAATCTAGCAAGTTTAACATTTCCAGAAATGTTAAACGAGGAGGAGTTTGGGAATTCCATCCCTGATAGGATGAATTCCCCACATTCTGAAAAAAATATCCTGGATTTGATGATGCACTAGGTTTCCAGAAAGAGTTCGTAGAAAAATTTGGGCCCTAGGAAAAACCTTGTGACCTAGCATTCGGAGAAGGACCCCCTCCCAACATGGAGTTACTATAAACTGGACCAGTTCCCCCCACTAAATTAGTGAACAAAGAAGAAACCCCCTGATAGGGGTTCCAAGCATTTGAAAAAGGAGAAAAAGCCTGATAAGCACTAGATGAAGAGACAGGAACATTCCCTTGGTGACCAGCGAGCAACTGATTCCCTGCCCCTACTGCTATAAATATAGGGTTCCAACCCATGAAGGTAGTAGAACTTTGACCTCTAGACCATGGATTAAAATTCTGAGTCTAGGAAGTAAAAGGAAAAGACCCTAAGGAAGGATTTGAGTGAGGAATATGCCCACTTCCAAAGGGGAACCCTTGAAAAGAAGCTAATCCACTAGCCATAGAGGAGATGGGTGCAGATGCAGTTGCAATAGTAGAAAAGGAAAATGGAGGAATTCCACTAATGGACATTCCAAAACAAAAGGAACCAGATTGATAACCAGAGCCAAACACATCAGCACTAGAAGCAATCGAAGATATAGCAATAGTGCCTCCTCCTTCAACTTTAGAAGGATTCTGAATACTTGTAGCACTCACAGCCGAAGATGTGTTCCCAGTCGTAGCCATCGAAAGGTAAGAATGTGATGGATAAGGACTCTTTGGTCTCTCAGACTCAGGTCCGATGTACTCGATGATAAATGGAGAACTAGAAGGAAGAGGAGATGGAAGCAATTCAAGAGATTGAGGTACTTCCTCTACTTCTACTTCTTCCTTTGGAAATAAAACCCTCAAGTGTGGTCAAGTAATCCTCTGAGTACTGACACCAACACCAAAACTAGATACAAAAACCTCAAGCCCTAATGGAGGATCTCTCTCCGCTGCGTCTAATAACACCAAGTGATAACCACCTTCTGAATTACTCCTGCGCCTTCTTGAAGAAGGCTTGACACTCACGGGAGACAACCCATGAAGCTGTCTTGATCGATGAATCGATCGGTCAGCCACTTAAAAAGATTGATTAGACTCAAAAAATTATAAGGCTAAGCAAGCTAGCAGTAAAGAACACTCACTACAATGTCTCTAAGATACAACCAAGCAAGCAGCTTTTAAGTATTTCCACTCCGGGTGATTAGGACCAGACTCCAAAATACAAGAAAGAAAAAAATAGGACCTCCTGAAATTATTATGGGGTAATTACGACCCAGATCCACTGGCGAAGGTAACAGAGGCATTTTCACTGACCTCCTAACAACAGCGTTTGCCGATGCAAGTACCCAAGCTTCGCAAGGGCACCCTCCAGAAGTACTGCTGGAAGTGATACAAGGTCTGCCTTAGGTACCACAAGTATTCCCCCCTACAGCCACCTATGTGATACCTAGGATGGGCAACTAAGGACACCAATCCGTATCAGCAGCCAGGTGGAATGGTCTTAGGTCAAGATTCAGCAAATCAGACAGGGGTATCTCTCTTCTCTGCCTGCACTTTCCCTCGCGCTTGAATCTTTGGAGGAGAGCTTTCCCTGTCCACCTAACGGTGTTGGATTTCGCTCATTAATAAACTTCTATGTTTCAAAATTTGAGTGGCCTTGGAGAGTTAACTCTCCACTCACCTAATCCAAGGCCCTACAACCTAGCTAGTTGATGTATGACACTTAAAACAAAAATTTCTAGTTGTTTTTAAATTATATCGCGTATTTTAATTGGCTATTATTTTATGTCAAGGGCATATGGAAGTGAAACCAATGATGTTTGTATGACACAAAAAGAAACTAATGAAAACCAAACTATATGCAAATGCACTGATTGCCTTTCGATGAAGAGTGATTTCTACACAAGTTCTACGAGACTGTATATTTTTTACTTTTCTTTTTAGATAACCATACTTCACATACCTCAAAAAAAATTGCGAAAAAGACTAAAATTCTTATGTGCACCTAATGCAAATGACTAATGGCAAGCAAATCCTAAGATGCTAGATCTAATAAAGCAAAGAGAAATCTCTAATGATACCAAGGTTTAATCACTTTTTGGCAGTCAACCAATATAATTCCAAATCAGAAGCTCAAGGTCTAAAGACGCCAAAATCATACTTGATATAACAGAACGAAGTCAAAGAAAAACTCCCTTCCTAATCAAGTCACGAACCGAAGAATAAATATTTCAACAAGGCTTCAAAAAGGTGAAAAGAAACCATAAAAAAAAACAAAATCAATGGGAAACCAAAAAAAAAATATTGGCTTTTGAGTTTTACGAAGAAAAGAGACTTTAAAAAAGACCAAGAAACTATCCAATTACTGAGGCAAGCAAACTTCTAATTTCAAGAAAAACTTCAATAAAATGCTCTAAGCCAACTATGATACTTTCATAGCAGGACTTATATGAGCAAGAGGAAGACAAGAAACTCAACAAATCAACTCAGTACAATAGCATAAACTTGCAACAAACTCAAACTCCAAAGAATCAAAAGAGACTCTTTGAAAATTGCAACAAGACCTAGTCAATGAAATCAAGAAAACCAAATGAAAAAATAGGGAAAAATCAAGATGCAAAGCAACTCATAAAGTTAGGAAAGAGAAATGAGAAAAATATCTCTGTCCTAAATACTCAAAACAGCCAAGAATCTTCAGAAAGAGATCTTGGTTCTCAAGCCAGAATTGTAAGGAAAACAAACAAAGACTTCCCCAAATGAGTCGGTCTTCAGATAACCAAGAGAGAAAAAAGTATAAAACCACTTTAAACATAGTCTAGAGATTTCAAAGATATCACAGGAACAAGTCACCACAGGCAGACAAGACCGAAAAAGCTCCAAATCAAAATTTTCAAAATTCACTCAAACATACACGCTTTCATAGCTTTGCAACAAGCATGCATACACGACTGTTGTAAAGGAAACTTGCGTATATGTGGGTTCCTTTACACAAAATAGTGTATATACACGACTGTGCAAAATAAAAACTACGTATGGAAAAGAAAATAAGGAAAAATAAAAAAGGTCAAGCCGGATCAAGAGACCAGGTCTTCAGTCTGACTGGAAGAAGATTTACTGAATTGGAAAAAAATGATTAAAACTGTTGGAAACCTTCAAGAAAGATGAAACAACCCAAAATGGAAATCACAACAGTGTGATCCCCAATGGAGTTGTCATTTCTATTTCGGGAAATAACTCCCTAAAGGTTTTGGGTTGGCAACCTTCAAAGATCAAGGGCATACCATTCAAGAAAGACTCACTTAACCTATCTTTTATGCTGAAAACTAGATTTAAATAGTTGCAGAACTTACTCGAAAGTCCTACGTTTGATGTAGATCCCGCGGGGTTCAAACCCCCAGCAAATCCTTGTGCTTCATAACCTAGAAATCAAGAAAGAACGTACATGAAGCACTAGTTTTACAACATATATTGTTCCTAGATGTCAGTGTAACTCATGTATAATATGATATAAACAATACTAAATGTTAAACTAACAATATTTACACATGTATAAAGAGATATAAACATGTGAATATTCGGGAACAAGATGGTTCTTCTCATTATAAATGGCATGTAAAATAATAGAAAGTGGAGAGATCACCTGAATCCTTCCACAGCCTTCAAGTAGACCGTCCTCTGGATCCATCCAGCCCTCACCTCGATAGGATTCTTCCAAGATGTGTGCACACAAGATGTCATATAGGATGATGATCATCCTCAAGGAAACAAGAGTTTCCTTAATATACCTAGGAAGTGCAGGAGGCACGAGAATATCAGATTTGAAATAGGGATCCAATAGAGTATAATTTCTATAATTTTCTCTCTCCCTTAGGCCATACACATGAGGGGCTTTTATAGTCCCTATGAGTAGTTTCAGCAGTTGGAAAAAGTTGGGCCACGAGCTAGGGTGGTTGAATTACGGGAATAACCATCACCCTGCCTCGAAAATAAGGAATTTATATATATTTTTAATGATTTAAATGGCATACGCGGAAAAGTATTAACAAACTCGCGTATATACGTGGGAAAGTCTACGCATTGCCACGTATGGTATTTTTAACATTGTTTTTATGAATTTGTTCAAGTCTGGGGGAAAAGGGTGCCTAAGGCCAAAGAGACAATCACTATTCACATGAGGGTGAAAAATAATGCTATAACAACTGCCTTCATTATTTTTCATTTAACCTCTCCATTTTCTCTCATTTACCTTTCCTAATACTCTCATGCTCTGAAAATCCCATTCTCTACCCCTAATCCCCTCATTTTAGCCTTTTCCCCTTCTTAAACCCCATTCCCATTGCTAAAGTCCCTTCCCCTTCACTCATTCCCTTTCTCTCATTTAAAACAATGTAAAAACCCATTTTTTACATTTTTTTAAAATAAATTTTATCTCAGGTCCCACTTTAAATAAACTTTATTATTTTCCTGACCCCGTTATATTAAAAAACCCCACTCATTTTTCTATTTTAAAAGCCCCTACATTGAAAAACTCACTCCCACCCCCCCGCTTTAACATAACCCTGGCTCGAATATCTTAAAAACTCCGCGCTAATGTTTAAAACCCTCCGTCTCATTTAAATTTCTGGCCCCACCTGTCATATTAGCTCGCAATAAAACCATCGCCTGACCACTGTCCGATCTCCACCCCTTAATCCGATGGCCCCTGCTCCATATCGCAACTCGAAACTCTCGATGATTAAAACCTTTGAGGGGTTGCAAAATGGGCGGTTTTGCAACCCTCCCCTCTACCATGTGTCAACCCCACAATTTATCGCATCCCTCCAAACTAAACCGCCTAACCACCTATTGTGGATCATATGCATATCCTTTTATTTTTCAAATATTTGAAAATATAAAAATAAAAAATATTGGAGAATATGTTAAAGTATAAAAATCTTACTTTAGCATGAAAAATATGTATGTTCACCAATATTTGAGTTAAAGTTTAAACATTTAAACTTTATATTAGTGGGTTATGCATTTGATGTTTAAAAATTGATTGATTTGTTTGGCGGAAAGTGCTGATAATTAAAGTTCCTATCTAAAGGCCCAACTCGCAGGCACAACTACCACACCAGATATCAAGGCGAGTACCTCTGTAGTTGACTGGGTTAACTGTGGGGACAACAAAGATGAACGACGGAGATTGAGTGCAGTGGCACCAGCCAAAATTTTCCTCTTTACCTCGAGAGCCCCTGCAGTGATGTAAGATGTTGAGTTGGTCATAGTTGTCTTCCACACCAGGTAGAATCAACGGCTCACTGGCACGTCTTGTCAGCATTAAGTTTAAAATCTGCGCCACCTATTTAAGGAATATTTTCACTTGAATTTTGTCTGCATGCATTCCAAAGACCCATCTTTTCCCTGAATTTATCTATTGGTTGGTGTCTGTCATGTATCTAGGGAAGTGTTTTGTCATGAATTCCCAAGGAGAGAACGTTCTGCAAGTGTCCACCCAGTTAATCCACCAAGCCCTTTGCTATCCTAAGTCAGAGTCATCCATCCAATTTTTTGATGATTCGCTGGTACAATATTATGATAATCTTGCAGGTGAAGAATTTAATCAGTTCATGTTTTATTTGAAACCTCACATGAAGCAGTTTCAGCCAGATTGAAAAGAGTTTGCTATGGAGGTTTTTGGCACTAAGACTCGTCTGGTATTAAGTAATATTGCAAAAATTTTGGGTAAAGATGATGATAATACAGTGGATAAATCAGTCCTAGGAATGTTTTCCATGATGATGAAGCTAGGAATGGTGCTGTATATTCCATCATATTGGCAGGAATCAGTCAATTCATTGCTAATGAGCCTTTCATTAATAGGCTCTTTCAAATTTCCTTCATTTATTGCATATTTGTTCTTATATCAGAATGTGGAAGAATTCATGCATTTAGGTCTAAATATTATGGATGAAAATAAAAGAGGGAAATCAGTGATATTATGGACAGATGTAGTTATAAGGGAGAAAAATGAGGCTAGGTTGTTTGATTTTGCTATCTATTACATGCCAATTCCATATAAAATATTAAATGGAAGTCCTCCTCCCTGTTTCTTACCTAAAGCTTAGGAGTTTCTGCATTTAGGAAACAATTGAAAATATGGAGATTGGTTTGTTTTTGAGGAATATTCTGAAATAAGGCTATATGGTGGAAGTGTTGAGCCTTATAGACTCCCAACGTTTGTACCAATGAAGCTTTTTGCTTTAGATTTCACTAGACAGAGCCTAAATATTGATCAGGTTCATTTCGTGCCTATAAAGAAAGGACATATGTACAAGTTACCCATGATTTTAGGCCCTTTTGATAGTCAATATGAGGCAGGTATTTGACTAATTAACAAGAATGTTAGATGAGATGCATTTTCTACTAGGAGAAAGTTGGGTTTAT
The DNA here is from genome assembly GCA_034641835.2 of Pinus albicaulis. Classification (NCBI taxonomy): domain Eukaryota; kingdom Viridiplantae; phylum Streptophyta; class Pinopsida; order Pinales; family Pinaceae; genus Pinus; species Pinus albicaulis. Next base: position 525,957,489 of record CM076573.1, on the reverse strand, counting down.
GACCCTTATAGTGTGATTTCAAATAGAAGAATTGAGAATGGGTACTCTGCTTTCATTCATGAAAGTATGCCAGAACAGGAGAAGATAGCAAGTAAAGGTGTGATGAGTTAAGTAGGTGCAAACATTCAAACTCCAATCATAGCAGAGAAAACAACTAAAAGAATCGAATAAGTAGTTAGTGATCTAGATGATGAGGAGCAGGGAGCCGAGAAGAGAACAAAACTTACTGAAGAACCTACATCTAATTCACCTGGTTTTTCTTTACATTTGGGAGAAGAGAAAAATGCTCCTACTTCACCCAAGAGTCAGGAAGCTTCTCATGAACAAGTGCCCTTGATCAAACAGTTGTTTTCACAAATTGAGGAAATAAATCAGAGGATGAAGGCCAACATGGAGGCCCAAGCTGAACATCAAGTTTTTGTTGATCAAACAAGACTGTTGACTGTAACAGATCTTGAGAAAGATCAATTTATAATTTCCCTGTCACATCCTACAGATATGTCAATTGGTTGTTCCAACAATTTCAACACTGTAATGTGACTATAGATGTGAAGAAAATCCCACTGATGGATAAAATAAATTTGCACATGTAAATAGGTCAGTTGATTGTAAATGACTTCACAAAGACTAATGCAATGGAAATAAAGGAAGAGAATATATTGGGTAAAGTAATTAAACAATTGAAGTTAGAGAAGGCTAACTCAAGAGCCTTAACAGTTCAGAATGAGGAATTGAAGAAAATCGTTATAAAGATTGGAGTAGACCCTAGTGACACGACTGCTATGCAGAAATTCATGCAAAGTGCTGAGGTGTAAATATCCACATTAAGGAAAAAGTTAAAATTACCTACTGGATAACATTCGATGGCTACAGAAGTTGTAAAGGTAGAGAAGGAAAAGGAAAAGTTGTTGCAACAACTCATGCAGAAGGATGAAGAAATCTCCAAAATAAAGAAAACTGTAATTTCATTGCAAAATCATATTGATAACCATAATTATACTTTTTTTTTTCCTACAGGTGATGAATATCCTCAAGCACAAATTGTTCAATTAAATACTGAGTTGTAGATGGCTGAAAGAGATTGAAAGAAGGCTCAAATAGATCTAGAGACTGCAACAAAGTTGATGAAAATCATACAAAATGAAGCTAACAAGTACAAAATGGATTTCCAAAATCATGAAGCTGAGATTAAAAATCTCAAAGAAAGACTGAAAGGAAATATCTCACTGATACAAGCCAAATATATAATTTGGACTAATATCATTTCAAAAATGAAATCTAATTGGTGCTTCCTAATGATAATTGCAAAAGAGAAAAGCCTTATTTTAGAATGTGAAGGACCAATCATGTCTGATAAGCAAAACGGAATTAATAGAGCCATTTGGGCTAGAAGATTCATTAATTTTATTAATTCTAAATTAGATCAGGAATTAGAGGAGAATGACATGCATGAAAGAATGTTGTATGCAGTAGAAATTAATAAAATGATTGTCAGAAATTATCTAAGAAAGGCTACAGAAAAGAAGCTAATGGAAATCAAGGAAGCAGTAAGTCAATTTGATAAGTCATTTGATAAAATGACAAGAATAGGCTTGCCATCATGTTGGGGAGTTGAAGGAAATATTTTTCCATGGAATTCTTATGAGAACTTACTAATATTGACAAAAAGTAAAGTTGATAACACGCATTAAAAGACTCAGGTGCTTAAAGGAGAAACAATGGTCAACTTCTTGCAGAGACATTTTCAACTCTTGTGGATGGTAAAGACTCTTTTTACAGAAAGGCCATCCTATAATCGAATTTCTGTATTCAGATTGGAATATCACAATTTGGCACATTCATCTAGGACGAAGGTAGAAATATGGAAAAAGTGTAGAGATTGGAAAATATACCTGCCAAAAGGATCAGCATCAAAGAAAGATAAATTAGTTGACTCAAGAAAAGAAGCCACATTATCAGCAATTCCTATAGATTAGGTTATTTGTTTTATTTTCTAAAGACAGTGTAATTGTAATAGGATATTTTCAAGGCATGTAATGAATAGCCTTCGAAGTCCTAATTAGTTTTGGTAGTTAGGATTGGTTACAATGGTTCCAAACTTCTTTTTTCCATATTTAATGTAATTTTCAAGAGAAGGAAAGGGTCCAAGTTTTGGACCTTCAGAAAATTATTTTTGTACTCGTAAATTCAAAGATTAATGAATGAGTAAGCAAGTTTCTAGCTTTTTGTTTATGTTGAAATGCATTCGAGTTTACATTCTGTCTTTTCTATCTATGAATAAAATAAAGTTATGAGTAGAGAGTCTCTTTTTACTTATGTATGTAAGAGTTAAAAACCTTAATTGGCGCTCCTTTGTTTTAACTTTTTATTTCATATATTTCTTCTGGGGTTTGATATGATATTTTTTGTATAAAACAACATATCAGTTTGGGCTTCTGCTTTCATTTTCTTCTCGTCACTTCATTCAACATTAAAAAATGGTAGCATTATGAGGTATTCATCATATTTGATATTTAAGGGTTTGATCATAAGTACTTGAGGGTTAATAAAACAGGGACATATATATTTGTGACATAATCATATAAATTTCTTTAGAACTTATTCCTTATCACAGCTAAGAGATTGTCTCTTAAGGTACAACATTACTTGGCGTCGTTGCTGGGGAGAAAAGATTCAATTTTTTCCTTGGGTTTTGTTCATATTTCCTCTGGTTGTTCAAAGAGGAGGAAATACTAAGCTCTGATTTATTTTAAATAATTCTGGCTCCTAAGAGGCCTCACACGAGGTCAGATACCTCTCAACAAAAAGCTCCTATTCTATCAGATCCAGAAATGTTAGTTTCAAAGAAAGTCCAAAAAACAAAAATATTTTCTACACCTGATACCACACTGCTTGCACCAGGCATCAGTTCTCATATCTTACCATCCAAGGATATTTCCTAGAAACTCATTTTCTCGAAACAAGAATCCTTACCCTCACCGGTTCATTTCCAAGAACCAACATTAGAAGAACTATCTTTTGAGTCTGTATCATTTCCATTCATAGAAGCTCAACCTAATACAGTTGTCAATTCTTCTACTATTGTTCATCTTCCCCTTCCCATATCAGTTGTTCCATCCCATTTATCCCCACCTACAACTAGTATTCATTTTACCCCCGCTCAAGGAGCAGTCAATTAGGGCATAAACATGGCAGCCCCTACTTTCTTGATGAATAGATATGCACCATTAAATCTACCCCAACCAATGAATGCAATGCCTCAATATTACCTTAGGTTGCTTCCTAGATTTACTGGTGAAGATGAAATAACTGCAGAATAACACTTGCCTTTGTTTTTCACTTTTGCTGAAAATTTTAATGTAGAACATCTTGATGTTTTAATGAGACTTTTCGTGCAGTCTCTAAGTGGAGAGGAAAGAAAATGGTTAAAAGGATTACCAAATGGTTCAATCAATGATTGGGATGAATTATATATACAATTCATCTAGAGATGGGGTGAAAAAAGAGACCATGGTTATTCTTTAATAGAGTTTGATGCTATAAAGAAAAAATAAATTGAAAACATGAGTGATTTTATCAAAAGGTTTAATAAGTTGTACAGTAGTTTGCCTGTGGAAATGAAACCTCCTCCTATTGGAGCAAGGGTTGTTTTTTGGGGGGAATTTGCATCAGATTTCAGTTTTACCTTGAGAGAAAGAAGAGCCCCCACTCTTGCATAGATTCAAACTGATGCCTTAGAGATCGAGGCAAATATGACTACTGCTAGAAAGGTTCAAGATAAAGGAAAAGCCAAAGAAGAAGACTCATCACAAGATCAGAGGATCGATGAATTGACTAAGGTCATTAAAAATTTGTCAAAAAAATTAGTAAATATGGAATTAGACAACAAGAAACCTTCACAACAAAACATAGAAGTTTTCAATGCCCAATTCAAAAAACATCCCCTGCAGATTCTACAGAGAAAAAGAAAAGATCAAGACCTAGTCCAAGCACCTTTATATATAGAAGCAGCAACATCACATTCTGTTGATGATGATCAAAAAGAAGATGAAGATCAAATTTCTACTATGTATATGGAGGATGGTGAAACAAAAGAAGAAAGTGAGAAAGAATATGTAGAGGAATGTAAATAAGCTGATGTCTCATTTGATCAGGAAGAAATGGATGATTATTGCAAACAATTTACTAATTTTATGCAATCAGAGTTGCATAAAAACTATGATTTGAGGTCAAAAAAGAGGTTGAGAGCTCAGGATGATGAAGAAGAGGAATCATAATCAGTACCTACTCCAATGGCGACTCCACTACAGAAGAATCCAATTAAAAAATCAAATAAGGGGAAGCAGCCCATGAATCAAGAAAAATAAAAAGAGAAGAAGCAAGTTGAGGCTTCCCAAATAGACCTAATGACCCTAATATGTTGGAGAATATTTTTTCTATTCTTGATCAAAATGAAAATTCAAACAAAAACCAAGAAGAACTTGAAAAGTTGACAAAACAAAATCTAACTTTCAGTTTGTCGAAAGAGTTAGAAAAGGTAAAGATTCAAGTACCACTTCTTGAATTGGTTAAAACACCTCGTTATAAGAAAGAGATTGCAGAATTTATTAATTTATCTCAGTCTGATGAGGTGGGTGATATAGTGAATCTACAATAAGAAAAAATAGTGGTTACTTTTGGACCTCATGTTGAAGAGGTAGATTCTTTTGTTCCACCGTTTTATATATCAGTTCTATTGCATGATTTCATTTTACATAATTGTATGCTAGATTCTGGTGCATCTCATAATCTAATGCCATTGTTTGTAATGAAAGAGTTAAATTTAAAAATTACCAAGCCATATAGAGACCTCTATTCATTTGATTCAAAAAGGGTGAAGTGTGTAGGTCTTATCAAAGATAGGGTTGTTTCCTTCGTTTAATTTCCAACTAAGAGTATTATGATGGGTGTGGTAGTAGCAGATATTCCAGCCAGATTTGGTATGTTGTTGTCTACATCTTGGGGGACAAAGCTTGGAGGAGTTTTGAAATTGGATTTCACATATGCTATTGTTCCTGTTTTTAATGGGGAGGAAAGGAGGTTATACAGAGAAACTAGATTTTTGAAAACTACTACCAAGAAAGATGCAGGCAATTCTCCCATTTATGGTCAAGAGAAGGAGGATCTCTCTTATTTCATGCTGCATGAAGATGCAGAATTTGTTGAAGATTCACAAGAGTAGCTCTCTTAAGCCAATGTACATAAATAGTTGTGTTCAAATAAAATTTGGAAGTGTTATTTTGATGGTGCATTCTCTAAGGATGGAACTGGAGCTGGATTCATATTTATATCTCCTGAAGGTAACTTTTTACCTTTCTCCTTCAAATTGGATTTGAATCTACTAATAATGTAGCTGAATACGAAGCATTGATCCTAAGTCTGCAAACAAATAAATAGATGGGAATTCAATATATCTCTGTTTTTGGTGATTCTGAATTAATAATAAGACAAATTAAGAATTGGTGTCAGACTAAACATCCCATATTGAGGTCTTACAGAAATGAGGTGTGGGATCTAGTTGAAAATTATTTTGAAGCTTTTAATTTAAAGTTTATTCCAAGAGAAGAAAATAGAATGGCAGATTCATTGGCAGTTGCAGCTAGTACATTTAAGCCACCAATTAATCCAAGGTTAAGATATGAAATTGAATTGAGACATAGGCCTTCAATCCCTGATAATGTAAATCATTGGCAGGTTTTTGAGGATGATGAGAAAATTAATCAATTTTTAACAATGATTGGAAATTTTGAAGAAATTCAAATTGATTTAGAAGTTGAGGAAAGTGATCAAAGTGATATGTCTAAAAATATGAAACATTCAATTGGTGATCAGAAAATAATTCAGTTGAAGGATAATATTTTTCCCAGAGGATTGGTACCTCTTGAGAGATTGTTTGATGCTAATGATGTGGAAATAAACCAAAAAAAGGTATCCCAAGATGGAGAAATGGAGGACTGTAATTTAGGAAATTAACATGATCCTAAAATAGTCAAATTGTTTAGAGGAGTTCCTAAGGAGTACAAAGAAAGGTATGTATATATTTTTAAACAATTCATGGATGTATTTTCATGGTCATATGAAGATTTAAAAACTTATGATCTAGATATTATTCAACATAAAATACCACTGAAAGATGGGGTTAAGCCACACAAGCAGAAGCTCAGACAAATTAACCCACTATTGCTAGCTCTAATTGAAAAAGAGGTGAAGAAACTTTTGCAAGCAAAAATCATAGTTCCACTAAGATATTCAGATTGGGTTTCCAATCTGGTACCAGTCAGGAAGAAAAATGGAGAGATAAGATTATGTGTGGATTTTAGAAATTTGAACAGAACTTCCCTAAAGGATAATTTTCCTTTACCAAAGATGGATTTTGTTCTGCAAAAAGTAATTGGAGCATTCAGGTTATCTATGGTTGATGGTTTTTCTGGGTATAACCAAGTGGCTGTGGAGAAGGAAGACCAAAAGAAAACTATTTTCACCACACCTTGGGGAACATTCATGTATGCCAGGATTGCATTCAACCTCATGAATGCAGGAGCTACTTTCCAAAGGGCAATGGATATTGCTTTCGTGGGTGATAAATTTGTAGTCATTTATCTTGATGATGTTACTATTTTTTTAGGGTCTGATGATGAGCACTTAGAGCACCTGCGAAAAGCCCTCTTGAAATGCAGAAAAATTGGATTATCATTAAATCCCAAGAAATCCTTGTTTTCTTTGGAAGAAGGTAAGTTGTTGGGTCACATAGTTTCAAATCAAGGAGTGAATATTGATCTAGTAAGGGTTGAAGCCATACAGAAAATTCCACTGCCTAGAAGTAAAAAGGATATCCAAAGGTTTTTGGGAAAAATCAATTTCCTGAGAAGATTTGTTCTGAATTATGCTGAGATTGTCAGGAGAATAACAGATATGTTAAAAAAGAATGCTGAAGTAAAATGGGACAAAGATGAAAGAGAATCCTTTGGCAGAATTAAAGAAGCTCTTCAAGAAGCTCCTGTTCCTATCATTCCAAATTACTTGAAACCTTTTCAAATCTTCTCATTTGCATCATCCTCTACTATTGTTGCTGTGTTATTACAAAAAAATGAAGAAGGAAGTGAAAAACCTGTAGCCTTTTTTAGAAAAGTCCTAAGAGATGCAGAGCTGAAGTATAATATCCTAGAGAAGCAAGTATATGCTTTAGTTAAATCATTAAAGGCTTTCAGAACTTATGTACTTCATTTTCAAATAGTAGCATATGTGCCTAATTCTGCTGTAAAGGATGTGCTAGTACAGAGTGATGTGGAAGGAAAAAGAGGAAAATGGATTGCCAAAATCCAAGAATATGATTTGGATATCAAACCAACAAAGCTAGTCAAAGGACAAGGATTGGCCAATTTTCTAACAGAATCTAATTTCCAAGCTTTGGGAATTAGCTTACTTGCACCTGTAGATGAAGTGACTGAAGAAACAGATAATATTAAGACAATGTTGGAAATCAAATATAAATTTCACTTTTCAGATTGGTATAAAGATATTATTCATTATCTGTGTTTCTTTTCTTGTCCTCCTTCAATAAACAGAGCTAAATATAGAGCTTTGAAACTCAAGGCTCAACCTTATGTTATAATTGAAGCTAAGTTGTATTCGAAAGATCCTACTGGTGTGCTGCTATTATGTTTGATAGAAGAGGAAACCATGGAGGTGATTAAAGAATACCATGAATGCTTGTGTGGAGGTCATTACAGCTGGAAAGTAACTTCTCATAAAATTCTTAAATAAGATTTTTATTGGCCCTCTTTATTTATTGATGTATGCAGAACTGTTAGAAGTTGCCAGAAATGCCAATTGTTTGCACAAAAGGAAAGGCTAGCTCCTTTACCTCTTCTTCCTGTGTTTATTGAAGAACCCTTCAGACAATGGGGATTGGATTTCATTGGAGAGATTAATCCACCGTCATGTGGGCAGTTTAAATGGATTCTAACTGCTACTAATTATTTTACAAAATGGGTAGAGGAAATTCCTACTAGAAAAAAAAATGATTTGGTTGTGATGAAGTTTTTAGAAGAGAATATTTTCAACAGAATTGGATGTCCAGTAAACATTGTAACAGACAATGATCAAGTTTTCAAATCAGTCAGGTTTGTAAATTTTTGTCAGACTTATAATGTAATATTATCCCACTCTATAGCATATCATCCTCAAGGAAATGGATTAGCAGAATCATCTAATAAAACATTGGTGAAAATCTTGAAGAAAACTATCAATGAGAACCAGAAGGATTGGGATTCAAAGTTGTTTTTTGCTTTATGGGCAGTGACGATGACTAGTAAAATATCCACTTGTAAGTATCCTTATGAATTGGTATATGGTGCTCAGGCTTTGTTTCCCACTTAACTAGCAAGACCAGTAATTTCTTTTCTTCAAGACTCTCAAGAGGAACCTAATGCCTTGATCAAAAGACTAAATAAGGTGATAGAATTGAGTGAAAGAAGAAATAAAGTCAGAGACAATTTGGTCATTTATCAAGAGAAAATGAAGTCTATTTTTGACATAGAGGCAAGAGAAATCATGTTTCAGGCTGGAGATCTGGTATTAAGATGGGATAGCAAGAGGGAGGAGAAAGGGAAACATGGTAAATTTGATCCTTTATGGTATGGTCCTTACAAAATCTTTGAAGCCATATCAAATAATACTTTCATGCTGGAAGATCTTGATGGAGAAGTAGTAAAATTGCCTGTAAATGGGCAGTATCTGAAACATTATTTCCAGCACTAAAGGAAGTTAGTTCATTGTTGTACATATTTAGTTTCGTCTCACTGTATATTTCTCATCAAGCAATTTTTGACTCCATGACCGAAGTGAAGGCACTAATCTGCAAGTTCTTAGTGTTTCGTTGCAAAAAATACTATCCCCAGGTGGAGACAGATGTTTTTGATCATATGCATATCCTTTTATTTTTCAAATATTTGAAAATATAAAAATAAAAAATATTGGAAAATATGTTAAAGTATCAAAATCTTATACTTTATCATGAAAAATATGTATGTTCAACAATATCTGAGTTAAATTTTGAACATTTAAACTTTATATTAGTGGGTTCTTTATTTGATGTTTAAACTTTGATTGATTTGTTGGGCGAAAAGTGCTGATAATTAAAGTTTCTATCAAAAGGCCCAACCCACGGGCACAACTAGCGCACTGGATATCGAGACGAGTGCCTCCGCAGTTGACCGGGCTGACTGCGGGGACAACAGAGATGAACAATGGAGATTGAGTGTGGGGGCACCAGCCAAAATTTTCCTCCATACCTCGAGAGCCCCCGTAGTGACATAAGATGGTGAGTTGGTCACAACTGTCTTCCACATTGGGTAGAATCAATGGCTTGCTGGCACGTCTTGTCAGCATTAAGTTTGAAATCCGCACCACCTATTTAAGGAATATTTTCACTTGTTTTCAAATTATTTGTAATTTTTCGTGCTGCACCTTGCTTCAGTTTTACGTTACCTGCACAAATTTAACCACCCTGTTAACTATTCCTGCAGAAATTTTTAGCCATGGCTAAACGGTCGTCCCTATCAGGTTCAACTAGCCATATCCCTCTCATGGATACTAAGAGGGATATTAAGATACCATGTGTTCTATAATTCACCTCCCTTTCTACCAGGAAGTTATATTGAATGATCATCCTTCCCTTGTGTATTCTGCCATGGTCAAGTTTGAAATTTTGTCTACATGCATTCCAAAGACCCATCTTTTCCCTGAATTTATCTATTGGTTTGTATTTTTCATGTATCCAGGGAAGTGTTTTGTCATGAATTCCCAAGAAGAGAACGTTCTGCAGGTTTCCACCTAGTTAATCCGCCAAGCCCTTTATTATCCTGAGTTAGAGTCATCCATCCAATTTTCTGACTATTCACTGCTACAATAGTATGATAATATTACAGGTGAAGAATTTAATCAGTTCATGTTTTATTTGAAACTTGACATGAAGCAGTTTCAGCCAGATTACAAAGGGTTTTCTGTGGAGGTTTTTGGCACTGAGACTCGTCTAGTATTAAGTAATATTGCAAAAATTCTGGGTAAATATGATGATAATATAGTAGATAAATCTGTCCTAGGAATGTTTGCCATGATGATGAAGCCAGGAATGGTGCTGGATATTCCATCATATTGGTAGGAAGCAATCAATTCACAGCTGATGAGCCTTTAATTAACAGGTTCTTTCAAATTTCCTTCATTGATTGTATATTTGTTCTTATATCAGAATGTGGAAGAATTCATGCATTTAGGTCTAAATATTATGGATGCAAATACAATAATGAAATTAGTGATATTCTGGACAGATGTAGTTAAAAGGGAGCAAAATGAGACTGGGTTGTTTGATTTTGCTAGCTATTACATGCCAATTGCATATAAAATATTGAATGGAAGTCCTCATCCCTGCTTCTTACCTAAATCTCAGGAGTTTCTGCATTTAGGAAACAATTGAAAATATGTAGATTGGTTTGTTTTTGAGGAATATTCTAAAATAAGGCTATATGGAGCAAGTGTTGAGCCTTATAGACTCCCAACGTTTGTAAAAATGAAGCTTTTTGTTTAGAGTTCATTAGACAGAGCCTAAATTTTGATCAGGTTCATTTTGTGCCTATGAAGAAATGACATATGTATAAATTACCCACAATTGTAGGCACTTTCATAGTCAATATGAGGCAGGCATTTGACGAAGCAACAAGAATGTTAGATGAGATGCATTTGCTACTAGGAGAAAGTTGGGCTTATGACCCTTATAGTGTGATTTCAAATAGAATAATTGAGAATGGGTACTATGATTTCATTCATGAAAGTAGGCCAGAACAGGAGAAGATAGCAAGTAAAGGTGTTATGAGTTCAGTAGGTGCAAGCATTCAAACTCCCATCATAGCAGAGAAAACAACTAAAAGAACCAAATAAGTAGTTAGTGATCTAGATGATGAGGAGTAGGGAGCTGAGAAGAGAACAAAAATTACTGAAGAACCTACATATAATTCACTTGGTTTTTCTTTACATTTGGGAGAAGAGAAAAATGCTCCTGTTTCACCCAGGTGTCAGGAATCTTCTCATGAACAAGTGCCCTTGATCAAACAACTATTTTCACAAATTGACAAAAGAAATCAGAGGATGAAGGCCAACATGGAGGCCCAAGCTAAACAGGTAGTTGTTGTTGATCAAACAAGATTGTTGACTTAATGGATCTTGAGAAAGATCAATTTAGAATTTCCCTATCACATCCTACAGATATGTCAATTGGTTCTTCCAACAATTTCAACACTGTAAATGTGACTGTGGATGTGAAGAAAATCCCATTGATGGATGAAATGAATTTGCATATGAAAAAAGGTCTGTTGATTGTAAATGACCTCACAAATACTAATGCAATGGCAATAAAGGCAGAGAGTATGTTGGGTAAAGTAATTAAATAATTGAAGTTAGAGAAGGCTAACTCAAGAGCCTTAACAGTTCAGAATGAGGAATTGAAGAAAATCATTATAAAGATTGGAGTAGACCACAATGACAAGACTGTTGTGCAAAAATTCATGCAAAGTGCTGAGGTAGAATTATCCACATTAAGGAAAAAGTTAAAATTACCTATTGGAGAACATTCGATGGCTACATAAGTTGCAGAGGTAGAGAAGGAAAAGGAAAAGCTGTTGTAGCAACTCATGCAGAAGGATGAAGAAATCTCCAAAATAAAGTAGACTGTAATTTCATTGCAAAATCATATTGATAACCATAATTGTACTTTTTTTTTCCTACAGGTGAAGAAGATCCTCAAGCACAAATTGTTCAATTAAATACTGAGTTGCAGATGGCTGAAAGAGATCGAAAGAAGGCTCAAATAGATTTGGAGACTCCAACAAAGTTGATTAAAGTCATAGAAAATGAAGCTGACAAGTACAAAATGGATTTCCAAAATGTTGAAGCTGAGATTAAAAATCTCAAAGAAATACTGAAAGGAAATCTCTCACTGATACAAGCCAAAGATATCATTTGGATTGATATCATTTCAGAAATGAAATCTAATTGGTGCTTCGTAATGATAATTGCAAAAGACATAAGCCTTATTTTAGAATGTGAAGGACCAATCATGTCTGATAAGCAAAAAGGAATTAATAGAGCCATTTGGGCCAGAAGATTCATTGATTTTAATTAATTCTAAATCAGATCAGGAATTAGAGGAGAATGACATGTAGGACAGAATGTTGTATGCAGTAGAAATTAATAAAATGATTTTCATAAATGATCTCAGAAAGGCTGCATAAAAGAAGCTAATGGAAATCAAGGAAGCAGTAAGTCAATTTGATAAGTCATTTGAAAAAAAAGACAAGAGTGGGCTTGCCATTATGTTGGGGACCTGAAGGAAATATTTTGCCATTGAATTCTTATGAGAACTTACTAGTATTGAAAAAAAGGAAAGTTGATAATAGGCATGAAAAGACTCAGGTGCTTAAAGAAGAAACAATGGTCAACTTCTTGTAGAGACATTTTCAACTCTTGTGGATGGTAAAGACTCTTTTCACACAAAGGCCAGCCTATGATCGAATTACTCCATTCATATTGGAATATCACAATCTAACACATTCATCCAGAATGAAGGTAGAAATATGGAAAAAGTGCAGAGCTTGGACAATAGACCTACCAAAAGGAACAACATCAAAGAAAGATAAATCAATTGACTCAGGAAAAGAAGCCACATCATCAACAATTCCTATAGATTAGGTTATTTGTTTTATTTTATGAAGACAGTGTGATTGTAATAAGATATTTTCAAGGCATGTAATGAATAGCCTTGGAAGTCCTAAGTAGTTTTAGTAGTTAGGATTGGTTACAGCAGTTCCAAATTGCTTTTTACTGTATTTAATGTAATTTTAAAGAGAAGGAAAGGGTCCGAGATTTGGACCTTTAGATAATTATTTTTGTACTTAGAAATTCAAATATTAATGAATGAGTAAGCAAGTTTCTAGCATTTTTTTTATGTTGAAATGTATTCGAGTTGACATTTTGTGTTTTCTATCTATGAATAAAACAAATTTTTGAGCAACAGGGCTCTTTTTACTTCTCTATGTAAGAGTTAAAAACCTTAATTGGCGCTCCTTTGTTTTAACTGTTTCTCTCATATATTTCTTTTGGGGTTTGAGATGATATTTTCTGTATAAAATATCATATCAGTTTGGGCTTCTTCTTTCATTTTCTCCTAGTCACTTCATTCAACATTAACAAATGGTAGCACTGTGAGGTATTCATCATAGTTGATATTTAAGGGTTTGATCATAAATGCTTGAGGGTTAATAAAACAGAGACATATATATTCATGACATAATCATATAAATGTCTTAAGCACTAATTCCTTATCACAGCTAAGGGATTGTCTCTTAAGGTCCAACACCGCCTATGCACTGTGTGATAAACCTGAAACCTCCTCTACACCATAATATGAAACCACTTACCCCTTTGAAATATTTTGAACTGCGTATTGTTGCGATAAGCCCCCGAACCACTGTGGTAACCCTTGCAACATTCCTAAAATAATCAGAGCGCCATTGCTGAACGCAGAAATTGAAAGCTTTCATTATCGGGACTGTGTCCACAAATTTCCTGACTGCCTTTAGGCCATGTCACTCCTCTGCAGAGGCACCCTATTTTAAATTAATAATTGTTTTTAATTTTTTAGTTGATATATGTATCGGAAAATGAAATAATAAATTTTCATTTCTAATTCCAAGAATTGTTTAAATCAGGTTTCTTTCGATCTCGATTTAGAATCCTATTCGTCAAAGGATTAGGAGCAGAAGAATGAATGAAAGCATCAATGGAGCATAAAGGGAGACAATAATGATTATCAGTGATCATATGTTCACTCCATCAGTAACAGGGTTTATTCAAATCAAAGGACATTAAAGGAAAAATAATTAAATAGAACAGTCATGGGTTGTTACACCATTTTTTGGTCATCTAACCTACTATCATTAGATGGACCCAAGTACACCATGTAAGACCAATTTTACCCTAAGTAAAATTTATTTCACTATGTAAAATAACTTAATAAAACACATTTATTAGGTTGTTTATGGTCTAAACAGAAAACCCCAAAAGGAAATATTAAACAAACCTATATTTGTTTGATTTTCCTCAAGGAATAATTAATTAAACAATAATTTAATTATTATTCCTGGTCATGTTTAACCCAAAACAAAGAAATTAATTAGATAAATCCTTATTTGTCTTATTATTTTCTAGGAATAATTGTTTAAATCTTATTTAAATAATATTCCTTGTTAAATATGACTAAATCACCCATAAATAATTAAATAAATCATTATTTATTTGATTATCCTTCAACCACTTTCTTAAAATGATAAATAAATCATTTATTTATTTATTATTCACAAATAAAGGGATTTGACCCAAGTCAAATACTTTTTCCCTCCAACAAATATAATAAAATATTCCATAAAAGGTGGATCTAGATTTGGTTAATGTTATTTTAATCATGCACCAAGATCTAGAATGACCCAATATTTTGTTATAAATAGGAGGGTTTCTCCTACAATTCTTCACCTTTTGTTGCCTATTAGATCACTCTGGATCTAAACTCTTGGTCTGACTTTGAGCCATTATCATTGTCATATTTTCCATTATTTCCTGTGTGAGCTCCCTTTGAGTTCTATCTTTGTCTAGGTTTTCTACACCAACAGGAGAGAGAAATGCTAGATATGAAGTGCTGAGTACTTCCAAGAACCCATCCCATTGAGGAGAATTGGAAACACCTTCTTGTTTTCCTCCCAGGTGCCTTTAATACAAAAAATTCTTTCAAAAATTGTTCTTGTCTTGTCTATTGGATGTATGGAGAAAAACCTTATTTTTACTGCTTAATGTCTCTATATGCATAGATCTGGCTTTTTGCAGCACTTGTCTTGATCAACTAACTATAGATCTGAAGATATTGGCAGCCATATTTGATGTTAGGGCTATAAGTTATGCGTAGCTAAAGTGGTATTTTTTCGTACACTTCGACAAAAGATTCATATTAACAACTGGAGACTCCACAGGGGTTTTCAATTATGACCGTTGTCGTTTTTCATATTCCTACATGTCCAGCTACTTCAGACCCTAGGGTTTCTTTTCAGCTTTTTGTTTTTCCTATTTTCCTGTTTTTTTTCACCTATAAAACCCTAAAACATTAAAATTTCTAACTTCCACGTGTTTCTGGCCCTATTGCGCAGGTGACAGACATCAGCCGCAACTGAGACGACAACTTTTCTGGAAATCTGCCGCTGGGACACCTGGAGCTTCAAGTTGCACTTTTCAGCCTAGAAACTATGACCTGGACCTCCAGGTCACACTTTTCAGCCCATTATCTGTGACCTGCACAGAAAACAAGTCAGAACCTGCGACCTACCAATTTTTCTGCTATTTTTCTGCAATTTTTCTGGGTTTTTCTGAAGCTTCTGTCAGGGTTTTCCAGCCTCTGTCTCAGCCCGTTTCGACCTGTTTCTGATCTGTTTCACTCATCTAAGTGGGAACATAGCCCCCTAGGGCTTCAGTACCCTCCACTTTTGCTGGAAGAGTTTTTATCTGTTTCAGGTGTCTATTTTTTTAGAGTTTCAGCCCCCCCTTTTCCAGATCTGATACCTCCTTTTCAAATCTCTTTCAATAAGCTCTTCTCCCTTTCAAATCACCTGCTGCGGATTTTTTTGGATCTACCTTTAAGGCCTCCTCCTTTTCCCTTCTTCCTTTAGCTGATTTTCTCCTTTTTTACAGCAACCTTGCCTCTGCCTATTTGCTGTTTTCTGCACCTCTTTCCAGCAGTTTTCTCCTTTAGATCCCTGTCTCTCCCGACCTTAGATCTATTGGCCTCTTTCTAGTGTGTTTTGACTAGGTTTTTTCCCTCTTTTAGATTAGTTTTGAGAGACTCGCATTCTTAGGTTAGATCGATGCATTGTTAGCTGTTAATTTTCTATTATTTCAGCATTATATATTGTTCTCTGTAGATTTATTTTCAGTTACGCCGCACAATTTTTATTTTGCTCTCAAAACGTCTGGGTTTAAAAATTAAAATTAACACATGCCACACACTCACCCTAAGCGAAGAAGAGCCTGGTTAACACCGCCAGGCAAAGACTTTAAAAAATTGTAAAATCAATTGACACTGCACCTTTCTGCCCTTGTTTAGAAATTGTAATCACTTGATTCTGCGCCTCCCTGCCTTTGTTGTTCGTTCTTCTTCCCCTTGTTCCGTGTTTTTGTTGTCACCTTTGCACCCCCAAGGCACACATCCCAGAGACTTCTTGGCCTTCACCCTCAGTTTCTGGTAGGTCGACCTACTCCTTCCCACCGTCACCGAGTTATTCCCCCTCCGAGTCCGCACTCCGACTCCTCTTCTGATTCATTGGGTTCTCCTTTTACTTCTGGTTCTTCCCCTGTCACCTTCACTATGTCTGGTCCAGGGCCTAACGCTAGTGATAATCCCGACCCTAATGTCGGGACTACTACTAGCGGAACCACCACAGGAACTATCTCGACTTCACCCTTGCTCCCCTTCATGGCAAGCCTCAGCATCCATGATTTGGATCGGTTGATAAACGACCCTATACACCATGACGCTAGTTGGCCTGCTATGCCGACAAAGCTCCCTTCCGACATCCCAAAGTTTGAAGGCCTTGCTGGGGAGGATCCTTCAAATCATGTTCGATCTTTCCACATGTGGTGTTCATATACCTCCATTACCGATGACTCTATCCGTCTTCAGTTGTTCCAATGAATGCTTACAGGTGTGGCTTCTAAGTGGTATGTTGATCAAGCCCCTGCCTCTCATACCACCTTTGCGACTCTTGCCCGAGCTTTTTTATCTTACTTCCAGCTTCCCCTTCGTTATGACACTGGTATCGAAATTTTGACTTCTTTCCATCAATCATCTACGACCCGCCTATCTAATCATGTCCAAGAATGGCGGAGAAGAAAGAGCCTATGTAAATCCCCTACCTTTGAAGATCGTGTCTACATGGACTGGTTCCTTAGATCTCTCTTGTCTCCTATCGGGAAAGATGTCGCATCGCATTTCCCCCAAACCGAAGAAGCCACCCTCCAACTGGCGTTAAAATATGACATGATCTACGCTCAGACAGGTTATGTTTATACCATCATGCCTGACCTCCCCAGACTCGGTGGCGCTAACACCCCAGGGGCATCTCATTCTACCGACGGTATCGTTGGAGCCCTTTCTCATCCGTATGCTCAACCTCCTATGGGCTATGGTCTCCCTCCGGGAGGGGCCAGCACCTCTAGCACTTTTCCCCCTCCAGGTGCATGTACCCAGGATACGGAATGCCTCATCCTTTTGCCCAACCTCCTGCTTACCTCAATGTTGCCAAACCTAGCCATTATCCTTATCCACAATTTAGTGCTCCAGCTCCTCCAGCATTAGCACCTCTGCCTCCCTGTCCTTCTCAACCCCTGCAACAGCAGTCCCCACCCCCTCAAGAGCAAGTGGATGCACAACAGGGTTTCATGGCTACCCAACCACCTGACAGACAGGTGGCCACTCAACCTTCCCCTTCTGGTTCCTCCAATTACCAGATCCTCATGATGAACTCTGATCCACCTCTAACCGTCGACCTTAACCTTCAAACTCAGTCTCACCAGTACGCCAAACATCCCGCTCCATCTGTCCCCGAGTCCCCTTCATCAGGTTCTACAGAGCCTCTTTCGACATCCAATGGTCCCTTACATATACCTCAACCCAAAGTTGAGGTTCACACCAAGATTCCTAAGGGACCATTACGCTGAAATGCTACTCCTGGTCGAGCTGCTCATTTGTATAGCATAGTAGATGATTTGGCGCAGTCTCCTACTACCATTTCCACATTGGAACTCCTCCAGTCGTGCCCTTCCCAAAAGAAGGCTCTACTATCTGCCATGGGTGCTGTAGATCCTGTTGATGACCAAATGATTTTTTTCGACGCCCATCAATCAGAACATCCTCCTCTTCCTACTTCTGTAGCCTTCCAAATCCTAGTCAAAATTCGGAACGCTAATGTTTCTCGATGTATAATTGATGAGGGATCCACCTGTGTGATGTCTGCTTCAGTTTGGAAGCAACTCGAATCTCCTGAGTTGGCCCCTTCCACGATCACCCTTCGAGCATGGGATGGCCACACCTCCCAGCCCATTGGCCTCTTCCGTAATTGTCCTATCACTCTTGTGGGCAAGACTGTTTGCGTTGACGTCGAAGTCATCGATGCCCCTCTAGATTACAACATTCTCTTGGGGCGGAGCTACACCTATGCCATGTCTGCTGTCCCATCTGCGGTTTTCCGCAAGATGTCTTTCCCTCATAATGGAAATATAGTCACCATTGACCACATGAGCCAAAATCTCAGACCTCCCCGGAGATGACCATCTCTTCTGTATCCAATAAGCAAACCGTTGATTCTTTGATCAATGTATCTCTCGGCATCTACAAAGACTCCTCTTTGCTTGGAACCATCCCTGGCCTTCCTCCTCCTCCTGTCTCTGACCCCCGCTCATCGAATGTTTGCATGATGCAATCGTCTCGAGCTGCTCTCAAGAAAACTGCTTCGGCTAGTCAGCAACTGCGCTCTCCGCAACCTGCTCCTAGCCCTTCACCTGCAGCTGGTAGTCATGAGCCTCTTTATCCTCCTGGAATGGTTCCTCCAAGAATTAGCCATTTAGGAGCCGTCCCACCTGGCCATTACCCCTCTGGTCAGATACCATTCCTAGCTCCCCCACCAGGAGTGTCCACAGTACCTGTCATGGCCACCCTCTCTCTTCCTAACCTAACCCTTGGGATTCCTGTCTGGTACCTTGATCCTCCAGCCCCCACCTTGCCTAGTAAACCCAAACCTTATCTTACTTTGACCCCAGTTCAACTGGTCCCTAAGAATTCTCCCACTGCAATAGTGCCTTAGTCACCTCAACAGGAACCACCTCCTGTTGCAACCACTTCAAGTAAGAAGGGCAAAGATCGCAAGGGGGCATCAAAGGACAAGGATGCCCCAACAAACCCTGCCCCTCCTTGGCCTCCAAAGCACACCATCCAGTGTGCTTTGTGTGATGTTGTCGTTCACACCACCCATTCTTGTCCTGACTTGCCTCATCTCAAGCCCATGGTTAATGTCGCCTTCCCTGAGTCCACGGTCCCGGAAGCCTCTATTCCTTTCGTGACTGCAATCAAGAACCCCACGACTATTCACACCAACCACCCCTGTGCTTTGTCTGATTTCCATGGCCATTACACCCATCTTTGTCCCCGCCTCGAGGACTTCCGCACCTCTCTAGCCGCGGTCCACCAATTCGAGGCCAAGCGCAATGAGTCCACCTCTCCCCTATTTGCGCGTTTTTCTTCGGCAGAACTACCAGACATGACTGCTCCCATTGACATTCCCCCTCCTAATGTCGAGATGATGGAGCCTTCATCCAACATTTTCTACCTATCATCATCCATGAGACCCTCGGGGAACATTCCCTCTGAATCCTCCCTTGCTGTTTCGCTTGACCTTCCTTTAGCGATCACTTGGGCTCAACATCGGTAGATCCTTTATCTACTTACTCTTCTGTCACCCCTTGTGACGATGCGCATGTGAACCTCTCTTCTCATGATGATGAGTCAGGTAGCTTCGCCGAGTTAGGTGGTCTTTCTTCCACCAGTCACCCCATCTTCTATCACGGTGACGACATTATGGAAAAACTCCCCACCCCTGAATTTATCTATTCCCCCTTACATCGAACCCATGCATTCACACCACATACACCTTGTGGCCATTACATTGAAACCCAATGTTTGG
Source organism: Pinus albicaulis (assembly GCA_034641835.2). Classification (NCBI taxonomy): domain Eukaryota; kingdom Viridiplantae; phylum Streptophyta; class Pinopsida; order Pinales; family Pinaceae; genus Pinus; species Pinus albicaulis. The sequence continues at coordinate 525,937,624 of CM076573.1, read as the reverse complement.
GTAAGGGGGCACCGACATTTGAGAGACCAAGAGAAGCAATTATCCACAACTCTCCTAGTGTATTTGGTCGTGCCAACTTTAGTACCCTAATTCTTCCACATTTAGAAGAACCTCTAGAGTCCCATATCACTTCAGATCACTCTAGGGATGATACCCCTTATCGTTCCTTCATCTTACATCAGCAACCCAATCTCTTAGACATTTTTTTTGACCAACCTATGGGTTTTCTAGGAGAGCATCAGTTCATTATCTCCAAATCCTCTCTTTGGGATAGTGACACCAGGTATGCCAACCCGAAAACTTAAAGTCCATTTGCTTCATATATGTAATACTAAAAGAGATTGGTAATTCTCCATTTCCTTTCTCAAACTGCATAACCATAACGAAAACAAATGGCACAGCACATCATTAAAATGTGTTTAGATTCCCCTTTTTCTAAATACATTTTGGCATGACCACACCATGCCTAGGGGCACCTATGCCCCTCAACCATAACCCTCCTCACACTCAAATTTCTTCACTTGCAACACTCATACTAGGGGCACCATTTGGCCTCCATACTTATCCATGCTCGTGTTGATGTTCGTCGTGAGTTACCATCTTGTACTCATGTTTTTATGGTCCCCCATTGGACCTTTACTATGTGGCAGCACCATCACGTCGCCCTTGTTTAGAGCATCCGAGTTGAGTCATCACCTCATTCATGGAGTCTATCCCTAGTCCCTTTGTATCCCGCTATAGTCCTCCATCCTTCATTGCTTGGTCCCTCTCTCGTGTCGCACATTATGGCCTTCAGTCCCTCTGTCCCCTATCCCTCATGATATTGTTTCAGTCGCTGCCATGTCATTCATGCCCTTTATGCTCTAACAAGGGAAGTCATCCATTCACTACTCCGTCCCCATCATCATCATTGGTATTAGTCTGTCAGTCGCTCTACTATTTTCTCTCGTGCCTTAGTTGAGGATCCCTTATCGCTTCACCTATGGCGGACCTCCTTTTGTCGACATCAGCTCATTCATTCCAGAAGATAGGTCTAGCGGGCGATGTACCTTGGTTCCAGCTTCCACTCTTTTTTGGTTCCTCGGATCAGGCAAAGGGCTTTCTCATTACCCTTTGACTTGATTGTTTCTCAACTCTAGCTCCTTTCAGCATGATCTAGATCCGTATACTTGATGGTTCAGTGATGCAGCAGTAGCTCTTGGTGATTCTCGGGTGTGTGTGAGATGTATCAACCCTCATGAGGGGGTGGCCCTGCAGGTAGCCCCCCACATGCCCAGATGCCCTCTTCATTGCAGCCCTCGATGCAGCTCCATATATTTGATGATGTCGGCCTTAGCCACTTGCAGCACCTCTTTGATTTGCATGTATCAGTCAGATTTTGTGAGCCCTTCCCCGCTTATAGGGGGCATTTGGGTTGTATTTGTATCTCATGTACTCAGATATTATTGTATAAGTCCTGGCTGTTATCCCAGGCACAACATGTATGTGGGATCCCTCATTGTATTTTTATCCGGCTCATGTTTATGCCGGTTGTACTTTATGGTTCGGTCCCTTGTTTACTGGACACACTATTCTTTTGTACTTTGTCTCGGCGGGCATAGGTATGCCTCCCCCGCCGCCTTTAGCACAAGTACCCTCTCATAAAAAGAGACTTGTTGCACCTATAAGTCTCGTCTCCTCAGGGTCTAGTTCTTCAGCACATTAGTCTACCTTACATTTCTCTCTCTGACTTCCCTTTTGTTGTCTGGTGATTGAGTTCTTACAACGTACTTCGGTCATACGATTTGCTCCTAACACTCGCACGCTGGGGGGCAATCTGTTACATCATTTTTTGGTCATCTAACCTACTATCATTAGATGGACCCAAGTACACCATGTAAGACCAATTTTACCCTAAGTAAAATTGCTTTCACTATGTAAAATAACTTAATAAAACACATTTATTAGGTTGTTTATGGTCTAAACAGGAAACCCCAAAAGGAAATATTAAAAAAACCTATATTCGTTTGATTTTCCTCAAGGAATAATTAATTAAACAATAATTCAATTATTATTCCTGGTCATATTTAACCCAAAACAAAGAAATTAATTAGATAAATCTTTATTTATCTTATTATTTTCTAGGAATAATTATTTAAATCTTATTTAAATAATATTCCTTGTTAAATATGATTAAATCACCCATAAATAATTAAATAAATCATTATTTATTTGATTATCTTTCAACCACTTCCTTAAAATGATAAATAAATCATTTATTTATTTATTATTCACAAATAAAGGGATTTGACCCAAGTCAAATACTTTTCCCTCCAACAAATATAATAAAATATTCCATAAAAGGTGGATCTAGATTTGGTTAACATTATTTTAATCATGCACCAAGATCTAGAATGACCCAATATTTTGTTATAAATAGGAGGGTTTTTCCTACCATTCTTCACCTTTTGTTTCCTATTAGATCACTTTGGATCTAAACTCTTGGTCTGACTTTGAGCCATTATCATTGTCATATTTTCCATTATTTTTTGTGTGAGCTCCCTTTGAGTTCTATCTTTGTCTGGGTTTTCTACACCAACAGGAGAGAGAAATGCTAGATCTGAAGTGCTGAGGACTTCCAAGAACCCATCCCATTGAGGAGAATTTGAAACACCTTCTTGTTTTCCTCCCAGGTGCCCTTAATACAAAATATTCTTTCAAAAATTGTTCTTGTCTTGTCTATTGGATGTATGGAGCAAAACCTTATTTTTACTGCTTAATGTCTCTATATGCATAGATCTGGTTTTTTGCAGCACTTGTCTTGATCAACTAACTACAGATATGAAGATATTGGCAGCCATATTTGATGTTAGGGCTATAAGTTATGCATAGCTATGGTGGTATTTTTTCGTACACTTCGACAAAAGATTCATACTAACATGGGTAAAGGTGAAAACAGGTAAAGACAGGTTGGAAATGAAATACATAGTTAAGGAACAGAGTTTAGGAAAAGGCAGATGAAAAGGTGAAGGAAGAAATTACAAGTAACAGCAAAGGAAGTAAAAGAGATATACAGATAAGGAAAGGTTAGAGTTTAAAGACAAATCAGAGGACAAATTAATGAGGAAGACAAGGCCAGATGTTAAGGAAACTCAGCATTTACCACTTCTCAACTACATAGGCCACCTCCAGCTTAATTTTGATTTAATGAAAGCTACTAAAGTCAAAAATTATAGTCAGAGATATTTTGACATCAATTCAAAAGTTATTGTAAAAGTTAATTTTGTTGGAAGTTGGTCAAAAATATCTTAAAGTTAGCTCAATAGTTAATTTGAAAGTTATTACTATAGTAGGTCTTTCAGTGATTTTTTTTTTTTGGCTTGGGATTTGCATGGTCTCAATTGTCAAAAATTTGTTTACTCTGTAGTAAATGCAATATGTCACCCTAGATTAGGGCAACCTCCTTAGTTGTAGTTAAATAATGCATGTATTGTTCATTATCATTGTTGGATTTTGGGTTGGATTTTGCTTAGACTCTGAGTTGCAAATATTATTGCATTCAAGCACTGTAACTATTTTGAGCTAGAAATCAGTAATACAAGAAATTTCTCAGGATTATTGAGCTATGTTAATGGTGATGTTATCCCTCTTTTTTTAATGTTTCTCCTTTGTTTTTCATACTGTACATCAATGTCCCTAATAGCAGAAACAAAAATTTTAGATTAAGATATGCTACATAAGAACCTTAATTCTGTCTGTTACTGTTATATTAATTTTTTTCCTTTGCAAAGTTTAACTAAAGAATTCTTAACTACTCTTTAGTTTCACCTAGCTATTATCTTAAGGTTTCCTTTTGAATTTTAACTAAATAATTCTTAACTGCTCTTTAGTTTCTCTAAATTTTTTTATCTTGAGGTCTTTCTTATGAAGTTGAGTTAAAGAATTCTTAATTGCTCTTTAATTCCACTGAACTGTTATCTTGAATCTTTTCCTCTAAAGACCTAAATGTAGAATTCAGAGACTGTCCACTCTGCTTTTATGTTGAAGTATAGTTAAAGAATTTAGAGACTATCTGCTCTTTAGCTTTGCAGAACTCACTATCATCTCATATTCATCTTGCCACAGATATCCATTTGATATAGTTAGCTTTTCCTGTGAAAACCCTTGAAAATTTGATGTACAATTTAACCCTTTTATGACTCCATAGCCCAATGGATTAATATCCCCACATTCTATCTATCCAAACTAACAAGAAATCAAAACAAACAACCCCAAGCTTCATAACTAGCTTAAAAAAAGAAAATATACTGTTACACTAAAAATTGTCACCTTGACATTTTGTTGACTGTATGAGCTCATTAACACTCATACATGCCTCCTCTTCAAGTCTTACAGCCTTTACTCCTCATTTCAAGCCCTAAAACAAGAATAAAAACCCTAAAAACCTCTGAAATAATGGGTACACATGTAACACGAAGCCTGCATGCGTTCCTGGCTTGGGTACATAGGTAATGCATGGCTTACCTACATTCTAGAAAGCAGTTTTCCTTAATAATTCCTGCGTACCCCCTCCAAACTCAAAAAGGTAAGAAAGTAAAGTTAAAAAGTTGGTTTGAGGTTAATTCTAGAAGGTTCTAGATGAGATTTTTTGGGGATGAGTACACTTTGATAAGGTGCATGTATCCCTCACCTTAAGGAACTAACCCCTTGATGACAGGAGTCTATCCCTTTGAAGGAGGATTCTATCCCTACAAAGGTGGAATTCTAACCTCCTCATCTGCTCTATAAAAGGAAGCATTGGGTAGCCTCAAATGGTTAGATTTTGGATATTAAGATTTTGGAGATTGAGATTTTGGAGAATTGGAGTTCAAGCTTTATGGGTGATTGAGTTGAAGTGCTGTTGAGATTTAGACTTCTTTCTGCTGAGATTTTGAGAGGAAAGGTCACATACCTCTTTATGCTCCTGGAGGAAGAGTGAAAGACTTATCAAAGTAGAGGAGATTCCTGCTTCGGACCCTGGGAAGGCCTTTCGAACATCAAGGCTAAGGTTGTAAGGTTCTTCTGTTATTTTAAGATTAATACAATCTAGTTTTGTTTTTCTCAATAAATTGTCGTTCGATTGTTTATTTCAATAAGCTGTCGTTTGATCGTTTATTTCATAGATTCCTTGATCACTATGATAGGTATGTTTTATGATTATTTGTTATACAGGTGCTATTTAATATTTTCTTTTTTGTGATTGCAGGTCGACGAAATACGACACTTTCTTGTGACGAAAGAACTCTTGTTGCAACGGAAGGATTATTGTTGTGACGAAAGATCTCTTGTTGCGACGGAAGGATTTTGATGCGACGAAAGCACTACGACCAAAAATAAGCATTTGGATCTAAGGTAGGATCAACACATTCATATCATTTATTTGTAAAATGAATATATTTAGAGAAATACAAACTAAGTTGTTCGTTTGTTGCTAGATTGTCTTCTGACACTAGGGAGATCGGTCTTGTCCACAATAACGATTTATCCAGCCAACAAATTAAAAATGAATCAGTGGCTGGTGAGGAGATTTCCTTTTACTATGTCAACCTCATTAAAAAATGAATCAGTAAGTTCTGAGGATAGTTCCTTTTACTGTGTCAACCGCGTTAAAAAAAATGAATCAGTGAGTCCGAGGATAGTTTCTTTTACTGTGTCAACCTTGTTAAAAAATGAATCAGTGAGTTCGAGGATAGTTCCTTTTACTGTGTCAACCTCGTTAAAAAATGAATCAGTGAGTCCAAGGATAGTTCTTTTGCTGTGTCAACCTCGTTAAAAAATGAATTAGTTGGTCCAAGGAGAGTTCTTTTACTGTGTCAACCTCGTTAAAAAATGAATCAGTTAGTGAGGATAGTTCCTTTTACTGTGTCAACCTCATTAAAAAATGAATCAGTGAGTCCGAGGATAGTTCCTTTTACTGTGTCAACCTCATTAAAAAATGAATCAGTGAGTTTGAGGAAAGTTCCTTTTACTGTGTCAACCTCGTTAAAAAATGAATCAGTGAGTCTGAGGAAAGTTCCTTTTACTGTGTCAACCTCGTTAAAAAAAGAATCAGTGGTACGAGGATAGTTCCTTTTACTATGTCAACCTCGTTAAAAAATGAATCACTAGTTGGTGAGGAGAGTTCCTTTTATTGTGTCAACCTCGTTAAAAAATGAACCAGTGAGTCTAAGGATGATTCCTTTTACTGTGTCAACCTCGTTAAAAAATGAATCAGTGGGCCGAGGAGAGTTCCTTTTACTGTGTCAACCTCATTAAAAAATGAATCAATGAGTCCGAGGATGGTTCCTATTACTGTGTCAACCTCGTTAAAAAATGAATCAGTGAGTCCGAGGATGGTTCCTGTTACTGTGTCAACCTCGTTAAAAAATGAATCAGTGAGTTTGAGGAAAGTTCCTTTTACTGTGTCAACCTCGTTAAAAAATGAATCAGTGAGTCTGAGGAAAGTTCCTTTTACTATGTCAACCTCGTTAAAAAATGAATCAGTGAGTCTGAGGAAAGTTCCTTTAGCTGTGTCAACCTCGTTAAAAAATGAATCAGTGGTCCGAGGATAGTTCCTTTTACTGTGTCAACCTCATTAAAAAATGAATCACTGGCTGGTGAGGAGAGTTCCTTTAGCTGTGTCAACCTCGTTAAAAAATGAATCAGTAGGTATGAGGATAGTTCCTTTTACTATGTCAACCTCATTAAAAAATGAATCAGTTAGTCGAGAGCATAGTTCCTTTTCTTGTGTCAGGCTCGTTTAAAAAATGAACTTCGATGAGGACAGTTCTTTTCCTGTGTCAACCTTGTTAAAAAATGAATCAGGTATGAGGACAGTTCTTTTCTTGTGTCAACTTCATTAAAAAATGAATAATTAGGTTATATAGGTAGATTGTAGAGAGTAGATACGAGGAAAGTTCCTTTTACTGTGTCAACCTCATTAAAAAATGAAACACGTTGCCATGAGCATAGTTTTGTTTCCTGTGTCAAGCTCGTTAAAAAATGAAACAAATCCTCCCCTAATTGAGTCGGGTCTTTGACTAGATCTTGTAAATTTTAAGTCGTATATTTAGGTTACTTATTTCAGTTTTTGCATAATTTTCTTACAATTTTAGGTCAGGTCTTTCATATGATCTCGTAAATGAACCTTCATTCCATCCAACTATTAATTACCAGCAGTGTACTTAGTTGAATGAAATGAAGTTGGGGGGGCATGCGCTCTAGCAGTTACGCTTAGGGGGCACCAAGCATAGTTTTCTCTCTGTTTCAAGCTTCTGTAAAAATGAAACCATTCTCAAGCACAGTTTACTATGTTTCAAGCTTTTGTAAAAATGAAACCTATCTTGAGTCAATTTCAGTTATTTTCAAGACTCGTTAAAATCATGAAAATCCCGAGATTATTTTGCCATCTTTCATTCTCATAAAACACATGAAAATGCCGAGTTCTTTCCGTCTTTTCCTGCTCGTTAATTAAATTGAAAGTCAGCCATAGGAGTATATTTTTATCCCTTTGTCGAACTCGTTAAAATTTACAAAAAAAGTGAAAACCATGAGTACATTTTTATCTCTTTTTTTGAACTCATTAAAACTTATGAAAAAGTGAAATTTTGAGTTCTCTTTTAAGCCCTTTTCAGACTCTCTAAACATGAAAATATTTTCGAGCACTTGATTATTCGAACTCGTTAAAGTAAATGAATGATCGTCCCTTCAGTATAAGTTTACCCCTTTTACGGACTGAAATGGACTATTTACGAAAAAGGTATACATTGACTAATTACAATCAATAGAGTTCTCTCCTGCATTATTTTATCCTTTTTTGGGCTCGAGAGACTAAATTTATGAAAAAGTACACCCAAGGAGTTTTCTTAAGTTTTTTCTTCTGACTCCCTAAAATTGAAAAACACTGAGTTTCTCCTATACTGGACTCGTTAAAATTTAACAGTAAAGGACCTGTTCAATTTCAAACAGGAACGAACCACTCCTTCTTATGGTTTGAATCTTAAAATAATTTGGACTCATCCAAAGGATGAGCTTATAAACAAGAAAATGTTATCCTCCTCAAGCTTGTCAAAAATAAAGAGGTACTTGCCAGAAATGGTGGGGGAAAAGAGAGAAAAACGAACCTGTTTGTTACATTTTGATTATTCGGAAAACCGTTAACCACTCTTGAACATGACACTTTTGTCCACCTGGGTTGGGAAAATCATTTTCCTAATAGTTAATCAAACCATATTGAAAGTCTTCAGCCGGTTTCTTGGTATTAGCTTTGGGTTAATTGTCACCAAGCCATCTGTAGTGTCGTTATGTGTTCAAGAGGACAGTTAAAACAACCCATTCATCTGCAAAATATCTGTCATCCATTTTGACCATCTCTGAGTCAGTCCTTGCTAATATGTTTCTTCAAAACTTGATCTATGATTTCGTCTTGTGGTCTTGCCTACGACGGATCACTTTCTATCGACGACAGCCCATTATCTAGAAAGATGATCTAGAAATCATCAGTACCTTGAAATCTGCATGCCTCAATGGCAGGTTTCTCGCCTTCGACGACAGGTTGCATCATTGACCTTTGATCGAATGATTCCGTGACATGTTTGACTTCAGCTCATTCATTCACATTTCATGTATTGTACTGATTATTTTGAGGGCCATTGACATTACTAGTGGTTTCTCTCACACTTATTAACAGTTTGCATCATTGACTGGTAATCAAGTGGTTTCTACCATGTTTGACTTCAACACACTTAATCGCATGGATAGAATCGTACTAGTTCGAGATGCGGAAATCAAGACCCTAGATCTAGTTTCATCCAAGCTACGAGGAGTTTTATTATTATACTGTAGACTATTCATTATAGATGGTTGTGCCCATGCTGATGTAATATTAAAATCATTTCTGTATCAGAACAAGTTTAGTTAGTTTTTTATCTGAGTATGGGAATGCCTACCTCAGCGATGATATGATTACATATATATATATATATTTTGCATTGAATGTTTTTACAGGTTCCGACTGGGGTGTCCACAGGATGATCCTTGAAATGATAAAGTACTTCACTCTTCATATATGACAAACTTCATCTTCATCTATTTCAGACTTCGTACTTTAGGGGGCAATCTGTTACACTAAAAACTATCACCTTGACATTCTGTTGACTGTATGAGCTCATTAACACTCATACATGCCTCCTCTGCAAGTATTACAACCTTTAATCCTCATGTCAAGCCATAAAAAAAGAAGAAAAACCCTAAAAACCTCTGAAATAATGGGTATGCATGTAACATGAAGCCTGCCTGCATTCCTAGCTTGGGTACGAAGGTAATGCATGGCTTACCTGTGTTCTAGAACACAGCTTTCCTTAATAATTCTTGCGTACCCCCTCCAAACTCAAAAAGGCGAGAAAGTAAAGTTAAAAAGTTGGTTTGGGGTCAATTCTAGAAGGTTCTAGATGAGATTTTTTGGGGATGAGTACACTTTGATAAGGTGCATGTATCCCTCACCTTAAGGAACTAATCCCTTGATGGGAGGAGTCTATCCCTTTGAAGGAGGATTCTATCCCTACAAAGGTGGAATCCTAACCTCCTCATCTGCTCTATAAAAGGAGGCATTGGGTAGCCTCAAATGGTTAGATTTTGGAGATTGAGATTTTGGAGAATTGGAGTTCAAGCTTTATGGGTGATTGAGTTGAAGTGCTGTTAAGATTTAGACTTCTTTCTGCTGAGATTTTGAGAGGAAATATCACATACCTCTTTATGCTCCTGGAGGAAGAGTGAAAGACTTATCAAAGTAGAGGAGATTCCTGCTTCAGACCCCGGGAAGGCCTTTCGAACATCAAGGCTAAGGTTGTAAGGTTCTTCTGTTATTTTAAGATTAATACAGTCACATTTTGTTTTTCTCAATAAATTTTCATTCGATTGTTTATTTCAATAAGATGTCGTTTGATTGTTTATTTCATAGATTCCTTGATCACTATGATAGGTATGTTTTATGATTATTTTTTATATAGGTTCTATTTAATATTTTCTTGTTTGTGATTGCAGGTCGATGAAAGACGACACTTTCTTGCGATGAAAGAACTCTTGTTGCGACGGAAGGATTATTGTTGTGACGAAATATCTCATGTTGCGACAGAAGGATTTTGATGCGACGGAAGCACTACGACCGCAAATAAGTATTTGGATCTAAGGTAGGATCGACACCTTCATAGCATTTATTTTTAAAATGAATATATTTAGAGAAAGACAGACTTAGCTTTTCGTTTGTTGTTAGATTGTTTTCTGACACTAGGGAGATCGGTCTTGTCTGCAAGAACGATTTATCCGGCCAACATATACTCATAAAGCTAAATAAATTAATCATAAATACAGAGAGAGCCCTCTCTGAGCCCAGGAAGGCTAGGTCATGGACTCCAAAGTCGTTTGATGTGGTTCCCTGCTACTTGTTCTTTCCAATCTTACAAATTACAGGGAGCCAACATATTATACAAATCCTCATGAGTTGGAATTTGACATTCGAATTTGCAGTTAGGAGGCTAAATAGGATCCTTCTAGAATCTCCAAGTGGGCCTACAACATCATAAAACTTATACCAATTTTATGTATATACGAAAACATGTTAATTTTATAATATTTAATCACAAATTCACTTAAAATAATTAAAATAAATGACTTTGGAAAATGTAATGCTAAACCCAATGATCATGAAAATGGTTACCTAATGTAGGGTTATGTAGCTACATAGTGAGGGATGGGCTACAAAATGAGGGTGAAATGATTGAAATGTGGGCAGAAGTGGATGGCATTTTGGAGACTCAACATACCCCCCAACTTAATATGTTGCATGTCCTCATGCAACTATTGCATTGATTCCCTTAGTCATAAGTTAATCTTCTTGAAATGTTTTTCTTCTTTGTGAACTTTGGCTTTGTATTGATTCTCTTTGAACTTTACATAATCATATCATTTGAAAATTTTATTCTTTTTGCAAAGTGTATTTTGAAATCATTTGATTGCAACATATTTTTTATGGTTTGTTCTTGTGTGACAACCAAAATTTTATGAGAATTGGTTCTTATGTAACAATACTTTTGTTATTTTTTTGTTGTATCAAAACACTTGAAAACATTGAGATTTTTTGTTAAGTCACATAGTGATCGTCAGCCATTTAGTGTGCTCATCAATTGATTATTTCAAAACACATAATATTTTAGAATAAAAATGCAATAATAGTTGGTTGGGAAAAATATGTTGGTTAGGGTGAAATGAAATGTGGAATGTGGCATGAAATGTGAATATCCCTTCCCCCAAACTTAAGGCGTTTTCAATTTTCTTACCAATGAGAAAGGGAATATGAATGTGGTTAGGGATTTTTGAAAATCAAAATTTTAGCATTTAAGGAATTGCATGATTAGATATTAGAAAAAAACATACCTTCACTTACCTGAAAAGTGGACAAGCTATGTATATAGAAGAGTGTGGCTACTGCTACTGGATTATGGACTATGAAGTAAAAGGATCTTTGATTCTTATTTCTCTTGGTTTTATGAATAGAGGATGAAATTGGAATCTTTATTGCTACAGATGTTGAGTTGAGTCATGCTGCAAACTACTGAAATATTCTAGTCTTCATTTGTTCTTGCTCAGTGGCATAATTCTTATCTAAGTGAATAAATATGTCGATATCGAACATAGAAAAGAAATTTTTGGATTACTAGCCCTTAATGTATGCCATTAACCAACATGAGAATACTAACCATTGATGGCAATGAGAGTCAATATGCCTAAGTACATCTTACTAGGTACGCATAGATGTGACGAAGTCGAGTCACCTAGAAGATCCAAAAAACATGGGACATTGATATATTCCCATTGTTTATTGGTGAGAGGAATTTCCATTAAGGCATGCAAGCCTCAAGGTAGTTGAACGATATCTAGTCTTGATCGAAGATGATGTGTCAGATTCGATGGGTCAAAACTTGTTAGAAGGAAGGCCTTAATGAATCCTCCATCATCTAACGTGAGTATACAATAATAATTTGAAGGACTATAGATAGCAAGTTTGCATTGGAGCAAGGTTTATTGGACATGAATGAAAAGGAAAATGGGGTGACTCAGCTTTGTAAGTGTTATAGCATCATTTATCACCTTCATATGATTCATGATTGCTTTTATGGCTTTGGGCACCCATTCCTACAGACTTGGACAAAATTCACTAAAAAACAGTGTTAAATTCCCCATACGCAGTTATGCCCAGACTTTTCCGTGTGTATACGTGAGTCCACATGTACTTTCCTGCGTATGCCATTAAAATCATTAAAAAATATATAAAAAATCCCTATTTTTGGGCTGGGTTGATGGTTACTCTGGTAGTTCAACCACCCCAGCACGTGGCCAACTGTTTCCAACTGTTGAAACTACTTTGAGGGAGTATAAAAGCCCCTCATGTGCATGGCCTAAGGGAGAGAGAAATTATTGATATTATACTCTGTTGGAATCCTCTATCCAAGTCTGAATTCCCGTGCCTCCCGCACTTCCTAGTTCATTACAGGAAACCCTTATTTCCTGGAGATGATCATCTCCCTATATGTCATCTTGTATGCACCAGTTCGAAAGGAATCTTAGCGAGGCAAGGGTGGGACGGATCCGGACGACGGTCTGCTCGAAGATCGTGGAAGGATTCAGGTGATCTCTCCACTCGTTATTTCTATACATGCTATTTATAATACAGAAGTACCATCTTGTTCCCGAAATATACGTGTTAGTGTCTGCTTACATATATGAGAATATTGTTATTTAAGCATTCATTATGATTTATCTAATGTTTCATATAGATTTCACTAACATTTAGAGTAGATATATGTTGTACAACCAGTTCTTCGTGCTTGTTTCTTCTTGTCTTTCAGGTTAAGAAGGAATAAGGGTTGCTGGGGGTTTGGACCCCACGGGATCTGCTTCAACCGTAGGACCTACGGGTAACTTCCTCGATCTACTCTATTTAGTTTTTCATGAACATGTATGGTTGTGTGAGTCCTTCTTAAGTAGCATGCCCCTGCTCTGTGGAGGTTTAAACCCAACAAACCTCTAGGGTGATTTTCCCCGAAACAGAACTGGCGACTCCGCTGGGGATCTCATTTTTGTGATTCCCATGTTGGGTGGTTTCAGCTGTTTGATAGGTTTCCAACAATTTTAACTTTCATTTGCAGTCTAGTTTACTCTTTCTCAGTCAAATTGAAGTCCTGGTTTCTTATCCAGGCTTGATCCTTTTTGTTTTTCACTATTTTCCTTTATATACGCGCTTTTTTCTGCACACAGTCACGTATACACGCAAGTTTTTCTAAAGGGACTCGCGTATACATGTGTTTCCTTTAGCACAGTCACGTATGCACGCTTGTTGCTAAACTGTGAAGTAGCGTATACCTAGGAAGATTTTGAAATTTTGGATTCTTTGGCTTTTTAGTCCTTTCTGTCTATGGAGACCTGTTCCTACAGTATCTTTGTACCCTCTGGATTGTGAAGAAAGTGGTCTTTGGTCTTTTCTCTCTTTCGTTTGATTGAAAACTAGTCTTTTTGGCAAAGTGTTGTTTCTTGTGCTGGCACTTCTGGTTTGAGTACCAAGATCACTTTCTGGGCATTCTTGGTTGTTCTGCTTCATCAGAACAGAGAGCTCCTGCTCATTTACTCTTTCCTATCTTTGTGTTTTGCTTTGCACTACGATTTTTGCCTATTTCTTGGTTGGTTTTCTTGAGTTCAGTTGGCTAGGTCTTGTTGCAACTTTTGAAGAGTCTTTCTTGGTTCTTTGGAGTTTTTGTTTGCGGCAAGGTTGCACTATTATTCTAGGATGAGTGGCTAAGTTTTCTTGTCTTCTTTTACTCATATTGATCTTGCTACTAGTTAGCCCTATAAGATTTGGAGCATTTTTGAAGTTTTTGCTTGAAATTCAGTGTTGATTGGCTTGGGATTTTATAGTTTCACTTGGTCTTTTTGAACTCTTTTATAAAACTCAAAAGCTCAAAAAACATTTTTCTTTGTTGTTTGCTTTTGTTTTTGCATTTTTGTTTTCGTTTCTTTGTATCTTTTGAAGCTTTGTTGAGGTTTCTTGCCTTTGGATTTTGGCTTGATTTTGGAAAGGAGTTGTTATTGATTTCTTCCTCTTGTTTTTAAGCGTTTTTGGTGTCTTCATATTAAGAGTTCTTGATTTTGGGAACTAGCTTTCTGGACAACCAAAAAAGAGATAAAACTGAAGGACTTTTGGGAAATTTCACTCTGCTTTAGGAGATTTTGCATCTTAGGATTTGCATGCTTGTAGTGATTTGCATCAAGTGCACTTAAGCATTTAGTCATTTTCATAGTTTTTGTGAGTGTGAGTTTGCTATATGAAAAGAAAAAATACAATTTTTAATCTCGTAGAACCCATGTAGAAGTTGCTTTTCATCGAAAGACAATAAATCCATTTGCATGTAGTTTGGTTTTTATTAATTTCTTTCTGCGTCAAAACATCATAAGTTTCATTTCCGCATCCCTGTGACTTAACATAATAGCCCATTAAAATAAGCGATATAATTTAAAATCAACTAGCAAGTTTTCTAAGTGTCATACACCAACTAGCTAGGTTGTAGGGCCTTGGATTAGGTGAGTGGAGAGTTAACTCTCCAAGGCCACTCAAACAAAACATAGAAGTTGATTAATTGAGAAAAATCCAACTCCGTTAGGTGGACCGGGAAATCTCTCCTCTAGAGAGTCAAGCGCGAGGGGAAGTGAAGGCGGAGAAGAGGGATAACCCCTCTCTGATTAGTTGAATCTGACCTCAAGACCGTTCCACCCGGCTTCTGACACGGATTAGTGCCCATAGTTGCCACTCCTAGGTTCCACACAGGTGACTGCGGGGGGGAATACCTGTGGTACCTGAGGCAGACGTCGCATCACTTTTAGCAGTACTTCTAGGGGGTGCCCTTGCGAAGCTTGGGTGCTTGAGCTGGCAAAGGCTGTTGTTAGGAGGTCGGCGTAACTATTTCTGATACCTTCGCTAGTTGTTCTGGGCCATAATTATCCCAGACTGCTTTCGAGAGGTCCTATATTTCGCTTTCCTGTATTTTGGTGTCCGGTCCTCATCACCCGGAGCGGAAATACTTGGAGGCTATTTTCTTGATTGTATCTCAGGGATTTTTCTTATAGTAAGCTCTCTTTGCTCCTATATTTCCTAAATTTTTACTTTTTTGAGTCTAATTTAAAATCTATAAAAGTGGCTGATCAAGCGCCTCATCGATCGAGGAGAATCCGGGGCTTATCTCCCGAGAGTCCAGAGCCTTCTTCGAGAAGGCGTAGGAGTGATTTAGCAGGTGGTTACCACCCTGTGACATCTGACGCAGTGGAGAGAGATCCTCCACAAGGGTCTGAAGGTTTCATAGCTGATTCTGGTGTCGATTCTGAGAGGAGCGTTCCGCTCACCTCGCGAGTTTTATTTCCTCAAGAAGAATATTTTCAAATTGAAGAAGTACCTGAAACTCCTGTGTCAGGTCCATCTCCTCTTCCTCCTGATTATCCGTTCGTTGTTCAATACATCAGACCTGAGTCAGAGAGACCGGAAGATCTTCCATATCATTCATACCTTTCGATGGCCACGACTGGAAACACAGTTTCTGCTGTGAGTGCTGCAGGCATTCAGACTCTTGCTTCTGTTGAAGGAGGAGGCACTATTGCTTTATCTTTGATTGCTTCTAGTGCTATTGTGTTTGGCTCTGGTTTCACCCAAGCACATGCTTCTCATTCTGGTCCCTTCTGTTCAGGGATGCCCACTAGTGGGAATCCCTCTTTTTCCTTTTCCGCTGCTGCAGCTGGATCTACACCCATGTATTCCATGGCTATTGGATCAACTTCTTTTCAAGGGTTCCCCTTCGGAACTGGACACATTCCTAGTTCGAATCCTTCTTTAGGGTCCTTTCCATTTACTTCTCAGACCCAGAGTTTCAACCCTTGGTCTGGGGGGCAAAGTTCGACTACTTTTACAGGGTGGAACCCTGTGTTCACTACAGCGGGGGCAGGGAATCATTTTTACGTTGGTCTGCAAGGGAATACTTCTTTCCCTTTGTCGAGTGCTTATCAGACCTTTTCTCCTCTTTCTAATGCCTAGAACCCCTATCAGGGGCTTTCCTCTTCACTTCATACTTCAGCGGGGGGAACTGGTCTGGGCTTTGGTAACTCTGCGTTGGGAGGAGGTTCTTCTCCTTTTTCTACGAGTCCTTTTTGGCAACCTAGTGCCTCATCAAATCCAGGGTATTCTTTTCAAAATTTTGGGAATCCATCCCATCAAGGATGGAATCCTCAGGCTCCACCTCGCTTACCTTTTCTCACAACGTTAAACTTGCCATATCTGTCGAAGTTGACTAATGATCTGATTCGTTATAGTCTGGGGTGGCCTCCGGTTCCCACCAAACTTCCTTCAGACATTCCAAAGTTTGAAGGTAAGAATGGAGAAGATTCGGCTGACCACATTACCACTTTCCATTTATGGTGTTCTTCGAACTCCCTGATCAATGATTCGATTAGGTTGAGATTATTTCAATGCACCCTAACTGGAAACGCTGCCAAATGGTATATCGAGCTAACTGGGGGAAGTTTGCTACATTTGGAGAACTGGCTGTTACATTTCTAAACCATTTTCAGTTGCCTGTCCGATATGATGCTGGGACTGAACTCCTAGCTAATTTTAAGCAGGACGATGCAACCCACATTTCTGATCACATTCAGGAATGGAGGAGAAGGAAGAGGCTGATTAAAGCTCATATTCCAGGTGAATTCCTTTTGGAATGGTTTCTCAAATCCCTGCAGTCAGATATTTCGAAAGATGTATCCCTCTCCGGGGTATTTTCTGAGGAGCAGGCCATTTTTAGGGCCCAGCAGCTTGAGTTGATCTATTCTCAATCTGGGGTCCTCCATAAGTATCTGCCCAATGCTCCTCACTCCAAATTAGATTTATCTGAAACTAAGCCCGATCCTCACGGCGACGGACTGATTGGATCAATCAATAGTGGTGCAACCAGCTTGCTTACTCAACTGCAGCAGTTGTCCTTGCAATCTACTCCTTCTGGTCAAGCTGTGCCTGCTGAGTCATCACCTTCGCAGTCTTTGTCCATAAATGCTGTCCAAGCTTCTGATCCCAAAGGAAATCAACAATCCAAAGGGAATAATAAGGGAAGAAATAATAAGAAAAAGGGCAAGAACGGGAAGGGTAATGCAAATAAAACCAACGAGCATGTTGGTGAGGGTCCAAAGGAGAAAAGGAAAGTGAAGTTTCCATGCAAACTATGTGCTGGAGACCATCTTACACACCTTTTCCCTAAAATTCAAGATGCGCAGCGCTTGTTAGCCCAGCAGGGTTCTTCTAGTTCCCAGGCTGTGTTAACAAACCCTTTTCCCCAAGGGAAACAATTAGTTGTTGGCGCAAACCAAAATCCTGGGGCTTCCTCTGGGGGCACCCAGGAAGGGGAATTCCATCGAACATTTTCATGATGAGTGCTCACGCAGATATCGCTACGAGATCCCGTGATTATGGTGGAGAAGAGTCTTCGAAAGCTAAGGATGTTCCTGATGCTACTGAGCTGCTTCACATTACGAAGCCTACTGTTGATTCTATGCCTCAGATGCCCAAAGCATCTTCTAAGCGATCAACGATTAATCCAAATGCGAGGGCTGCCCAGAACTACTCGATTGTAGAAGATCTGGCGCAGAGTCCTTGTGCTATGTCAGCTTTAGAGGTACTCCAGTCTTGTCCAGCTCAGCGCAGTGCTTTTCTCACTACCATTGGGGCTATTGATCCTAAAAATTCTCTTCTGATTAATTTTTATATGACTAATTTTAAGAAAAGACTTCCTCATCACATGGCTTTTCATATTAAATCATCGTACCGGAAGTGTAACATCTTTCGGACGGTTGTTGATGAGGGTGCTTCCACATGCGTGATGTCTCTCGCATGTTGGAAGACACTTGAATCTCCCAAAGCTGTTCCATCTACCACTCTTCTGACTACGTTCGACGGTCATTCTCACAGGCCCCATGGTATTGTCCCAGCTTTGCCCATCTGTGTTGAGGGAAAAACTGTCAATATAGAGGTTGAGGTAGTGGATGCAAGCTTGGACTACAACCTTCTGTTGGGGAGAAACTGGATTTATGAGATGGATGCCATTGCATCCTCATTATTTCGCATTATATGTTTCCCTCACGAAGGGAGGATCGTTACAGTGGATCAACTGGACTGTCCTCCTGTAGACCCGAATGCGTCTACTGACTCATCTGTTCCTAAGTTGGATAATTCTAAGGTGCCTGTCGAGAATTTAGGAGTTGGAATGTATTCTTCCTTGATGGGTACTTTCTATATTCCTCCTCCTATGGTTCATATTAATGCAATTTCATCCTCCAAGGCTCCTCTTCGAAGAGAGTTCTTCAGAACTCATTATTTTTTAGACCCTTGGACCTTACCTTCCCCTACTGCCACATTAGCGGAAGGTCAAGTGGGTGGAATGGAATTTCCTATTTCTTTAGCAGAGATTTCTTATCAGTCTATTTTTGACTCTGCAGAATCCATTCCAGCTCCTCTGTCACCGAAAGAGTTGGATGGAGATGTGGCTCCGGCTTGGACACTAAGTTCTTCTTCTGCCCAGGATTGCCTTGATACCACTCTTCCATCTGAAGAGGCCATCCTGGAAGCCATGACTGGTATAGATAGACCGTGGGATGAATTTCATCATCGGTCTTACTTTTTACCTGACTTGAGCGAAGTTGAAACAAGTTTTCCAAGTCCTCAGTCTCCTGGTCCTATTCACCTAGTCTTTAACCCTTTAGCACCAACACAGGTTTATGCTGAAGGGAACATGGCTGTGATTTCTCCTACTATCTCGGTGAACATTTCTAGGGATCCCAATATTATCGAGAATGTCTTCATCGGAGCTGAATGTTCCTATGAAGAGATTCAAATTTACACCAAGCTCTTTAAAGAGTATAGGGATGTATTCACTTGGTCTTATGAGGAAATGCCTGGCATAGACCCATATATTGTCCAGCATGAGATCAAGACGTATGAAAATGCTAAGCCAGTGAGGCAAAAACTTCATCCGGTCAATCCTAGGAAGGCAGCAGCTATCAAAGCTGAAGTTGAGAAGCTGCTTAAGGCGGGATTCATTTTCCCTGTTTCTTTCACTGAATGGGTTTCAAATCCCGTTCCCGTAGATAAAAAGCAAGGAACGATTCAAGTTTGCATCGATTTCAGAGAACTAAATAAAGCATGTCCTAAAGATAATTACCCCACACCATTTATTGATCAGATCATTGACGAGTGTGCCGGTAATGATATTTTCTCCTTCATGGATGGTTTCTCTGGATATAATCAGATTACTATCTGTCCTAAAGATCAGCATAAGACTGCCTTTATTTGTCCCTGGGGTACGTTTGCATACAAGAAGATGCCTTTTGGTCTTAAAAATGCTGGGGCTACCTTTCAGCGGGCCATGTCATATGCCTTCCACGACATCAAAAATATTATCTAGGCGTACTTGGATGATTTAGCTGCTCATTCTCGAAAGAGGATGGATCATCCTGCTCACCTCCGGCAAATATTTGAACGATGTCGGTTCTATAAGATTAGATTGAATCTGAACAAGTGCGTTTTCGCGGTTACATCCAGTCAATTATTTGGATTCATTGTTTCCAAGGAAGGGATTAGGGTAGATCCCTTCAAGGTTGAGGCAATACTTCGGTTGCCTCCCCCGTCCTCAATTCGTCAGCTTCAAAGTCTACAAGGGAAGTCTAATTTTCTTCGGAGATTTATCGTAAATTATGCTGAAGTTACAAAGGGATTTATGAGATTATTGAAGAAGGGAGTTCCATTTCTTTGGGATGACTTCGCTCAACGCTCGTTCGATGCTTTGAAAAAAGCATTGACCTCTGCTCCTTTATTGAGTCCACCTGATTATAGCAGGGATTTCCTTTTGTATCTGGCAGTAGCAGAATCTACTATTGGTATGGTTTTGGTTCAGGAGGATGATGCTCTTGCAGAGCATGTTATATACTACCTTAGTCGAGGCTTGGTAGGACCTGAACTCTGGTACACTCCGATAGAAAAGTTAGCTTTAGCAGCAGTTCATGTTGTGCAGCGACTCCGACATTACATTATTCTTCGAAAAACTTATGTTTTGGCAGCAACCAATCCATTTCAGTTTGTCCTCAGTAGGCTAGTGATTGGGGGAAAATACAATAGATGGATTGTGATTTTACAAGAATTTGATCTTGAATTTATGTCTGCCAAGTCCAAGAAATCATTGGTTTTCGCGGAATTGATCTCCAAGTTGCCCTGTGGGGAAGAGATGATCTATGATGAATCCTTTCCAGATGAACATTTGTTTCTTATCTCTTCACAGGATCCTTGGTACGGAGATATCATTGTGTATCTCCAGACTGCGAAGTTTCCCTCTACTTTTTCGAAAGATGAGCATCGTAAGTTGCGTCACTTGGCCAAGAATTATTTGATTATTGGTGATGCTTTATACCATCGAGGGGTTGATTCAATCCTAAGACGCTGCTTAACTCTCGAAGAAGCTGAGGCTGTAAGGTAGTTGAATGAATTTATTTTTGGGAAATATGAGTGAAAATGATGTAGGAAAGTATGAGGATTGTGAAGGAAAATGAGTTTTTTTGGTAGTAGAGAGATGGATAGTTATGGATCGACCAGAGGATCAAAATGAGTAGAAATGGTAATTTTAGTAGCAATGGTGTAACGGATCTAATTTAACATGAAATGGTCATGATCTTCTGAAACACTTTTGTCTTTAAAAAGGAACTCGTGCACATAGTGATTTTGTTTCATCATGTCTTGGACCTATAAAAAATTAGCACTTTAATGCAATAAAATTTGATTCTATCGAGAGAGAGAGAGAGAGGTGATCTGTCTCTCTTCATCTTGATATATACAAAAAAACTCAGAATTAGTACTAATAAAACAAATTTAAGAAAAATTAAATGCACTTTTACCTGTTTCTTACCAATTTGATCTTGACACCTCTTCTCCATACACTTATTGCTTCATTAATATATCATAAACCAAATTTTCATAAGCTACTGAATTGTGTTGATTTTGCAGCTACCAAAAACATGGATCGTTGTACTACCTTGCTACTTTACAACTTGAAATTTAGAGTCAGATGGTATTTTTTTAATTATCACAGTTGGGTTTCTAATATTTGTAGGGTTTTTATGAAGATCTAAGCATGTAACGGCTTTTTCCATTTTTATTTAGCACTCCACCCTTGTCCATGATCTTATGGATCAAGAAAATTCCTATAATTAAAAATTCTTGGATTAGCTTGAAACTAGTACAAAAGTGTATATTTCGTCGTTATGAATCCAACGCACTTTGTTTCATTGAAATCTGACTTATAATTCTCTTGGAATCACATTCTGATCGTTTTATGAAATAAATAAAAAAATGAATGGGTTATAGGTATGCCCAGTCAGTAGTCCGTATGTTGACATGGAAAGTTGACTGCGCAAGTTGACTATACCTCATCGGATAATGTCTGATTGACATGTGTCATTTTTTCATTAGTTGATGTGTGGTTGTTTTTTAATGGTTCATGGTTTGTAGTAGAAGAGAGCCATGTGGACCAACCATTGGTTGCCACTAACGTATTCCTTGTTAAAATTTGCACCAAAAAATGTATTTAAAGGTTAAAAAATGTGCATTTGGGGAAAGATGAGGATTAGCCCCTAATTTTCAGCCCCAAAGTCGCTTGGCGCCACGTGACCAATATTTCCGAACCTGGGGGCTTATCTTAATAGTCCTACAATTTCAACCACCGATCAAGAAGGCCATATTCGCGCACCGTTCCCGATTTTTGGGTGCACCGTCTAGGTTTGGGTTGAATTGTAGGCTTCTTAACATCAGAATTGGGTATAAAATTATAACAATGATAACTATCTAAATGTTGGCCAAATGAGGTTCAAAAAGAGTCAAAACAAGGGTTTTCAATAGTGTTGGATCTATTGGAGACATAATTTTTTATTTTTGAGCTTTCTAAAGGTCTGTAATTGTACTTTTTATTATGAATTTAGATTTCTTATCCCGTTTTTATTGAAAATTTTAAAACTAACTTGGTTTAATTTTATTTTCTGATCTTCCATATCATAAGGAGCGCAAGAAGATAACATACTTAGAAATATTGAAGCTCTTTATTCAATTGGAATGTGAAACTTAAAAACACAAGGATTTGATCTCTAAATTTAGATTGTGGCTCTCAAAAGTCTATCTGTTCTCCTCTTTTCTCAAATATTCTTTCTCTTTCTTCATCCTCCTAAAAATCATTAGTGAGCTAGGTGCCTCTTACTACACCACCAAATAAAATAAAATTTCAAATAACATGAAATCTAAAAAATAAATCACAAAACTTGGTTGTATTCATTACCTATTGCACTCTATTGGAAATAGAAGAATTGATCAAGTGTATGCATATTTCCAGTGTAACCATGTGCATAACAAGATTAAAAAGATATATGTCCTAAGGTTAGACAAATATGCATTTAAAAACATCTAAGCATGAAAAACCAATTGTTTAGATAATGCAATCAAGAAGTGAATAAGGAGGAACATTATTCAAACTCTTAATTTCCCATGAATTTCTCCAACTGGTTGATAATTCTTGTTGCACACACAGATTAGTACAATTTTTGTTTTTTTGTTTTTAAATTTAATATGTAAAATGATTTTAGCTATGCATCTAAAAATGAATGTGACTATAATTAATTTTATAAACTTCAAAATAAACACCTATGTATACCTCCCTGGAAACGACACCAAAATTTTGGGTGATTTAATGGTTAATTGAATCCTTTTCATTTAATTGTCAACCCGAGGTTTCATAAAGTAATGAGGTATACTTGTACTATATCTACTAGGTGATTATTTATCAGATTAGATTAATATAAATGAAATTAACACTAATTACAAAACAAATTTAATCAATCTAATTCAAACTAGATCAAATCAAACATAAATAAATTGAAATCACACTTGAATAAATGAAATCACACCATACTTACATAAATGAAATCACTCCACACTTGCATAATTGAAATCACACCATGCTCACATAATTAAAATCATACGTGCTAAAAGGAAAACCACACTTGTATAAAATAAAACACACTTGCTAAAAATAAATGAAATAACAAAACTATATTATGTTACCAATATTTACAAAGGTATGCAAATTGGGGTTGACGGGGACCCTCCATTCCTCAGCAAGCACACCGAACAACTATCACATCTTAGAGATCAAAGTGGCAGTATGTATTTCATAAAATGATTACAAGATATTAAAAGAATTATTTCTCCTCTCTTTACAAATCAGATCTTGAATGGAACTTGGAACCTCCAACTATCAACTAGCCACTAGCTACCTCTAATCTCTAATAACTAACAATTTACAACCAGCCATTTACAATTATTTGTATGAAGGGTGCACTCCTATTTATAAAAAAAATGAAGATAAATATAGACCCTCAAATCTCTCCTAAATCCACATTTATCTCATGTGGTTACAATCAATCTCCTAAAAATATAAGACACAAATCCTCTCCAAATTCTCTCATAGTTTTGATAAGGACACATCAAAACATCCATGATTCTTCTCCTTTGAATATTCTTAGCCTAATGATCAATATCTTCTTCAAATATTCTACAAATCCTCATGAGTTGGAATTTGACATTTGAATTTGTAGTTAGGAGGCCAAATACGATCCTTCTAGAATCTTCAAGTGGGCCTACAATATCACAAAACTTATACCACTTTTATGTATATAAGAAAACATGTTAATTTTATAATATTTTATCACAAATTCACTCAAAGTACTTAAAATAAATGACTTTGGAAAATATAATGCTAAACCCATATGATCATTAAAATGGTTACTTAATGTAGGGTTATGTAGCTACATAATGAGGGATGAGCTACAGAATGGGGGTGAAATGATGAAAATGTGGGTAGAAGTGGATGACATTTTGGAGACTCAACATTATGTGTGCAAATGGTAGAGGAATTATCTGATCTATTTTCTAAAGCAATGTTTTGATTCAAAACTTCAGATTGCATATCATAGAAGGAGAGAATTGTAGCAGAGGTGTTGATAGAGATGGAGATATTGGTATAGCTCCATATTTGTGACTCTCACTTTTATTTTTACAGGTCTTCTAGTTCATTTGGAACATAGACATTTTTTGTATGTTACTAATTTTAGAATACATAGATTATAGTTTGGAGTGGGGGTTTGATATTATGGATGGGTGTGAGGTTTGTTTTTGTTGTTGATGATAGTATTGTTCAGTTTTTGTTGGATGGATTCTGGACACTATTTCTCTCAAGCAGAGAGTGTTGAAAAGTATAACTAGGTTCATTATTCATAATTAATTGTAATTATGAATTTATGTAATGAAGAAGACAAAGATAATAAAATTTATTTTTTAATACCTGCATCATGGGTTTCATGAGCAAGGAGTTTTTATTATAGGTCAAAGGCTTATTCTTGATGCATTTAGGGGTTTGTAATCTTGTCATAAATACATAATTTAGGGTCAAGTATATAAATTTTTGTTACACTTTCAAAGGAAAATTTATTGATGTAATAATATAATCCAATACCTTTTCAATATGCTCCTTGAAGTCAACTGAGAACATGTTGGAAGATCTCCTTCGTAAAGTCAGCCTACTTACAAGATGACACTCCAACCTAGAATAGTAAAGATAGTCCCTATATAAAGGGTGGTCTATGGCCTCATAAAGAAAACAAGATTTTGTAAAATTATAAGATTATAGTGCAAAGGTAAGTCTACATTTTGATGGTTATAAAGGAGACAATACATCGAAGAGATGAATTTTCCTAGTGAAGGAAGAGAGGTCTTGTTAGATCTCTATTTTGGGCTAGTAATATCTAGGTCAAGGTCTGCCATAGTGATCCAAATAGTAGTGCGTAGGGAGAGGATATATAGAAGAAGGTTGTATAGTTTTCATAGTATGCAAGGAAGAGATCAATGCGGAAGAGAGGCAGTGCTAGCCTCTTTCATTGATCTCACACTTTCACGTAGGTTCGGTGATATATATTTATAGTGTAAAGAAGGCTGAAAGTAATATTGTCATCACAGTGAAAGGATATCTATTCAGGGAGAAAAAATCCTATCACAACAAGGACATCAAAGAAATAGGCTGAGGTTAAATCAAGGAAAGGAGTTCAATGTTTATGGCTAGGAACTGAGCTTTCCTAGTGTTGGTGCAACATGGTGCAAAAAAGCAAGATCAACATAAGGAGCCTAGAAGAGAAAGTGACAAAGGAATTCGAGGAATATTGTTGTAAAGTGTGTTTTTCATGGTCTTGGTACTTGTCAATTGATGATCTAGAAGAAGAATTATTATCAGTTTTTCCTCTCGAAGAGGGAGAGGTTTTGGCCCTGGATGGAAAGCCTAAATATTGTGTCTCTTATGCATTTTATAATTGAAATTATGAAGAAGTAATAATATAACAAAGATAATATCTAATTAAATAAGAATAATGAAATCAAAGGTAATTATAATGAAAGATAAATTTTAATAAAATTCCTAATTTCTTAACATGGTTTCAGAGCTAAGGTAATGAAGACAAGAAAGGGTTATTTGGCAAGAAAACACACATAGTATCAAGAGATCAAGGATCAGTTTTAAAGAAGACATCAAGTCAAAGAAAGTAATCTACATTAAATCTAAGAGTATATTTATTCCAAGGAAAATTTTAAGGATGGAAGTTTATCTTAATGTTTAGAAACATTGGCGAATCTTACTAGTCCCTAATATGCAAATTGGAAAAAAAATTATGATATTTTTTTAGAAATATTTAAATTTGCAATTATTTTATATTAGTTTATATAATATTTTGGCTATTTTTAAAGTAAAATAATGGCGCACTATAAAATTTGGCCGAATCATTTTAGAAAAAAACGGAAATTTGTGAATCGTTTATTTTGAAAAAGCATGGAAAATTATCCCACCTACGAATATTAGCCCCTAAAATTTTCCCTAGTTTATTCATTCAAGAAGGATTAATTTTCAATGAGTTGGTGAAATCATAAAAATCCAAGACATTACTCAAAGGATCTATACATTATGAAGGAAAGTGAGATCAAGGATAAGTTAGGACTCCAAAGCTATAAGTAAAGCCAATTCAACATCATTAAGGACACCGTACATAAGCCATCACCATCAACAAATATTCGATGTTTAAATCAAGTCAAAATTATTGAAGACATAATCAAGCCACCATCAATCGATCCTTGAAAATCATCATCATCAAGTATCCAGTCTAATCTAGCTCTTTTCACCACTTTTGAAGAAGTCAATATAAGAGGGAGCTTGTGCTTATATCTACATCATCATCAACGACGAAGTTAGTAGAATAAGAAAATAATATACTCAAGTAAGTATATTTATGACTTCATCTAAATATGTGAAAACATCTTTTTGCAAAGAAATCAACAAACTAGTTGGGGTTTCAAGCATTCTTCCATGGAAGAAAATGAAATATCTAAATCTTATTAAGAATGAATTCATGGACTATATCAAAGGGTCAGTAACTAAAACTTCAAAATAAGATACTCAATCTCATGCAAAATGCATGAATGGATACATAAGACCCAAAGAATTCTTATAGAATCCATACAGGACTCTCTCATCCCCTATGTATCAAAACTGGAATCTTCAAAAGAAATATATGACAAATCGGTGGAGTTTTTCTCGGTGAGTACTAGAGGGGGACTAACATCTCTGAGACAAGAACTATAAAATTTGAAGATGTCAATAGAGGAAGGAATAACTTAATATTTTATGAATATTTCCAAAATACGAGATCAATTGCGGGAATTAGGAGAAGTGGTGTGTGATAGAGAAATGACTACATTGGTGTTGAATGATCTACCAGAGGAATGTGGAATCTTCACTTCAAGCAGCTATGGGAAGAAATAAGAAACGCCATTCTAGGATATATGGTCTCTATGTAAGATAGAATATACTAGATTGATATGGGATGGAATGAAGAGAATCAAGCCTATGGTACCATGTCTAGAAGAAAGGAAAGATTCGGTAAGTTTGGTCCTTAGAAGAAAAGAAGAGACATGGATAAGATACGATGCTATGGATGTAATGAACTTGGAAACTACAAGAATTATTTCCCAAAATATAATAAGGACAAGAGGAAAAGGGAAGAATTTGATGTCGTCAAAGAAACAAAAGAACACAATTCAAGGAAACCTAATAAAGAATAAATCAAAGATCTCTATTATGATTGAGATCATCTTCCTCTTTAAGAGGTATTTGTCGATTGTAAAATAATATGTTAGGAAAAAAATTATAATAAATATATACATTACTTTATAGTTGGCATCATGATGGAATCATTGAATAAGGAGCACTCATCATATGAGGATTTCTGTAGAACATTGATGTGACAACCATGCTATGGAGATAGTGGCTCCTAGGAACCTCATTGAAAACAAGATTTATAGAAGGCAGTCATCAAGATAAAGTGTCATAATTTAATAATCAATATGGGAATAGGCGTTGACATTTTCTAATGGAATCCTCTTTTCATTCACTATTTAGAAAGAAAGAAAAAGGTTTCATCAAGAATTTTAACTTGCAAAATTATGGGATTAGGATATGATGACATATTGATGAAGCAATTGAAGAGAATGAAACTTTCCATTCTAAGAAAATTTTTGCATGATGACTCAAAATGAAAAGGATGAGTTACATATATAAATATATATGTTGACACTGGATGCTATGAAGCCATTTCATATGGTTGCACGTAGTATGGTTTTATCTTTAGAAGTATGGTCAAAAGAAAATAGAATTTACTCCATTACATTGGTTGCCAAAATGCATGATCCACACTAGAAAAAATCAACATAATATGTCCTCATATGGAATATGAGGTGATTGTACATTATCGATGAACTGCATAGTGGAACTTCCTAGTAATGACAAAAAGTTGTGTTGAGAAAGAGAGGGAAGAGATCGTGGAAAGTACAACCATGGAAAGAAGCAGTCAACATCCAAGGAAGGCAAGAAGACTTGACTAGGAGATATTATGGGAAGATATGTAGACTTTGTTAAAAGTATGAAAAAGATAGAAACCCTTGAAAATACATATCTCTAGGATATGTTTCAATTGGTAACAAAGGATTTCGATGCCAACAAGAAGATGTCATGGTGAAAGATCATCACTAAGGTAACTTTTGATATAAAAGTTCATATTTATAATTAAATAATATCTAATGAACTTATGGAGGGTTTCCAAAGGGAAGAATATTAATTTCACAAGTTGATGACCATATGGCGGGATCAAAGATCCTTGGAATATGTATGGTTAAAAGGAAAGAAGCATGGCATGAAGATAGAGTCTGCTAGAATCATATGAGAAGATTGATGGATCACTTTTTGATAGAAGACATGGCTCTTGGATGAAAGTGATGGATGATATATTCCCTATCAAGAGATCCCAAAGATGAAGACTCCTCAATAATAAATAAATTCATGACATCAAAAAAAGGAGTTCTTCATGAGCAATTGTGTGTTTTCATCATTGCTGCTACAAGTCCCTAATTAAGAGGGAGCCTAGTAATATGTTTCTTACTTGGAAGAAACTTGGTAATTCCTAAGCCAAGAGGGAGCTTAGGTACATTCATTGTATTAGGAATGAGAACATTCCTTTGTGGAATATGTCCTGCCTAGTTGAGAGGGAGAGATAAATGCGTCATTATGGTATTCACCTGGGAAGACAAAGTGGAGGATTGGGTAATCATCTAGCATCTGATACTCTTTAGGGGATGTATTAGGGAATCCAATATAAGATTAGTCATGGAAGGAAAAATATTCTTTTAGGACTGGGAATCCACGATAAGAATATTCCTAGTGGACATATCTTGAGTGAACCTAGGTGTGATATGGTCGAAGAGAGACAATGATGAAGGTTTTTATTCATAATTGGTATCTCAAAGCATTGGAGTTCAAAGATATCGTGAAGAGATGGAGTTGCTATTCAAGGCCTTGCACTATGACAATGCTGGTTGATATGATGCTATACATATGGGATTACCATCAAATTATTATTATGAGATTCTTCATATTGAGGGTGACCGTGAACATTATGAATACCTCCCTCGTTAAGAGGGAGCGTTGAAAAGTGTAACTAGGTTCAGTATTCATAATGACTTGTAATTATGAATTTATGTAATGAATAAGATAAATATAATAGAATTTATTTTGTAATACTTGCATCATGGGTTTCATGAGAAATTATTTTTTATTATAGTTCAAAGACTTATTCTTGAT
The DNA here is from genome assembly GCA_034641835.2 of Pinus albicaulis. Lineage (NCBI taxonomy): Eukaryota > Viridiplantae > Streptophyta > Pinopsida > Pinales > Pinaceae > Pinus > Pinus albicaulis. The sequence continues at coordinate 525,908,234 of CM076573.1, read as the reverse complement.
GTCTTTAGGGGATTTTCATCTTCTCATAAATATATAATTTAGGGTCATGTATATGAAGTGTTTTTAAACTTGTAAAGGAAAATTTATTGATGTAATAAATATTCCAAGACCTTTTCAATATTCTCCTTGAATTTGGCTCAGAACATGATGGAAGATCTCCTTGGAAAATTCATCCTACTTACAAGAAGACATGCCAGCCTAGAACAATAAAGATAGTGTTAGCCATCTATAATTTCTGTTATACCTAATGATGGCTAGAATCAATTTGTAGCCTTCAAGAAACAATTTCAAGCTAATATGTTAGTTCTTAAAGCCTGGTTGTTCTCTCTATCCAAAGAAACCCGACTTCACTGATGTTTTCACTTCAAAACCTTCAAAGAAACCTTACTGGTTTTAAAATAACTATTTTCAGAGTCTCCTTTTGCCTCCATTTCATTGACTCCACATTCTACCTTTAACAATCTTTTTCCCCTCTAAAAAGGCCTCTTTTCTCCCCTTCATTTATCCTCATTCCCTCAAAATCCCCTTAAAGCATTTTAAATCCCCCCTTTTAAGGTTTTAAACCCCTTTATTTACTCTATCATATCTCTTGAAAATGATCAAAAAACCTTTATTTTGGTCTAAAAATGCCTTTTCACATTTTAGGGCTTAAACACCTTTTGGCTTAGCCCCTAGCCTTTTCCCACCATATAACCCAGCCCTGTGACCAAATGCCAAGCCCATCGATGGATCGCAAATCACGTTTTCCCATTTCCACTTTCCACTTATGTATTTTGCGCTGATGCGCACCCTCCGACCAGATCTCCACCGTTGATTACATCCGATCCAACGGTTCGCGCTCCATCGGATATCAAACTTTCCCTGGTTCTGCTTCCTGTTTATTTTCCTGCCAATGGCTGATTTACTGACTTAATCTCCATCGTTGATCATGTTAACACCGAATCTGAACCTCAGGCTAGAAAAAGGAAAATTAGGGTAACAACTAAACCATGCTTAGCCTTGTAGCTAGCCCTACAAGGATAGGAGAGGGCTCTCTCCATAGAATAGATACTCAATAAAATAATAAAGAACTGATTTTAGGCTAGATATATAAATGGGAAAAGGGATTTTAATAAATGACTGAATTTTCAGGGATGTACGGGACAAAAGGACAACATGAGCTGAGGAATTAAATCAAGGACACAAAATATTTCATGGGGCAAGATAGGTAGGAGATTTTAGCAATCAAGTTGAAGTAAGATGGAGTGGAAAGACTGTTGAGAAGCTAAAAATGGCATAGTAAATGAATCCTTTTCAAATAGAAGAAAACACTCAGAGTACGAATGATTCCCCAAGGCAGAGCATGTAAAATGGATTCTACCTTTCTAACTTGAAAACATTCAACTGGAAATTTTTATGAATGAATGGTGAAACATAACCATGTACATATGAAACACAAAGGAGAGACATATGATAAAAATCACACCACATGAATCCCACAAATCAGAGCTACATCACTTTATTAATTCCCTGCCACACTGTACAATGGAGTGCAGAGCTCACTGCCACACTATTCCCCTACTTCTGAGTTTTCAGACCTCAAATTTTTCATACCCTTTACAAATAATATGCATTTACAATAACTAGACAGATTTTGTGGGAATGAAAATCGATGGGAAGAGGAGAAATCATAACTGACGATGGGAGACCAAGAGCCAACAATCTCTCCGTAAAGGGAGAACAACATTACAATTATTCCACTTGAAATTTTGGGATATCCAATGAGGAGGCGAAACCCTATAGCGTGGATCCTTTTGAATCATCACTGAATATCTGACTGTTACAATTTTGGTTCTTGGCCTCTGAAGTTTTACTTTCTATTATCTCTTTGAAGAAAACTGAATTTTTATTAAACTGCCGTTGAAACAAAACTGCAAATGAAATTACGCTTCATGAAGGGAAGAATTTAATTTTAAATGGGAAAAGGGAAGGGAAATGGGCAGCGATACTATGAAAATCGCAATCGGAATCAGAGCGAGAGGGGATATAGCATACAATAACATAATTTGCGATGCGATTGGGGAGAAATATATAACCAACAGTAATTGCAATTGGGGCCGGGGAGGGACGCAAGCGGAGTGATAAAATTAAAACTTCCGATGCGATTAGGAAAGGGGGAATATGGAAAACCTATGTATAAAAAAAAAAAATGAATTTTAAACTTTAATAAAGGAAAAAAGGCATTTTGTAATGAATGGTGGAGGAACCGTATGGTGGGACCCAAGAGTTACAATCGCAATTGGAAATTGGAGCGGGGGCAATCGAAATCGCAATCGGGAATATGTGCGATGCGATCAATCAGAGGGGCAGTGCAATCGGAGGATCGGAGGGAATGGTGCGATCGGAGGAAAAGGAGTTATGTTGTGATCGTGATGGTTGGAGTGTTGTGCGATCACTCGGAGTATCGAGAGAGGATTTGCGATTAATGGATCGGGGGGTGGTGCGATCAATCGAAATCGTAGTATATTGTGATGCGATTAATCGCGTTGCAAATAATTGTGATTGGCACTTCAATAAACTTGCGATTTGGAAAAGTTTGCGATTGTGATTAAATAAAGGGGAAGGGACTTTGGGTTATATGAGATATGACATGAACTTTGTTATAAAGTCTACGAGTATGGAAAAGGGAAGTGGTTATACGGCGGGGGGTTATATATAATGGAAACTTTGATTTTATAATGAAGTTTCAAGGGTAATGGTGGGGAAGCGATTATCAATAAATCGCATGTTTGTTAAAAGGATTGTAATGCGAATTTATAATAGGAAAGGGGGAAAAAGGGGGGTTTTAAAGGGAAATATTAAAACTTTAATAAAACAAAGTTGAAGGGGAAAAATGGGAAATAGGGGATATATGAGGATATAGGGACTTTTACTTCACTTAAGCATAAATTTCAATCCAGAAGTCAGTTTTAAGAGAGTAGTATACCGTTGGAAAGCTCTTTCCAGGCTCTTTCTAATGGATCTACTTTGAAGATAATTTGGTTAAAAAATGTTGTGGAAAACTCCTCTTAAGGAAGGGACATAACTTTGTGGAGATAACAGCTTCTGAATTGTAACCGAAAGGAAAGGCATTATGTTTCACCTCAAAACATGGCTTTGGAGGTGAAAATTACATCAAACTGAATGAATGATATCTCTAAACCTCTTGGTGCTATAATTTTTATTTTATTGACTTCCTCATGACCTTGTTGATATTTATTGACACTTGACTCATTAATTTGACCATGGTGAGACCTTAGAGACTAATGAGACCCGCCCTATGACCTACTAATATGATTTTGAGAATGAAAGTGACTAATGACTGAAGACCAGAGGGAGGAAAATAAGAAAGTACCTCATGAGGGAAAACTGATAAAAAACTACTACCATCAATGAGTCCATGACCTAGCGGAATGGTGAAATTTATTCGGTATGAGACACCTAATATGCAAATGCAAAAGAGTAGTTTTGATCACTGATGGCAGTGTGACTAGACTGACACTAACATTTGGCTCCAATGGGGATGGTAGCTCCTTGGAGGTGCCAAGAACATCGTAGACCAAGTAGCCTTATCCATAGGGCATGGAGTCAAAAATACTGAAAAACTGACACAATGCAGACTGACACTGACTCAAGACTAAATTTGAGGATTGAAATAAACCCGTACCATACACATATCATCCAAGATTTATAGCCTTCACCTCGGGCCCCAAACTTCAATGATTGTGTACTCTGAACTCTGATAAACATAACATGGTATATACAATGGTGATGACATAGATTTCTGATCCTTTATTTTCAACAATGGTAGTGCTTCAAAAGCCTACCATTTACTGCTCCTTCAGGGAAATCTTGGCCATCCATTTCTAAAAGAAAGAAGGCATTTTGTCCTCTATATGCTAAGATCCTGTATGGTCCTTTCCACAGATTGTCGAACTTACCATGCTTCCCCTTGTCTTCATTTCTGGCATCCCATTTCAACACTATATCATCCAACTGAAACTTTTTTTCTTTTGTCTTCGTATCATAGATATTTTTAATATTCTCCTGCAACTGAATAGCGTTCTGTGACACTTCCTCTCTTGTTTTCTGAAGCTGGATCATTTGATTGATCCTTTGATGATTGTCATTGTCCTCGCTGCCAACTTCTTGCAATAATCTCACAACTAGGACCGTAAGGGATGTAGGAAAGACAACATCAGTACCATAAACCAGCTCAAATGGTGACATACCTATTGATCTTTAACTGCTAAATCTGTCTGCCCATAGTGCGTTAAGGAGCTTTCGGTGCCAGTTTCTTTTGTTTGCCTACAACATTTTCTTAATTATATTCATCAGTGAATTTTTAGATGACTCAGCCAGGCCATTGCGTTGTGGATAATAATTTGTCGAATGGCCCAGCGCGATGTTGTATTTGTCACAAATATCGATCATTTTATTTGATCTGAACGTTGCTACGTTGTCTGTTACAATTTTGCATGGGCAGCCAAAACGAGATAAAATATTCGATTCCAGGAATTGAATGATTACTGTGTCTGTTTCTTGCCTGGCTAGGACAACCTCGATCCATTTCATAAAGTAATATGTCCCTGTCAATATCCATCGGTGCTATGCTGAGGACGTGGGGTGAATTTCTCCTATGAAATCGAGTCCCCACTGCTGAAAGGGTGTGTTCACTGAAACTGGTTTCAAAGGGAGTGGAAGAAATTTTTTCTTCCCTTGGAATATTTGGCATTCATGACATTTCATCACTGTCTTATATAAATCAGAGAATAATGTGGGTCAATAATATCCTGCTCTCAATACCTTGTTAGTTGTAGTCTTCCAAAACAAGTGACCGCCACAGTCGCCTTCATGAAACTCATGCATTACCTTCTGCGCTTCTTCTTCAACCAAACAATTGAGCAGAATGCCTCCTGGATCTTTCCAATACAGAGCGTTTTCTAAAATGCAGTATTTTGCAGATTTTAGCTTCAGAGATCTACCCTTATTCTTAGACATGCCGATAGGAGGTGACAAATGCTGAAGGACATGGACAATGTCTAAATACCATGGGGACTGCATAAAAATATCTGAAATTGGAACCAACAAACCTTCATATTCATATTCTACCACTGCTGTTATGAGATTTATATCTAAGGCGCGCAAATTTGATTGGGCCATCAATTTCACCAAGCCTTGGCCTTTGATCAACTTCGTGGGCTTGATCTCCAGATCGTACTCTAACATAGACACTATCCACTTGCCTCTCCGACCTTTTGGATCTGTTTGCATCAACAAATCCTTCACAGCTGCGTTAGGGACATAAGCTATAATATGTGAATGCAGAATATAGACCCTGAAGTCCTTCAATGCCTTGATAAGAGCCAATGCCTATTTTTTCAATAATATTATACCTCAAAGCGGCATCTCTAATAGTTCTACTAAAGAAGGCAATTGGCTTATCGATCTCATCTCTCTTTTGCATTAAAACATCAGCTAAAGTATTTTCTGATGCAAACGAAAATATGATGAAGTCTTGAGTGTAGTCGGGACTGATCAAAACTGGGGCATTGGACAAAGCAAACTTTACCAGATTGAATGATTTGATAGCCTCCTCGCTCCATTTAACAGTGTTGTCCTTTTTCAACATATTAGTCATTTCCCTCAAATGTTTGGCCAAATTGGGTATAAAGCGATGTAAGAAGTTCATCTTACCATTGAATTCATGGATCTCCTTCTTATTTCGTGGCAGGTCTATGTGCTAAATCATCTCTACTCTAGCTGGATCGATGCGAATACCATCTTTGGAGATGATATGCCCCAGCAGCTTGCCTTCGTCCATGGAAAAGAGACACTTCTTGGGATTGAGAGAAATTCCAAATTTTCTGCATCACTGAAAAACAACTCTCAAATGGTGCAAATTCTCATCATTTGATCCTGAAAACACTGTCAAATCATCCAAATAAACAACCAAAAAAACATCCTTTTCATTAGCAAAATAGATGTCCATTGCACACTGTAAATTAGCTCCTGCATTCTTCAGTCCAAAAGGCATTTTGGCGTACTGGAAGGTTCCCCAGGGTGTTGTGAAGGCAGTTTTATCTTGGTATTTTTCATGCACCAATATTTGGTTGTAGCCTGAGTAGCCATCAAGTAGTGACATCCTGGATGCTCCAACTACTCTCTGCAGAATATGGTCCATTTTCAGGAGTGGATAATTATCCTTTAAGGAAGCCTTATTCAAGTTCCGAAAATCTATACACAACCTTATTTCTCCAGTCTTCTTACGTACCGGGACCAAATTTGAAATCCAGTCAGAAAATCTAATGGGGACTATGATACCAGCTTTGTACAATCTGTTTACCTCTTTTTCGATGGATGGTAGCAGCTTCGGATTGATTCTTCTCAGCTTCTGTCTGAATGGCTTTTGATTCGGCTTGATAGGAATAGTATGTTGGATTATGTTCTTATCATACACCTTCAAGTCTGAATAACCCCATGCAAATACATCAGAAAATTCAGACAACAACTTCACATACTTTTCCTTTGCTTCAGGGGACAATGTCTTTGACAATTTCATGAACTTGGGCTGATCAGGTGTTCCAATATTCACATCTTCAACTCCTTTCTCTGTGGGTGCCAAGCTTGGCTTCTTTGCCACATCATCTTGATCAAACAACTCCTCTAGAGGTATGAGACCTCTAGGAATTACGTTATCTTTCAGCTGCAATATGTCCATCTGGTTTGTTTCCATTTCTTGATCATTAACCGCATACTCGCCTTCTATGGGAGTGTCCTTGAATTTTCCATCACCCTGTAAAAATGCATTGATCTCATTATCATCCCAAAATACTTGCCAATACCTTAAATTGTCTAGAACAACAGGCCTATGTTTGACATAGATTTCAAACTTATTGCTGGAGTTCATTGGAATCTTCAGGTTACTTGCAGTAGTTGCAAGAGAATCAGCAATAAGATTCTGCATCCTGGGCACTGCTGTCAAAGTGTACTTTGGGAATGTCTTCAAAATGTATAGAACTGAATTTCTATATGTCCTCATTCTTGGATGTTTAGCTTGGTATTCTCCCTTCACCTGTTTGATTATTAGCTCAGAGTCACCATACACAGAAATCCTTTTCGCCTTCAACTTTTTCAAGATTTTGAGGCCTGTAATCAGAGCTTCATACTATGCTTCATTGTTAGAGCAGTCAAAAGCCAACTTATAAGCACATACTCTAACATTACTAGGGACTCTTTTAGGCTGGAAAAGACGGCTCCGAATCCATATTCCAATGCCAGCTCCATCCTTACCAACAACTCCATCAAAATCCATACTCCACAGGCCTTCTTCTTCTTCTTGAAGATGATGGAAATTTGTCTCTTTCTCTTCTTTACCTTGGCTGATTTTTGGATGTTCATTATCCCTTTGTTGCTGGTAGGCAAGAGGCTCAGAAGTATTTGCTGCTTTTTCCCTTTCCTATTTGAGGACTTCTCTAAAATTTTCTGAAATCTCAGGTATCTCCTATACTTGTACCAACTGAACATCCTCATCATTTAAACCACCATCTGAATATAAGACAAAATATTCTAAATCTGTGTAGACTGCATTGATGGGATGGTTTACTGGCTTGTCTTTGCTAGTAATCATATATTTCATTTTATTTTCCCTATATAACTTTCTCAACTGGCCAAATACAGGTATTGTGGCATAGGAGAAATCAAGCTGTATGGTTCCCTTGAGTTTTACACCCCAAGACCTAGATAGAAGCATTCCAAACCGTGGTGGGACATCAACAACAACTACATCCATCAAGACATTTTTGGTTGGGATTTGATCTAAAGACACTACTAAATCTTTGATGAGACCAATACAATGGACCCTACTTGAATAAAAAGAATAAAAATCATGGTATTTTATAGTAACATCAAGGCCTAACTTCTCCATGACAGCTTTGGGCATCAAATTATGCGAGGCCCCGGAGTCCAACATGGCATTATGCAAGATAAACTCATGCAACCTAAGACTTAGGTAAAAGGGGGGAACTTCATTTTCTTCAGACTCTTGTGTGGCTGGACCAAAAATAAGTTCAGGGTAGTCATCCTCCACATTAACTATATCAAAAAGAGGGTCAATTTGCAAGACTTTAGACACTTGACTTTTATATACACTATTCTTCACCAACTCAGTCAGGGGAACAGACACTTTGAGTTTGGAAATTTCATTTTCTAAATTAAAGGAAGGAGCTTTTTCTATTTCTTTAATGGGAGGGTATTTCTTCTCTGTTTGCTCCTTCGCTATGCTCTGTTGGCCCTTTTCATTTGCTGTGTTAGTAGCTGCGGGTGCTTTGCTGGATGAAGGATTGGCCGGCTCTTTTCCTTTCTTATGTGCCTCATCCTTCATTTGGAGTTCCTTTCTCTTTTGAATGGGACTGATTGTGACGTTTCTATTCCTCAGGGAATACTACCTTTGCTGGGCTGATAAAGCATTCATATAACCCCTCTGATAGTCATCAGATTCTTCTTCTAACACCTCGTCATTGGCCGAAATGAAATTTTCGTCCCCTTGAATGTCTAGAGTCACCACTGTGTATTATTCGTCTTCTGTGAGGAAGATAGGTGCACCATCAGCTGTGAAAAAGTGATTTCCCTCAAATATAGGGTTATCATCATCTGATTCAGTCCCTTGCATGTATTTTTGCTATAATGGCGTTTTGATCCGTTGCTGTGGTGCCGCTTGGTCCTGCGCCCTCTGTTCTCTCTGTCTAATTCTGAATTGCGGTTGTTGTTGTCCTTTAAAATTCAGATTTCTTATTTGGGGTTCAGGTCTGTCCGAAATCGTTAATTGATCAACCATATTTTCCATTGTACGAATTAGTGTGTCCATTTTTCTGTCCGAACGGGAGGCTTCCTCTTTCACCACGACTCTCTTTTTAGCTCTGGCTCAAGCTCTTCTAGCCAGCAGATTTGCTTCGACACTTACTGCTATCCTCTGCATGTCTTCAAGTGACGGAGGATCTCTTTCACATAGTTGATATGCCATTTCGGCATCAAAACCATCCAGAAACCTCAGCATAGCTGAATCCACAAGAGGTTTGAGGTTAGCCAGAATAGCATTGTATACAGCATTGAATCTTAAACAATATTCTTGCACAGTTTCACCCACATTTCTTTTAATATTCTCATATTCAGATAGAATTTGGTGTGGATTCCTTTTCACCTCCCACCGGTCTAAGAACTATGTGTGTAACTCCTGTAAAGTATGAATTGAGCCAACTGGTAAAGCTCTGAACCACTTTCTAACTTCACCTCCGAAGCTTTGGACAAACAACCTGGTAGCTACATTCTCTTCTTCTACTTCATGCAAGTCAAAAAATTCATTCATCTTGTCAACATGTTGCTAGGCTGTAATGCCCTGAGTGGCATCAAAGATAGTAATTTTACTCTGATAATCAGCAGGCATATCATTGAGAACCTGAGGTAAAACCAAGGGTGCATACCGGGCAGCCATGACTCTGGGTGGGTTTACAACAGGATTTGTAGGATTCGGAGGAGGTGTTGTTGGAGGAGGGGATAACTGGGAGTTGACTGAAGGAGATGTTGATGAATTATGAGGGGGCAATGCTGCTCCTGATGATTCTGAAGGCTCAGGAATATAAGTTGTAGTGATGGACTGAGGAGAATTCAAAATGTAGTCATCAATGGAGGAATTCGCTCTTTGAATTTCAATATCCACAAGGAATTATGAATCTAAAACTGTGTCTTCGAGTGTAGTTTCAGACTTACTTCTAAAAAAAGAGAGCTCAAAACTCTCGTCAAAATAAAGCTCTTCCAAAAAAAACCACTCACTGGGCCAAGTGTGGGACCTGGAAATAGGTGTAGGACTTACTGATACCTCCTGTCTTCTAACTATTCCTGGGATAAGATTTGGATTTTCAAATACAGGGGGAGGGTTTCGATCAATATTAGCGCTTGTATATATTCTTGAAGCCAGTGTGGTCAACTTACTACTGTACAATATTTATATAAGCCTAAATAACTCTGAAATATCATCATCGAGACTTTACAAGAAAAATATTACTGGAGTGATAAATATTCTATGCAAAAAGTTTGTAAATGTTCCCTAGTATGGTCGCCAGAGATGTTAGCACCCAATCTGAACCTCAGGCTGAAAAAGGAAAATCAGGGTAACAACTAAACCACGCTCAGCCTTGTAGCTAGCCCTACAAGGACAGGAGAGGGCTCTCTCCGTAGAATAGATACTCAATAAAATAATAAAGAACTGATTTTAGGCTAGATATATAAATGGGAAAAGGGATTTTAATAGATGACTGAATTTTTAGGGATGTATGGGACAAAAGGACAGCATGAGCTGAGGAATTAAATCAAGGACACATAATATTTCATGGGGAAAGATAGGCAGGAGATTTTAGCAATCAAGTTGAAGTAAGATGGAGTGGAAAGACTTTTGAGAAGCTGAAAAGGGCATAATAAATGAATCCTTTTAAAACAGAAGAAAACACTCAGAGTATGAATGATTCCCCAAGGCAGAGCATGTAAAATGGATTCTACCTTTCTAACTTGAAAACATTCAACTGGAAATGTTTATGAATGAATGGTGAAACATAACCATGTACATATGAAACAAAAAGGAGAGAAATATGCTAAAAATCACACCACATGAATCCCACAAATCAGAGCTGCATCACTTCATTAATTCCCTGCCACACTATACAATGGAGCGCAGAGCTCACTGCCACACTATTCCCCTACTTCTGAGTTTTCAGACCTCAGATTTTTCAGACCCTTTACAAATGATTTGCATTTACAATAAATAGACAGATTTTGTGGGAATTAAAATCGATGGGAAGAGGATAAATCATAACTGACAATGGGAGACCAAGAGCCAACAATCTCTCCGTAAAGGGAGAACAACATTACAATTATTCCACTTGAAATTTTGGGATATCCAATGAGGAGGCGAAACCCTGTAGCGTGGATCCTGTCGAATCATCACTGAATATCTGACTATTAAAATTTTGGTTCTAGGCCTCTGAAGTTTCGCTTTCTATTAGCCCTTTGAAGAAAAATGAATTTTTATTAAACTGCCATTGAAACAAAACTGCAAATGAAATTACGCTTTCATGAAGGGAAGAATTTAATTTTAAATGGGAAAAGGGAAGGGAAATGGGTGGCGATACTATGAAAATCGCAATCGGAATTGGAGCAGGAGGGGATATAGCTTATAATAACATAATTTGTGATGCGATTGGGGAGAAATATATAACCAACAGTAATCGCAATCGAGACCGGGGAGGGAGGCAGGCAGAGTGATAAACTTAAAACTTCCGATGCGATTGGGAAAGGGGGAAAATGGAGAACCTTTGTACAAACAAAACAAATGAATTTTAAACTTTAACAAAGGGAAAAGACATTTTTTAATGAATGGAGGAAGAACCGTATGGTGGGACCCAAGATTTACAATCGCAATCGGAAATCGGAGCGGGGGAAATTGCAATCGCAATTGGGAATATGTGCAATGCGATCAATCAGAGGGGCAGTGAAATCGGAGGATCGAAGGGAATGGTACGATCGGAGAAAAAGGAGTTAAGTTGTGATTGCGATGGTCAGGGTGTTGTGCGATCAATCGGAGTATCGGGAGAGGAGTTGCGATTAACGGATCAGGGGGTGGTGCAATCAATCAGAATCACAGTATATTGTGATGCGATTAATTGCGTCACAAATAATTGCGATTGGCACTTCAATAAACTTGTGATTTGGAAAAGTTTGCGATTTTGATTAAATAAAGGGGAAGGGACTTTGGGTTATACGGGATATGACATGAACTTTGTTATAAAGTCTACGGGTATGGAAAGGGGAAGTGGTTATATGGCGGGGGGTTATATATAATGGAAACTTTGACTTTATAATGAAGTTTCAAGGGTAATGGTGGGGAAGTGGTTAGCAATAAATCGCATGTTTGTTAAAATTATTGTAATGTGAATTTATAATAGGAAAGGGGTAAAAAGGGGGATTTTAAAGGGAAATATTAAAACTTTAATAAAACAAAGTTTAAAGCGAAAAATGGGAAATAGGGGATATATGAGGATATAGGGACTTTTACTTCACTTAAGCATAAATTTCAATCCAGAAGTCAGTTTTAAGAGTGTAGTATACTATTGGAAAGCTCTTTCTCGGCTCTTTCTAATGGATCTACTTTGAAGATGATCTGGTGCTAAACATGTTGTGGAAAATGCCTCTGAAGGAAGGGACATAACTTTCTGGAGATAACAGCTTCTGAATTTTGACCGAAAGGCAAAGTATTATGTTTTCACCTCAAAACATGGTTTTTGAGGTGAAAATTACATCAGACTAAATGAATAATATCTCTGACCCTCCTGGTGCTATAATTTTGATTTTATTAACTTCCTCATGACCTTGTTGATCTTTATTGACACTTGACTCATTAATTTGACCATGGTGAGACCTTAGAGACTAATGAGACCTGTCCTATGACCTACTGATATGATTTTGAGAATGAAAGTGACTAATGAATGAAGACCATAGGGAGGAAAATAAACAAGTACCTCATGAGGGAAAACTGATAAAAAAATACTACCATCAATGAATCCATGACCTAGCGGAATGGTGAAATTTATTCGGTATGAGACACCTAATATGAAAATGCAAAAGAGAATTTTTGATCACTGATGGAAGTGTGACTAGACTGACACTAACAGATCACACCCGATTAGATGGTCCATGCTCCATCGTCCATCGCACTTTGCTTCATCCAAAGTTCCCAAACCCATTTTCCCCCGTCGATGTTCATCCCCTACTGATGGATTCCTAACCATCGATCTCTCCCAGATCGGACAACCATCTCACTTTGCTCCTCGCTCCATCGGCGCATCACACTTCCCAAATTCCTAATTTTCCAACCCTTTTCATCGCCTATTAAATCTTTTCCGTTGATCCTCCAACGATCCAACGGCCAACGGGGTCCCTCCCTATTCTCCCCCTCCATCTACCATCTTCCCATCAATGAATCTAAACCATCGATCCCAATGATCCAATGGTAATCATTCCCCCCTCATCATCCTTCTTCTGAAAAACCTTTTATCCACTCCCCCCATATTAAATCCCTACCGTTGATCTTGCAGATCCGATGATCAAACTTCTTCCCAAACACATCAACCCCACCCAATAAACTTTTCACCCCACCAATCAATTTCTTCGCTACACAAAAGAATGATGACGTGTACGCTGGGCCCCACTGCTCATCCTCCCATATACCTTTCCCTCTTCGCATGCCCTGTCCACCATTGGACCTACAACCCTAGATCCAATGGTCATCGAACTGCTTCGCAGAGATCTTCACGAAATCCCCCCATCGCGCAGTTTATATGTGAAATAGGTGATTTTTCAGAGCCATGTGTCGAGTGATAAACCGTATCGTGTTTGATTATCAAAAAATAGCTTACTTCCAAAGCCCTATGCAAAAACCATCCTCGGTTTTCCAAAACTGCATATCCAATGTTCCGTGCCAAAACCTTATTCAAACTCTGGTTTTAGGTTTTCGCCATTAAAACTCATTTCCGCTGCATTCCCAGCCTCCTCACAGCTCCTCCAATTCTGCCCGAGCCTCTGAAGTAGTTCAAGCCCTTGCATAGGTTTTATTTAACAAGTTTGTTGGTTTTTGTAGGTTTTATGGAATTTTGAGCTATTAAAGGTGTCCCACAGTCACTAAAGGTGACATAGAGCTCAGGGTGACGATCTTGCTTCCTAATCAATGGAATAGGGGACAAGAAGGGTAAATTCCAATGTTTACCAGTGCATCATGAACACTGTTAAAGAAGTAAAACCCTCCAGTGCTTGTAAACCTTGCATACAGAAAAAGAGTATCAGTGAAGGTGTACCAGCGTTTAAGGTTCAACGCTACTAAGACATAAAACTTAAAATATTTAAAGCTTGATCCATAGATTAAAGGATAAGCATAGTGATAAAGCAGCGTGAAGCAGGAAGATGATTAAAGTGGCCTTAAAAACACATTTAAAGCCAAATCAGTGTTAAATGAAAAAGACGGACAAATTAGAAAAGGAAAACTTCGAATGACACATCAGTGAAGCTATTTACTCCTCCTAGGACTAAAAGATACCTTGATAGTTATTATGCTAACAGAACCTTTTTAAACTGTTAAGGCAGTTATTGTAAAGGTATGGATGGCCTAAAAACCCATACTGTCCACTTTACTTGTACCAGAAGAAAAGACAGAACCACAGCAGCCAAAAGACTTCTCCACAAAGACACTCTCTGGAGTTATTACCAGCCTGAAAATTAGGCCTCAAAGTCTACAATAAATACTAGAATGGGAAAGAAATTAATGTAATATTTATGACATATAATGGGCATTCGAATGTTTTTCTCCTCTTTTTTAATTAACCATTAAGACGATCTTTGTCACCTCTCCTCCCCATTCACCTATAAATCCTATTCGAACTCTCATTGCAAGGGTCAGAATTTGATGAATCCCAAAGTAATACATAGACTACTGCTTTGAAGAAGGATTGATGTCTTGAAGAAGTGTGGATGTCTTTGCTTTTCTGTTGATGAATGAGGCTAGATTATTGGATCCCTGAGCCTGGTTTTGGTGAAGTACTCTCTATTTGTTAATGTTTTTTCCTATTTTTCACTTTGTTCCATTATGCTTTGCTTGCAGTAGAGTAAAAATCTTAGGCTAAGAAATGTCTCCTAGAAGCACCTTAGGCCTGTTTACTCTTCACTGCCTTTATGTTTTCATATGTTTAAGGTTTTATTGAGTAGTTTGACTGCTTTTAAACCCTTAAGATTGTTCATTTCAGAACAGTTCAAATAGTTGGTGTCAAGGTTGAATTATGGTTTGCCCTGCCTACTTGCTGCCTCCTGAAAGCTATTTATGAAAACATCCTTCAAACGATATTGTCTACAGCTTGGCAGAGAGGATTTGTTCTGATATTAACCTCTATTTCTTGTTGAGATAGCCATATTGGAAGGTCTTTATAATTGCAGTCTTAGATGCCTGGGTGTTCCCCCTTTTATGAATGCAATTAGTTGTGTTTCTGATATGTTTTCTAAATCCTTTAAGTGAAACAATTAGAAGAAACAGAGTGTTCCTTTTCTTCTTTGTCTTACTTGAAAGTTTGTCTTGTTTATGTTATCTGCATAAAGCATGTTGGTAGAATTCATGGTTAGCTCTGGCTATTGAATATTTCTTTATGTTTAAATAGTATTGCAAGTCCCTCAGTTGAAAGGTATACATGATTAAGGAGTCTTAACAGCCTTTAAAGCTTTAGTTTTCTTTCCAAATCCTTGATGTTCAGCTCATCCCACCTATATAATCCCACAGATCCATTGACTAAGTTAGATTTTCCCTTTGATTCCCCAAATTCATAAATCAGAACTATTTAGACTTCTACATGACTCCACTACCCAATGGCTTGTAGATTTCCACACTCTATCTATGCTTTCCAAATAATCTATGTCCAACAAACAAACAAACAAATTTTCACTTCATAACTAGCCTAAAATCAACCTCTTAAAAGCATTAAGCTATATCATTACAAACATATTGAGAGATCCCTCTCTGAGACTAGGAGGGCTAGATCTTAGAGCTCTAAAGCTTGGTTTGAATGTTGCCTTGTCATTTGGTTTTCCAATCAGCCAAATCACATGACCCCAAGATTTTATCGATCACGATGGGACACTAAGTACATAATAGCCTAGCAAACTCTTATAGACTTTTTAAGTCCTTCAATAAACATAGAAACTTGGAAAACCCCCAAAAACAATTCAGATTGGTTCCATAATAAACATTGGTGGTGGACCATAAACATTTTACCTTCAAAAAGCTAAAAATTTCCACCTGGCGACTCCACCAGCCCCAATAGGCCTATTATTCCACTAAGATTCTTGATTTCTTTAGGATTTGGTTAACCAACCTTGAGGAGATTTAGAATTCTATTCTTATGTTATGAAAAGCATTGTGAGAGGAAAGAATTTGAAAGAGTTTGAAGTTTTAAGCCTCTCCAAGTTTTGAAGCTAAAATCTAGCTTCACATAGGATCTACAATAGATCCCATCCAGATCCTAATCCTCCTAACATAGTTGACAATCCAGAAACGATTTTGTGGTAGAATTCTAAAGTTGGAAAATTAGCTATTGTTAGGACCATCCCAAGAGCAAAATCTATCCCTGAAACTCTCACACTCTTGGAATATTTTCACTTTGACTTACCTCATACCAGAAACATATTTAGAAGCAATTCTCAGAGTGATTTAAATCAGGATGACCTTGAACCCATAGATTTGCAGTAGATCTTTAGCACAAAAGCATCACCCTCTACCCCTGATTCCCACATTCTACACCATTTTAGCCCTTTCCATAACAAACATGTCCATCATCAGTTTTCTGGCCTGAGTGTTTCTTCCACTCCTATTCATACTTCTGCTACCCAAAACACTCCTGTTCAGCCCATTGTCCCTTTTATAAACCCACCCCCTGTAAATCCTCCATTATTTCCAGCCATGGCAACATGGTATGCTCCCTTAGTGTTACCCCAACCTCTAGCTCCTTTACCCAATGAATATCAGTCCAAAATTCCCCATTTCAATGGAAATGAACCCACTACTGCTCAACAGCACGTAGACAAGATGAAATATTCCTTTGATTATATGGAATTAGAAGATGAGACCATCAAAATGAGAATTTTTGCTCAGAGTTTGGGAGGAGAAGCCTAAAAATGGTTCAAAGGCCTAACTCCCCATAGCATACATGATCTTCCTTCTTTATTTCAAACATTCACGAACAAATGGGAAATTAAAAATAACCCTCTCCAAATACTTTCAAATTACAACAACCTCAAGAGAAACACTGGGGAAAGTGTTCAAGATTATTGCACTAGATTCAATAGTGTTTATGATGCACTACCCCCAAATATGAAACCTCCACTAGGCTTAGCTTTGGCCAAATTCCCTGAAGGGATTGATCCTGAAATGGCCTATCAACTAAGAGAAAGGAATCCCTTAACTTTAGAATACATGTAGAGGGGAGCTCTTAGTGTGGAAGAAAATCTGATTGAGAAGAGAGCTAGGTTGAGAATGGAGAAAATAGTCACATATAAAGATGAAAATATGGCATCTACTTCTTCGTCTGATGCCAAAATTGACAACCTAGTGAGGGTAATGGAAAGAATGTTGGAAAATATCAATTTAAATGAAAGAACCCCTCCTAGAGAAAACCAAACCAACCCTCAAAATAGAAAAAAAAAATCAAATATCAGAAGAGATCCCAATCAAGATAGGCATAGAGACAATGACCAACAAATTAGGCTTCCCTTTCAACAAAACTATGTAGAACAAGAGGATGAAGGGGAAACTAATAGGCTGGAAGAAAATCATGTGAACTTGATAGGATCTGATGATGGAGATGATATCTTCCTCACTGAGGAAGAACAGGGATTTTTCTCATCAGAAAAAAAATGAACACAATCATGAAGAGTCTGAATATTATAGGTTGTGGTTGGAAAACGCAATTACGGAAGTTCATAGACAATATGATCTTAGAAGAAAAAGGAACCCAAAAATTTCTAATGACAAGAACACTAACACTGTTGTTGAAAAAACCTCATAAAATCAGCCTAAAAAATTAGCAAATAATACCAACACCGTGGCCAAGAAAACTGATCTAAACAAAGACAAAAACAACCAACCAAGTGTTGAGAAGAGCTTCCCTATTACTTCTACTAGTGGCCCTATAAAAACAGTACCAATTAACAGTCCTAATAAAACTCAGCCAGCCAAAATTGCTGAAAGAAACATAAGCGAAAAAAAAGATGTGAATATGCCGAAAACAACACTTCCTTTCAGCCTCGAAGGTGAAATTGCCAAGATCAAAATTCGCATGCCTCTAGCTGAACTGGTAACTCAGGAAGTGTACAAAAATCAAGTTTTGAAAGCTCTGAATATAAACATCGATGCTGATACTTTAAACTTTACGGATGACAAACCAGAATTGTTGTTTGGTCCTATAATTGAAGGAAAATACCAAGAAGGGATTGTCCCACCCTTTTATGTTAGTCTAAACATACATGATAAGATCCTACACAATGCCATGCTATACTCCGGAGCATCACATAACCTTATTCCCAAAGTAGTAATGGAATGCCTAGGCTTAGAAATTACTAGACCATATAAAGACTTATACTCTTTTGATTCAAGAAGGGTCAAATGCTTGGGCTTAATCAAATATTTGCGTGTTAACCTGTCAAAAATTCCTGCTAAAAGCCTAGTGATGGATATAGTGGTAGCTGACATTCCCCCAAAATATGGCATGCTTTTTTCTAGATCATGGGGAGCCAAAGTTTAGGGGAGCCTTCAAATGGATATGTCTTATGCCACCATACCAGTGCTTAGTCAAACCAAAAGATTATATAGGGAATCCCTCATGAAATACATGGTGAGAAGAAAAGACAAACCCAACAACACTCCTGTTTATTCCATACATCTAGAATTATATTCCTTTATCTTATTCAATGAAGATTAAATCACCCAACGAGAAAAGGAAAATAAGCAAGAAATTAGTGCACCAGAACATTTAAATCTTCCTTTCACTCAACCACAAAATGCCCCAAATCTCAGCAACCTTGGGCAGCAAAAAGAAAAAGAGAATGAGATAGAAACACTTTGGAAAATGAGCTTTGATGGCTCTTGTAGCAAGGCTAGTTTAGGGGTTGGTGTATGGATACATAACACAAACAAGGCATACTCCTATAAAATATATTTCCTATGCACAAATAACATTGCATAATATGAAGCCCTCATCCTCAGCTTACATTTTCTCAAAGACTTAGAGGTTAAGAGGACATCAGTCCAAGGGGATTCTGAGTTAATCATCAGGTAAATCAAAGGGGAATATTCAGCCAAAAATCCCAAACTTAGAGAACATAGAAATGCTGCCCTTGATCTCCTTAAAACCTTTGAAAAATATGAACTCATTTTCATACCAAGAGCTCAAAATCATCTAGTTAATGAACTTGCATTTGCTGCCAGCAATTGCCAAATACCATAGATAAATGAACAATTCAATATAAAGGTGAAAAACATACCAGCAGCTCCTGACAATGAAGATTATTGGCTAGTGTTTGAAAATGATAAAACATAAATGATTTTCTGCAAACAAGGAATGAATTTTCCACAGCAATACCAAGTTCCATCCATGAAAAATATAGTTTCAATGAGCAAATCCATGAAACAAAGCCCTCCCTTTCTGCTGATATAAATCAATTTGAGCACCTTTTTAAAGAAGATTTATTTGACAACCTAGACCAAAAGGACCTTGAGGTTTTACAATGTAAAGGCGATACTATACCAAAAGGCCTTACACCATTAGAACAACTATTCGATTTCAACGACGTGGCCAAAGAACCAAAAATAGAGCCTATAGAAACTAACATTGAGGAACATAACATAGGTAGCCCCACTGAACCCAAAATGATCAAGTTTTCTAGTACCCTCCCAACTCATGTCAAACAACAGTACATAGCACTTTTCAAAGAATTCATAGATGTGTTTGCATGGGACTATAAAGATCTGAAATCATATGATACTAACATCATCCAACATAAAATCCATCTTAAGGAAAATAAGAAGCCTTTCAAACATAAACTAAGAAGGATAAACCTCATTTTATTACCTTCTGGAGAGAAAGAGATTAGGAAAATGTATGACGCTGGGATCATAGTTTCTCTTAGATATTTAGAATGGGTTTCCAACCTAGTATCTGTTAGGAAGAAGACAGGGGAAATTAGGCTGTGTATTGACTTTAGGAATCTAAATAGAGCCTTCTTGAAAGATAATTACCCCCTTCCGGAGATGGATCACATACTCTAAAAGGTGGTTGGGTCTAAAAGAATATCATTGTTGGATGGGTTCTCAGGTTACAATCAGGTGTTAGTACTCCCAAGTGATCAACATAAAGCTGCTTTTACTACACCTTGGGGGACATTCATGTATGTCAAAATGCCATTTGGTTTGATGAATGCAGGGGCCACCTTCTAGAGGGCCATGGACATAGCCTTCTCATAAGACATAGGCTATTTTATAATCATTTACCTTTATGATATTACTGTTTTCTCCAAAAATAATGAAGAAAATTTGATCCATTTAAGAAAAAGTTTCGAGAAATGTAGAAGATTTGGCTTGTCTTTGAATCCCAAAAAGACACTCTTTGGCCTCCAAGAAGGAAAGATTCTTGTTCACATAATCTCTGAAGAAGGGATCAAAGTAGACCCTGAAAGGATTGATGGCATATTGAATATCAGCCACCCAAGAAACCTCAAAGAATTTCAATCTCTCATTCAGAAGATAAATTTTTTAAGGAGGTTCATCCCCAACCTTGCTGAGCTATTAAGAAACATCACTAATATGATTAGGAAAGAAGTAGGTGTTAAATGGAAAATGCAAGCTAAATAATCATTTGAACTAGTAAAACAAGCCCTCACTCAAACATCGGTTCTCATTAGTCCTTATTTCAACAAATATTTCTATATCTTCTCTTTTGCATCTAAACATACCATAGCTGCAGTATTATTGCAAAAGAATAGCATGGGGAAGGAACAACCAATATCCTTCTTTAGTAGGGCTTTGAGACATGCTCCAATCAACTATAATATCATGGAGAAGCAAGCCTTAGCCCTAGTAAAAGCATTAAAATACTTTAGAGTGTACATTTTACATTCACATATCATTTTCTTTGTGCCACACATTGTAGTCAAAGATATTCTAAGTGAGGACCCTAATGGTAAAAGGGGAAAATGGATTGCCACTATTCTAGAATATTACTTAGAGATCAGGCCCACCAAACTCATCAAAGGACATGGATTAGAAAAACTCATGGTTGAGTCAAACTTCCAAAATTTAGATATGAACATGGTTGATATTTTGGAAGAGACAGAAGAATGCACAACACCATTCATTGAAGAAACATTCATGAACTCTCCTTGTTATGCTGACATCATATATGTGTTGCTTTATCTGAATGCTCCTCCTTCTTTGTCAAAATAAAAAGCTAGATTTTTCAAACAAAAGGCTTTAAATTATTGTATATTAGATGGAGTTTTGTATTGGAAAAATGTTGTGGGAATTTTACTTAAATGTTTACTTGAGGTTGATGCAAGAAAACTCATGCATGAGCTACATGAGGGAGAATGTGGATGACATCATAACTAGAAGACCACAACAAACAAGAGCCTTAGGTCTGGATACTATTGGCCCACCCTCTTCCCAGACACCCATAATTTAGTCATGTCTTGCCACAAGTGCCAAATCTTTGATGGCGGGAAAAAACTCTTACCACTACCTTTGCAGCCTATCAGTTTTGAGTCTCCCTTTCAACAATGGGGCTTGGACTTCATTGGGGAAATTCACCCATCATCCTTAGCCCAACACAAATGGATCCTCATAGCCACTAATTATTTTACCAAATGGATATAGGCCATACCCACTAGGAATGCTACTGACTCTGTCATCATCAAATTCCTTGAAACCAACATACTGTCTAGATTTGGTTGTCCTAGGAAAATAATCATAGACAATGTTGTTGCCTTCAAGTCCAAGAGGTTGGTAGAGTTTTGCCATAAATATCATATCACATTAGGCCATTATACTACCTACTACCCCCAAGGAAACGGTCTAGCTGAATCCTCCAACAAAAGCCTTATTAATAGCATCAAAAAATTGTTGTAATAGAATCAAAAGTCTTGGCATAGTAAGCTTTTCCATGCCTTATGGGATGATAGATTGACTACTAAAAATTCCATCGGCATGTCTCCCTATCAGTTGGTTTATGGCATGGATGCAGTCTTCCCAACATCTCTAGGATTTCCAATCATGAAACTCCTTCAAGAGATCCAAGCTAAAGAAAATGATATTCAAAGGAGGATCACTCAGACCATTCATTTGCAACAGTCAAGAGAGGAAGTATATAAAAGGACACAAG
Source organism: Pinus albicaulis (assembly GCA_034641835.2). Lineage (NCBI taxonomy): Eukaryota > Viridiplantae > Streptophyta > Pinopsida > Pinales > Pinaceae > Pinus > Pinus albicaulis. The sequence goes on along the minus strand of CM076573.1, from coordinate 525,886,206 downwards.
TAGTCCAAGAAGGAATAAAGAAATTATTTGATAGAAGGACCAAAGCAAATGACTTCCAAGTTGGAAATGTAGTTCTAAAATGGGATTCCAGAAGGGAAGAGCAAGGGAAACATGGTAAATTCGAAAATCTGTGGAAGGGGCCCTACATTACTCATTCCATACGGGGCCATAATGCATTATTTATGTAGGACCTGAATAGAGAAGAGGTGTTTGGAGGTCCTGTCAATGACAGGATGCTCAAACACTATTTCTGTCAAGAATCTTATTTTTGGAGTTTTTTTATCCATTGTACATACCATTGCATGAGAAAAAGAAAAATTACATAAAAAATAAAATAAAAGAAAAAGAGGGAAGATTAGATCGAAAAAAGAAAGGTACTGCCCCATACCAAGAAGAAAGAGAAAACATGAAAGTGTGCAAATATGAATGCCACTACTTGAAAGAAAACTGATATTTAGTCATATAGCCTAATCATGACTAGATAGATTTCAATTTAATGTTGATAGGTTAGTGAAGAAAATTTTCCAAACTATTTAATCTTGGTTTATCAGTAGAATAGGTTAGGATAGAAGAAAAATGGTTCAAACATGCTCAAAATCTGAACCAAGAATCAAAAGAAAAGATGGCTCTAACATGATAAAAACTTGAACCAAAGAAAGAAAGAAAGGGTGGTTCTAATATGCTAAAAACTTGAACCAGGAAAAGAAGAAGATGACATCTCAAAAAGATAAAAATCAGAGTTGAAAAAGAAGGGAAGGATGCTTACTATTCTCAGATCTCAAGTCTTACTAGTTTTGTTTCATTTTTCTAAAAATAAGGTCTATGTGTAGCTTGTTTCTCATGCCTTAGACACTACAACAAATCAGACATTCTAATCCTGATTCTACTGTGCTAGGACTCTTGGAAGAAAATCAGTCAAACAGTTTAATCTTAGTTGATAGATAGATTAGGTAGGGAATGAAGAGTCCAACTATTTAATCTAGACTCTTGGAAGAAATAAGGGTAGCATTAGATAGTTTTATCTTTCTATTTTCAAAAATAATATGTAAAAGATATGCTAGTCCAAGTGCACTCAAGAGAAGAAAAAAATGTTAGGAAAAGTAGTTTTGGGTAGGTAGAGATGTGGTTTAAAGAAATTTCATGCTGCAGGTCATTGAAAGAATTATCAAAATGCATCGAACTTCAGCAAGAAAACAAATAAATTCTTCCCAATGGATAAGGCACTAGTCTGCTAAAAGCTAGAGATTGATAAAATGAGGTTCTGGACACCTAAACGGCAAGTTGTCCTCCCCAAGTGGAGCCACTATTAGCCATCTATAATTTATGTTATACCTAATGATGGCTAGAATCAATTTGCAGCCTTCAAGAAACAATTTCAAGCTAATATGTTAGTTCTTGAAGCCTGGTAGTTCTCTCTGTCCAAAGAAACCCGACTTCACTGATGTTTTCACTTCAAAACCTTCAAAGAAACCCTGCTATTTTTAAAAGAACTATTTTCAGAGTCTCCTTTTGCCTCCATTTCATTCACTCCTCATTCTACCTTTAACAATGTTTTTCCCTTCTACAAAATCCTCTTTTCTCCCCTTCATTTATCCTCATTCCCTCAAAATCCCCTTAATGCCTTTCAAATTCCCCCTTTTAAGGTTTTAAACCCCTTTATTTACTCTATCGGAACTCTTGAAAATGATTAAAAAACCTTTATTTTGGTCTAAAAATGCCTTTTTACATTTTAGGGCTTAAGCGCCTTTCGGCTTAGCCCCTAGCCCTTTTCCTTCCATATAACCTAGCCCTATGACCAAACGCCAAGCCCATCGGCGGATCGAAAATCACATTTTCCCAAAACCCCTTTATTTACTCTATCAGAACTCTTGAAAATGATCAAAAAACCTTTATTTTGGTATAAAAATGCCTTTTTACATTTTAGGGCTTAAGCGCCTTTCGGCTTAGCCCCTAGCCCTTTTCCTTCCATATAACCTGGCCCTATGACCAAATGCCAAGCCCATCGGCGGATCGCAAATCGCGTTTTCCCATTTCCACTTCCCACTTATGTTTTTGCTGCCGATGCGCACCTTCCGAACAGATCTCCGCCTTTGATCGCATCCGATCCAATTGCCCGTGCTCCATCGGATATCACTCTTTCCCCGGTTCTGCTTCTAGTTTATTTTCCCACTGATGGTCGATTTCCCAACTTAATCTTTGCCGTTGATCACACCCGACCGGATGGTCTGCACTTCATCGGCCATCGCACTTCGCTTCATCCAAAGTTCCCAAACCCCTTTTCCCCTGTCGAGATTCATCCCCCACTGATGGATTCCTGACCGTCGATCTCTCCCAGATCAAACGGCCATCACACTTCCCAAATTCCTCATTCCCCAACCCTTTTCACTGCTGATATTTGCTCTGCCAATTAAATCTTGGTCGTTGATCCTCCAACTATCCAACGACCAGCGGAGTCCCTCTCTGTTCTCCCCCTCCATCTACCATCTTCCCCTCGATGAATCTAAACCATCGATCTCGATGATCCAATGGTAATCATTTCCCCCCTCATCATCCTTCTTTTGACAAACCTTTTATCTGCTCCCCCCATATTAAATCCCCACTATTGATCTTATGGATCCAACGATCAAAATTCTTCCCAAACACACCAACCCCACCCAATAAAATTTTCACCCCGCCAATCAATTTTTCCGCTACATGAAAAAATGATGACGTGTCCACTGGCCCCCACTGCTCGTCCTCCTGTATACCTTTCCCTCTTCATGCGCCTTGTCCACCGTTGGATCTACAAGCCCAGATCCAACGGTCATTGCACTTCTTCGCACAGATCTTCACCAAATCTCCCCACCGTGCAGTTTCTATGCGAAATAGGTGGTTTTTCAGAGCCACGTGTTGAGCGATAAACTGTATCATTTTTTATTATCACAAAACAACTTACCACCCAAGCACTAAGCGAAAACCATCCCTGGTTTTCCAGAACTGCCTATCCAATGTTCCGCGCCAAAACCTTATTCAAACTCTGGTTTCAAGTTTCTGGCATTAAAACTCATTTCTGCTACATTCCCAGCATCCTCATAGCTCCTCCGATTTCGCCTGAGCCTCTGAAGTAGTTCAAGCCCTCACACAGGTTTTATTTAACAATTTTGTTGGTTTTTGCAGGTTTTATGGCGGTTTGAGCTATTAAAGGCGTCCCACAGTCACTAAAGGTGACATAGAGCTCAGGGTGATGATCTTGTTGCCTATTCAATGGAATAGGGGATGAGGAGGGTAAATTCTAATGTTTACCAGTGCATCATGAACACTGTTAAAGAAGTAAAACCCTATAGAACTTGTAAACCCTACATACAGCAAAAGAGTATCAGTGAAGGTGTACCAGAGTTTAAGGGTCAACGCTATTACGACATAAAGCTTAAAATATTTAAAGCTTGATCCACAGATTAAAGGATAAGCACAGTGATAAAGCAGCATGAAGCAGGAAGATGATTAAAGCGGCCTTAAAAACACAGTTAAAGCCAAATCAGTGTCAAATGACAAAGATGGACAAATCAGCAAAGGAGAGCTTCGAATGACACATCAGTGAAGCTATTTACTCCTCCTAGGACTAAAAGACACCTTGACAGTTAGTATGCTAACAGAACCTTTTTAAACTGTTAAGGTAGTTATTGTAAACGTATGGGTGGCCTCAAAACCCATACTGTCCACTTTAGTTGTACTAGAAGGAAAGATAGAACTGTAGCAACCAGAAGACTTCTCCACAAAGACACTCTTTGGAGTTATTACCAGCCTGACAATTAGGCATCAAAGTCTACAAGAACTACTAGAATGGGCAAGAAATTAATGTAATATTTATGACACAGAATGGGAATTCGAATGCTTTTCTCCTCTGTTTTAATTAACCACTAAGACCATCTCTGTCACATCTCCTCCCCATTCACCTATAAATCATATTCGAACTCTCATTGTAAGGGTTGGATTTTGATGAATCCTGAAGTAATACATAGACTACTACTTTGAAGAAGGATTTATGTCTTGAATAAGTCTGGATGTCTTTGCTTTTCTGTTGATGAAGGAGGCTAGATCATTGGATCCCTGAGCCTAATTTTGGTGAAGTACTCTGTATTTTTTAATGTTATTTCCTATTTTTCGCTTTGTTCCATTATGCTTTGCTTGCAGAAGAGTAAAAATCTTAGGCTAAGAAATGTCTCCTAGAAGCACCTTAGGCTTGTTTACTCTTCACTACCAGTATGTTTTCATCTACTGAAGGTTTTATTGAGTATTTTGACTGCTTTTAAACTCTTAAGCTTGTTCATTTTAGAATAGTTCAAATAGTTGGTGTCAAGGTTGAATTATGGTTTTCCCTACCTGCTTACTACCTCTTGAAAGATATTTCTAAAAACATCCTTCAAACACTATTTTCTGGAGCTTTTCAGAGAGGACTTGTTCTTATCTTACCCTCTATTTCTTGTTGAGATAGTCATATTGGAAGGTCTTTATAATTGCAGTCTTAGATGCCTGGGTATTCCCCCTCTTATGAATGCAATTAGTTGTGTTTCTCATATGTTTTATAACTCCTTTAAGTGAAGAAATTAGAAGAAACATAGTGTTTCTCTTATTCTTTGTCTTACTTGAAAGTTTTTGTTATTTATGTTATCTGCATAAAGCATGTCGGTAGAATTCAGGTTAGCCCTAGCTATTGAATATTTCTTTATGTTTAGATAGTATTTCAAGTCCCTCAGTTGAAAGGTATACATGATTAAGCAGTATTAACAGCCCTTAAAGCTTTAATTTTCTTTCCAAATCCTTGATGTTCATCTCATCCCATGTATATGATCCCATAGATCCATTGAATAAGTTAGATTTTCCCTTTGATTCTCCAAATTCATAAATTAGAACTATTTAGATTTCTACATAACTCCACTGCCCAATGGCTTGTAGATTTCCACACTCTATCTATGTTGCCCCAATCATCTATGTCCAACCAACAAACAAACAAATTTCCACTTCATAACTAGCCTAGAATCAACCTCGTAAAAGCATCAAGGTATATCCTTACAAACATATTGAGATATTTGTCTGCTCAACTTAGTGTTCCTAAATTGATGTCATAAATTTTCAACCAGGGTTAGTAAACTGTTGAAGTGAAGTGCACTATATGTGCCTAGGTATCTGTTTCTCACTACGTTGTGTTTAGTGTTTTTCCAATGTTTTTGGTTTTGTGTTTTTATTCTTAAGAGGAAAAGAACTAAGTGTTGATAAAGAGAAGTTTTTGGTCACACTAAAACAGAGCAAAACCTATTATAAATTATGTATGGCACTTAAGAACAAAAAATGCAAAACTTTAACAAGAAAAATAACTCATAACATGAATTCAATAACTCATAACATGAACTCATTCCAATTCATTCATTAGAAATATGTTGGAATAACTTGAGAAAAGGACAAGTTTAATGCAATGAGGTTCTTCTAAGTAAACAACATTCTACAATATCACAGAGAAAATCCCATCCATGGCTAGAAATTTGTTGGAACACATTTGGAAAAGATATTCTGCAACATAGTGAGTGACTCTATTCTAAATTATCCTATGACACTGAAATTTAGCCATTCTGCAACTAAAATTGTCACTACTAAGCCTCATTCGAAAGTTAGAAATCTTTTGGAATAATTTTGGAAAAAAGGCTATTTGTAAAATTATAAGAGATTGCAGAACAGTCAAGGCCTTGAACTGATATCACTATTTCCTATCCATATGATGATGTGTTGGAAGAGATTAATAACAAGAGTATCTTTTAAATAATGAAGGCCTTGAAGTCTAATGGAACAAAACTAGCTTACCACTAACTAATGAAACTGGAAATACATTAAACAGAACTGAACAAGAGTGAAACTAATCAAAATTGAAATAAAGTGAATAGAATTGAACTAGAGTTCCATTAACCTCCAGAGTTTTACAACTAAAATAAATTGCAACTAGTCACTGAAATAATACAGCTCTGTCTCATTCGGTGTTAGTGATATTTTGGAACAATTCATAAGAGCAAGATTGGTTGTAACAATTGATGTCAGTGAGAATAAAAATATGAAGTTCAGAAAAAATGCAACTAGATTTTAAAAACACCACAGCTATGTCTCATTCAGTGTTAGTGATATTTTGGAACAATTCGTAAGAACAAGACTAGCTGTAACATTTGATGTGAATGAGCATAAAAACATAAAGTTCAGAAAACTACTTGAACTAGGAATGAAACAAGGCTAAAGTTACTTATCTAAACAATATGCATAGAGCTTCTCGAGTAGTAGGGGCCCTTTACCACTGGATTGGCATAAAAATATCCTCAATATTGCCTTAGATCATGCAATTAAGTTTAATTTCTTTCATTAAAGAGAAAATTCTTCAGAAATAGAGTATTACGGACTTTTGAGATCTAACTAGAAAACATCAATCTAGCTCTCTATCTCTCGGTCTCCTGAGTCATTCTTATAAAAAAAATACATAACTACCCTTGAGAGGAAATAGGGATAAGTGTATTTCCCTATTAAAATCAAATTAGAACTCTTATGGAAGCCTCGTACTCTTGCTGGAGACATCTGTAGAGTCCCTGTCCTGGTAGGAATATGCTTCTTAGTTTTGATCTCTTCCATGTGCATAACCACCTATAGATTCTTGCTCAGACTTCGTAGAGAGAAAGAAATGATGGGGGAGTGTTGTGGAATTCAACCATATTCGTTTTTCTTTTAAGTGACACCTGTAATCTATGAGAACATGAAGATAGCTGCGGAATAGGCGACTAGTTACAAAATGGCTGCATTCTATAGCTAAGTCTAGTAAAAAATTACTATAACAACAAAACCACGAAAATATAGCAAGTCAGTCATTGTATACATTCCTAAAGTGACTTTAATTAATCCTATTGATCATTTAAACATGTAATTGATAAGGGAAAAAGGAAATGAAGTGAAATTGGGTGAAAGAGAAGGACATCTTTGGGGCTCAACAAGATCCCTCTTTGAGACTAGGAGGGCTAGAACCTAGAGCTCTAAAGCTTGGTTTGAATGTTTTTTTGTCATTTGGTTTTCTAATCAGCCAAATCACAAGACCCCAAAATATAGTCCCTATATAAATGGTGGTATGCGGCCTCATGAAGACAACAAGATTTCAGATAAGTCTGAGATTGCAATGCGAGGCAATTCTAAAATTTGATGGTTAGAAAGGAGACATTACAATGAAGAGAGGAATATTTTTAGCGATGGAAGAGAGGTCCTCTCAAATCTTGGTTTATGGCTAGTAATCTCCAAGTCAAGGCGTGCCACAGTGATCCGAACAATAGTGCATACAGAGAGGATATACAGAATAAGGTTTTCTAGCTTTCATATTATGCGAGGAAGAGATCAATGCTGAGAAGAGGCAGTTCTAGCCTTTGTCATTTATCTCACACTCTCACATAAGTTGAGTGATATATAATTACAACATTGTAATATACCTAAATTTGCATGCAACTAATAGAAATATTAATTTTTCTCTTAGCACCTAGTTAGATGAATAAATGGGTAAGGAGGCCCATACATATATAAAATAGGAATAAAATCCCTCTTGATGTGAAAAGGGATCATGATAATAACCAGATCTAGCACCCTCATCAGTGAACAAGGGCTAATGCATGTGGACAAAGTCAAGTTTGACCAAGTCAACAACACTAATGGGGGAGGAGTGGATCATAAATAAAGACAACTCAATATGAATGTGGATTAGTTTAGAGAGCTATATAAAAGTTGGATTGAAGACCCTTAGGTGTGAAAAGGGGCTGGAACACGTTGAAGAGGTCAAGTTTGACCAAATCAAACAATGTTGTTATGGAGGAGTGGCATTAATGATGGGATGACACAGTTTTGGAGGGAGATTGATTGTGTGATGGTGGAAACCCTAATGAGTGGGACCCAAGGTGAGAAGGCTCACATTGTTTATAAGGAAGAGGATGGCAGCCATATGGGGTTAGCTTATGAATATTATTTTGATATGTCTGTTTAGACTTTTCCTCTCTTCAACTGTTTAGCTAAGATTATTGGTGTTGTTTAGCATAAGTCATTTCTGTTTAGGAATTCCATCTCTTCCCTTTGAGTCGCTCTTGGGAGAGACCTAATATATCATTCCACACATCTGAAATTCTATCCAAGCTTCAATCTTCAGCTACAGCATAGTGTCTGTAGAATATTGTGCTGTGTTGCAGGGTGTTGCAGTGGAGGGTTGAGAAACACACTTTCTAAGCTAGTTTTTCATAGGAGGAAGGATTCCTTCTCTTGGGAAATCAGTTTGGAGGGTTCTTGGGAACATTTCATATATTTGGAATCATTCCAACTTATCCCCATCATTTACATCACAATTTCAACTGGGAATTACGTTATTTTGAAGGGAAACTTCAGTGAGGGATCTTGTGGCTCTTCTAGAGTGTTTTCCTGTGATTGAAGTGTTGAGCCTTTCATTGGAGTAGAACTTTGAGTAGATATACATAAGATCTATATTATTTCAGCCTTCTATCTTTAGGAGCTTTAGTTTGCAGTGACTCATTAGTCCTAGGGATGTAGATCACCATATGTATTTGAGTTTATTTCCAGAGACCCTTCCCAGGTTCTCTTGGATTTGTATTAAGGAGACTAGATCTCAGCTTTTGAGCATTATTGATTAATATATGAGCAGATATATTTGTCTCTATAATTTCTGAGTATAAACCCTCATTAGACTATGCTGTCACTTTTTGCATTATTTCTGTGTTGCAGTAGTTTTGGGGTTTGCATTTTTTTGGGCTATTATGGGTGTGGGAGACTTGTTTAACCCATCTATCATGATTTGTTTCTGATATCCTTTTGGATTTGGTCGTTATAATGAATAAAACAATGGATACATGGGCTGTTATGATGTATTATAGCATATATTTATAAAAAATTCATTTTCTGTGCATGTATTGTTGATTTTCCCATTTGGGAATATTACAATGGTATCAGAGCATAATCTTGGCTCAGCCTATGAATTTCAGCCAATATGCTATAAGAAGAAGAAGATAAGGAGAAAGAAATAAAAATTATGTAAGGAGTGAGCTTTGTCTCATCAATTTTCATATCTATGAAGAACCTGTTAGACTCCGTCTTGTCAGCCTGCTGCAGTCAAATTCTCTGAAGTTCATTCCTTATTATTCGCAGTCACTGATGTTACTGTGGATAAAAAAAAATAGTCATTTTAGAGTATAGGTCTAGTGGTTGGGCTTCAAAACATCTGAATTAACCCCCCTGCAGATGCTTCAACAAGTGGGGTAATGCGGAGCTTCAGTTTGAAAATTCAAGGCATCTTTTCGCTCAAAATATTACCATTTCCATATTAAGAAGTTGAGACAGTGAGATTCTTTTACTTTTAGTTGAGAGATGTCTTGGTTTGAGAAACAGAATGCCATCTATTAAAAAAGAGGTTTTGAAGAATCCTTGTTTCAAAGCCAAAAGACAAAACAGAGTTGTCCACTCTCTTTCTCATACAGTGATGGGTTTTGATGGATATTTAGTTTGGAATCTGCAATCATGCTGCTGATCGGTCACCATACTGCCTTATATACAATAAAATTCAATCCAGCCAGAACACTGATTGTATCTCCATGGACATACAGGCAAAAATCACCCTTCTGTATCACGTTTGGATGCCCTCTGGCCAGAGATGAAAGGCTTGTTGAAGCAGTTGGGCGTGAGAATTGGGGAGGCAACCTCTGCCACGTGGTTTCCAAGCACGATATTGTTCCTCGAATACTCCTTGCACCGATTGAGTCAATTGCTAAGCCCTTTACGAATGTTGTTCCTTATTGGCAGGGCATAAATGTGCCTGATTCTTTAATTCTAAATGCCTGCAGGAATCTTCTGAATCATGTCCCTGTTTCTCCACAAGGCCCATACAGACCTTTTGGCACTTACATGCTTTACTCAAGTACCGGTGCAGCTTGTGTTGATAACGCTAAAACGGTTTTAGAACTACTTCCTTTGACCACGCAAAACCAACAAACTTCTTTTGAGGAGATTGTACAGGCCTGCCTTTTGGAGCACCCGAGGTATGGTCCTGTTTTGGTGGACGTTATGCGAAACTCCTTAAGAGGGATTAGCATAATGAATTCTGAATCTTCATAATGCTCTTATGAGACAGGTATCGCCTTGCAGCTAGAATCCATTGGGGTTGGATTTCATAATAAAAGGGCACGGGATGCCTTACAAGGAGCTGGCGAGACTGAAAAGCAGCTTGATATAATTGTTGATAACCTAGTTATTGAATTAAGTCAACAACAAAGTGCCATGGCAGAGCTTGAAAGGTATAAAGAGAGATGTGAGAAGGACGGTAGCATCGGATATTATGATACCTTCAAGAACCAGGACATGAAAGATATTCATGCTGATCGCTATAGGATAAAGCTTGCTGGGTTTTGGGATGAGATTATTGAAAGTGGGAAGGTCGTGAATTGCCAAGTGATTTCCAATCCCAAAATAAGTGGATAAATACTGGCAATACATATAGAAGACTAGTAGAGCCTCTGGATATTGCACATCATTATCTCACCAACCGCAATGGTAACTACCTTTCAGATGGAAGGCCTAAACGTTATAAAATTCTTCAGAAATGACTGGAGGAGTGCGGCGCACAGAAATCCAGCCCAAATTTTTATCACTGCTTCTCAATTTTTCAACTTTTTCGCCCCAAGTGAATGTGTGAATGTGTTTGCCACTGCAGATACCAGTTGTTTTGTAGTCAAAATCGATGGAGAGTGTTCTGAAATTGTGTTGAGTTTATTGATGAATTGCCACTAGTACCATGACAGTTAAAGTGCGAACAGGCTATTTTGAAAAGAGGAATAAGTGTGAAGATCAGGAGTGGTGGCCATTGGAGGATCAGAGAACTTTTACAGCACATTTGAGGCAGAGCTGGCAGATGTTATTCTTGTTGTGAAGACATCTATAGGAGGCACCAGGATTGTTGGGCGTCTTTTTGCTGGGAACAAAAATGGTCTTTTGTTGCCGAACACAATTACCGACCAAGAGGTTCAGCACTTGAGGAGTAGTTTGCCAGATGAAGTTGTGGTGCAACGAGTTGACGAACGACTATCTGCGCTTGGAAATTATGTGGCATGCAATGTTTGATCATGCACCTAGTTGTCATTGATATGTGTTTGCTGGGGATTACAGCTGGAACCGGCGGTATTTTAGTTTAAAAGGCTATTTTTGTTGGTTTTATTCAAACGGTAAGTAGAAGCAAATAGTCCGAGAATTAAATGAAGAATGTCTGCCACAGCAGAGAGATAAGAACCGAAAGCCCAAATTAAACAATTCTATCCATCGTGACAGAGAAATAGGAGCAATTTGCCTATTTTTAACTTCAGTTGCAACTCAAGTTCGATTTTGTCTTTTACTTGATCATCGATAGATTCAGGTGGAATGCTGTTCTGTTCTTAAAACACATGATTGGATCTACCGTAGTTGTTTATTAATAATGGTTAAACCATTCCTTATTTTGGGGGGTCGATTTGTTTTCCCCACCTGTAATGTTATTTATTATATTGAAAAATCATTTGTAAGGTGGGGAAGAGAGTTCTGAGAGCTGGTGGCGAAGAACAGAGCTTTTATTGTACAGTTTGACAGAGATTTTAATGGAGAAATACAGCTCTGTTTCCTGAGATTCTTGTGGTTTGAAATTTAGCAAATTTTTTTCCTTTTGTTTCATATGTCATCGTTATGTTCACAGTTCATTAATCGCCATTTCAATATTGAATTTTTCTAAGTGAGAAGGGCAGAATTCATCTTGCTGCTCTGCCCTGGAGAAGCTTTCATGTTTTGTGTAATTTCTTCTGTTTGATAAGGATTCAATTATTTCCCTTGTCAACCTCGCAGTGGTCTTTCACTCCATATAGTTCCAATTTGATTGTTAAACTTCATTCTTACCTTGCCTCAGGAGATAATATGTGTTTTTCATTTAATCTCTGCTCTTGCTGTCTTTGCCTCACACAGCCCAGAAAACCCAAACATTTATTAAAAACCCTTTTCTATCAATTTATTAGCCTAAAATCAGTTTTCTTTATCGGTCATCTCAGCCCCTTTGAAAATTTTCCGCCGAGATAGACCCGGAGAGAGCCCTCTCCTGTCCTCGTAGGGCTAGCTACGAGGCTAAGGTTGGTTTGATGTTGCCTCGAGTTTTGCCTTCTTCAGCCTGTGGCAGATTCGAGCGCTAACATAGTGGCGACCATACTGGGGAAGTCCTCCCCGGTAAAGGATAACAAAGTTCAGATCCGATTGCTGATGGTGGATAGCAGTCAGACACTGCAAGGCTGAAATCATTCACCGGCGACTTCATTCACTGAACAATCCAGAAATCAATGCTTCATGGCGACCTCACTATTGACGGACCGGATTGCAAGAAGATACGCTCCCATGAGCCGAGATCACATCCCAGGTTTTCCGAACAAGATGCCCAAGGTGGATTGGCTTCAGAATTTGCCTATGTTCAGAAATGAGGAAGGTAATGACGCTGCTCTTCATCTGGTGAAATTTCACATTCATGAGCATAAATTTAAGATCAGTTTTCCTGAAGACTGTTTGATGAAAATGTTTATGGCTACTCTAGAAGACGAAGCTCGATCATGGTATGAAAGTTTGCCAGCTGCTTCTATTTACTGTTTAAGGGATTTTCATACCGTGTTCTTTGAAAAGTATAAAGCATCATATCCATCCTTGACTTTAGTTCAGAACTGTTGTAGCCATGTACATAATTTCATTGAAGATCTAGAGCTGTTTTATGGTAATAATGATTTTATGGACGGAGAAATCATGGAGGCTTTATATGAGAATCCATTTCAGCAACATGAAGAGAACCTAGAGGATACCCATCAAAATGCTCAGGAAATTTTGCAGCAGAATCAAGATCAACAGGTTGAAGAGTGCCATATGGCTGAAGATTATGAAAGGGAGAATGTCATTTCAGATCTGCCCACAGAAGACAGCAGCATGCAAGTAAGTCCAGTTCTAATTGCAGATTGTGATAATGTCCAGATAGCTACTTCAGATTCAGATTCAGATCATGATGACCAAGCATATCTTGTGCTGAAGCCCATCAAAGAGAACTCTGCTGTTGAAATCATCTGGAATGCAGAAGACACAGTAATGGATCCAAATGTTCTCAGTCATACTGTCAGTCCATCATTAGAACACAGCCTTCATGAAGAAGCAATCCAGTCAGTTCATGAAAATCAGAATGAGATCTTTGTGCAAGTAAGTGATAAATCTCCTTTCAATAACTCAGTAATAAATGATAGTTTGAATGCCCTGTCATATGAAGATAATTACTGTTTAAGCAGAAGAAAACAAAAGGCATTGTCTCCTTTGTCTGAAGATGAGATAGATAAGCTTTTGAAAGGTCTTGTTACAGCCCAAGCTACAGCAGATTTGCAGTGCACACATAATCAGGAAATTGTTGGTGAAACTTCTTCCTCTGTTGAAAAAGATGACTGTCTTGTAATCAGTTGTGTAGATCAGCAAACAAATAATTTTTTCCTTCACAAAGATGATAAGGCTGTCATGTTTAATAACCTTGAAGATTTTTTTTTGTTTAAGAATGACCTAGATCATGAAATTGAAGAGTATATGCCAGAATTTCTCATGGTCAAGGAACCTACAGCTAACACTCAGATGGCAGATTTGTGCATTTCTATCCCTCAGAAATCAATTGTCCTTTCAGATCAGAATGAAGTGGATACTAGTATTTTTGCAGCTGAATCTCCAGATAAGCCAGTGCTTCAAGATTTTCAAGACCCCTTCAGCATTCTTCTGCAAACATTAGAAAGGATAAATATTGCCTGGTTCATTATCATAAGCTTCGGTTTCAGTGGTTATTTTGAGTTGCCTACAGGTTCATCATTCTGCCTGCTCAAGGAGAGTAAGAGTAGAAATTTGGGGTGTAGCCATCTGCTGGATTGGTTACATTGGAAAGCACATTACACATGATTGTATATATCACATCAGTATGCAGGTGGTTGCCATCATGATTTTAAAGCTTGATGGATTGCTGCCCTTTTCAGAAAGTATTTGTTTTAATTCAGTCATTTCAGTTTGCATCGAGTCAGTTTGAGTCGATTTTTCAGTTAATAAGTGGAGTTATCAGTCTTTATTCTGTTTTTTAGAATAATGATTCCATCGCCCAATGGATGGAGGCACTGTCTGCTCTCCCAAAGCTCTGCAGTTCTTGGCACCTCCAAGAAGCGGCAGCTGCCATCCCCATTGGAGCCAATGTTAGACTCCGTCTTGTCAGCCTGCTGCAGTCAAATTCTCTGAAGTTCATTCCTTATTATTCGCAGTCACTGATGTTACCGTGGATAAAAAAAAATAGTCATTTTAGAGTATAGGTCTAGTGGTTGGGCTTCAAAACATCTTAATTAACCCCCCTGCAGATGCTTCAACAAGTGGGGTAATGCGGAGCTTCAGTTTGAAAATTCAAGGCATCTTTTCGCTCAAAATATTACCATTTCCAGATTAAGAAGTTGAGACAGTGAGATTCTTTTACTTTTAGTTGAGAGATGTCTTGGTTTGAGAAACAGAATGCCATCTGTTAAAAAAGAGGTTTTGAAGAATCCTTGTTTCAAAGCCAAAAGACAAAACAGAGTTTTCCACTCTCTTTCTCATACAGTGATGGGTTTTGATGGATATTTAGTTTGGAATCTGCAATCATGCTGCTGATCGGTCACCACACTGCCTTATATACAATAAAATTCAATCCAGCTAGAACACTAATTGTATCTCCATGGACATACAGGCAAAAATCACCCTTCTGTATCACGTTTGGATGCCCTCTGTCCGGAGATGAAAGGCTTGTTGAAGCAGTTGGGCGTGAGAATTGGGGAGGCAACCTCTGCCACGTGGTTTCCAAGCACGATATTGTTCCTTGAATGCTCCTTGCACCGATTGAGTCAATTGCTAAGCCCTTTACGAATGTTGTTCCTTATTGGCAGGGCATAAATGTGCCTGATTCTTTAATTCAAAATGCTTGCAGGAATCTTCTGAATCATGTCCCTGTTTCTCCACAAGGCCCATACAGACCTTTTGGCACTTACATGCTTTGCTCAAGTAACGGTGCAGCTTGTGTTGATAACACTAAAACGGTTTTAGAACTACTTCCTTTGACCACGCAAAACCAACAAACTTCTTTTGGGGAGATTGTACAGGCCTGCCTTTTGGAGCACCCGAGGTATGGTCCTGTTTTGGTGGACGTTATGCGAAACTCCTTAAGAGGGATTAGCATACTGAATTCTGAATCTTCATAATGCTCTTATGAGACGGGTATCGCCTTGCAGCTAGAAGCCATTGGGGTTGGATTTCATAATAAAAGGGCACGGGATGCCTTACAAGGAGCTGGCGAGACTGAAAAGCAGCTTGATATAATTGTTGATAACCTAGTTATTGAATTAAGTCAACAACAAAGTGCCATGGCAGAGCTTGAAAGGTATAAAGAGAGATGTGAGAAGGACGGTAGCATCGGATATTATGATACCTTCAAGAACCAGGACATGAAAGATATTCATGCTGATCGCTATAGGATAAAGCTTGCTGGGTTTTGGGATGAGATTATTGAAAGTGGGAAGGTCGTGAATTGCCAAGTGATTTCCAATCCCAAAATAAGTGGATAAATGCTGGCAATACATATAGAAGACTAGTAGAGCCTCTGGATATTGCACATCATTATCTCACCAACCGCAATGGTAACTACCTTTCAGATGGAAGGCCTAAACGTTATAAAGTTCTTCAGAAATGACTGGAGGAGTGCGGCACACAGAAATCCAGCCCAAATTTTTATCACTGCTTCTCAATTTTTCAACTTTTTCGCCCCAAGTGAATGTGTGAATGCGTTTGCCACTGCAGATACCAGTTGTTTTGTAGTCAAAATTGATGGAGAGTGTTCTGAAATTGTGTTGAGTTTATTGATGAATTTCCACTAGAACCATGACAGTTAAAGTGCGAACAGGCTATTTTGAAAAGAGGAATAAGTGTGCAGATCAGGAGTGGTGGCCATTGGAGGATCAGAGAACTTTTACAGCACATTTGAGGCAGAGCTGGCAGATGTTATTCTTGTTGTGAAGACATCTATAGGAGGCACCAGGATTGTTGGGCGTCTTTTTGCTGGGAACAAAAATGGTCTTTTGTTGCCGAACACAATTACCGACCAAGAGGTTCAGCACTTGAGGAGTAGTTTGCCAGATGAAGTTGTGGTGCAACGAGTTGACGAATGACTATCTGCGCTTGGAAATTATGTGGAATGCAATTTTTGATCATGCGCCTAGTTGTCATTGATATGTGTTTGCTGGGGATTACAGCTGGAACCGGCGGTATTTTAGTTTAAAAGGCTATTTTTGTTGGTTTTATTCAAACGGTAAGTAGAAGCAAATAGTCCGAGAATTAAATGAAGAATGTCTGCCACAGCAGAGAGATAAGAACCGAAAGCCCAAATTAAACAATTCTATCCATCGTGACAGAGAAATAGGAGCAATTTGCCTATTTTTAACTTCAGTTGCAACTCAAGTTCGATTTTGTCTTTTACTTGATCATCGATAGATTCAGGTGGAATGCTGTTCTGTTCTTAAAACACATGATTGGATCTACCGTAGTTGTTTATTAATAATGGTTAAACCATTCCTTATTTTGGGGGGTCGATTTGTTTTCCCCACCTGTAATGTTATTTATTATATTGAAAAATCATTTGTAAGGTGGGGAAGAGAGTTCTGAGAGCTGGTGGCGAAGAACAGAGCTTTTATTGTACAGTTTGACAGAGATTTTAATGGAGAAATACAGCTCTGTTTCCTGAGATTCTTGTGGTTTGAAATTTAGCAAATTTTTTTCCTTTTGTTTCATATGTCATCGTTATGTTCACAGTTCATTAATCGCCATTTCAATATTGAATTTTTCTAAGTGAGAAGGGCAGAATTCATCTTGCTGCTCTGCCCTGGAGAAGCTTTCATGTTTTGTGTAATTTCTTCTGTTTGATAAGGATTCAATTATTTCCCTTGTCAACCTCGCAGTGGTCTTTCACTCCATATAGTTCCAATTTGATTGTTAAACTTCATTCTTACCTTGCCTCAGGAGATAATATGTGTTTTTCATTTAATCTCTGCTCTTGCTGTCTTTGCCTCACACAGCCCAGAAAACCCAAACATTTATTAAAAACCCTTTTCTATCAATTTATTAGCCTAAAATCAGTTTTCTTTATCGGTCATCTCAGCCCCTTTGAAAATTTTCCGCCGAGATAGACCCGGAGAGAGCCCTCTCCTGTCCTCGTAGGGCTAGCTACGAGGCTAAGGTTGGTTTGATGTTGCCTCGAGTTTTGCCTTCTTCAGCCTGAGGCATATTCGAGCGCTAACAGAACCTCTCCAAGGAGGTTAAGAAGATGAAAGAGGAAAGACACAAGGAGACCTATAGAGGGTTTCAAGAAGAGGAAGGACCATGTACTTCCTATTATCAGAAGAAAGGACCAGTGTTGCAAAAAGATCCAAAGCAATACACTATTCCATTTCCTTTTGAGGAGGAAGACAAGAGGCATGGATATTGAGGGTACTTGGAACATGAGATCCTAAGTGGATACTTGGCAGAATATAAGTCTCAACCTAGAGATTTCAAGGAGACTATAGCTCTTCCACATTTCATTCAGCTTGAAGAAGAAAGGATTCCTTGCAGCAATAGGAGGATAAAGGGAAATATATTTCTATTTTATGTTTTGGATGGATCATCCACATGCACATAAAAGGCTTGGGCAATGAAGCTAGATGCATTCTTCCTACTACATCCAGTAGTAGAAAGAGATTATATTGAGATTGCAGTGTTGCACCTTGAGGGTGAAGAAAACACTTGGTGGTTCAGCCATTTGAGTCATACAAAAGTGACTTCATTTGCATATTTTACTCAAAGGTTAATCAAAAAATTTGACAAGAAGAAATCCAAGGAGGAGAAGCCTTCACCACCACTTGAGGAGACTTGTACCATCTCTGATACAAATATGGAGCAACCATCACCATCAAAAGTTGGGGGAGCCAACACATTGGAGGAAGGAACCCTTGTAGCAATACAAGATGTTCCCAAGCTTCACCAAGGTATGCATAAGTTTCCACTTTCTATTATGTCAGCAAATCTTATGAAAGGATGTGGAAATATGCCATTGCATGACCAAGGGTCAAAACATATTGCTGATTTGGAGCAGAAGAATTTCACTACGATGTGCAACCTTGAGTTATTAAAGGTAAGGATAAACAATCCTCTTGACTATTCATTATTTAGGTACACACAGCTCCAGGAGTTGGGGTGTGGATTTTTGGAGGATAGGATGAGAATTACCCTAAACAATCCAATGCAGAACCATATGTTCATCATTGAGCATGAGCATGAGACAACAAAAACACCATTATGTAGATCAACAACGCTGTCATTGAGTAGTAATGATGAGTTGGGAGCTCAAATATTTCTAGATAATTTTGATGACCATTGAACTTGTGTGACATTGGAGGAGCAGATGATTGATGAGAGCCCTCTTATCTTTCAGCATTGTGATGGATCTCTCTTGATGAGCACTGTACAGATCTATGAGGAGGCTTTGCTTTCAGCATAATTGGATTCCTATGAATTCAATATGGTCTTTGGTGAGGGGTTTTCACTAGGAGATATCCAAGAGATTTCATTTCAACATCCCATGAAATGAAAAGGTACAAATCTGATATGGGAGAATGGTGTTCTCCATTGGAGGAATACCAAGATGGAGTATGGTATGAGATACCCACATTTGCATGAAGGGGTGTGGATGGTAAGCAATAGGTTGGTGAGTCACCTACATATCTATGACATAGGGCAACAGGAGGCATGGCTGCATTGGCTACTCTTGAATGAGTTTGGCCATCATGTGATATAACCTTTTTCAAAGGGTATGTTGGTGGAGGAAACTTGGCAGGAAACTTGCACCACATGGCAGCAAGGAGTTTGGGTGCATTGTGTTGATATGACATTCTTCATATCAATCATTATGCTCTCATCTCATGATTTGTATGATGGAGGTGTGAGGGGCCAACAAGAGCTATTATTTCTTTGGTTACTCTTGGGAGAGTATGGGCATATTTTCTCCCATACTTGGCATAATATTTCAGGAGAAAGGGATGGCACACTCAAAGTGAAAAGAGGCTACCCTTCAAAATTGGAGGAACAGTAGGTACTTCCACATGGGAAGGAGATTCCTACACATAACAGTATGATGGTGGATGACTTTGCCATATGGCATGTCAAATAATGGAGTCATGGAAAGGAAAGAGCCTTATCACTAAGGCCAATAGCATTGCCACTTAGGAGTATGTATCTATTGATGGAGTGTTCCAAGGGGAGTATGTATTCCTTCATTTTTCAGATCCCTATGAGAAGATTCTCATGGGAGGGCTCATATTTGAACCTCAGATTTAGACTACTCACTATGCATGGTAAGAGATGTATTTTTTGTACTTATTTATCATGTTATAAAGTATTTTCATTTTCTCACCTTCTATGTGCAGTGCATTGCTCCACAAGAGGGCAAGATTATCTCTTGGTTTCATGGTCATTCTATGACCAACATTTATGATGGAGATAATCCCTCTTTGCATGACCTTGGGAAAGTATGTTATTATTCTTATGTTCAGCTGATACATAATTCCATTTACTACCTCATATTAGATGAGCCAACTTGTATAGCTAGCAACTTATTGGAGAACAACTTGCCACATGATGTTCTAAAACAATAGTTGGAAATACTGAGTTGTATCCACTGGAGAAACCATTGGTATCATCCAAACTTGCACATAACCTTCATAATTTTTCTGATTTGGATATCATATGGTGATGATGTACCATTGAATTTGTATGGGATGGTTTTGGCCAGCATGATTCATGATTATATGGGGGGGATATTTGAAGATCTATTCTTCCTCTTTCCTCTTGAGGGAAACATTGTTGCAGCCCAAAATCAGCAGCTACACTACACTTATCATAAGTGGAGAGAGAGAAAATGTGGGGTAAACTATTTTTTCTACCATGTCTAGTTATGCAGCCCACCTACATTGCAGGATCCAAAGGTGGAGGAGATTTTTCGTGAGTTACCATTTTGGAGGGTGGCTCATCTTGTATGGATGATAGCTTGGAGATGATAGTCCCCCACCTGTTAGTGTCTTGTGATTTAGAATATTGGTAGACCAAATGCACAGGGTAACATCAAACCAGTCTTTGGAGTCCTAGGACCTAACCTTCCTAGACTCAGAGAGGCCTCTCTCTATTGTATGCAAAGGATGTGAAGTTTTTTGCTTTTAGGGTTTGATTTTAGGATAGTTGTTAAGTGTAGGGTTTGTTTGATTGTTTTGGTTGGGTGAGATGATCAAGTAGAATAGATGGAATGAGAAAATATTCAAGTCATTGGGCTATGGATTCTATAAAATTCATGTAAATTTCAACAATGGATCGTGGAGCATAATAGGGAGAATCTAGCATGGTTAATGGATTTTCAAGGTTTATGGGA
This sequence comes from Pinus albicaulis, assembly GCA_034641835.2. Classification (NCBI taxonomy): domain Eukaryota; kingdom Viridiplantae; phylum Streptophyta; class Pinopsida; order Pinales; family Pinaceae; genus Pinus; species Pinus albicaulis. The sequence continues at coordinate 525,865,640 of CM076573.1, read as the reverse complement.
AGTGAGATGAACATCAAGTTTGTGAAAAAAAGTAGGGAAAAGGGCAATCAAGAATCCTTTATCATGTAACTTTTAACAAGAAGGGACTTAAATACCATAAGCATAAAGAAGCAATCAATAGACAGGGAAAACCAGTAACTCTTTGATTCAACTCAAGCAAATAAGCATTCAACACAAACATTCCAATGAAATATAGAAGGTAGGAAACTCATTTAACTTCTAGTGATTTCACCTTCAAGGTTAGAAAACATTCAAGATACACATATAACTATAATAAAAGAAGAGGGAATGCCTAAACATCATTGATCATAGCTATGAAGATCTTAAAAACAATTATTCAAGCATGGACAAAGGGTATGATCGAAACATAGCCTCTTTGGCAGACCTAATTAATGGTACTTTGGAGAGAGACCTAAAGAACAGTGTTTAGTGACATCAAACAAGTAGGGCTAGCCATAAATCATCTTTGATACCTACTATATTAAACCATTCATGAAATAAAAAATATTAGGGGGTCTAGAGAGAAATTAAGAATTCTTTAAAATGTCCTAGCAGAGGAAAACATAAAGGCAGTGAAGAATAAACAGAGCTAAGGTGCCTTTAAAAAACATTTCTTAGTCTAAATCCTTTGTTCTACTGCAACATAGAAAGATGGAAAACATAATGAAACATGAGAAAACAATAACTGAATAGAAGCATTTCACCATTAACCAAGCTCAAGGATCCTGCAAGCAAGCCTCCTCCATCAACAAGAAAAACAAGCCATTCACAAGCTCCGCAACACCAATTTGTATTCAACCTCCAAAAGACTATGTATTGCTCCAAAGAGTCATCAAATGCCAAAAAGTGCCAACTTTTTACAATGAAGCCCTCATGCTCTATTTATTTAGCAATGGAGGGAAAAAACCCTAGATAGGGTTGGAAAATGTCAAAATCACTCATAAATTTCATAAATGCCCAAGAGACCATGCAAGGCCCAAGGCACAAAATATCCCATGAAATAAATGCCAAAATAACTCCTAACACCTAATTATAGAGTTATTTGCCTCAAAAAACACTAAAATATGATTTTTCAATAAATGAGTGTGTTTTTTTTACTTTTGGCCAGAAACACACAGTGTAGTCTATAAGCGCAACGCCTTCATAGACAGAAAATAGGTCCATTTGTAGCCAAGTTTTGGTGACCTTCCCAATGTCGAATGTTGCTCCGTAATGGCCCATTGGAAAGCCTGTTGAGTCCACTTTCGAAATCTACCTTTTTTTTTTCTGATTGAGCCTATGTAACTGTTTGGTCAATTTAGTGTGTCCTAAATTGCTGCATTTAATTTGTCAATCCGGGATTCGTAAGCTGATGAAGTGCGGCGCACTATATGTGCAAGATAACCTATTTCTTAATTTTTTGTCGTTTTTGGTTTTCTAAGATGAAATGGAAATTCTAAAATGAAAACAAGTATGGTTATGTTTGTTCAGGGAAATGATATCCTCTATAATGATTTACCAACTTGAAACTTAAAAAGAAATTTGAAAATTACAATGACAATACTTGAAAGGAAATGAAAATGTGCTGCTGAAATGAAAAGATGCTGCTAATCTAATGAATCAAAACAGTGAACTAGTGAGCATGAAACCAAACTATTCTTGCTGTTGTCTAAACACAAAATAAATTATGCTGAAAGAAATCCAAAAGCTGCAATAAAGTAAATCTAAATCAATTTACATCAACTTGTCTTCTGATCCCTCATCATTAGTCCAGCTATGATTTTCGGAAGTAACCATAAACAACTTGAGTAACTGATATCTAACTTGCAGAAAGTAAACTATTATCAAACCATACATTCATAATTCAATCCCTCACCATCAGTCCAGCTGTGGCTTTCGGAGGTAACTGAAGATGTCATGCACAATTTAATATATCTAAATTTGCAGAAATGAAACTAATACCAAACTACACATTTCATAATACAATCCCTCACCATCAGTCCAGCTGTGGCTTTCGGAGGCAACTGAAGATGTTATGAGCAGTTTAATATATCTAAATTTGTAGAAAGGAAACTAATATCAAACTACACATTTCATAATACAATCCCTCACCATCAGTCCAGCTGTGGCTTTCGGAGGCAACTGAAGATGTTATGAGCAGTTTAATATATCTAAATTTGCAGAAATGAAACTAATACCAAAATACACATTTCATAATACAATCCCTCACCATCAGTCCAGCTGTGGCTTTCAGAGGCAACTGAAGATGTTATGAGCAGTTTAATATATCTAAATTTAACTACTGAAGCAAATGAGCAAAAATGAATTAAACAAAGCAGTACTGAAATTAAATAGAAACTAAGAAAAACAAATTAACAACAGAACAATGTTAATCCCATGTCATTAGTCAAAAAGCTATGAAAATACCCGGGCTGCCTATCTATAACCTGAAACAAGAACACTGATCAGTGATTAACAACATAAAACATGAAAGACAGAAGTGAAATGGAAAGCATGAAAGTTTATAAATAGAAATGAAGTATATGAAAAATGCAATGTATAAACATGTGAGTGGATTATGGTACAATGACCTTTAAAGAAATGAAATAAGAACTATACAATAATGCACATAACCTCAGCTGAGCAGGGGCCCTCTACACCAGCCTTGGCAAGAATCTTCAAGTACGAATTAAGTCTGAAAACAGAGTCTTCTTATATTAAAATGTAGTCATAACAGTAAGGTAGTATTACGACACTAAGGCAGCATAATTACATTACAGAGCAGAGTAATAAAAGATAACAGAGACTAACATCGACTAACTGAGACTAACTCTATATGCGTATGCAAACGCATTATATATAACAAAAGAAATATAATTGTCTCCTAAAGTTTATGCTGGTGGAGAACACTTAGACCATTACGTCCACGGATCTAGGATCATGGCCGTGTTGGAAAGTAAATCTATGAGGAGTGGATGCTTGAATTCGGCTATGGAGCCATGTATAGATGTCGACTTGTCCTCCGCAACTCAGAAAGGGCCATATGAACCTTCACGTGACACGAAACAGAGTCCTGTCATCGTGAGACTCTATGGTTGACTTCCATGTGGACGCCTTTGACCGCGGCTTCTTTAGATGAGTTTGCTCGAGCCAATAGGACACGAACCATGTCCACATCATTTCTGACCTGCCCATGTGGCTCGTTTTCCCTGTAGACACCTGTAACATAGAGTTTCACAAAATATTTGCGGAAAGTTGCAACAGCTGCGGAAAGTGGCAAGATTCCGCAGCTAAATGAACAAAATCTAAATCAAACAGCAGACACAAAAATATAGTTAAAAACCATGTTAGATACTCTTTTGCAATTAATATACAATGATATTGACAACTTGGGAGGTTCAGGTGAGTGAAAAAGGTATAGAAAAGTGTATGGAAAAGATGCAGAATTGAGACTCAACAGTAACCTATCCAAAACGTAAAATTTCCAACACTACTTTGAGCACAGTGCCAAGCCTGAAAATGAGGCAGAAAGGTAGAAAAAGAGATGTGTTTTTACCTTTTGAGGGGTAAAAAATGCTCCAAATGCTCTGAAATTTGGTGTGCATAGTGTAATAGTCATGAGAAATCCAAAAATGTAAATTTATCCTTCAAAGGATGCCTGAGGAAAAAGTGTAGTTCTAGGGGTGTTGCGCTTATAGGCCTCCAAATTCAAAAAAAACCAAAAATTGTCAAAATCTCCTCAAATTTGGTGGATGCATCCTTCATGGGGTTTGGGAGACCTATAGAGAAGCTCATGACAAGAATCCAATGTTTTCTTGGTATTTTCCTCCTTTTAGTGCTTGAATCTTGGTTTGGGCTTTTTTGAGTTTTTCCCTTGCAACTTGATTCCTCCGGGCATAATTTTTGGTCATTTTTCTTTGTATATCAAGGCTCTTATTTGCCCTTTCCAACTTGGCCTTCAAGTGTATGTTGGCTCCTTCCAACCAAAGCTCCTGATCATGTGCTATCTCGATGGCCAACAACTCATCTACAGGGAGTTGTTCTGCTAAGGCTGATTCTTGCTCCCTTTGTTTTTCCAATGCCTTCTTCAACCCCATGGTTTTAGGTCTCTTCCTAGACTGTGCTTCTTCATCCTCACTCTCCTCATAAGTGCCCATGAACTCCTCTAGGCTTACGTGTGCCCTTTGGTCTTCTTTCTGAGCCTTGATGTCTCTAGCCTCATAAATTGCAATTTGTGCACCTAGCTTCATGTTCTCCATGTCAAGGGCATCATTTACACTTTTGGCCCTATTTAAGTTTGCTTGGAGGTCTTCAATTTGTGCATTTTTGTTTTGGATGAGCAAGTTTGAGATCCTTGCTTCATTCTCCTCATCACTTTCCACCTGAATGATTTAAAATTCCCTCTTAACCTCATGATGTTCTTCCTCTTCCTTTATCTTTTGTTTCCCTTTGTCTAGTGGCTGAGCTGAGGTGGATGACATGGTCCCTTGCCTTTTGGAGGTAGCAAACACAAGCCTTGGCCCTCTCTGTAATGTTCCCAAAATTAGCATGAAGCTAACTGGAACATTAATTTTTCTTGTATCATATAGGAGGTGAATAAATGGGTAAGGAGGCCCAAGAGTAGACATAAAATCCCTCATAGTATGAAATGGATCATTAGAGTAGCTCTATTTTTCACCCTCAAGTGTGAAAAGGGGCAAATGTATGAAGACAAGGTCAAGTTTGACCAATTCAACAACGCTGCCATAGAGGGAGTGGATCACTTTGAAAGACAACACAGTGTGAATGGGGTAGAGATCATTTGGTGGAGGAAACCCTAATCTGTGGGGGCCAAGGCAAGAAGGCTTTCATTTGTATAAAGGGAGGACAAGACAACCATAGATGGAGATTTTATTGAATATAGAATTTGGTCTACATGACTATTTGATGTCTTTAGTTGTTTAACTGAGATTGTTGTGCTGCTTAGCACAAGGGATTTCCTGTTTAGGAATCCTTCTCCCTTCTTAAAAGGCCTCCTGAGGGATTGTACTTCATTCTCCACATTTCAGGCTTAAGCCCAAGCCACCTCCTTGAGCTGCAACGTTATTCCTGTAGCAGGAAACATTGTGTTGCAGGGTGTTGCAGTGGAGGGTTCCACAACACCATTTTCTGGGATCATCTTTCAGAGGAGGGAGCTTCTATTCCTCTGGGAGGTTAGTGAGGAATATTTTTGAGTTGATTTCACATCTTTTGCATCAAGCCAAGCACTTCCCATCTCCTACAATGCAGTCCATCTCCTTGATTGCGTTATTTCTGAGTACATTTGCAGTGGGGGGTTTGCATTGCTAGTTTGGAGGGTGAGATCTTCAGTGATTGGATCAGAATTTCACCTGAAGGATCATTTGGTGAGATTCATGTATCATATGCAACATATTTAGCTATCTTCATGTATTTCTAGTTTTTGACTTGCATCTGCTACCCTGCAACTCCGGCATTTCTGTAGTTTTTCATATTTCAGCCAATCCTTCCAGGATTGTCTAGAAATTTCCTTTGGGATTATTTATCTTTTCTCCCCATGTTGTATGAGATGTATATTGATATATCTATGTATTGACACCATTTTACAGTATTTATCCTTCATAGACTATGCAGTCATAGCCTTGAGCTTTCTTCATGTAGTAGTATTTTTCATATTTCCATGAACATGCTTCTTGAGGCTGGTATTGCCTAGCTTGAGTGATTGATTCCTCAAAGATTTGTATATCTTATGCTGCTATGACATAATATGATGGCTATTTGGATCTTCTGGGATTCTATGTGTTAATGTATCATTGCTATTCCATTGGTGTGTTTACATATTTCTATTGCTCCAAATTTGGAATATCTTAAGATATTCCCAATATTGTAGATTTTCCCTATTTTGTGATATTACAGTGGTATCAAAGCATGATCTTTGGCTCAGCCTATGAGTTTCAGCCATAAGAAGATATAAGAAATCAAGATGATGAAGAGGATGAGATTTCTCTCATAATTTTTTAGATCTAGGAAGGACCTCTCCAAGGAGGTTAAGAAGATGGAAAAAGGAGAAGAGGAAGGACCATGCACTTCCTACTCTCAAAGTGTAGTGATCCTTTTTCAGGATTCAGTAATGAATCAACTGTATAACGGTCCTGATGTGGTGAATAATCTTAAAATATGTATAAGAGACACATATAATTCATATTTAGCTACCAAAACATCTTATACTTTATTTTATGACCCTAAAAGTGGGGGAAAAGAAGCTAAATCAACCCTAAAAAGCTTAATTTCAGAGCTCTGCGTAAAAACATGGGAAAGCGATGGTTGGATATGATATATTAGGTTATGAGGGACGTGAATACCGAATTTCAGCTCAAAAAAATAATCATAGCTATGTTAAAAAAACCTCCCATCCCCGACTAGGCTCAGAAACCCTAGTTTCCCATGACTTAGAGTATGTAGAAAGTTATGAAGCTGAAGTAGCGTGATATTATAAAGGTGTTAGATGGAAAATAGTATTAATATCATAAAATATGATCTAGAACATGACTTGAGCAATAATAAAAAGATAAACATAAGATTTTCATGGAAAAACCCTCAAGATTGAGGTGCTGCAAGAATAAAATGACTGCATAAAGGGACTGTGTAGTTAATGGAGGTTATGCTTCAGAAATTACATAAAAAAATAATATATTTAATTATATGAATCAATAAGGCACAAAAATAGAGATCTAGTCTCTTTTACATAGATCCAAGATCACCCGGCAAGGGGATTATTGACAGAAAAGATGTCCAAGATGAATTGTTGCATATATATGGCTGGAATGATGTTGTGTGGCTTAAGATCTACTAAATATCAGCTGAAAATCCAAATAAATGGCTTGAGACACCTTCCTCTAGCTCTCCCAAAGAAATACAGCTCCTCCTTTGGGGAAGCTAGCTCAAAGCTTGGGGTTTCAACCCCCTTCCATTGCACCTCTTGAAATATGACGCAGTTTTATGAAGAGACTACATTTTCAATGAATAAAAGTGCTTTTCCCAACACTAGTATGTGGAAATTTCAGATCATGAGCTCCTCTTAGATCTCTTTCTACAATATCTCCAAGAAAAAGCAGGGCATTCCCACATGAGAAAACCCTTGCACTAAACAGTGCAGCAAATTAGCTAAGCAGCTAAGGTTGCAGTGTGTCTAAGAATACCACCTGAAAATATGATATCAAATCTCCCCTAAAATGGTTTCCATTCCTTCATGATATAGATGAGTAGCTTCTTCTCTAAGGGTCCCACTCCACCAAGGAGTTGCTTCCTCACCAAGCTTCCTCATCTAAGATTATGTTGCCCCATTAATTGAAGATCATCTTGATACAGTGTAGTTGGAGTTAGTCAATATTGAATAATTAAATATGCTTGGGGTCATTCTTGACTGAGTCTTCATGCCTTTTCCCCTTTCACACTCAGGGGGTCTTTAATTTAACCTGTTGAATTGATCGCTATTCACATTGAGTAGATTTATTTGAGGATCCACTTTTATTAAAGATAAATTGCGTTGAATTGGTCAAAATTGACCTTGTTCACACATGTGGATTCTTGAACTGGTTATTACATGATCCCCTTCACATTAGGAAGGATTTTTATTCATATTTGAGCAAATTATGAGCCTCCTTGCCCATTTATTCATTAATCTAAGTTTTAAGAGAAAAATTAATGTTGCCATTAGCTGAAGCTAAATTAGGAACATTACAGTCTCCCCCTCCCAAGTGTTTCTTGTCCTCAAGCAACTGAAAGGGTACTGCAAAATCTCCCCTCTTCCTCTTGTGGCCCTCTCATCCCATAGTCTCCTCCATTGCTTCAGAATTTCTGCAAAAATTCCATCTCCCAATGGCTCCTCCCAAGTGTGCAAGTTGGCCTTTGGTGAATAAACCTAATGACTCTCATCATGAAAGAATGGAAGGTTGTTATGGAGACCTTATTTTTGATCCATGGCCTCCTCAAGATAGAAGTGATGACAATCATGTGGAATTTAATCATCAATGGAGTTCTCCCTCCTCCATGCTATCATCCAAATAAAATGAATCACCCTACAGCTTGGTAATTCATAGAAGAGCTCCTCCAATTTCTTATGAGAGGCATGCCCCAAGTGCTCCAGCAAATCATATGGTCCACATCATAAAGAAACAAGTGATATGCAATGGTGGCCATATAGTTTCTCATGCTCCCCTTGGAACATGTAGTGTAGAAAAAGTGGGGACTTTCTTTCCCCAAAGACACATCCAACAAGTGTGCCTTTCTTCCAACCATGCCTCCAACAAAGACAATAACATCTTCAGCATATGGGAGCATAATTAATATCATGCTAGCTGCCATATACAATAAGGGAGAAGGAAAATGGTCCCTTATGTGCAACCAGCACAGATTTCCTCCTAACTGCCATAAGAGATCATATGACAAGCATTCTCCCCAACACTTGTATGCTGCCCCATCCTTCTTGCATGCTTGGAGAAGGTGTATGATGGTTGGTGTTAAGGAACCACACCATGAAGAGTACATCATCTCTCCAAGATCTCCCAAAGAATGGCCAACAACACCATTGTTCATGGCCCAAAGTGGTTCACGAAGCTCATCAGCAAAAGTGTCCCCTCTTGGAGCCAAGACCTGCATATGAGTGTTAAGAAGATACAAGTATATAATGAATACATCATGAGATTCAGAAATACAATGTTTTTTATACACTTGTTTTAAATCAGCAAGGTAGCTCATGGATGAGCTCCCTCTCACCCTCAATAAATAAGGAGGTGATAATGATAACTCTTCCCAAGAGCTATGTTCCTCCTCAACCAACAAATGGTCCATGAACTTACTCATATGAGAGTACATCTCCTCTCTAAAATTTTCCAACATGAATCCATATAATATAGTATGACATGTTTTAATGAAACTAGTGGGATTTGAAAGGAAGACCTCATAGATTGTGTTAAGCAGTTTATTCTTGAGTTTGGAATCTTTAGCTAAGTAAAGCTGATCATGAACATAAATGATTCCATCAACTACTTTATACTTTTCGTCCATTGCTTTCCTATCAAGAACCTTACATGTGAATAGGTCCTTAGAATATTCCATCAAGAGTTGGGACTCCCAATAAGGGTCTAGGCTTCCCAACATTGACAGCGCTGTAGGAGTAGGAAATGATGCATTTGTCACATGATGGATCTCCTCCTTGAAATACTTGATGTCAAAGTCACATGTTGGAGTATTTCCAACTTTCTTTTGCTGCCTTCCTTGTAGCTGATCTTGCACAAGACAAGATTTAAGTTTAGGAAAGTCACCCTTCCCTTGAAAGGTTCTCTTCCTCAAAAACTTCCACCTCCTTGCTCCTGCATGCAAGAATGAAATTAATTTTTTGTTATGTTCAAAAATCCTCATTATATATTGGAGTATCCTTTGCTGTCCCAAAGCTATGGAATAGAATCTTGATACTATGCTCATATCAACACAAATTTCTGAATCTACCCCCTCCAACACAAATAGATGAATGGAAGAAAACAAGGTCAATTTCATAAATTTGCGTAGCCTTCCATCAATGGTTTCCAATGCTGTAGTGGCTCCTTCCAAGGTTCCCTCTTTAAAAAAATATGTTGCTGCTGCATATATTTGAGAGAACACTTTAGTTTCCCTCCAATCATGAGGTCTTCTTGCTGAAATGCCTCCTTGCAAAGAGGCATCAAGGCATAGAGTAGGATGTGAATGTAGGTGGACAAATTTTCCCCTACCCTTGTTGCATGGGTCCTCTTGCATTCTTTTTCTTTCAAGCTCTGAAATAGAGAAGGTTTCATGCTCTTCGGCTCATGATGCCATTCCTCCTCTTTTCCTCTTCCTATCTTCAAGATCCCATCACTTGGCAATGAAAGTTCATGCTGCTCATGTGTTATACCAAGAGCTCTATGTGTGAGACCTTTCGGAACTCTTTGCAAGAGTGCAAGAGTTTATTAGTGCTCCCTCCTCTTCTCCATGAGGTGCTTGAGGTGCCCTAGTCATGACTGCGTTATTCTCACATGCCTTCCCTTTCTCCTCTTCAACATTTGAAGTTGCCTTATCTTCAACAAGAGACCACAAATCTTGGTCTTCTCTTGAAGAAGGAAACTTCATGTCTTTCCTTTGAGAAGAAAGCCCTTCATCCAAAGGAGATATTTCCTTGGCAAGGAATCAAACAAGCTCACCTCCTCTTCATTGGTTTTCAGAAATGGAGTTGTATTTATAGACCCTCCCAACTCATGCAAAATTTTTGTTTGATGTGGTTTGACAGTTGCAATAGAAGATGTTTCACATGAAATATCATCAAACCTCTCTACTAATCTTTCAATGAAATTTTCATAAGTATATGTATTTTCATTCTTTAAGGAAAATGATTCAAACAACCACCAAGCATAGGCCTTACCCTCAAAATGCAGCGCTGCTACTTTGATGGCCTCAAATTTTCGCAACTTGATGTTGTTGCACAAAGGTGTCTAGCTCCTTCACCCAAGCCCTAGCTGGACATAGAGGTGATCCATCAAAAGTTGGTAGAAAGAATCTATCCTCACCCTGCTCCTTTCTCCTTGTGCTCCTCTTCTCCTTCATTTGAAAAAACCCTTGGAAGTTCAAGTGACCTTTGAAATCCTTGGATTGATCTTCATATTCCTGCAAATAATCACCAAGAGTATCTTTCTTTGGCACATCTCATTTCTTCCTCTTCATGAAGAAATTGCTGATAGAACATGGTAGGTATGATGATATGGTTGAGTTCTCATGTACATAAGATGAAGATGTAAAACTTTCTTCATATGCAGATCTTGCTTGTCGAGGGACCTTCATTTCCCTTCCTCATTTCTTTGTTGCCTTTGCTTTTGCCCTGCAGTTTTGAAAGGAGAAGTTCTGAGAACCTATTTTCTCCAGAAAACTAGGGTTTTCTCTGATTAATTTTGCATATATCCTCCTCTCCATGATAATACTCCATAATTCTTGGGCTCAGAGGCTGAGCCAAGATTGAGGCTTTGATACCACTGTAATGATCCTTTTTTCAGGATTCAGCAATGAATCAAATGTATAACGGTATTGATATGATTAATAATCTTAAAATATGTATAAGAGACACATAGAAATCATCTTTAGCTACAACATCATCTTATACTTCATTTTATGACCCGGAAAGTGGGGGAAAAGCAGTTAAATCAACCCTATAAAGCTTAATTTCAGGGCTCTACATAAAAAAATGTGAACGTGATGGTTGGATATGATATATTAGGTTATGAGGGATGTGAATATCGAATTTCAGCTCAAAAAAATAATCCTATCTATGTTAAACATACCTCCCATCCCCGATTAGGCTTAGAAACCCTAGTTTCCCATGACTTAGAGTATGCAGAAAGTTCTGAGGCTGAAGTAGCATGATATTATGAATGTGTTATATGGAAAATAGTATGAATATCATAAAATATGATCTAGAACATGACTTGAGTAATAATAAAAATATAAATAGAATATTTTCATGGAAAAACCCTCAAGATTAAGGTGCTGCAAGAATAAAATGACTGCATAAAGGGAATGCACACTTAATGGAGGTAATGCTCCAGAAATTACAGAGACAAATCAGATATTTCATTGTATGAATCAATAAGGCACAAAAATAGAGATCTAGTCTCTTTTACATATATCCAAGATCACCCGGTAAAAGGATTCTTGACAGAAAAGATGTACAAGATGAAATGTTGCAAATATATGGCTGGAATTAAATTGTATGGCTGAATATATACTCAATATATGCTGAAAATCCAAATAAATGGCCTTATACACCTTCCTCTATCTCTCCCAAAGAAATACAACTCCTCCTTTAGGGAAGCTAGCTCAAAGTTTGGGGTTTCAACCCCCTTCCACTGCACCTCTTGAAATATGACATAGTTTTTTGAAGATACTGCGCTGTCACTGAATAAAAGTGCTTGGCCCAACACCAGTATGTGGAAATTGCAGATCAGGATCTCCTCCTAGATCTCTTGCTACAAAATCTCCAACAAAAAGCAGGGCATTCCCACATGAGAAAACCCTTGCACTAAACAATGCTGCAACTCAGCTAAACAACTAAGGTTGCATTGTGTCTAAGAATACCACCTGAAAATATGATATCCAATATCCCCTAAAATGGTTTCCATTCCTTCATTATATAGATGAGTAGCTTCTTCTCTAAGGGTCCCACTTCACCAAGGGGTTGCTTCCTCACCAAGATTCCTCATCTAAGATTATGCTACCCCATTAAGTGAAGATCATATTGATACAACGTAGTTGGAGTTAGTCAATCTTGACTAAGTAAATATGCTTGGGATCATCCTTGACTGAGTCTTCATGCCTTTTCCCCTTTCACATTCAAGGGGTCTTCAATTTAACCCACTGAATTGATCTCTATTCACATTGAGTAGATTTATTTGAGGATCCACTTTTATTAAAGATAAATTGTGTTTACTTGGTCAAACTTGACCTTGTTCACACATGTGGATGCTTGAACTGGTTATTACATGATCCCCTTTCACATTAGGAAGGATTTTTATTCATATTTGATCAAATTATGAGCCTCCTTGCGCATTTATTCATCAATCTAAGTTTAAAAATTAATGTTCCCATTAGCTGAAGCTAAATTAGGAACATTACACAAAGAGAAGAAGACATGAAGCATGAAGAACACTTGGAATCTGAGATTGTAAGTGAATACCTTGTTGAATACCGAGCTAAACCTAGAGCCTTCAAAGAGACTCTAGCTTTACCACAATTTATTCAACTGAAGGAAGAGAGAAGAGCCCACAGCTATGGGATGATGAAAGGAAAAAGATTTCTATTGTCCACTTTTGATGGATCACTCACATGTGCAGCAGAGGTTTGGGTGATGAAGCTATATGCTTTCTTCTTGCTACATCCTGTAGTAGATAGGAAGGATGTAGAAGTTGCAGCGCTGCACCTTGAAGGCGAAGAAAATATTTGGTGGTTCATCCATTTGAACCATGCAAGGGTTTCTACTCTTGCTGAGTTTTCTCAAAGGATGATCAGGAGATTTGGCAAAAGGAGGGAGGATACCTCACCACCAGTTGAAGAGGCATATACCAGCGTTGTTGTAACCATGGAGGAGGAACCATCATCTTCAGCAATTTGGGAAGCCAACACATATGAAGAGGAAACTCTTGTAGCACTGCAAGGACCTTCCAAATTTCACCAAGGTATGCTTAAATGTCCATCTCTTGTCATTTCAGAAAACATTATGGGTGGTTCCACATCACTACATACTATTGACTTAGAGAAATATAATTACACTGCATTGTACAAGATCAGTGATGAAGAAAAGAGGAATCATTCCTCATGGGAGCATTCAAAGGGAAACTTCATTCAGGATGCCATGAAGGAAGCAGTAAGAAGGAGTAGATATCTGGAGATAAGAAACTCTTTCTCCTCTCTAGATGACACTCCCTCAATGAGCATGCCACAACTCAAAGAGAGACTTCTATTTGCAACAAATCCAAGGCCTCTTTTGTTTTGGAAGGCCATGCATGAGGAGGAGATCTCATGGAGAGATTTCATTCGGGGTGCACTTCAAAACATCATGGAGTGCAAAGTTCTTCAACAGTTTGAAGAGGTTCTTCCCTTCTCACACTTGGATCTTTATGGATTCAAGGAGGAGTAGATAGATGATGGAAGACATCTTAGGATGGACAAAATCTCTCATGCTTGTGTTGGACATTCCTTGAGCCCTACACATCATGATGGGAGGTTTTTTCCTACCACCTATTTGGGTCCTTATGGGATCAAATTGATCCTTGAGAATATTTCATTTCAATATCCCATGAAACGCAAAGACCAAAATTTGATGTGGGAGGATGGTAGCCCTCATGGGAGGAGTACCAAGATGGGGAATAGAATTAGACATCCACAAGTGGTTGAGTGGATGTGGATGAAGAGCAAGAAGCTGGTGAGCTACTTGGAGATTTATGATACCGGGTAGCAGGAGGCTTGGCTGCGCTGGTTACTCTTGAAGGAGTTTTGCCATCACTTGGCATACACTCTTCCTAAGGGTATTGGGATGGAGAAGATGTGGCAAGATGCTTGCATCATTGAAAAACAAAGAGTATGGATGCATGGTGTTGATGTGACATTCATATCATTCATATCATTCATTATGTCTTCATCACATGTTTGGTATGATGAGAGCATGAGGAAGAAGCAAAGACTTTTGTTGCTTGGGTTGTAGTTGAGAGAGCAAGGGCATATTTGCTCTCACATGTTGTATGATGTTGCAGGAGTAGGAGATGGCACTATCATGGTGAAAAGGGGCTACTCCTTGGCCTTTTACGATCAGGAAGTACTTCCATCTTGGAAGGAATTCCATATTTTCAGCAACATTATTGGAATAGACTTGGACAATCATCATGTCAAAGAATTGAGCTATGGGTTGGAAGGAGCCTATTTGCATAGGCCAAAAACGTTGTTCCTTTGGAGCATGAACTTATTCATGTATTCATGCATCACTTTACTTTCAACACATGGTGAGAATGTTGTTTTTGCATCTATTGATTATGTAACACAGTATTTGCATCTTCTTACCATTGTCATACAGTGCATTGCTCCACAAGAGGGCAAGTTTATTTTTGAGCCCCATGATCAAGATTTTGCCAGATATTATGATAGAGATAGCCATCCTTTCTTTCAACATGGGCAAGTGTTTGATTCCTTCTTGTATTCTCAGTTGGCACACTCACTCATTTACTATTCACTAGTAGATGTGATGATTCACACAACTAGCCATTTGTCAAAACACCACTTGCCATGCTATTTTCTGAAGTTGCAGTGGGAGAGACTATGTTGTGTCTACTTCAGACGTTATTTGTATCATGTAGCATCATTTAAAACCTTTAGCAAGATTCTCATTTGGATACCCTATGATGATCATGTCCTATTCATCATGGATGAGATGTTTTAGGCTGGCTTGTTCTTCAATGTTGGAGAGGAGATCCTTGGAGGATTGTTCTTCATTTTTGCCACTTAAGGGAAAAATTATTGCAGCCCAAGATCAGAACATACTCTACACTTATCATAAGTGGAGAGGAGGACAGTGTGGGGTAGAATACCTTGTCTACCATGATCATATTTTCATCCCACCTACTTTGCATGAGCCAAAGGTGGAGGAATACTTTCAGGAGTTGCCATGTTGGAGGGTAACTCATTTTGTATGGATGATTTCTTGGGGATGGGAGATTCATATGGGGATGGAAGATCCCAATTCATTTCAGTCCACATGCCTCAAGAAGGCCCTTCAGTTCTATCCTTGCAGTTGCTTGAGGACAAGCAACATTTGGGAGGGGAGGACTGTAATGTGCCCAAAATTAGCATGAAGCTAATTGGAACATTATTTTTTCTTGTATCATCTAGGAGGTGAATAAATGGGTAAGGAGGCCCATGAGTAGACATAAAATCCCTCATATTATGAAAGGGATCATCATAGTAGCTTTATTTTTCACCCCCAATTGTGAAAAGGGGCGAATGCATGAAGACAAGGTCAAGTTTCACCAAGTCAACAATGCTACCATAGAGGGAGTGGATCACTTTGAAAGACAACGCAGTGTGAATGGGGGAGAGATAATTTGGAGGAGGAAACCCTAATGTGTGGGGGCCAAGGCAAGAAGGCTTTCATTTGTATAAAGGGAGGACAAGGCAGCCATAGATGGAGATGTTATTGAATATAGAATTTGGTCTGCATGACTATTTTCCGTCTTCAGTTGTTTAACTGAGATTGTTGTGCTGCTTAGCACAAGGGATTTCATGTTTAGGAATCGTTCTCCCTTCTTGAGAGGCCTCTTGAGGGATTTTACTTCATTCTTCACATTTCAGGCTCAAGGCCAAGCCACCTCCTTCAGCTACAACGTTATTCCTGTAGTAGGAAACGTTGTGTTGCAGGGTGTTGTAGTGGATGGTTCCACAACACCATTTTCAGGGCTCATCTTTCAGAGGAGGGAGCTTATATTCCTTTGGGAGGTTAGTGAGGAATATTTCTGAGTTGATTTCAGATCTTTGGAATCAGGCCAAGCACTTCCCATCTCCTACAGCGCAATCCATCTCCTTGATTACGTTATTTCTGAGTACATTTGTAGTGGGGGTTTGCATTGCTATTTTGAAGGGTGAGATCTTCAGTGATTGGATCAACATTTCACCTGAAGGATCCTTTGGATGAGATTCATGTATCATATGTAGCATATTCAACTATCTTCATCCATTTCCAGTTTTTGAGTTGTAGTTGCTACCCTGCAACTTCGACATTTCTATAGTTTTGCATATTTCAGCCAATCCTTCTAGGATTGTCTAGAAATTTCCTTTGGGAGTATCTATCTTTTCTCCCCATGTTGTATGAGATATATATTGATATATTTATGTATTGAAACCATTTTTTAGAAGTTATTATTCATATAATGCGCAGTCGTAGCCTTGGGCTTTCTTCATGTAGCAGTGTTTTTCATATTTCCATGTACATGCTTCTTGAGGCTGGTATTGCATAGCTTGAGTGATTGATTCCTCAAGGATTTGTATATATTATGCTGCTATGACATAATATGATGTATATTTGGATCTTCTAGAATTCTATGTGTTAATGTATCACTGCTATTCCATTTTTGTGTTTACATATTGTTGTTGCTCCACATTTGGAATATCTTAAGATATTCCCAATAGTGTAGATTTTCCCTATTTTGGGATATTACACTCTCTGATAAGTGAATGAAAGAGGTGTGATTGTGGTCTTGTTGGTGTCTTGATTATGGATATGATCCTTGCTGCTGTCATCGCCCTCTTAATTTTCATCATTAGTATCATCAGTCATTATGTTTCCTGCTTTAGCATTGTACTCTTTGTTCTCAACATCATCACCACTTTCACTTTCTTCACTTTCTACATTGTCATTTTTCTCTTCATCAAAGCTACTTACCTCTTTATCTTTTGCACTATCATCATCCTCATTATCACTGTGGAGCTGAATGTTGTCATGACTGTCATGACTATTGTCATGACTATCATGATTGTTTTCTTCCTTGCTGTCTTGTCCCTCAATGTCTTCTTTATCATCTGCCTATTTGTCACTATTGACCTCTTTATCACTGTGGTTTGCTTCATTGGTGTCATTTCTGCCTTTAGTTACTGAATTATCCTCACTTTTTTCATCTTCATCATTGTCAAGCCCGCTACCTTTTTCTTCATTATCGGCCTCTGTCTCTTCATCATCATCTACCTCTTCTTCACTCAACTCATAATCACCCTCATTGTCTCTTTGGATTGATTCAATGTCACCTTCACCTTCTTCATTTGTTCATCGTTATCACCCTCTTCTATTTCCATGTCTTCTACTTCTTGTGGGCTCAACTCATCATTTCCATAATCCTCATTTTCTCTTGACTTTTCACTGCCACTTCCTTCTTCATTTGATGCATCAGGAGAAGATGGGGAAGGGAGGTTTTCTAAAGGTGAGGACACTTGTGTAGATGATGAGGTATGATCTGTAGGAGGTGATGGAGGAGTGGAGGGAGGAGGATGAGATGATGAGGGTAAACTAGGTTGATGATGGGGCTGTGGACTTGTGAAGACTTCATGGGCTATGAATACCTCCCAAGCTATGCCATTCTGTTCCAACTGATGTAGAACCACCATCCTGATCAAGGAGTGGTGGAATGAACTCTACATTTTTTGAGCATGATTTCTCCTCCGGACAACAGAAGACATTTTTTCAATACTCCTATACATGTAGTAAGGAAAATGAAGCATTTTAACCCTAGTAAAATGCATGAGGAGTCTAACATGGTAGGAATAAAGTCTGGAGTACCTCCCCTCACAAGTAAAGTACTTCATGATAACCTTCATCAATGGTGAAAACCTCTGTTTCAGATGTGAGAAAGGGAAAATAGCCTTGCAACCTTCTCTGTACCTAGTCTTGACAAATGGCTCATAACAACCCATGTTTAATCTTGATTTATTGAACCAATTTTCACCAATATTGGGTAGACTTGTAGCATTAGAGATGGCATCTATTGATAGCTCAAAATCAACCCCTGCCAGGCTTGATTGTTTGTTGTGCAGGTTGAGCATGAATAACCTTGTAAGCTCTGGGTGGATTTGCACTTGTTTGACTCTCTCACAAAACTGGAAAAATCCCACATTCTGAAAGCATGTGAGGATCATGGGAGATGAAGTAATATCTACTGTGCTTTGGGGTTAAAATATATTCACTTTCCTTCCCTTGTTTTTGGCCTCATAGGCACTTGCCCTCCTTCACTACTAACACCATCTTCTTCTCCGGACATGGTGATTATGGTTGTTTTTGGACAAATTTAAGTTTTCTTGTGATACTCAGGCAGGAGGAGTGAAATGGAAATGATGGTGGGCAACTCTTGCAAATGATTGATATGGAGGTACAGTGCCTCCCACTATAACAGTTTTTCCTACACGTAGCACCGGGCTGCAAGCACAGTGCCTCCCACTATAATCATAGCGCAGTACAAAAGATGCAGTATGGAGACCCCTATACGCGCAATGCCAGGTCCTGTGGGCACAACGCCGGGTCCTAAGCGTAGCACCGGTGACCTTGCCCAGAAACTGTGAAAATCTTAGAAATTCTCTCTTTGAGTGTTTTTTTCTCTCCTCAAACAAATAATGAGCTAAGTGAAAAGTGAATTGACCTTTTATAGTCTTAGGCAAACAATTTATCTTTGCCAAAACCCACTTTTAATGTTTTTTTAACCTTTTCATCATTTCACTGATACTCTTTTAATTTTCTACAGTGGGTGCCTTAAAACACAAAAATGGTGCCTTTTCACTCTTGAAAATTTTTTGTTGCTCTTTACGCAACTGATATCATGGATTTTTTCTCCCTTTGGCTCACTGATACCCTTAAGACTTTTTTTACAGATGATTGTTTGAGTCACCATGTTTCACTGTGTTTTGGCCTGCTTCTGCCTTTTAATCACTTTCACAATTTTTAGGCATTTGCATGGTGGCAGCCTCTTTAAAACCTCTATGTTCTTACCTTGGAGATTAAATTGTCTTTGGCTTGAGAGGTGAGTGAGAAAATTGTCTTCATCCTATTCATTTGATCCTTGTGCATGCTAAGTTTATCTTTGACAAGCATTACAGCGTTCCCAATCTAGTATGCTAACTCTCTTTGGCCACTTGTGATTTGTTGCAGGTGACATGACACACTGATTTTTGTCCCCTTTGTCATTCTTGGAGTTTGAAAACCTTATTCACACAAAAAAAACTCATGATCATGTTGGATTTTCACCTTGTAAATCAAACTTTTGCCTTTATTCCTTTGACCATTTGAGGGCAATTGACTGCACTTGAAGACTTGATCTCCCTCATACTGATACTCTTTGCATTTTCCTCCCTTTGTGATGCAGGAGCATTCAGGCTAGTCAGCAATGTGATAGCATGGTCACATGTTGTGACTAACAAGGGGTTGGAAGAAAATAATTTAATTAATTTTATTTTTTTAAATATATGAGAGTGATTATTTATTGTTAAATATGAGGATAGGGTGTAGGTGGCTGAGTGATCCTCCTTGTATGGATATCAGGCCAAATAGTTGGATTTATTTGGCTAGAATAGAGTATGAGAGATTTTAAAAAGCTTTATTTAGAGTTAGTTTAGAAAAGAGTGGGATTGAAGAGATTTTTTAGGAGAGGTTGAGAGATTTCTGGTTCAGAATTAGAATTAGTTCATGAACCATTTATTTGTATAAATTGTATCTTCTTGTACATTGAATTAGGGTGAGTAGAGAGTGAAAGGTTTTTCTGATTTGATGCCTTCAGGCAGTTTGTAAAAGGGCCATCAGTGTCGAATATCAGGCCAAAGATAAGTTTGTAAGTAGTCTCCTTTTGTTTTTATGAAAACAATGTTTCAGATGTATATATATATCATTGATTGAATGAGGAAGGCGTAGAATTGGTACTGACTTGGAAGTGTTCCTTGAGTTCCCTGGTTTCTTATATCGACTTTGAGATTCAGTTGAATCCTGAAATGGATGGTTAATTACATTTTTGAATTCCAGCGTTTATCTATTAATCTGCATTAAATAGATTGAAGTGGCAGATGTAAAATCTCTGTGGATCGATTTCAAGGAGAAAGAACTTCTGTATAAGTAAATGGGTAATTACAGAGGGCGCTATTGTATATCTTTGCTGAGAGTTCTTTTTTGAATGTTTATTTTACCGTCTCTGTAAATTCTGGACGTTGTCACTAGAATGATGAATGCATGAAACGCTGGCTCAATAGCAGATTGCGTAGTGATGAATCAGGGCTTACCTTAACGCAAGGAGAATCGATCTGCGAAATTAATAAACCATGTGAATGGTCCTATGTAACACTGAATAACCAGTGATTTAATGTGCAATCGATTTCTGGGTAAGTGAAGTTTTAATTGCATTTGCTATCGATGTAAAGATTCGTTGTATAGAATAAAATGAAGGTCGATTTCATGTCAATTTTTAATAAACCCAATTCCAGAAAGGTCGAGCTAGAAGGTTGAATACACTATCCTGTGTAGAGTTTCAATACTCGTTAATGGAGTTCTGATTCTGTTTCACAATGGAGGAAGAGCGGATCTAATTGTATTCGATTCATGCTACCACATAAAAAATGATTTGTTTGGAAAATTGACATCGATTTGTGAAAGACAGTGTTTGCAGCAGTGATCTTGTTTAATGGAGGAACAGCATTTGCAGAAGCCGATTCAATGGAAGTTCTGAATCGAATTACAGTTGGGATCCACGTTCAAAGATCAGCGTTCAAAGATCCAAGTCTGTGTTGAAAATTTAATGCAAATCATGGAATAGTAAATGTTGGAGAACGCAGAGACATAAGTCTGGCAAATTCGTTGAAGGCAGCTTTGGTTCTGGCATTTAAATTTTAACCGGTTCATATGAAAATCCTGTTGTATTGATGGCGTATTGAGTAAATTGGACAGTGAAATAGCATAAGCACGGTAATTCGTACCTGCAGAAGTTTGAAGACTTTTTGCAGCTAATCATATCTCATATAAGATGTGATATTGTGGATGGAAGCGTTGAAGACGCTGGTGAAATTATGGGGTGTATAACAGTAAGCACGCTGAGGTAAATTCATTTGGGCGATGTTATTCAAATAGTTTGCATAGAGATTGATGGAATAAGATGGATGCAAGCTCGTTTTAAAACCAATGATACACATGTATAATGATAACCAGAGGCACATTTGCAATTGTGTAATATAGCCTTGGATTGGCTAGTTTGTCAACAGATAGTGATAATTTGGAAGGCCGACATACTGCAATTTTTTTTTACCTGTGATTGTTTTAAAAACTGCTATTCTAATATCGATTTGTTAAACTGATGTTCCAATATCGATTTGTTAAAGATTTCAAGTGGGTATTACATTGCGCAGAGCTGTTCTGCATCATTTTGGTATCAGAGCAGGTTAACGCTCTGAAAGATTGTTTTGGGAAACTGCATTTTAATTTTTAGCAGGATGTATAATTTCCTGAAGTGTGTTTGATGAAGGTGACGATCAGGTTACTAATGGCATTGAAATCAGAATGGAGAAGCAGAGAATGCCCAGGAAGGTCTGGTAAGAACGTTTAAGTTGATAATTTTGCAGAGATGTATTTGAATGTCTAAATGTAACAGTGAACAGATGAGTCCTTTGATTGATGGAATGGAAGTCAATTTAAAGACATCTTTGAAGGAAATGTTGCAGGTTTGAGAGATACTTTGATGTGTCTTGAGATCAGATTGTGCAGGTCAGTGGATTTGCTGAAAGGTGGAATGAGTTGTACCAGCATCATAGCATATGAGCTATGTAAAGAAGATAGAGCAAGAAAAATTCCCAGATGGGTAAACGTGACAATACCCGACAATAAAAAAATTTACTGAATGAAGAAGGTAGTGAGCAATTGAAGATGCGGAGCCTACAACAAGAAGTATTCAAGAGGAGATGAGAACAACTTCCAACTGAGGTTGGGTAGAATTTGATGAGGCAGCTCCACAATTGTGATTGTGGACAGGAGACAACAGTTCCAGCAAGAGGAGTGCTGGGTAGAATTGTTAGTCAGTGAAAGGTTCGAGGAAAGAACCAATAGGTGCCAAAAGGCTAAACTCAGGAAAGTCTGGTGAGGCATGAAGGAGACTTGTTACAAGCGAAATGGAAAAAGTTAGTTGCAGCTCACTAGTGAACAAGGAAAGTTCACCAGAGGAAGGAAACTATTGATGGTCATGACAGGGATACAAAGGAAAGTCACAGACATAGGGAAAAAAATGCTGAAGCAGTTGGAATCAAAGGGATGAGTAAAGAAGAAAGGGACAAAGAGTTGGCTGAGATGAAGGCAGAACTCAGTCATTTGGAGAAGCTGCTATTGAAAGGAATTAGAGAAAAATGGAAACAAGGATTTTATGTGGGAAGAAGAGTTAAATGGCCTGTCAGAGAATTGTTTGCTGAGAAATTATTACTTCGAACAACTAAGAATGAAGAAATAGGATACATCTGCGAACCAGAGAAAGGATCTCTCCTTGGGGAAGAAGACAATGATGACAATAGAGAAGAACTGATCTATGCAGATCAGAATGAGAGGAATGTGTTGACATCATCCGCACAGACAAGAGGATCTCATATTTTTGGGATTAATTATTTCTGTGAATGTAAAATTGCAGGTATACAGCCTAAATAATTTGAACCTGTGTATGAAAAAGTGAAAGGAGCAAAGACAAGACAAGCAAGAAAGGAGATGCATAAGGACTTTCAAGACTTCAATTGGTGGAGAAAATTAAAAGGTATGGCTGAATGGTTATATCTTCTTTTAGTGAAAACTTATTGGATCATATTTGAAGGAATTTTAGCATGGAAAGAAGACCAATGGGAAATGGAAATAGGAAAGGAAACAAATGCAATGCAGATTTATGAAGTGAAGAGAAGGAAAGCTGACACCGAGAACTTAGTTGAAGGAGGTAAGCCAAGGAAATCTTTGAAAGATCAAAGTCTTGTCAGAAAAGAGGAAGAAGCATTATTGTCTTATTTTGAAAAACTGAGCATTGGAAGAAGTTGTGTAGAACAGGAAGGTATTCTACAAACTTATGATGAAGTTGCCAAGTATAGTCAACAACTTGCAGTCCCAGAAGTTTTCTTTGATGAGGAAGAAATCAGAGATGTTGAGGAAGAATTTCTCAATAACTTAGTGAACTATCAGAATAGTTCAGAGGAACATGAGGAGATGATCATTGAGGCTTCGAATGAAGAGCCTTGCATTTTTGAAACTGACATGTTGTGTATGTTTTCAGGTTTGACAGGTGAGGAGCGATTGGACAATGTGCTTATGCATGTTGATGAAGAACTGAGATTGCTGGAAGAAATGGCTGAAACAGAAAGATATTTTGAGCATGTATTTAATAATTTTGAGAATGATGGTATTGACAGGGAAATTTTCATGATTAAAGGAGCTGAAGATAAACAAATGAAAGAGGAAAGTATGGAAAAGGAGAATGTACAGCAGACAGATGTCAGTGGAGTTCAGTTAAATACAAATGGTAAGAAGGAAATTGAGAAATTGTGGAAGATGAAATTATATGAGAACATGGAGAGCAAGAAGGAGAAATTGACCACAGGAATTTGTATCAGCAAGAACAGAGAACAACAGCAAATTAAGATTTGGGAATTTGGAAGAACAGAAGTGACAGTGACAGAAGAATTGAATCAGCAGCATAATGAAAGTGATGACCAGTTACAAAGTAAAGTTTGGGATACTGGATGGACAACAGAAGAAACACATGACCAGGAGGTCATGGAAACTTTCAACTTTGGGAGTCTGATGCAGGAGCATTCAGGCTAGTCAGCAATGTGATAGCATGGTCACATGTTGTGACTAACAAGGGGTTGGAAGAAAATAATTTAATTAATTTTATTTGTTTAAATATATGAGAGTGATTATTTATTGTTAAATATGAGGATAGGGTGTAGGTGGCTGAGTGATCCTCCTTGTATGGAGATCAGGCCAAATAGTTGGATTTATTTGGCTAGAATAGAGTATGAGATATTTTAAAAAGCTTTATTTAGAGTTAGTTTAGAAAAGAGTGGGATTGAAGAGATTTTTTAGGAGAGGTTGAGAGATTTCTGGTTCAGAATCAGAATTGGTTCATGAACCATTTGTTTGTATAAATTGTATCTTCTTGTACATTGAGTTAGGGTGAGTAGAGAGTGAGAGGTTTTTCTGCTTTGATGCCTTCAGGAAGTTTGTAAAAGGGCCATCAGTGTCGAATATCAGGCCAAAGATAAGTTTGTAAGTAGTCTCCTTTTGTTTTTATGAAAACAATGTTTCAGATGTATATATATATCATTGATTGAATGAGGAAGGCGTAGAATTGGTACTGAATTGGAACTGTTCCTTGAGTTCCCTGGTATCTTATATTGACTTTGAGATTCAGTTGAATCCTGAAATGGATGGTTAATTACATTTTTGAATTCCAACGTTTATCTATTAATCTGCATTAAATAGATTGAAGTGGAAGATGTAAAATCTCTGTGGATCGATTTCAAGGAGAAAGAACTTCTGTATAAGTAAATGGGTAATTACAGAGGGCGCTATTGTATATCTTTGCTGAGAGTTCTGTTTTGAATGTTTATTTTACCGTCTCTATAAATTCTGGACGTTGTCACTAGAATGATGAACGCATGAAACGCTGGCTCAATAGCAGATTGCGTAGTGATGAATCAGGGCTTACCTTAACGCAGGGAGAATCGATCTGCGAAATTAATAAACCATGTGAATGGTCCTATGTAACACTGAATAACCAGTGATTGAATGTGCAATCGATTTCTAGGTAAGTGAAGTTTTAATTGCATTTGCTATCGATGTAAAGATTCGTTGTATAGAATAAAATGAAGGTTGATTTCATGTCAATTTTTAATAAACCCAATTCCAGAAAGGTCGAGCTAGAAGGTTGAATACGCTATCCTGTGTAGAGTTTCAATACTCATTAATGGAGTTCCGATTCTGTTTCACAATGGAGGAAGAGCGGATCTGATTGTATTCGATCCATGCTACCACATAAAAAATGATTTTCTTGGAAAATTGACATCGATTTGTGAAAGACAGTGTTTGCAGCAGTGATCTTGTTTAATGGAGGAACAACGTTTGCAGAAGCCGATTCAATGGAAGTTCTGAATCGAATTACAGTTGGGATCCACGTTCAAAGATCAGCGTTCAAAGATCCAAGTCTGTGTTGAAAATTTAATGCAAATCATGGAACAGTAAATGTTGGAGAACGCAGAGACATAAGTCTGGCAAATTCGTTGAAGGCAGCTTTGGTTCTGGCATTTAAATTTTAACCGGTTCATATGAAAATCTTGTTGTATTGATGGCGTATTGAGTAAATTGGACAGTGAAATAGCATAAGCACGGTAATTCGGACCTGCAGAAGTTCGAAGACTTTTTGCAGCTAATCATATCTCATATAAGATGTGATATTGTGGATGGAAGCGTTGAAGACGCTGGTGAAATTACGGGGTGTATAACAGTAAGCACGCTGAGGTAAATTCATTTGGGCGATGTTATTCAAATAGTTTTCATAGAGATTGATGGAATAAGATGGATGCAAGCTCGTTTTAAAACCAATGATACACATGTATAATGATAACCAGAGGTGCATTTGCAATTGTGTAATATAGCCTTGGATTGGCTAGTTTGTCAACAGATAGTGATAATTTGGAAGGCCGACATACTGCAATTTTTTGTTACCTGTGATTGTTTTAAAAACTGTTGTTCCAATATCGATTTGTTATTCAAATAGTTTGCATAGAGATTGATGGAATAAGATGGATGCAAGCTCGTTTTAAAACCAATGATACACATGTATAATGATAACCAGAGGTGCATTTGCAATTGTGTAATATAGCCTTGGATTGGCTAGTTTGTCAACAGATAGTGATAATTTGGAAGGCCGACATACTGCAATTTTTTTTTACCTGTGATTGTTTTAAAAACTGTTGTTCCAATATCGATTTGTTAAAGATTTCAAGTGGGTATTACATTGTGCAGAGCTGTTCTGCATCACTTTTATGTCATGAATCATGGTTACCTTGGAAAACCCTAGAAATTGCCTTCAACAGCTTCTGAAAACTTTCTGCCGTCATGATGGAGGCTCATAGTCTTCAATTCACCTACTCTACCTATCTTTCCAAAATATTAGGTTTTAGGGCTGTTAGAGAAGAATAATTAGTGTGGTATTCTAAGTTATCTATAGCTCTTTCAAGTTCATTCATTTCTGTTTAGTTCACCTCAAATGTTTTCCTTCTTCATTCATAATTTCTAAAAATATTCAAATTATGCTTGATTGTGTTGATGTGCCTCTATCCTTGTGGTCCTTTGCATTGGCTTCTTGGTTGACAACACTGTTTAGCCAATTAGTCCTAAAAACCCTAATTATCTTTTCACATAGGCATGATTCCTCTTCTTTTCCATGGATTTCCTTTAGTGAGGATCTGGCCTCTTACCTTACCTATTTCTTTGTATGATAACTATCCCAATCATTCCTGCAGAAATTTTTAAGATGCATAGTTATCCTTTGCAGAATGCTGTCTTTGGCAAAGCAATATTTCTTGAAGGTCTTTTTGATGTAATTTGGACAAAGAGTTGCTTGACATTCTTTCACATTTGATGTAGCCTCTAGATCATAAAAAAAATACTTTAGAAAATCAAAGACAATTCTACAACCTATGAAACCCTAGTGACCTAGTGGGAGGCTCTTTGGACTTGGCCTTTGGCTGAAAACTTGACTTGGGGTCTTTAGGTGTAAAATAGAGCTTTTGAAAAACCTTATGCATTGCAGACACAAAACTAATAATTTTTATTTATCTAAAGAGCCTAGAGAGGTAGTTTGAGACCACCAATTCTTGAGGTATTTGGTGAATAGGGGGGAGAGTTAGGCTACTTGGCAATCCTAGGTGGAAGTGGAAGGGTTATAGGTAGGAAAAATAGAGTACTGAGGTCATGGGTGTGAAAATGGGATTGAGATGAGTTTCATGAGCCCATGAGGGGTCTTCTAGGAGTGATAGGCTAACCATGACATGATAGAGTAGGGAAATAGTGAAAAATTATCCTAAGGATAATGAAGGCAGTGAGATTTCTAACACTCACAATATTCATGATTTTTTTTTTTATAAATCTAGGATAAGCACTTAGTCATCTATAAAAATAAAAAATTATTGATGACTAACAGTGGCTCCATTTGGGGAGGGCAACTCCTTTTCAGGAGGTGTCCAGAACTTTCAGATCTCTGGGTTTATGAAGACCAGTGCCTCATCCATTGAGCAAGTTTTTCTTCCTTCATTTGCTAATGTTTCTTTTGAAGTTATGATCTCAAGAATCTGAAAAACATGATTACTTCAAATTCATCTCTACCTACCCATCTTACTTGGCCTAGCATTTTTTCTTCCTAGGGTGCACTTGAAATGACAAACCCTTGACATTTTTTTATTTTGAAAGAAAAAAAAAAACTATCTACTTCTACCCTTATCACTTCCAAGAGTTCAGATTATGCTAGTGAAATATTTTTATTCTCTACCTAGACTAACTGACTGTCAAGATTAAGTTGTATGACAGACTTCATTCTCTAAGATATTGACATGAAATTCAAAACATGATTGAACTAGGATTAGGAAATCTGATTCACCATGGGCTGTGGCATTGGGACAAGTTGAACAAAAACATTATTTTTGTAAAAAAAAAACTAGAAATCATGAGGGCTGTTATTGATCATTTGTTAAGCCTCCCCATCTTTATCTTTGGTTTAGATTTGAGCATGTATAACCAACATATTTTGTTCCTAATCTATTTATACTGACAAGTTAATTTTAGATTTTTTGACGAGTTTTCTTTCACTAACCTATCAGTAATAAATTGAAAATATGTTCAGCCATGATTAGGCTAGATGACTAAACAAGACTCAATTTTTGAAAAAGTAGTGGCATTTAGGCTTGCACACTTTCAGCATTACTATATTTGGTATGGGGTTGTACCTCTTTTTCAAATCTGCCCTCCTTTTTCAACTTTTCTCTGTTTTTGTGTTTTCATTTTTCAAAACAATCTAAAACTAAAAACATGCTCAAAGGATGATGTTATTTGCACCTATCTATCCTAATCTAACTGATACATGATATACATTCAGATGGTGAACTCTCTTTTCCAATACATCCAATGAAGCAGATGATTCCATGAGGGGTCTTGATTTAGCTCTTTGAATGTTTTGAAAAAATCAAAAGGCCACTCCCACCTCACTTGCATTTGAATAGTAGTGCCTAAAATGTTCTTGAAATTCTGCATGAAACTGCTCTTGAAATGTTTTACTCCCTTTCCAAAAGCCTTTAACAAATCAGCAAAGGGATCTTGAAATAATAATTGAATTTGAAGATTTGGAAAATAAGCTTGATCCAATGCTGCTTCTTCCTCCACTTGGCTGAGCTTAGGACTCTTTTGGGAAAGAAACTCTTCCTCTTCCTCATGATCATCTAAACTAGTAGAATCATCACATATTACAGTGTTGTCCTCTTGCCAAGCTGATGTGTTCTGATTGAGTGGACTGAAATATGTATGAAGGTCATCATGTTGATGAGTAGGGATACTCTTTGGCAATAAATCCTCTTGAGAAGGCAACTGAAAAACTCTCCTGTGTATCAACTTCCAAGCTTTCATTTTCAATTTGAAATTCATTGGGACTTGGTGGTTGAAAATTTGGAGCTGAGAAGGAATCTATGTCATCAAGGATTTCCTAAACTATGTTAGGAAAATGATTTTTACTGACAACTCACTCAAGAAGTTCATTATCTTCCTCAACCTCAACACCAAACCAAAAAGGCTGCTGATTTCCAATCACATGAAATTTATTTCTGATGGATTGAAATGAAGTAGAGAAAAGTTTCAGAGATCCCTCACTTACTTCTAAACTTTCAAGGCTTTCCTCATCAGTGTCATAGATGGTATGTATTAGCTTACTATTGTTTCCAAGTTGATGAAATAGATCTTCCTCCCATTGACCAACTGTTGATGGCTCTGAAAGGTTAGCTTCTATTTGGAGCACATGATTGTCATCATACTGATCAAAATTTGGAAAATTATGAAAATAAGTAGTGTTACCCATCAAGCAAATTGGATTATCAGATTTTTTTTCTTTGAATTGATCTACAATTTCAATTTATGATTTATAGTAGATGGGATTAGTAGGAGAAGGAACATAAATTTTTTGTTCACAGGAAGGTTTAGAGGTTGGCTGCATGTTTAGCATCTGATTTATTTCCTATTTAGTTAAAAGAGAAGGAATTTTTCTCTTTTTTTGGATAGAAATACAACAGTTCTCTTTCTCTTGTGAAGGCTGATTTTGAGGCTGAATGTTTTCTTGAGCCTCACCTAGAAGCGATGGTAAATCATCCCTTGTGCCTTCAGAGAGATCCTGTGGGTTTTCTTCTATTTCTTGATGGGTTTCTTCCTCAACCAACTCTTCTCAGCTATCATACTAGTCATCTTGAGTATGAAATGCATGGATTTCTTCTAATGAATCTTCAGGATGCCAATTCCCTAAATCTTCATCAATGTTTACAAGGTGTTGTATGAAATCTTCAGATTGATCACAAAAAATTTCAGCTAATGATAAATATGGACAATATTCTTTATAATGTTTATAAAACACCTTGTTGAAATCTTTAAAGGAAAGCAAGCTACTAGGTTTTAGCCATTCATACCATTCTCTTGCCTTACCCTCTAAACTTTCCATAAACATTTTCATGAGGCAGTCCTCATGCCATTCAACCTTTAACCTCCATACATGTATATGAAATTTGATGAGATGTAATAAGGGGTCATCACATTTTTCATCTTGAAATATAGGTAGGTTTTTCATCCAATTTATTTGAGGTATTTTATGTGGAAATCCAGTGATATGATCTTTGTTCATCGGAGCATATATTTTATGTATTCTTGGATCCATCTTTGTTAATCAGAAAGGGTCACTGTGTCTTTTCAACCAGTATATATTTCTCTACTAGTGGAGTTTTTTGGTCTATTGAGGGTTGTGGAGTCTCTAGGTGGAATATTTGAAATTTGTTGTCCACCATCAGGATGATTAGGATTGGTTAATGCATGATCTAAAATTGTGAGAACAAAGTATTTCTCATACAGAGATTGAAAGTAAGGGGCTTTTACTGGTTATTTCACCTTTACTAGAAAGGATAAAACCAGAGGCTACCTGGCCCATAAACTGACTCTGCCTAAAGAAATAAAATGTAATCACTATAATAGATCCGATCAATGAAAGTATTTGTTTATGTGAAAAGTATTCATTAATCCAACTTTAATGTGTGAATAGGCAAGATTATGTATTCTGCAAATGAAGTATAGTGGTTTGAAGATGAACTAATAAGTTTTGTTCTCTGTTTAAACATGCTTGGGAAAAGTTTACTGTTTAAAGGAGCAGAATCTGAAATAATGCAGCAAAAGTATACAGTATGACAGCAAATAATTGTTTAAGCAGTTCACCCCTCTCTTGGGCTACCTCTGCCGGGTCCAAAATCCTCTAATTAGGCTTTTCCCTTTTTTATTAAATGCTCAAAATGTGAATACAATTGTATAGAAGCCTCAAAGGGAAAAATAAGCTGCAAAATAAGATTCAGAAGGTTGAAATCAGTATAAAATGACTAATCAATCACCTCCATTGGAGGAGGATAGTCCAAAATAGCTCTTCTTTCCTTAGGCCCTGGTGGCTCCACAACCAAAAAATGCTAGTAAATTCTCTGATAGAGCGCCCTGATGGCTCTGCAAACACTCCCAACAGCTCCAGAATGATCCAATACCCCAAAATCAAAAAACAATTCGTATCAAAAGGCCTTTCCTAACCAAAGTTATGGCTCTTTTACTCCAACTGCCAGTTTGGCCTAGAATAACTCCAGCTAAGTCTGGCTAACTGCCAGATAATGCCGACAAATATGGAGCGGTTGCTAAATTTGAGGGGTCCACCGAAACTTCTGCCAATCGTGGGTGGTTACATTTAATGTGAAGCTACGCGTGGCCACATGCAGTCTTATCTAAACATTAAACTGTAACCATTTTCTGTTAAACTTTGGGTTTTGGTTCCATTGGTGGTCACGTGGAATGGTTTGAATGGGGAGAGGGCTAGCCGAAGCCCCTCTGTAACCTCCGCTCACCACCTGTATTGAATCACGTGCTCCTCCATTAATGCCTTTTAAAACCCACGTTGCTTTACTTTAACCATACGTTATGCCATGAAACCTTTGATATGTGGGTTTTTAACCCTTTTTCATTTTTTCGAATTTGGTTTTAACCATATAATATATTAATATAATATATGATTAATTTAAACCATATAAAATATTAAAAACTATATAGTTTAATTAATTTATTAAACTTTAATAAAAAAATAAAATTATTCCAACACATACTATTAAAAAGAAATTTCCCTTCAAAATTGAAGGTTATTGGGCGATTTCAAAATGCAATATCTCCTCCATACGGTAACGGATTTCAGTTCCGTTTGCGGCGTTGGGATCATATTGATGAGCTCTTTCCTGTTGATCTGGTTCAGAACAATTCTGAGCAACTTCATTTTTGAGCATTTTTCTACAAGAGACTTGATCTCCTAATCACACCTCCCAAATGGGAAGCTTTTGGACCCCAAAAGCTCTCTGATTACTGAAACTGATAATGTGGAGACTGATTCTCCACTCTTCCACCCTTGAATAACTGAAATCTACCCAATTTCTTCAAATGAATCTTTTGAGAAAATGATAATCTGTCTCTGGAATCAACTGATCAACCATTGCTAAGATTGACTGAGTCATGATGCAAATGATTAAAATTTGCAGAACAGCAATTGTAATTTGTAGAAAAAAAAAATTTTCTACACTGATCAAACTTCCCAGAAGACTTAAAATGACTTTCACCTTGCAAACTGTTCCCATGGCGAATTGTACCATTCTGAAACCAACTTTTTCCCATGCTGAATTGTGTGTCCTTCTTGTTTGCACTGCTTTGTTTTGACACTTCATTCTCTGCATTGTCTGACCCAAAAGGTAATTTGTGCAACACAACATCATCTTCTTTCAAAGACAAACTGTTATCAAACTGAGACATATTATTAGCAACATCATAAAAAGGCAAATGCTCAAAATCTGGTCGTTTCAACATCAACAAATTTAGACTTTGACTTGCATTAACCAGTCTTTTCAATTGACTTGCATGGAGTAAATAAGATTCCATCTTCTTCTTGTGAGCTCTCACAATGTACTCTTTACCATATTTGAACAAGTGATACTTGTTTTCATGGCGATGAAAGATGGCCTTCCTATCAAATAAGTAAGGACTTCCCAAAACAATACCTGAGATATCAAGCGGCACCACATCAAGTTCCACTGTGTCAATAAAGTGTGCAGTTATTGCAAAGTGCAATATGCACTTCCTTGAGACTTGCAAATTAGCATCCTTACATATCCATCCAAGTGGATAAGGCTTCGGATGTGGAATGGTCTCAAGTTTAAGCTACTTGACCAAATCTTCAGATATAAGATTTTCTTGTGACCCACTGTCAAATAGTGTGTCAATTTTAGTATGTTTTGAAATTACCCTCACATGGAAAAGCTCTATCCTCCTCTTTTCATCATGAGTATCTTTGTGACAATTCAAAGAGCTAGAACTAGGAATTGTGTCTTGCACCACTTCTTTCCCCTTAGTGTTCTTTAAAACCATGCCTATGCTTTTTGTCTCATCTCCTGAGTCTGACCCTAAGTCTTGCTCAACTGTTGCTACAGTTTTCTCCTTTTCTTTGGTCTTGTTTTTGTTCTTGTATTTTTCTAGTTTCAGTTCAGGATGAAGCTTCCAACAATGATCTTCATCATGACTTGTCTTCGAACAGTTCTTGCAAAATAAATTTCCTTTTTCCTTTCTTGAATTAGCAACTCTCTTCTTTCCTTTGTTTTTAAAACTACTATCCTCATCAAAAGTATTCTTCCCTCTAGCTTCTAAATGTGTAGCCTACACACAGACTTCATCTAAGCTGGTAGGATTGAACATTAGAATAGTATGTTGCAGATAATTGTGCAAACCTCCTATGTATTTCAACAAGGTGTCTTGACTTTGTAAGTATACTCCAAGTAGAAGTTCTCTCCTTCTAAACTCTTGGGTATAATCTTGCACATTTTGACCCTTAAGTTGCCTAAAATTTTGCCAATTCATGATTTCTTTCTAAATATGAGCAAGAGGATAAAACTGTTTCTTAATAGTTGTAATAAACTCATTCCAAGTTAGAGTTATCTTACCATACTTTTTGATTTCCTCCTTGGTTTTAGCTTCCCACCAAACCAAAGCTGCTCCATCCATTCTCAAAGAGGCTAATTGGATTTTTGTGTTATCATCATGCAAATTCTGAATTCTTAGATAGACTTCCAGCTGTCTAATCCAGTTATCCAATTTTTCTGCATTCACATCACCATTAAACATCGGCAACTCAAACTTTACATCAAGCTTTAACAAAGGATTTTTAAGAGATGTTTTTGTTTTGTGTGATTGATTAATAGAAGTTGAAGAGGATGATGTGGAGGATGAGGATGACGATGGAGATGAAGGATCACTATTTCCTCTATTCCCTTTCTTAGACTCATCTTTGTCTTTCTTTCCTCCCGAAGAATCTCCTTCTTCTCTTTGGTTTCTAGACCCTTCTCCAGCAATTCTATCATTTCTCTCCTGGTATAGGATCCTAACCATCTCAGTCAAGTCCAAGAAAGCTTTTCTAAAGACTCTTTCTTCTTCCTTGGGATCCATTTCCTGATGTACTTCTCCTTCTCTAGAAGACATGTTTGTGGCTGATTCTAAGGCTATTGAGGATGAAATGGAAGGTGGATGTAATGGCACTCTAGCCCTCCTTGGTTGAGGATTAACTTGTTCTCTAACCAATTGACCTTCCCCTCTTTGCAATTTCAGCCTAGTAAGCATCAAATTTTGCAGAATAATACAATTTACTTGCACAAATTTCACAAACTCTTAAGAAAAACCTTGAGCTCTGATACCAACCTGATCTGAAATTGTGAGAACAAAGTATTTCTCATACAGAGATTGACAGTAACAGGCTTTTATTGGTTATTTCACATTTACTATAAAGGATGAAACCAGAGGCTAACTGGCCCACAAACTGACTCTGCCTAAAGAAATAAAATGTAATCACTGTAATAGATCTGATCAATGAAAGTATTTGTTTATGTGCAAAGTATTCATTAATCCAACTTTAATGTGTGAATAGGCAAGATTATGTATTCTGCAAATGAAGTATAGTGGCTTGAAGATGAACTAATAAGTTTTGTTCTCTGTTTAAACCTTCTTGGGAAAAGTTTACTTATAAAAATTTACTGTTTAAAGGAGCAGAATCTGAAATAATGCAGCAAAAATATATAGTATGACAAAAAATAATTGTTTAAGTAGTTCACCCCTCTCTTGGGCTACCTCTGCCGGGTCCAAAAGCCTCTAATTAGGCTTTTCCCTTTTTGATTAAATGCTCAAAATGTGAATACAACTGTATAGAAGCCTCAAAGGACAAAATAAGCTGCAAAATAAGCTTCAGAAGGCTGAAATCAGTATAAAATGACTAATCAATCACCTCCATTGGAGGAGGATAGTCAAAAACAACTCTTTTTTCCTTAGGCCCTGGTGGCTCCACGACCAAAAACGCTGGTAAATTCTCTGATAGAGCGCCCTGATGGCTCTGCAAACACTCCCAACAGCTCCAAAATGATCCAATACCCCAAAATAAAAAAACAATTGGTATCAAAAGGCCTTTCCTAGCCAAAGTTATGGATCTTTTACTCCAACTGCCAGTTTGGCCTAGAATAACTCCAGCTAAGTCTGGCTAACTGCCAGATAACACCGACAAATATGGAGTGGTTGCTAAATTTGAGGGGTCCGCCGAAACTTCCGCCAATCGTGGGTGGTTACATTTAATGTGAAGCTACGCGTGGCCACATGCAGTCTTATCCAAACATTAAACTGTAACCATTTCTTGTTAAACTTTGGGTTCTGGTTCCATTGGTGGTCACGTGGAATGGTTTGAATGGCGAGAGGGCTAGCCGAAGCCCCTTCGTAACCTCCGCTCACCACCTGTATTGAATCACGTGCTCCTCCATTATTGCCTTTTAAAACCCACGTTGCTTTACTTTAACCATACGTTATGCCATGAAACCTTTGATATGTGGGTTTTTAACCCTTTTTCATTTTTTCGAATTTGGTTTTAATACATAATATGGTTTAATATTTAGATTTTTAATAAAGTTTAATTAAAATTTAAAATTAATTAAAACATATAATTAATTAATATAATATATGATTAATTTAAACCATATAAAATATTAAAAACTATATAGTTTAATTAATTTATTAAACTTTAATAAAAAAATAAAATTGTTCCAACACATAGTATTAAAAAGAAATTTCCCTTCAAAATTGAAGGTTATTGGGCGATTTCAAAATGCAATATCTCCTCCATACGGTAACGAATTTCAGTTCCGTTTGCGGTGTTGGAATCGTATTGACGAGCTCTTTCCTGTCGATCTGGGTCAAAACAATTCTGAGCAACTTCATTTTTGAGCATTTTTCTACAAGAGACTTGATCTCTTGATCAATGCATTCCTATGGGAGTCTATGAGAACTAGTGGAGTAGTAGGGCTACTGAAGGCTAGTGGAGTCGCTAGGTGGATATTTTTTGCTATTATAAGGATATTTATTTATGGTCCATCACCAATAACTGACAAAAACAAATCTAGGGTTGTTTTTGGGTTTTCTGAGTTCTTTTATGTAGCCTTAACGTTTCTATGAGTGTCTTCCAGTTGAGTCATCATTTTTCTAGGATGGTGAGACAACCAGATTCTACTCTTCGCTAACAGTTTGATTTATCTATGATTTGATAAGGTTTTTTGAAGTTCTAAGGAGTGCTTAAATTGTCACTAATTTCAAAGTCCCTCTCACCTTGATTGGCCAATTATGTTAGGCTATGAGTTGGTGATAAATCAATAGATACTGTTTAACAAGGGTTCCTAGAGTCCTAAGGGATACTTAGATTTTCACTGACTTAGAAGGTCCCACTGTGATTGCCATTATGTTAGTAATGGTGATGAGATGGCAATGAATCAAATGGATATAGAATGTTTCAACTTGTGACTTACTCAAAAGTTCCCACCGTGATCGCCATCATGTTAGTGTCCTGTGATTTAGTAGATTGGTAGACCAAATGTACAAGGTAACATCAGACCAGTCTTTGGAGTCCTAGGACCTAGCCTTCCTAGACTCAGAGAGGGCTCTCTCTATTGTATACAAAGGATGTGAACTTGTTTTATTTTAGGGTTTGATTCTAGGATAGTTGTTAAGTGTAGGGTTTGTTTGATTGTTTTGGTTGGGTGAGATGATAAAGTAGAATAGATGGAATGAGGAAATATTCAAGTAATTGGGCTATGGAGTCTATAAAAGTCATGGAAGTTCAACAATGGATTGGGGAGCATAACAGGGATAATTTAGCACGGTCAATGGATTTTCAAGGTTTATGGGAAATGAGATGAACATAAAGTTTGTGAAAAAAAGTAGGGCAAAAGGAAATCAAGAATCCTTTATCATGCAATTTTTAACAAGAATGGACTTAAATACCATAAGCATAAAGAAACAATCAATAGACAGGGCAAACCAGTAACTCTTTGGTTCAACTCAAGCAAATAAGCATTCAAGGCTATTGGATTGAGGGGTCCTGACCCAGGTTTAGAGATTCAAGGTTTGCCAACAAACCCCTATACTACTGGCCCTTTCGGTAGTGACCTACTTGGACAGGCCAAAGTCTCACCCGAAGTAGTATGGGTGGGTGCTGCAACCAGGCTTCCACACCCTGGGAGAGGGTAGGTAAGTAAAGTCGAGTTTCATTCAATTTTAAAGTGACCAGATCTTATATTATAGAGCCTAGATCTACAGATTCCAGTCACATCCATGTGCTTAATAGCAAATGATATTCACAGTAATCAACCGATCATGAAATTATATAAGATAACACAACTATTCCAGATATTTTCACAGGAAATGTAACAGAAAAGTCCTAGATAACAACATAAATAAGTAACAAAAATATATTCGCAGCTTAAATCAATAAAAAATTAGCATATATTAATCAACCAAACATCATAGATTGATTCCAACAAATTCAGATATCCAACAATACTTCCGCATTCATTACCTCTTCAGATCTACTTACAATGCTCAAAATCCAACCTGCACACACAGCAGCAGGGTCCACACACAGCATGATAAATAATATCCACACACACATCAGTAGGAGTCCTTCCCCAACAACCCTAACCAGATCTATCAATTCACACTTAGCATCAATCTCTATCCAATTATGTCCTACCACTCAAAAAAGGTTCAACTACTTATACTATTTTAGCCTACATATCCAATGGTCCGCAAACCGTGGTTTGCGGACTCTTGGTCTACTCTTGACCCATTTAAAATGCATTAGGGGCTTTGACCCACCCCAAAACCCCTGCGTTAGACTAGGTATAATAAAAAATATACAAAATGGACTAGTTTCGCAGGTTGCAGGAGACCCTGTTCCAACAGTCCCCCAACACAATCTTGTGACTCGTCCCGAGGCACTGTGGTTGTGGGGTCTCCACCTATGTGCACAGTGCATTGATGGCAGTGATCAGCGGAGGCAACCCTTCTTAACTCTGAGAAACAGTGCTTTGCACAATATCCATGAGCTTCTGGAATGTCGGTCCTTCTGTTGCCGTAGTGACACTTTCCAACGTCTGATTTAGCCACTTGACTATGACATCAGTATCCTGTGATATCTGGAGGGCTGTGGTATTCCAAGGCTTTAATCATTCTCCGATGGCATAATTCTTGTGCCAGAGTTCCTCAATTTCATCTTGGAGAGCGTTGTTGGTTCTCAAACGTGCCAGACATTGTGCAGGAACTAAGGAGGGCAATGTAGCCTCGACCTGATCAAAAGCTTCTTCCTTCTACCGCAAGTCCTGATTGATTCTCTGGAGGATCGAATCGCACTAGATCTGGGTCCATAGCTACATGGAGTCCTCAAGTAACTGGGCACCCCAAGAAATATATCCTGAAATGATGTTGGTAGCCTCGGTCATAAGTGCAGCGCACTGGGCTCATACCTCCGGAGGTGTTTCGGGCTGCAACTTGGCCTGTAAGTTGGTGATTTGTTGCTCCAGCTGCGTCTTTATGACCTTCATCTCTGTCCTTGACACCTTTAATGCCGCTACTAAACCCTCAACTTTAGCTCGGGGGTGGCTGCAGTCGAGATCTCTTCTGTAACCTCCGTGTAGAGCTAGTGGATCAGTTTTTCAAGCTCTACTTGTTGTGCCATAGCGAGGGACACTTCAGTGCTCTATGCTGGAATTGTCTATTTGGCCGTACTAAGTTTTTGGTGCACTTGTTGGTCTTGGTGGTGAAATTCTTGGAATACGGCGGTGTGGAGACCTTGTAATACCTCAAGGGAAAACATCTCCAAATTCACCTGCACCTTTGTGCTAGCTTGGGGTTGTATCCCGATAAGGGCAACCCCAGGGAGGGAGCAGAGACGGCTCTCTTCTGTAACTACTATCCTACTACTGGTTGCCAAGGGCATACGTACCTAAATCACACTGGTCTGCAGGGCACGAATTTCAGCCTGGATTGTATCGACTGCAGCTTACTGTCGTGCTTCTAAGGTGACCCATTTCTCCTCCGTGGCCAGGGTGACTGCGTCTATGATTTGTTCAATATCTCCCTCAGTTAGCGTGATTGTCTCATCGCGTTCCCCTTGCTAAGATTGCTTCTTCTTGCAGGGTACTTTGACAGGCTCACTTGTTTGTTTCATGCTCTGGGGGGAGGTGTTACCTCCTATATCCAATCCACCCATGCCCAATTCCTGCTGCGAATCGACCTAAGGTTCGGCCTCAGTGTCTTTCATGGTGGTCTAGTTTGGCTACATGTCCCCTTCCATGGCTGTGTCTAAGC
Source organism: Pinus albicaulis (assembly GCA_034641835.2). Classification (NCBI taxonomy): domain Eukaryota; kingdom Viridiplantae; phylum Streptophyta; class Pinopsida; order Pinales; family Pinaceae; genus Pinus; species Pinus albicaulis. The sequence goes on along the minus strand of CM076573.1, from coordinate 525,826,555 downwards.
CTTTCTTTCTTGGTCCTGCGTTCTCCTTGATGAGGGTTTTGAAGCCTATCTTCCAGGTGGGAGGCCATAGCGCAATCAAATTTTCAATTTCCTCATCTGCTACCATATAAGGAAGTGACATCCAGGTCTTATCCTTGTGGCTATAGATCTGAATTTTATTCACGGTAACCTAAAATGCTGCGATATTCTTGTACTTTTCATATACTGTGGGGGACAGCCGAGGTCGAGAATTGATAGTTGTGGCCACGCTACTCTGGAAGAGAACCCAGAAGACCTGGTTATCTTCAATGCATTGCGCATCCTTGGAATCCCACAAATGGGCATACTGTGCTCCTTTGCATATATCTAGAATGAGCTCAGGGAGGACCGACTCTGCAGGGGATTCCCAGGCAACAAGAGCTATAAGAAATAGTATCCAGGAATAGTAGAAGGCTTTACCTTGCTCTTGATTCATGGAAATTGGTTAAGAATTCGCCGCATAAATACTGGGCCCAATTGAGGCAGACCCCCTCCATACACTAACCGGCTAGCCGAATGACATAAGTAGGGATGGTGGCAACCTAGCACTTTCTCATTAGCTTACAAGCTAGAATTATGGTACCCATCTATGTAGCTAAGTCGTTGATGGATTTTATGATAAATCCCCATGTATTTCTTTGCACATGGTAGGTATGCTGCACATGTTCCACAGTGTCCCCTTCATATTTCATACCCACACGCTCCAGAGGGTGTGGCCCATTCATGGGAAGACTCATGATTCTGTGGAAAAATGCAACATATATGGGGATCCTATCCGTAATGCACAAGCAACCATTATGAATTAGGGCGAGAAGATGTCGGGCTAGTCAAACCGTGATATTGTAATGGCCAAAGTGGGGCATATGCAGCAGGTTCAAAAGCTCGGATCCAACCAATCCACTTACCCATCGCCGAGGAACAACTATGACCCCATCATCTGTGTAAAGTGTGTCAAAGTAAAGCGCGGGGTTTAGTTCAGGGAAGGCTTTGTAGTTCTCCAAGTCATTATCATTGGACTTAACTTCATGGAGCTTCCTACTTGGGTCACTTAGGACAGAGACTTTCCCGGGATCAGTGGCGTCTACAAATAGGTAACCAGACCATCAAGGTTTTTTGGTGTGTGCATTGAGGGCCTGTGTGGGTGGATGAAGGGTAGTAACCAGTTGATTGGATTGGAAGGCAGGGCTCCTTCCTAGGTAGGCTAAACTTGAGAAGTTACTCGCAGGGACTTGGCTCGCCTTCAGGAGTTCCCGGGCTTCCCTGAAGCCCATTTCGTAGCTTTTGGGGGCTGTCCTAAGCCCTGTGCTTTATAGTTTCCCTTCCTTGTGACTAGTGTAGAGATCACTTCTTCATCCTTAGACCTAATCTCCATTACGTCTTCACCCTATGGTTCTATAGGGGCCAAGGATTCAGCAGGGTTCGTGGCTGTCATCCTAGCATGAAAAATGAATCCCCACTCTGGGTGGCTATTGTCATACATAGGGGGTTGATCTGACATGAGAGGGACAGTCCAACCCCGAAAAATCCTACAGCTTAAGCTCGTTTGTGGAAAATATGATAATTGCAAGCTATGTAAGTAAGATGGAACCATCGACTGAGCTATCCTTCCCTTTTTATAGTGCCTGTGGTCATCCAATGGTAGGGTATACTTTACCTGGAACTCCTTGGTAGGTAAATGGTAAAAAATCCCCAAGATTTTCGTCATTAAATGCTAGTGGCCCACCCCTTGCAATAGTAACTTGGGATTTTTACCAGATGTGATCATACCAATGGGTAGTTTTCAGACCTTTTGTGTGCTTCGCAGACCTGCTATGCTCGGGTCAAACCTCTGCACCTTCTGTGCATCTTCCCCCAACACAGGCATGTTCCATAGGTATTTTAAAGCCAAAGACATGTTTTCCTGATGTGTGCCATCCTAACAGTACCAGACCTCCTATGTAAGCACGTCTTTTAGAGGTACTATACTCTGTGTATGCTCCTGAACAAACTTTCTATAGTACCGTAGTTGTTTCCCTGTCGTAAGAGTTTCTGGGTATTTAGTAACTCTGCTTCCTATATCTACAACCCCAATCCCATCCAACGTGAGGTGCATATCCATGCTACCCACTCACATCCCAAGTGGTCTAATAACTGTGCGTATCATCTTGATTCGTGTGTTAGATGGGGCCCCAAATCATAGGGTCATCATAGCCCGACATTCCCCTAATCTTGGATTGCTTCCCTATGCATGTCCCACCACTGTGCAGGTACTCCTCGCATGGCCGGACCATATCCTTCATCCTCTGGGGACCTCAGCTTCAAAAACTTGTCAAAATTCCTTAATATTACCAAAGACATCAAAATAAGGTAGATCTCTTACCTTTGAGGACATGCAACGGAAATTATTTGCGACCCGAAGACACCTTAGTGCAAAAACATCATGTAGTATGTTCTGCCAATTCTCTAATTCCCCATCAGATTCGGAGAGAAATTCACTGTTATTTTCCCAACAAAGTACCTCGTCAGCCGTGGGTTTGATCCAATCTTCATCCTACACAGTCAACTTATAAATATGATCCACATCTTCTTCGTTGCTGGCCAGCTCAGTGTATCGTTCGCCTTCTGTAGGATCTAATGGCACTATCACCCTTATACCACTATTATCAAACACCATGCTTCTCTTCTTCAAGTTAATGATAACTTCCATATCGATGGCCCAATCAAATCCTAGGAGTGCAGGGTAGGGGTCTACATATTCTACGATCTCAATTACTTCAAAATCAGCCTGGGCCTTTACTCCTGCAATAACCACCATGACTTTCAATAATCTCCCCAAGGGTATAATATTTTGTTGATTAGTCATGCACAGCTGGATAGTGGACCATTCCAACTTAGGTTCTCCCATTCATTGCCAAATTTGTTTAGGTAATAAATTCACATCCGATCCTAGTTCCAAAATAACCTGATCCATCTCATAATCACCGATCTATGCAATCAATTGCATTTCCCTACCAGTGCATTTCTTATACCTGTATAGTTTGTGCACATCCCTAATTTTCGGGGGTAGGCTAGTTCCTGCTGCACAACTATCTATTAATGCCTAAAGATTCTCTATAGCCATTGGGTTGCGTAGCAACTTTATACATGCCTGTAAGAAGGGCTTGACCTCCTCATCTGCCTTAAGGTTCTCAGGTTTCTGAGAAGTAGATGCCTCTGCTTTCGAAAATTATTTGCGAGATGCAATAAATATCTCTTTTTCCTTGCTTAGGTCCAAACCCTCTTGCTTGATAACAACTTTCCGGATCAGATATTCCATTGAAGCCTTCTCCCCTAGTCCCCCAGTGGCCATTCCACTAGGCGTTATGACATTTATGATAGGATATTTGTCTCGCAGCTCAGCCTTAACCCTTTGCACATTCTGCGTAGGTGTTGGATACTTCTCCTACATTTTTGCTATCAAGATTGGACAATTTTAAATTGCATGATCTAGCTGTCTGCAATACCGGTAGGACTGCCTTGTGGGATTCGGGAAATCTCTTGCAAAGTGCCCTACTTCTCTATAGTTATAAAAGATCAATTTTCCTCAGCCTCGACTTGCGCTTCCACCTAAACTTCCTGCCCTGCCCCTAGCTGGGGAGCCGCCTATTCCTGCTGGAGACCTTGCTGATGCAGGATCTGTTTGTAACCTATACAATTTTCCTCAATCTATCATCAGATCATACGTTCGACAGTTCTTATCATCATGTCCTACTGACCAACAAAACCTGCACCATTGCTACTTTACTTCAGGGGCATACGCACCTAGGCAGGGGAAATGGTTTGTATCATGTAGGCTGGCTACGCAAAAATCCTCACACCACAATGCAGGTCCGCTAGAGCCTGGATGCAATGGACTAAGTCCCCCTACCTACATATAGTCTGTGAGTAGAGGGAAGTTATCTTTGGTGGGACCATTCACCCTGCATTGTACGCACCACCTTTCAAGGCTAGATTCTGATCCTCGCTCTTGTCACAGGTTCTGGATCTCCATGTGCATTGCTTCTAGCTACCCTTGGATCTATTGGATGCCAGCTGGGTGTCATCTCGAGGCATAGCTTCTAGCTTCATTGCAACTTCCAAGGCTTTCTCCTGTGAGTCAAAATTTTGGTGACCCATAGGTGTGCGTAGGTGAGGCAGTAACATGGAGATGAACCATTCTGTATGATGTCTATCATCATATTGAAATCCTCCTTCTCTAATCACCTTTTTCAGTAATTGATCGGCCTCCCATATAGACTCAGAGGGCCCTTGCTTGAAATCTTTGAGATCAACCACTATTGTGAGTAGGACTTAGGCTTCTTAAATTTCTGCATCAAAGTGTTCTTAACGTCATCAATTTTTGCGTTCGCATTTTGGCTGATGTATCCCATGTACCAGTTAAATGCTCTTCCTTCAAAGGCAAGGGATAGTTGTGCCCACCTCACTACATCACTAGCTACCTGTTGCGCAATCCATACCGATTTTGTGACAAACCAGAGCTGATCCATGTCTTTGTCTCCTACACCTTTAAAGGTAGGTAAATTCATATGCGTGACCATGTCATCTACCGGTGGTGGTGGCAGAGGTGTAGGTGAATTCTTACCCCTATGCTACTTCGAAACTGTTGTGCCGGGAGGGTTGTGCATAGCTGCTTCTCTTACCAGGCTGTAGATAGATCTATCTCCTTCTAGGTTGGTCCGATAGTATTTGTCACTTCGCCTCGAACTTCCGTCCAGAGAGGTAGTCATTCACTCAGTGTGCCCACACAAGATACTCTTTTCGCACAGTAATATCTTAATTAGCAATGGTAAGGTCTTCATAAAATTACCATGAAAACCCTTGAAGAATATTTGCTCTGCTTTAGAGTGGGATATGAACTGATTGATGGAAAATTTCTTCACAAACCTTCCTAGCACACTGTCTACCTAGTGGTCAACCGTGTGAGTGATGGTGTTATCAGTCATTTTTAACTGTTGGATCAATTCGAGGGTCCACTACATGACCCGTTTGTCCCTCCAACACTTCTGAAATTCAACCAACCTTGTGAGCCACTCCTGGAGCTTGATTGAAATTATCACAAAGAAAATCTTGTAGATCTCTGTGAAAATATACTTATTTTTCCACTCCTCGGCGATCAACCCCTTACTGTGGTTTTCTTTTACTGCAAATTCCTGAACTTGCTGTTTGAGCCATTCATCAATTTCCTTTCTTTTTGGTTTCCACTACGGCCTTGGCATTACCAGATCCCTCTCTCAAAATGCTCCCAGTCCCAAAAACGGAACCATTTGTTCGCTCGAAGGGTCCTGGCCCAAGTTTGAAGATTCAAGGTTTGCCAACAAACCCCTATACTACTGGCCCTTTCGGCAGTGACCTGCTTGCACGGGCCAAAGTATCACCAAAATTAGTATGGGTGGGTGCTGGAACTAGGCTTCTGCACCTTGGGAGAGGGTAGGTAAGTCAAGTTAAGATGTGCTCAGTTTTATAGTGACCAGATCTTACATTACAGAGCCTAGATGTACAGATTCCCGTCGCATCCACGTGCTTAATAGCAAATGATATTCACAGTAATCAACAAATCATGAACTTATATAAGATAATGCAGCTATTCTAGATCTTTTCATAGGAAATGTAACATAACAATCTGAGATCAAAACATAAACAAGTAACAAAAATATATTCGCAGCTTAAATCAATAGCACATCAACATATATTAATCAACCAAACATCATAGAGTGATTCCAACAAATTCAGACATCCAACAATACTTTCACATTCTTTACTTCTTCATATCTACTTACAATACCTAAAACCCAACCTGCGCACACAGCAGTAGGGTCCGCATACAGTAGGATAGAGAATATCCATGCACACAGTAGCAAGGTCCGCACATAGTAGGACAAAGAATATCTGTGCACACAGCAACAGGATTCCTTCCCCAACAATCCTAACCATATCTATCAATTCACACATAGCATCAATCTCTATCCAATTCTGTCCTACCACTCAAAAAAGGTTCAACTACTTATTCTATTTTAGCCTACATATCCAATGGTCCAAAAACTGTGGTCTGCGGACTCTTGGTCTACCCTTGACCCATTTACAATGAATTAGGGGATTTTACCTAGCCCAAAACCCCTACGTTAGACTAGGTATAATAAAAAATATACAAAATGGACCAGTTTCGCAGCTTGCAGGAGACCCTGTTCCAACGAAGGCAAACATTCCAATGAAATATAGAAGGTGAGAAACTCATTTAACTTCTAGTGATTTCACCTTCAAGGTTAGAAAAAATTAAAGATACACATATAACTATAATCAAAGAAGAAGGAATGCCTAAACATCATTGATCATAGCTATGAAGATCTCCAAAACAATTATTCAAGCATGGACAAAGGGTATGATCGAAACATAGCCTCTTTGGCAGACCTAATTAATGGTACTTTGGAGAGAGACCTCAAGAACAGTGTTTAGTGACATAAAAAAACCAAGGCTAGACATAAATCATCTTTTATATCTATTGTATTAAACCATTCATGAAATAAACAAGCTTAGGGGGTCTAGAGAGCAATTAAGAATTCTCTAAAATGTCCTAGCAGAGGAAAACATAAAGGCAGTGAAGAACAAATAGAGCTAAGGTGCCTTTGAAGAGCATTTCTTAGTCTAAATCCTTTGTTCTACTACAACATAGAAAGATGGAAAACATAATGAAACATGAGGAAAAAATAACTAAATAGAAGCACTTCACCATTAACCAAGCTCAGGGATCCTGCAAGCAAGCCTCCTCCATCAACAAGCAAAACAAGCCATTCACAAGCTCCACAACACCAATTTCTCCTCAACCTCCAAAAGACTATGTATTGCTCCAAAGTTTCATCAAATGCCAACGTTTCACAATGAATCCCTCATGCTCTATTTATTTAGCAATGGAGGGCAAAAACCCTATATAGGGTTGGAAAATGTCAAAATCACTCATAAATGTCATAAATTCCCAAGAGACCATGCAAGGCCCAAGGCACAAAATATCCCATGAAATAAATGCCAAAATAACTTCTAGCACCTAATTCTACAGTGATTTGCCTCAAAAAACACTAAAATATGATTTTAAGATAAATGAGTGTGTTTTGTTGACTTTTTGCCAAAAGCACACAGTGCAGTCTATAAGCACAATGGCTTCACAGACAGAAAATTGGTTCACTTGCAGCCAAGTTTTGGTGACCTTCCCGATGTTAGATTTTTCTCCGTGATTTCCAAATATACCTTTGTTTTTTCTGATTGTGCCTTTGTAACCTATCAAAAAATTCAAATTCCCAACATTTCTCTGAGCACAGCGCCAAGCCTGAAAATGTGGCAGAAAGGTAGAAAAATAGGTGTTTTCTGACCTTTTGAGGGGTCAAAAATGCTCCAAATGCTCTAAAATTTGGTGAGAATAGTTTACTAGGCATGAGAAATCAAAAAATAGAAATTTCTCCCTCTGAGGATTCCTGAGAAAAAAACATAGTGCTAGGGGTGTTGTGCTTATATGCCTCCAAATTCACAAGAAACAAAAATTGTCAAAATCTCGTCAAGTTTGGTGGGTGCATCCTTCATGGGGTTTGGGAGACCTATAGAGAAGCTTGTGCCAAGACTCCAAGGTTTTCTTGGTCTTTTCCTCCTTTTAGTGATTGAACCTTGGTTCGGGCCTTTTTGAGTTTTTCGCTTACAACTTGATTCCTTCGGACATAATATTTGGTCATTTTTCTTTGTAGATCAAGGCTTTTATTTTCCCTTTCCAACTTGACCTTGAAGTATATGTTGGCTCTTTCCAAGCAAGGCTCCCGATCATGTGCTATCTCCATGGCCAAAAACTCATATAGAGGGACCTATTTTTCTAAGGTTGATTCTTGCTCCCTTTGTTTTGCCAATGCCTTCTTCAACCCCATAGTTTTAGGTCTCTTCTTAGACTGTCCTTCTTCATCCTCACTCTCCTCATAAGTGCCCATGAACTCCTCTAGCCTTACTTGTGCCCTTTGGGATTATTTCTGGGCCTTGATGGCTTTAGCCTCATAAACTAAAATTTGTGCCCCTAGCTGCCTGTTCTCCATGTCAAGGGCATCATTTACACTTTTGGTCCTATCTATATTTGCTTGGAGGTCTTCAATTTGTGCATTTTTGTTTTGGATGAGCAAGTTTGAGATCCTTACTTCATTCTCCTAATCACTATCCACCTAAATGATTTCAAACTCCCTCTCAACCTCATGATCTTCTTCCTCTTCCTTTATCTTTTGTTTCCCTTTGTCTAGTGGCTGAGCTGAGGTGGATGACATGGTCCCTTTCCTTTTGAAGGCAACAAACACAAGCCTTGGCCCTCTCAAATAAGTGAATGAAAGAGGTGTGATTGTGGTCTTGTTGGTGTATTTATTATGGCTATGATCGTTGCTGCTGTCATCACCCTCTTCATTTTCATCATTAGTATCATCAGTAATTATGTTTCCTGCTTCAGCATTGTACTCTTTTTTCTCAACATCATCACCACTTTCACTTTCTTCACTTTCTGCATTGTCATTTTTCTCTTCATCAAATTTTCTTACCTCTTTATCTTCTACACTATCTTCATCCTCATTATCATTGTGGAGCTGACTATTGTCATGATTTTCATGACTATTTTCATGACTGTCATGACTGTTTTATTCCTTTCTGTCTTGTCCCTCACTGTATTCTTTATCATCTTCCTTTTTGTCATAGTGATTTGCTTCACTGGTGTCACTGCTACCTTTAGTTTCCGCATTATCCTCACTTTTTTCATCTTCATCATTATCAAGTCCACTGCCTTTTTCTTCACTATCTGCCTTTGTCTCTTCATCATCATCTACCTCTGTATCTTCATCATCATCTGCCTCTTCTTCACTCAACTCATCATCACCCTCATTGTCACTTTAGAATGATTCACTATCACCTTCACCTTCTTCATTTTTTCATCATTATCACCCTCTTCTGTTTCCATGTCTTCTACTTCTTGTGGGCTCAACTCATCATTTCCTTCATCCTCATTTTCTCTTTAATTTTCGCTGCCACTTCTTTCTTCATCTGATGCATCAGGAGATGATGGGGAAGGGATTTTTTCTCGAGGTGACAACACTTGCGTAGATGATGAGGTATGATCTGTAGGAGGTGATGGAGGAGTGGAGGGAGGAGGATGAGATGATGAGGGTAAACTAGGTTTATGATGGGGCTGTGGACTTGTGAAGACTTCATGGGCTATGAATACCTCCCAAGGTATTCCCTTCTATTCCAACTGATGTAGAACCACCATCTTGATCAAGGAGTGGTGGAACGAACTCTACATTTTTGGGCATGATTTCTCCTCCGGACAATAGAAGACATTTTGTCAATACTCCTATACATGCAGTAAGGAAAATGAAGCATTTTAACCCTGGTAAAATTCATGAGGAGTCTAACATGGTAGGAATAAAGTCTAGAGTACCTCCCCTCACAAGTAAAGTACTTCATGATAACCTTTATTAATGGTGCAAACCTCTGTTTCAGATGTGAGAAAGGGAAAGTAGCCTTGCAACCTTCTCTGTACCTAGTCTTGACAAATGGCTCATAACAACCCATGTTTAATCTTGCTTTCGTGAACCACTTTTCACGAATATTGGGTATACCTGTAGCATTAGAGATGGCATCTGCTGATAGTTCAAAATCCACCCCTGCAAGGCTTGATTGTTTGTTGTGTAGGTTGAAGATGAATAACCTTGTAAGCTATGGGTGGATTTGCACTTGTTTGACTCTCTCACAAAACTAGAAACATCCCACATTCTGAAATCATGTGAGGATCATGGGAGATGAAGTAATATCTACTGTGCTCTGGGGTTCAAATCTGTTCACTTTCCCTCCCTTATGTTTTTGCCTCATAGGCACTTTCCCTCCTTCACTACTGACAATGCCTTCTACTCTTGACATGCTGGTTAGGGCTATTTTTGGACAAATTTAGGTTTTCTTGTGATACTTAGGGAGGAGTAGTGAAATGGAAATGATGATGGGAAACTCTTGCAGATGAGTGACATGGAGGTGAGGTATATGACTGAGTGCTTTTGAGCTTGATTAGGGCTTAACTTGAATTGAAGTGTAACTACCCTAAATCACCTCCCTTAACTAATGATTTTAGTTTGGAGGTCAAAGGAGAGTGGTAATTATGATGACTTAGGGTTTGTTTTGGCACTATGGTTTGGTAATTTTCCATTAATCATCAAAACACAAAAGCACTTGGAGGATGAGGAGAAACGTCCACTTACTAGTTTCTTTAAACTCCTTGTAGGCTCTTTATGGCAATTTGAAGGGGTCCTTGTGACTTCTTGACAATTATTTATAGATGGGAGGGTTCTGGCATAAGCGTAGCACCGAGCAGGGATCACACGAGTCGGGTGCTCTGTGCACAGCACTACACGTCTTGTGCAGGTCTGCGGACCCCTCAGAGTAGCGCCGGGTAGGAAAAAACTTGTCGGGCTTCTGTCTGAGCACAGTGCTGGCAGAAAATGGACAAGTCAAGCCTCTGTCTGGGTGTAACACTACACTCCCATGCAAGCTTTGCAGACTTCTGTGCGCAACACCGAGCCTATCGGGTCGCCCTCTACGCGCAATGCCCGCTTCTAGGTGTGTTGGTTTTGCTTGTGCATAGTGTCAGGCTGTAAGTGCAACGCCTCCCACTATAAGCATAGCGCAGTGCCAAAAATGCACTGTGGATACCCCTATACATGCAGCGTCGGGTCCTGTGAGCGCAACGCAAGGTCCTAAGCGTAGTGCCGGTGACCTTGCCCAGAAACTGTCAAAAACTCAGAAATTCTCTCTTTCAGTGTTTTTTTCTCTCCTCAAACGCATAATTAGCTAAGTGAAAAGTGAATTGACCTTTTATAGTCTTAGGAAAACAATTTTTCTTTGCCAAAACCCACTTTGTAATTTTTTTAACCTTTTCATAATTTCACTGATACTCTTTTAATTTTCTGCAGTGGGTGCCTTAAAACACAAAAATGGTGCCTTTTCACTCCTGAACATTTTTTTTTTCTCTTTAGGTAGCTGATATGATGGATTTTGGCTCTCTTTGGCCCATTGATACCTTTAATACTTGTTTTGTAGATGGTTGTTTGAGTCAGCATGTTGCACTATGTTTTGGCCTATTTCTGCCTTTTAATCACTTTCATAATTTTTAGGTATTTGCATGGTGGAAACCTCTTTAAAACCTCTTTGTTATTACATTGGAGATTAAATTATCTTTGGCTTGAGAGGTGAGTGAGAAAATTGTCTTCATCTTGTTCATTCGATCCTTGGGCATGCTAAGTTTATCTTTCACAAGCATCACAGCTTTCACCATCCAATATGCTAACTCTCTTTGACCACTTCTGATTTGTCACAGGTGCCATCACACACTGATTTTTGTCCCCTTTCTCATTCTTGGAGTTTGACAACCTTAGTGACACAACAACAACTCATGATCATGTTGGTTTTTCACCTTGCAAACCAAACTTGTGCCTTTATTCCCTTGACCATTTGAGGGCAATTGACTGCACTTGAAGGCTTGATCTCCCTCATACTGATACTCTTTTAATTTTCCTCCCTTTGATGTAGTGAAGCATGGTTACCTTGGAAAACCCTCGAAATTACCTTCAACAGCTTCTGAAAAATTTTTGCTGTCATGATGGAGGCTCATCGTCTTCAATTCACTTACTCTTCCTAACTTTCCAAAATCTTAGGTTTTAGGGATGTTAGATAAAAATAATAAGCGTTGTACTCTAAGTTCTCTATAGCCCTTTCAAGTTCATTCATTTCTGTTCAGTTCACCTCACCTTTTTTCCTTCTTCATTTATAATTTCTAAAAATCTTCAAATTATGCTTGATTGTGTTAATGTGCCTCTGTCCTTGTGGTCCTTTGCATTGGCTTCTTAGTTGACAAAACTATTTAGCCAATTAGTCCTAAAAAACATGATTCTCTTTGAAAATAGACATGCTTCCTCTTCTTTGTGATGGATTTCCTTTAGTGAGGATTTTTCCTCTTACCTTACCTATTTCTTTGTATGATAGCTATCTCAATCATTCCTGCAGAAATTTTTAAGATGCACAGTTATCCTTTGCAGAATGTTGTCTTTGGCAAAGAAATATTTCTTGAAGGTCTTTCTAATCTAATTTGGAAAAAAAATTGCTTGGCGTTCTTTCACATTTGATGCAGCCTCTAGCTCATAAAAAGAGTACTATATGAAATAAAAGACAATCCTACAACCTATGAAACCATAGTGACCTAGTGTGAGGCTCTTTGGACTTGGCCTTTGGCTAAAAACTTGAATTGGGGTCTTTAAGTGTAAAATAGAGATTTTGAAAAACTTTATGCATTTCAGACCCAAAACTACTGATTTTGATTTATCTAAAGAGCCTAGAGAGGTAGTTTGAGACCACCAATGCTTGAGGCATTTGGTGAATAGGGGGAAGAGTTAGGGTACTTGGCAATCCTAGGTGGAAGTGGAAGGGTTATAGGTAGGAAAAACAGAGTACTGAGGTCATGGATGTGAAAATGGGATTGAAATGATTGTCATGAGCCCATGAGCGGTCTTCTAGGAGTGATAGGCTAACCATGACATGATAGAGTAGGGAAATAGTGAAAAATTATCCTAAGGATAATGAAGTCAGTGAGATTTCTAAAACTCAGAATATTCATGAATTTTTTTTTTAGAAATATAGGATAAGAACTTAGTCATCTATTAAAAAAAAAAAATTGCTGATGACTAGCATCACCTATATTAGATCTCATGCCTCAAGAAGGCCTCTAGATAGCACATTGTTTCCTCCATGGGTGTTTTACTTCCACATAATGATGGCTATTTCGGATGGTCACAAAAAGCTAACTTGCATACATGGGAGGGGAAAATTAGAGATGTATTGATGATACAAAATCTTGTACCTTGGACGAGTTGATCATATGAGGATGCTACAGGAGGAGGAGAGGAGGCTCTTCAGTTCTACCCTTGCAGTTTCTTGAGGACAAGAAACATTTGGGAGGGGAGGACTGTAATATTCCTAAATTAGCATGCAGCTAATAGGAATATTAATTTTTCCCTTAGCACCTAGTTAGAAGAATAAATGGGTAAGGAGGCCCATACATATCTAAAATAGGAATAAAATCCCTCTTTATGTGAAAAAACATCATGATAATAACTATATCTACCACCCTCATGAGTGAACAAGGGCTAATGCATGTGGAAAAAGTCAAGTTTGACCAAGTCAACAACACTAATGGGGGAGGAGTGGATCATCAATAAAGACAACTCAATATGAATGTGGATTAGTTTAAAGAGATATATCAAAGCTGGATTGAAGACCCTTAGGTGTGAAAAGTGGCTAGAGCAGGTTGAAGAGGTCAACTTTGACCAAATCGAACAGTGTTGTTATGGAGTGGCATTAATGATGGGACATTGTAGTTTTAGAGGGAGATTGATTATGTGATGGTGGAAACCCTAATGAGTGGGACTCAAGGTGAGAAGGCTCACATTGTTTATAAGGAAGATGATGGCAACCATATGGGGTTAGCTTATAAATATTATTTTGATATGTCTGTTTAGACTTTTGCTCTCTTCATCTCTTTAGCTAAGATTGCTGGTGCTATTTAGAACAAGGTATTCCTGTTTAGGAATTACATCTCTTCCCTTTGAGTAGCTCTTGGGAGATACCTGATATATCATTCCACACATCTAAAATTTTGGCCAAGCTTCAGTCTTTAGCTATAGCATAGTTTCTGCAGAATATTGTGTTGTGTTGCAGGGTGTTGCAGTGGAGGGTTGATAAACCCACTTTCTGAGCTATTTTTTCATAGGAGGAAGGATTCATTCTCTTGGGAAATCATTTTGGAGGATTCTTGAGCACATTTCAGATATTTGGCATCAGTCCAACTTATCCCCATCATTTACAGTGGAGTTTCAGCTGGGAATTATGTTATTTTGAAGGGCAGCTTTAGTGAGGGATCTTGTGGCTCTTCTAGAGTGTTTTCTTGTGATTGAACGGTTCATCCTTTAATTGGAGGATAAATTTGAGTAGATCCACATCAGATCTATATTATTTCAGCCTTATATCTTCAGGAGCTTCATTTTTCAGTGACTCATCAGTCCTAGGGCTGTAGATCACCATTTGTATTTGAGTGTATTACCAAAAACCCTTCCCGGGTTCTCTTGGATTTGTATTAAGGAGAATAGATCTCATTTTTTGAGAATTATTGATTAATATATGAGAATATCTATTTTTATCTATAATTTCTTAGTATAAATCCTCATTAGACTGTGTTGTAGTAGTTTTGGGTTTTACATTGTTTTGGGCTATTCTAGGTGTGGGAGACTTGTCTAACCCATCTATCATGATTTTTTTCTGATCTCCTCTTGGATTTTGTTGTTACAATGAATAAACCAATGGATACATGGGATTTTATGATTTATTATAGCATATATTTCTGAAAATTGCATTTTCTATGCATGTATTGCTGATTTTCCCATTTGGGAATATTACAAGCATAAAGAAGGCAGCAAGTAAGATGGTCATCAGAGTGAAAGGGGATTGATTCATGGTGAAAAAAGCCTATCACAACAAGGAAATCACATAAACAGGCCAAGGTCAAATCAAGGAAAGGATATCACTGTTTAGGGCTAGGAACTGACCTTTCCTAGTGTTGGTGCAACATGGTGTAGAAAAGAAAGATCAACATAAGGAGCCTAGAAGAGAAAGTGACAAGGGTCTTGGAGGAATATTGGTTTGAAGGGTCTTGGTCATGGTATTGGTTCTCTTCAATTGATGATCTATAAGAATATTATTATGTGGTTTTCATCTCCAAGAGTGAGGGGTTTTGGCCCTGGCTGGAAACCTTAAATATTGTGTCTCTTCTGCATTTGATAATTTAATTTATGAAGAAAATAATAATATAACGAAGATAAAATATAAGTAAAGAAGCATAATTAAATCACAAGTAATTATCATGAAATATAAATTTTAATAAAAGTCATAATTTCTCAACACAGAGAATATGATTATGGTATTTTTATTGGATTTATTGATGGTGTATTACTACTACAGATCATATTGCACAGATGAATTGAGTTGAGAAGAAATTATTTGGATCTAATGTGAAAATATATGAAATAGGTACACAAATATTAGGCGAGTAGTGACTTCATGGGTGTGGAGTGGTGATTGTGAAATTTCATCCAAAGAAAAAATTTCTCAATCCAGTCGAAGTTGGGTGAGGATCGTTGATCATGGTGGATTTCAATGGATGGTCATCCATATATCCGTGAGAGAAAATAGTATTTCAATATGATCAATAGAATAGAGTCCCCTAGTTTATGGTAGTCAACAAATATATGTAAAAGACATATTTTTCTTAATAGAAGATTTAGAGCAGTGCAGTAGCAGCAGGGGTGGTTTTTTCCCTGGTGAAGGGTTTTCCACCAGATATATTGTGTCTCTTGTGTCGATGGTTTTTTGCTGTGTTGATTATTTTTTATCTCGTGGTTTTTTTATTTATATGCTTAAATTTTTTATATTCACGAAATGATATAATTTTTTGCTGATAAACATATGTGATTAAGTAGAGAAGTTTAAGTTGGTGAAAATTATTAATAAGACACACTATTGATTCACGCCCCCTCTCAGTAGTGCTCAAAGGTTTTGTAACATTCCCAAATAGGGTAGCAACAATATATGAACACAAAACTGGAAATAGTAGTGTAAATCAACACGTCGACATTAGAGACTAATATGAAGTCATAACATTATGTATAAGAACAACAAATCAATACAAAATAGTGAGGCATAAATTATATGCAATGAGGAAACAAGCCTCCCATAAGAAATCACTCCCAAATATGAGCTATTGTTACAATAGAAAGTTTCAGAGAGCAAATACAACGCAGTCATATTAAGCATAAATACAACTGAAGATGGTACAATGATATAAAATTACTGATATAGGCCCCAATAGATTCTAGACATACAGATCTAGACACTAGATCAACTTTATAAGACATCCCAAGAGGGTTTTCGGAAAATGCACACAATGTGCCAATGTAAGCTGCACCCCTAGGGATGAAGATATGCTGCAACAAAAAAAATGAGAAGATATGGCTAAAGCTGATGTAGAAATCTACAACTCTTCTCCAATAGATCCTTCGGATGAAATAATGGCTCCTCCACTGAAGAAATCACCTCCCAAAACAACCACTGCAACTACCCCTGCAACTCCTCCCTAAAATAACACAGATCTGGACTGAAACTGCACTGTATGGGATAAATACTCCTTTGCGTGATGCCAAATGTGTCAAATAATACCAAGGGGCTTCTTTACAAGCCTTCCAATGGATGGAAACCTTCCTCCACTACAAAACTAGCTCTGAAGACACCCAATATAATTCGCCACTGCTGCACCCTACAGCACAGCCCAACATTTTGCAGAAACTGCGCTGATGAAGAAATATGTAGCTTGGCCTTAAGCTTGAGTGTGGAAATGAAGTGCAATACTCCTCCAGGAGGCCTCTCAAGGAAAGAGATGGGATTCTAACTCAGGAACACCCGATGCTAAACAACATAGCAATCTCAACTAAACATCTGAAGAATGCAAGAAGTCTAAACAGACCACATACAAAATAATAATCCAAAACATAACCCATATGGTTGCCATCTTATTCCTTATATAAGTTATGAGATTCCTTACTCTTGGCCCCACTAAATTAGGTCACTTCCTCCATGCAATAAATCTCCCTCCAAAACTGCGTTATTCCTCATTAAATGTCCACTTGTACATATCAACGCTATTGATTTGATCAAAGTTGACCTATACAACATGTTCCATCCCTTGTTCACACTCAAAGGTTCTTTATTTCGCTTCTTAAAGGGTCTCCTTTCACACTTGAAGTGTTTTTATTTTTGCTAAGGAGATTTATGGGCCTCCCTACCCATTTATTCACCTACCTAGTGATATAATAGTCTATAATATTCCATTTAGCTAAAAGCTAAATTTTAGGAATATTATAGTCCTCCCCTCTGAAATGTTTCTTTTCCATAAGAAACTGTAAGGTTTGAGCAAAATTCGCCCCTCCTCCTCTTGTGGCCTCCTCATCAAATAGTCTCCACCATTTCTTCAGATATTCTACAACAATTATGTCTCTCAATGGTTCCTCCCAAATGTGCAAGTTGGCCTTTGGTGGATAAACCAAATGGCTCTCATCATGAGATAATGGAAGGTCTATATGGAAACCTTCTTCCTGTCCAATGTCATCTTCAAGGTGGGAGTAATGACAAGCCTAGGGGATGTCATTCCCAAAGAGAGACTCCCATCTACATGCTATCATCCAAATGATTCATCCTCCGAGCATGGTAATTCATAGAAAAGTTCCTCCCAAAAGTTCATGAGAGGCATATCCCAAGTGCTCCAAACAATCATATGGATCACCTCATAAATAAATAAGTGATCTAATGTAGTGTCCATATCATCTCCCATTATCCCCTTGAAGCATGAAGCATAAAAGGTGTGGGAAATTTCATTCCTCATGGACACATCCAGCCAATTTTCCTTCCCTCCAATCATATTCCCAAAAAGGACAAGAACATCATCAGATATGCAATCACAATCAAATTCATGCTAGCTTCCATATGTAGTAAAGGAGAAGGGAAATGGTCCCTCATGTGCAACCAATGCAGTTTTCTCCTAACTACCATAGAATAGGATAAAACAAGTGCTCCTCCCACCACTTGTTTGCTGCCCCATTCTTCTTGCATTCTTGCAGAAGGTGTATGATGGTTGGTGTTAATGAATCACACCATGAAAAATACATCATCTCCCCAAAATATTTTAGGGAATGTTCAAAATCATCATTGCTCATGGCCCTAAGTAGTTGTAATATTCCCAAATTGTCACTTGATATTTGGAATATTAGAGTTCTTAATTTCCTTAATGAATTAAGTAAATAAAAGGGTGGAGGGACCCATAATCCTCAATATGAATAAATATCCACTTTTTATGAATGTGGATAAATTAAGCCTAGATCTACAAAATGAGGTAGTTGAGCAACTACTAATGTGAATGGGATTGGAGATCATGTCTCATTTATAAGATAGATCATGGAGGTTGACACAGTCAACTAGGAACTTGAAGATGTAAAATAGAATATCATGAAGCATTCATGATAATACGATGAAGTAAGTTGTGCAATTAATGCACACATGATGGAGAGGGTGTACATTTCACCTAGCATGATGGATGATTTGGTCAAACAACACATTCAAACATGGAGGATTTGGTCCACATGCACAACACAATATAGATGGAGGCCAACGCATGGGAAGGCTCAAACATTATATAAAGGAGATGAAGACAAGGATGGAGGTATGTTGAATATTCTTGATGCAAGGATCTTTTCAGATCTGGAATTGTCATGTGACATTCCATTGCTTTCTTGGGTTGTTTAGCAGAGATTGCAAGCGTTGTTTAGCACAGGGTGTTCCTAGTTGGAAATCCCACCTCTCTCTTAGAGTAGATCTAGAAATATTATTTTACTTCATTCTACATCAGGAATTTGTGCCACATCTCTTTTCCTACTTTCTGCAGAACATTGATATTCAGAAATTGTAGATTTTTGAAGATCAGTTTGGAAGGTGGAAGTTGTCTTCAGTACTTCTGCTGGAGAACTAGTGAGGGTTTATTCCTATCACCTTGGGATTATAGATCAACATTCCCAGAGCTTCATTTCAGATTTGGCATCAGGCCAAAATTTATTGACCACCTAGCAGCAGTATTTCCTTCAGGAATTATGCTGTCCAATTTGCATATCCAAAAGGAGGAATGAAGTTGCTAGCATATCAGCTAGTAATCCTGTGAGGAATCATTCCCTCACATTACCATCAGTATTTCCATCAGCCTGGAGTTTATTGCAGCATTTTTTAGCAGGAAGAAGGCCTTTATTTCCCTCATAGCACATTTTCTATTGGCAGTTGTGTTGCAGCAGTTGTAATCATTATTGGAGGATTGAGAAGCTAGATCTGTTGGCAATATGTTTCCTATGTCCTAATATATTGTAATGTTGTCCTTGATAGCAAATCTCTGACACAGGATGTAGTATATGATTTTCTAGAGAACCTCAGCAGTCTATCAGAAGAATTGAGTAGAAGATTGGATGATTTTGATATTACTGGATCTATACGCGGGTTTGTAAAGGCCATGTCGCGTATGCACGCGGATAAACACGTTCCAAGTCGCGTATGCCTTGTGCACTCCAAAAGTTTGAAACCAGGGGGAATTATCATGGTATTAACCCACTGTATTGAGCGCTGAGTTGTCTATTTGATTCCATCCAAAGAATACCATAGGCTATTGAGTGGTTTTGACTCATTGTATTGGTAAAAGTTATATATATATAAGTATAATAAGATCATAGTGCAAGGGGTGCATGAGTAAGGATTGTTGATGAATAATTTTCTCTGAAGTGTATCTGCATGGGATGAACTCTATTTTAATTGATAGATATGAATCTATGATGCACCCATGGATACAATGATGGTTCAGGATCTCTAGATCTGAAATGACTATGTTCTTGTGTGATCCATTGAAGAAATGATTAGATCTATGACCTGGCGCAAGTTTGCTGAAGACAAATGAAGAAATATGGGTAATTTCTATGGATCTCATTCATTCTGCAAATTTTACATTTACAGATATATACGCGAGTTCGTTTCATTAAAAAGCGCGTATATACGCGGGTTCGCTTCAGAAAAGGCGCATATGGAAGTTAGGTTTTTCTGAAGCTTATGGCAGAGGTATTT
The DNA here is from genome assembly GCA_034641835.2 of Pinus albicaulis. Lineage (NCBI taxonomy): Eukaryota > Viridiplantae > Streptophyta > Pinopsida > Pinales > Pinaceae > Pinus > Pinus albicaulis. The sequence continues at coordinate 525,806,725 of CM076573.1, read as the reverse complement.
ATTTTATTCCTGATATTTGTCTGCTGTCTGTCAATGAAGTCTTCTTGTAGATCTCAGTTGTCTAAATAATATATATGCTACTAAGTTGATTATGCATAAATTTGATCAATGATAAACATGGTTGATGGTGACTAACTGATGGAGGGTTTTGCATTTCTAAATATATCTGACTGGAAGCCTCAGATCTGGATTTGAGACTGATTACATTATGAAAAACAATATTCACAGAGCTATACGTGGGTTGTTTTGAAGGAAAGTGAATATACATGCGGGTTCAGTGAAGCGAAGTAGCATATGCATTTTGAGTTGATGAATGTTCAAGGTTGAGTTTGTATCTGCATATTTATTCTGAAGTCTAGGTTATTTCTGAGTTCTGGTTATAGTGGTATCACTATTCTGATTTAAGTATTGGGTAAAGTTTATGATTGTTGATATGTATGAAGATTTGTGTTAATGTTGTTTGATCTAGTATGAAAATTGATGAAACGTGGTTTTCAGTGGTTCTGAGGGTTGTAGCCTTCAGTATGGAAGTAGAAGCTTCCTTCTAGTAGAAGTTGGTGATCTATTCAGGGGGTTGAATCTCCCTTCCAAAAGTAGCTAGTAAACAAGAAGAAAGAGGGTTGTAGCTCCCTTCCAGTAGCAGCTGGAAAATGAGAGAAGGTTGTAAGCCTTCTGCAGGTAGATGCTTGTGTACTAATATGAGTCTGCATCAGTACAATATTGTAAATAGTTTTCCATATAATAAATATTGAATACAGAGACAACAACAGCGGTGGTTTTCTCCCGAATTGGGTTTGCACCTTAAATACTGGTGTTCATGTGTGTGATGATTTATACTGCTGTTACTACACATATTTACTGATTATCTAACAAGATGCATGATTGATAAACTGAGTTAAAGATTGTTCTTGAATTTTTTTTCTAATATGTAACTTTATATTAGTATACACTAGTTTCTTTCAGTATTTGTGCTTGTATACGTGAGTTGGTTTCATAAAATTCACGTCTGGAATTCTGTAAAAGAAAAAGTTCAAATATGTTCAGCAAGCTCTAAATACTAATTCACCCCCCCCTCTCAGTGTTTTTCCAACAAATGGTATCAGAGCAAGTTCTTCTGAAGAAGCTTAGCTACTAGAAGGAATATCAGCCAAGATGAGCAATCAATATGGGGTAGCATCTATCAGGCCTCCTCTCTTCAACGGAAACAATTTAATCTTCTGGAAGACAAGGACAAGATCCTATCTTCAGTCTCCTGGAGTAGATGTATGGGCTATAGTTGAAGGAGGTTATCAATATACAACCTCAGTTCCAACAGATGCAATGGAAAGAAAGAACTATGAAACTAAATTAAAGGCAATCGATGTATTATTGGGGAGTCTGACTAAATCAAAATTTGTCAAAGTCATGCAGTTGAATACAGCAAAGGAGATATGGGACAAAATCATTTTAAGCTATGAAGGTGATACAAAGGTAAAAAGTGTTAAACTCCAAACTCTCAGAATTCAATATGAAAATCTCAAGATGCATAATGAGGAGAGCATTTCCAGTTTATTTTTATGTCTGGATAATGTTGTAAATCATATGAGAAATTTGGGTGAAACCATAACTGTCACTACTCTGGTAGAAAAGGTTTTAAGATCTATAACTTCCAAATTTGAGTCAAAAATGTCTACTATTGAAGAGAAGTAGGATCTACAAACTCTTACTATTGTTCAACTTCATGGTATTCTTACTGCTTGTGAAATGAGAAAAGGAGGTCCATCTGAAGTCAAATATGTTGTCTTTAGAGCTGCTGCAAAAGGAAAAGAAGTACACGAAACAGAAGGATCAGGGTATATTTCAGAAGAAGATGAGGTAAATTTTGTAAAGAAGCTACAACTTGGCACTGGAAGGTTCAGAGGTAAGCTTCCTTTTAAATTTTTTGCTTGTGGAAGAGTTGGTCATTATGTTGCAAAATGTCCTCATAAGGAAATTCATGAAAAAGGAAAGGAAGTAGAAAAAGGAAATAAGAAACGGTCTATCAATAGAAAAAGTTATTATACTCATGAGGATAGTGATGGGTTATCAAATAGTGAAGAAGGAGAATTTGATTAAGATGTTAGACTTCTCATGGCATTTGAAAAATATTCTAGTGAGGCTAAGGATACCCTTATGGATGCCCTAGAAGATAATGATTTTCTTGAAGAAATAAATCCGCTCAAAATATGTTTGGAAGAAAACAAAATATCCATAGAAACTCTAAAAGACCAGCTTGTAGAAAAGGAGAAACACAATGAGAAATTAGAATGTGAAATAGTAAGTCTAAGAAAAAAAATTGAGAAAGTGAAAACTTTGACTCTTAGATTTTCTAAAGGATCTGAAACCTTGGATGAAATTATCAAGGTAAAACATTCTCCTCTTTTAAATACATGTCTTAGATATGTCAAAGAATCCTCTCAGTCTTCAGCACCAAATGCAGCTACAACCAGCCTACAACATTCTGTCACTCAGCAAGGGAACAAAGAAACTTTATAGGTAAAGCATGACCACCTTAATACAAAGAACAATAACTGAAATATCTTTTAGAGAAATACCAATCAACAGGTAAACACAAATAGAAGGTTCCATGATCGCAAATTTTTCTTCTTTAATGGACAATGTTTCTCATGTCATAATTTTGGTCATAAAGTTGTTCAATGTGTTGCATACAAAACCATCATGACTAGAGAAGCAAGAAAGCAAAGAAATGAGGCCGGAATAAAGAAAAATACGTATAACAACTTTTCTCCTCTCCAAAATGAAATTGAATGTGCTTATTGCAATAACTTTGGTCATGAAGAATCTGAATAAAGGAGAAAACTTTAGCCAAACGAGCATATACCTTCAAGTTCTAAGGTACGGAGAAAGAAGGACTTACAGGTTGAGAACTATGGCATAACTTTGTTTGCATAAGGAGAAGAAAATCAATGGTACATTGATAGCGGATGCTCAAAACACATGACAGGTGACAGAAATAAACTTCTTGCATACAATTCTCTAGAAAGAGAAAAGAATGTTACTTTTGGAAATGATACTCCTACTGTCATTAAGGGAAAAGGTTCTATTTTTCTAAAGGAAAAGGTGAAAGATAACAATGTTATGTATGTGGATGGATTAAAACATAACTTGTTAAGTGTAAGTCAAATGTGTGATCAAGGAGCTGAAGTTGTCTTTAGCTTAAAACAATGTGTGGTACGTGAACTTGACACAGGAAAAACAATAATAAAAGGAACCAGAACACCAAGAAATTTGTGTGTATTGAAACTTTGTAAAGAGAAATGTTACTTGGGTAAATCTTCAGAAAATTGGTTATGACACAGAATATTGGGGCATTTGAGCTTCTCTCAAATCAGTAAATCTAGCAGACTCAAAGTTGTTCGTGATCTTCCCAACATTACTCTGCCTAAAATAACCATATGAAAATCTTGCCAATTATATAAGCAAACCAGAGTGAAATTAAATGCCAAATAAGGATAAGAAAGTAAGCCTCTTGAACTCATTCATACCGACTTATGTCGTCCTATGAGGAAAAAGTCACCTAGTGGAGAACAATACTATATTATGTTTATTGATGATTTCTCTAGAATGTGTTGGACTGGGTTGCTAAAACACAAAGATGAAGCATTTGAAAAATTTTAGATCTTCAAAGCCCTAGTTTAGAATGAATTAGATCTAAAAATCAAATGTCTTAGATCTGACCGAGGAGGTGAATATATATCATATGAATTCTTTGATTTTTGTGAACAACATGGCATAAAAAGATAGCTTTCTATAGCTGGAAACCCATAACAAAATGGCGTAGCAGAAAGAATGAATAGAACAGTTCAAAAAATGGCTCGAGCTATGCTTGATGATTCTAGAACACCTGACACATTTTGGGGAGAAGCAGCACATATTGCTATAAATATTCTTAACAAGGCTCATGTTCAAGTGAACAATGATAAAACTCCTTATGAGCTTTGGTATGGTAATCTTCCAACTGTAAATAATTTTAGAGTTTTTGGAAGCAATTGTTTTATCAAGAATAGTGATGAAAAACTTGGTAAGTTTGAACCTAGAGCAGATGAAGGAATATTTCTTGGTTACTCTTCTATAAGTAAAGCATATAAATGTTACAATAAAATACTTTGGAATATTTTTGAATGCATTGATGTTGTAATTGATGAGTCTCTCTCAACTCCAAAAGGGGAAATACCAACAACAAATGAAGATGATGGTGACGTATATATTCCTGCATCAAAGAGAAAAAATATAGAAGGTGAACCCAATGAAGCAACAGAAGAAGATCTATCTAAAAAGGCTCCATCTAGGTATGTTCAAAAGAAACGTCTAGAATCTCAAATTTTGGGAGAAAAGGGATCAGGTGTCCAAACAAGAAGAATTCTTGTAGGATATTTTAGCTATCTGGCATTTCTATCCACTATTGAACCACAAGCTATCAATCAAGCTAGCAAAGATGAACGTTGGATTCAAGCCATGAATGAAGAACCTGATCAAATTGAAAAGAATCATACTTGGGAATTGGTTCCAAGACCTCATGATAAAAATGTTATTGGAACAAAATGGATATTCAAAAACAAGTTAAATGAAAATGGAGATGTTATTAGAAACAAAGCTAGACTTGTGTGTAAAGGGTATGCTCAACAAGAAGGTATAGACTTTGAAGAAACATTTGCTCCTGTAGCTAGACTTGAAGCCATAAGAATGTTTCTTGCCTTTTCAAGCTTTCAACAATTCAAATTTTATCAAATGGATGTTAAATCTACTTTCCTCAATGGTGAACTAGAAGAAGAAGTTTATATAGAACAACCAGAAGGATTCATTTTGGGCAATGATGAAAAACTTTTTTGAAAACATAAAAAGGATTTATATGGTCTCAAAGAAGCTCCAAGGGCATGGTACTATCGTCTTGACAAATATCTTCATCAACAAGGATTTTCAAAGGGATCTGCTAATAGAAACTTATACACAAAAACTGAAAATGATAAACTATTGATTGTAGTAGTATATGTTGATGACATCATTTTTGGAAGTAATGAAGAGTTCATGAGTCAGAAATTTGCTTATGTTATGCAGCAATAATTTGAAATGTATTTACCTGGGGAAATAACATTTTTCCTTGGCTTACAAGTGCAACAAGCAATAGATGGCATATTTTTATCTCAAGAAAAATATCTTAAGCAAATTCTGAAGAAGTATGGGATGGAAGATTGAAAACATGTAAGTACACCAATGGTAACTGGGTGTAACCTTAGTTCTCATGATGATTCTCCCATGGTGAATCAACCAAAATATATATCCATGATTGGAAGTTTACTTTATCTCACCGAGACGAGACCAGACATTATGCATGCAGTTGGGATTGTTGGACGATTCCAAGCTAATCCAAAAGAGTCTCACCTTCAAGCTGTAAAAATAATATTCAAATATCTACAAGGGACTCAAGACTTTACTCTATGGTATCCAAAGAATGGTGATCTCACTCTTCATGCTTACACAGATGCAGATTGGGCTGGAAATGTTGATGATCAAAAGAGCACTAGTGGTGGTGCATTCTATATGTGGCCCCGATTAGTATCTTGGTTCAGCAAGAAACAAATTTCTATTGCCTAATCTATAGCAGAAGCAGAATATGTGGCTGTTGCATCATGTTGCACAAAACTACTTTGGATGATGAAGACTTTACAAGACATTCAACTCAAATGTTCACCTCCCATCTCCATTTTTTGTGATAATACAAGTGCCATTAGCATCTCAAAGAATCATGTTATACATTCCAAGAACAAGCACATTCCTATCAAGTATCACTTCCTATGTGAACAAGTGCTTGAAAAAAAGGTTAAGTTAGAGTATGTTCCTTCCAAAGAACAAGTTGCTGATATATTTACTAAACCTCTTCCTAGGGAAGCATTCGAATTTCTTTGTCAAAAGTTGGGAGTTGTCTCTGCCTCTTAGATCAGATCTGTTTGATGTCAGAATATTAAATTCGGTACACGGGTTTCATAAAGACAAATCACATATATATGCGAGTTTCTATGCCTAAAACTGCGTATGGGTTTTGCTGACAGAAATTCTCTGGCTCAGATTTTCAGAACAGTTGTGGTGCTATCAGGTAATCTCTATTGTTGTTCTAGTATTTGTAATATTCCACTTTTATCATGCAGCTAAATGGAATATTAATTTTTGTTGTTTGCACTTAGGAGATGAATAAATGGGTAAGGAGGCCCATAAATTTTAGAAGTAGGAATAAAATCCCTCTTAGTATGAAAGGGGATCATCAGTGGAGCTAGATTTCACACCCTCATGTGTGAAAGAGGACATTTGCATGAAGACAAGGTCAAGTTTGACCAAGTCAAACAACGCAATGATAGGAGGTGGAGATAATCTTGTTGGATAGCGCAGTGAAAGAGGAGGGAAGTTCCTTGATGGAGGAAACCCTAATGAGTGGGACCCATGGAGAAGGAGCTTGCATTTTTTTAAAAGGAGGGAAAGGTAGCCATTGATAGGGATGTCTATGATTATTGATTTCTTGGTCTGTTTAGACTATTTTCAGTCTCCTGATGTTTAGCAGAGTTGCAGTAGTGTTTTTTAGCATAATAAATTCATATTTAGGATTCCTTCTCCTTCCTGAGAGGCCTCTTGAGGGATTGTACTTCATTTCTCCACATCTAGGCTCAAGGCCAAGCCACCTCCTTTAGCTACAACATTATTTCTGCTGAAGTATAATGTTGTGTTGTAGGGTGTTGCAGTGGAGGTTCCACAACACCATTCCTTGCCTTGTTTCTCAGAGGAGGAAGCCCTCTTTCCTTTAGGAGATCAATAAGGAATAATTCAAAGTAGAATTCAAATCTTGGCACTTTGCCAACACTTTTTATTCCACCTACAACACAGTTTCCCTTAGTGACTGCGTTATTTTCAGTGTGCATCTGCAGTGAGGGTTTGTAGTGATTGTCGAAGGGTGAGATCTTTAGTGTTAGGATCAGCCTTTCACTTGGAAGATTCATTGGAGGAGGTCTTTTATCTAATGCAACATCTTCAGCGTTCTCTATGCATTTCCAATTCTTGAGTTGCAGCTGCTACCCTGCAACTCTGACATTTTTCCATTTTTGTATATTTTAGCCAATCCTCCTAAGGATTGTTGTATTATTGTTTTCTGGGGCTGAGAGCTTGCTCCCCCTCATTTAATGAGCCATATATTGTCATATATTTCTATTATTATTCAGTATTTTGTAGTGTCTCCAATAAACTGCGTCCTTTTAGCCTGCAGAATGTAGCAGTGTTTATCTATTTTTATGTACATGTTCCATTGAGGCTGCATTGCCTTGCTTGAGTGTCTCTTTCCTCAAGGTTTTGTATAAAATTGCTGCTATAATATAAATTTGATGGATATTCAGATCTGCATGTATTCTATCTCATAAAAATAACTCTATTACTCCATTATATGCTCATACATGGTTGCAGTCCCTTCATTGGGCACTTTTCCAAGACAACTAGGTGTGGGAGATCTATTTAACCCACCTAGAGTGACTTTTTTGGAGCCTCCTCTTGGATTTCGGTCTTAAATACATTGATCTAAGGGGTCCATGTCTTGGTTTCAAATCCTATAACAACCATTCCTAAAAAATTCATTTTTCAGGCATGCCTTGCTGAGCATTCCCAATTGGGAATATTACAGTGGTATCAGAGCATCTTTCTTGGCTCAGCCTATAAGTTTCAGCCAAAGAAGATAGAAGAATATCAGAATGATGAAGAATATGAGATTACTCTCATCAGTTTTCAGAACTAAGAAGAGCCTCTCCAAAGATGAGGAGCAAAAAGAAGAGGAAAGACCATGTGCTTCCTATTCTCATGAAGAACAAGAAGAAAAGCATGAAAGATACTTGGATCATCAGGTTCTAATTCAATACCTGGGTGAATAAAAATCTCATTCTAGAGCCTTCAAGGAGACTATAGCCCTCCCATAGTTTATTCAAAAAAAGGAGGAGAGGAGACCCTGCAGCAAAGGGGAGATCAAAGGCAATAGATTCCTATTGTCTACATTTGATGGGTCAACTACAGCAAGAGCTTGGGCAAGAAAGCTTGAGGAATTCTTCCTAATACATCCAGTGGTAGAGAGGGAGGCAGTAGAAGTTGCAGCGCTGCATTTGGAGGGTGAAGCCAATGTCTGGTGGTTCAGCCACTTGAGCCATACAAGGGTGAAAACTTTTGCAGATTTCTCTCAAAGGTTGATCAAAACCTTTGATGGAGAAATAGCAAAGGAGAAATATCCCACACCATCATGGGAGGAGACTTGTACCAACGCTGTCACCGCCTTGGAAGAGCAACCTTCTACATCTACAAATGAGGCAACCATTGCATTGGAGGAGAAAACTATTGCAACCATACAAGAAGATTCCAAATTCCACCAAGGTATGATTGAAGTTCCAAATTCTATTTTAGAAAATCATTTAGAGGATTATGTAAATTCATTTATTAATGACGAATAATCAACACACATTGCTGATCTAGAGCAAGATGATTTCATTGCGCTATGAAAATGGTTCAAGGATGAGATGAACCATCATCCTTATACATCTCTGTTGAGTTGCACACAGCCCTTGAGGTTGGAGTGTGAACTTTTGGAGGATGAAAAAAACCATGACACTCCTATGAAAAACTATGGTACGATCCTTGAGTTGGAGTATGAGATATCCACTACATCATTGGAGAGATTAAAAACGTTGTTAAACAATGGCGGAGAGAAGATGTTATCTTCATCATATTTGGATCCTTGTGGATTCAACATAGTCATGGGTGAGAGATATTCTCTAGGAGGTCTCCAAAGAGCTGCATTTCAAACTTTCATGAAATGAAGAGGGAGAGATTTGGTTTGGGAGAAGGGTAGCCCTCATGAGAGGATTACCAAGGGAAAGAAAAGGAGGAGACATCCACAAGTGATTGAGTGGATGTGGTTGATGAGCAAGAAGCTGGAAAGCTACTTGCAAATATATGACACTAGGCAACAAGAGGCTTGGCTATGCTGGCTCCTCTTGAAGGAGTTTGGCCATCACTTCGCATATCCTCTTCCTGAGGGGATGGGGATGGAGAAGAGGTGGCAGGATTCTTGCATCACTGGGAAGCAAGAAGTATGGATGCATGGTGTTTATATGACATTCATATCATTCACTATGTCTTCATCACATGAGTTTTATGTGTTAGCCACCTATAAATTTGTTATACCACAAGCTGGCTAAATGATTTTGGAGCCTTCAACGAAAAAATTTTATTGCAAAAAAGTGTTACCGCTTGAAGACTCATGAAGGCATCTGGTCATTAGTCTTAAAATCTTCCCTGTTGTTTCCATTTCATACTCTGAAATTCTATTGTTTCCATAAGTAAAAATACTCCTGCAAAGACCTTTTCCCTCCTCCCACCACAAAACTAACCTTCACTTTTTTACCCCTTTCTTTCCATAAAATTCCTCTATTTTTCATGAGTTCCCTTCTTCCATTCATAAAAATCCATTTTGTAAGATTTAAAACTCACTTTTTAGCCTTACCGAAACCCTCAAATCCCTTTGAAAATATTGAAAAACCATAAAAAATCCATTTTTTATGTTTCAGGCTTTAGCCCCCTTCAGCTAAGCCCCCTAACTACTTCCCCACATGTGCCCTTGCCATAAAAACGAGGTGCTAGTTCTCACAAAGTGCTTAATCGCATCACAAACATTCAAGTGTGCAAAATATTTTTTCCATTACAAAACTTTGATGCGATTAAGCCCCATGCTTATAAACCCCGATCATATTATCTTTTCATATAACCCATGGGCCCACCTTTAGCGCTTAAAACCTTGTAAAAATCCATTCCTGATCACCTTTTTCTTTTGTAAATTCATAAAACCCATTTATCCAAACTTGTGATCTAAAAAACCAAAGTCACGCAATTAGATGAAAATGGTTAGATTAAAAAGACCCGATGCACAATCACATCGGAGAAATTCACAATGGGTTGTTTGAAAGACTCGCATAAAAATTCCGATGCGATTGGGTCCCATATATATAAACCCTACCCCACCACTTTTAATTCATCTAACCTACGCCTGGGACCGATGGTTTAAGTCTCGAGGCGCCAATCGCATCGCAAAATTCCAATGGGTTGATTGAAAAGCCCAAGCCCGAGGTTCCGATTGCGATTAGCACTTCAATATATATGCCTCGGGCCCATCATGTTCCATATAACTAAATGCCCCACAGTGGGATGCCTATCCACTTCATATGTATAAAACCCACCCCCAAAGCCAAAGCTTTGTATGAATATTAACCTTTGGGTTTTATAAAGTTTTAAAGGGTTTTTTCGCTGGTTCGCTTTAAAAGAAATCCCCGCTGTTGATTGCGAGCCAATCAAACGGCCAACGCTCAATCACATCGGAGATTTTCATCGCATGGCTTTGTTTGCTCCCTTCGATCGGCTAAACCTCTGATTCATTCCCCACCGTTGATTTGATCCTCAGATCAACGGCCAGCGCTCAATCGCATTGGATTTTTTCATCGCTACATTTGTTTGTTTCCCTCTGATCTGCCAACCCTCTGATTCATTCTCCACCATTGATCTGATCCTCAGATCAACGGTCCGCACTACATTGCATCGCAATTTTTTTGCCGATCGTTGTAACATCATTTCTCCGCTGATTGTATCTCCACCATTGGATGATCGCCATCCAACGGCCACGCTCCTCTCCACAACCTCCAAAACAGTTAAACCTAAAAACGTAGGATTTCATAATGTTTTGTTTATTTTGCAGGTTTCAAAGGTTTTTTACTATAATATGAAGGAAAAGAAATCCGAGGGAGAAGATCCTCTAGCCTTTTGGTTATCAAAGGGAAAGGGACTAAAAGGCTCTACTCGACGTCTTGTCAATGCTTTGAGAGGCATTGATGCCATACGAGCTTTGTGCGACCTGCACATCAACAAGACACTGTGATATTTAAATCGCAATTAAAAGAGTATCAGTTTTTAAGACAGAACGCAACAGAACAGAAGATAGAAGACAAATTTGGGGATTATGGCTAGGATTGATTATCAAAGGCCTAATCCTCCAAATTAAATTAGAATTAAAGGAAATCATAAAGCTCTACAAACAGAAAGGCCTCCACCGCCACATCTGAGGCAAATTGATTTCTCCCAGCTACCACAAAGCCACCTGTGCCTCAAAGCATTCAAACAGAGGCTGAAGTTATTGATCAATAAAATATTTTCCTCAACGCCGCAAAATAATTAATTCTACCAAAGGAATTTAATGTAAAATATCAGCAAAGTTATTTTAGTCATGACATACCAAGCCTCTCAAAGGCCGAGAAGCCACTAAGTCTATATTAACTCACCCTAGAGATATTTTAACAGATCTCACCTCCTCATTCTTCAATAAATACTTCTGTAGAAGATGAGAAGTGGGTTGGTTGTTGATTTATCACTAGTTGTAATATTGGAACTCTCTGAAATAATACATAGTTTATTGAAGTTGAAGAAGAAATTGAAGTCTTGGAAGCCCTGATGATGTTTTTGCATGCTTGTGACTGAGAAGGATCTATCATTTGATCCATGAGCTTGGCTGTTGGTGAACTATTCTAAACTGTTTAATGTTTTTCCCCTGTTTTCATTACGTTCCATAACTTCTTACTACAATAGGTTGAAAGTTTTAGGCTAAGAAATGACTCTTGGAAGCACCTTAGACCTGTTCATCCTTCACTGTTTTATGTTTTCTTCTGCTGAAGTATTTTAGAGTCTTTAATCTCATTCCAAAAATCAAAGGATCCTGTGGCCAAGTTAGATTTTCCCTCTGATATCCCATATCCATTGATGAGTATGTTATGACCTCTTTTTGACTCCATTTCCCAATGAACGATATGTTTCTCCATTCTGTATATCTTTCCTAGATCTTTCATTTTATGCTATGTCAACCCAACCAAACAAACAAACAAACACCTGCACTTAATAACTAGTCTAAAATCCATATTCTAAGCACACAAGATAAACCTTTGCAAACAAACATTCGAGAGATCCCTCTCTGAGAATAGGAGGACTAGATCTTGGGACTCTAAAGATTGGTTATAATGTTGCCTTGTCTTTTGATTTTCCAAACTATCAAAACACGAGACTCCAACATAATGGCGATCACGGTGGGACTCTGAGTAAAATCTTCAAAACAAAACACTCACTGTCTAAGTATAACATAAGTAACCTCCCTCAAGTACTACCAAGCAATGGTAATCATGATAGGACTTAATTGAATCAGTGACAAACTAAGTAACCCTTAGGATTCTCATTAAACCTTATCAAACCTTGAAGGATTCAGTTACCAAGCCATAAGAGTGAAATATGTATGTTTTTACACCCTAGCTAAGTGTTAAGTCAGATTTAGGACACTCTCATAACCTATAAGATCAAGAAACTTAGAAAAAACCAAAACATTTCAGTTTGGCTTCATAAAAAACATGGTGGTGGAACCATCCAATATCTTACCTTCATAAAAGTTAAAATTTTCCACCTGGCGACTCCACTAGCCCCAGTAGGCCTATTACTCATCTAGGTTCCCAAATTTCTTTAAGACTGTGTTAACCAGCCTTGAAGAAAGTTTAGAAGCCTAGTCCCATTTTAGACAAAACATCCTGAGAGGTGAAGCTTCCAAAAACTGTCCCTAAAACCCCCGCCTCTCTCATTTTTGAAAAACAGTCTGGCTTCACATAGGATCAAAACTAGATCCCATCCAAACCCAAATCCTCCTTTAATCATTGACAATCCTAAGAGAATTTTGTGGCAGAATTCTAACTCTCGAAATTCAGCTGCTAATAGGAGCCTCTTAAGAAAAAATTATGTCCCTAAAAACCTTGTGGTATTAGAGGATTCACACTTTGATTTAGATCATACAAAGAACATCTTTAGAACCAGATCTCAAGGTGAATTAAACCAAACTGACCTTGATATTTCAGATTTGCAACAAAGCTTCAGTAGAGAAGCCTCACCTTCCACTCGTCTTGATTCCCAGATTCTTCATCACTTTAGTCTTTTCCATAACAAGTCTGCTCAAAATCGGTTTTTTGGCCCAAGTATTTCTTCCACTCTAATTCATACTACCACTATGAAAAACACTCATGTTCAGCCCACTTTCACTACTGTAAATCCACCCTTATTTCCATCCATGGCAACATGGTATGCCCCATTAGTGTTACCACAACATCTACTTCCCTTACCAAATGATTACCAATATAAAATCCCTCACTTCACAGGAAAAGAGTCTACAACAACCCAACATCATGTAGATAGGATGGAAGATGCATTTGATTACATGGAGATAGAAGAAGAAACTGTGAAGATGAAGATCTTCGCCCAGAGTTTAGGAGGATATTTAAAGAAATGGTCCAAAAACTTACCTCTTAATAGCATAAATGATCTCCCTGCCTTGCATCAAACATTTATCAACAAATGGGAACTCAAAAAGAATCCTCTCCAAATACTAGCAGAATATAGCAGCCTCAAGAGAAATCAAGGAGAGAGCATTCCTGACTACTCCATTAGGTTTAATAGCATTTACAATGCTCTTCCACCTCACATGAAACCTCCTCAAGGCATGGCCTTAGTAAGATATCCCGAAGGCCTTGATGTTGATATGATGTATCAGTTAAGGGAGAGGGATTACTTAACCTTAGAGGACATGCAGAAAGGAGTTGTAAGCGTAGAAGCAAACATAATTGAGAAAATAAATAGGTTAAGATCAGAGAAGAGGGTAACTTATAAAGATGACACTACACCCTCCAAATCTAGCTCAAAGATAGAACAAATGTTGGAAGAGACCATGAAAAGGATGAGCATACTTGAGAGAACACAGCCAAGAGAAAATCAGAACAACTCCCAAAACAGAAATAGAAATCAAAATTATAGAAGGGACAACAATCAAGATAAGAAAAAATAAAGTGACCAACATATTAGACCTCCCTTTCAACAGAACTATGTAGATCAATATGAGGAAGATAGGGAGTTGGAAAGGTTGGAAGAATCACATGTAAACTTGATTGGATTAGACAGTGGGGATGATGTTTTCCTCACTGAGGAAGAACAAGATTTCTTCTCTTATGATCAAAATACAAACACCTATGAATATTTTGATGACTATAGATTGGGTTTTGAAAATTCAATCATGGAGGTACACAAACAATATGATCTTAGGAGCAAGGGAAACATAGATAATTCAAAGGATAGGAACACTAGCACTGCTGTCAAGAAAAACGCAGAAAACTAACCCAAAAAGACAACAGAGAAAACCAACATTTTGGCTAAGAAACCCGACTTAAACAAAAATAAAGTTGTCCAGCCAGATGTTGAACATAGTACCCCTAGCACTTCAGCTAGTGGTCCTAATAAAACTGTCCCAATTACTAGTCCAAACAAGGTTCAACAAATCAAAGTTGCTGAAAAGAATTCAATTGAAAAGACAGATGTAAATATAAATAAGTCAATTATTCCTTTCATCCTTGAGGGAGAGATTGCTAAGATAAAAATTACCATCCCCCTAGCTGAACTAGTAACCCAAGAGGTGTACAAAAACCAAGTTTTGAAAGCTTTGAACTTAGGAAATGATACTGATACCTTAAACTTGATAGATGACAAACAAGAGTTGTTGTTTGGTCCAGAAGTTGAAGGAAAATACCAAGAAGGGTTTGTCCCTCCCTTCTATGTTAGCTTGAACACACATAAGAAAATTTTACACAATGCTATGTTAGACTCAGGAGCTTCACACAATCTAATGCCCAAAGTAGTGATGGAAAGCTTAGGCTTAGAAATTAGTACGCCATACAAAGACTTGTATTCCTTTGACTCAAGCAGAGTCAAGTGTTTGGGTTTAATCAAAGATCTGTGTGTTAACTTAGCCAAAATCCCTACTAAGAGTTTAGTCATGGACATAGTTGTAGCTGAAATTCCCCCTAAGTATGGCATGATCTTATCCAGGCCTTGGGGAGCCAAACTTTAGGGAAGCATTCAAATGGACATGTCTTATGCCACCATTCCCGTTTTTAACCAAAAAAAAAGACTATACAGGGAATCCCACATGAAGTACATGGTGAGCAACATAGGCAAACCAAACAACTCTCCAATCTATTCTATTCAATCAAGTTTAGATTCCTTTATCTTATGTAACAAAGATGAAATCACTCAGCCAGATAAGGAAAACATGGATCCAATCGGTTCACCAGAACAATCAAATCTTCCCTTCAATAAAATTCAAAACATTAATAATCAACAGAAACAAGAAAATGAAAATAGGAATGACATACTTTGGACAATAAACTTTGATGGATATTGTAATAAAACAAGTGTAGGAGCAGGTGTGTGGATTCAAAATACAAATCAATTTTTTTCATATAAATTGGTTTTCCCATGCACAAATAATATTGCTTAGTATGAAGCACTTATCCTAGGCTTACAATTGCTTAAACATTTAGAAGCCCAAAGGATATCAGTCTTAGGAGATTATGAACTTATCATAAGACAAATCAAAGGAGAATACTTAGCTAGAAATCCAAAACTTAGGGAATATCGAAACGTTGTCCTTGATCTATTGAAAACCTTTGAGAAGTATGAACTTATTTTCATTCCAAGAGAACTAAATCATCTAGCAAATGAACTCGCTTTCAATGCCAGCAATTTCCAGATACCTGAAATAAATCAAAAACTCAGTGTGAAGGTAAAACATAGGCCTGATGTGCCTGACAACGAAGATCACTGGCAAGTGTTTGATTCTGACTAACACATAGATGATTTCTTGAAATCAGAAAATGATTTCAGCATACCAATGTCAGAAACTAGCCATAAAGAAAATTTCTTATATATTGAACAAATCCCAGAAGTTGAAATGACATATACTGCTGATATAAATCATTATGAAAATCATTTTAAAGCAGAGATAGCTGACAACACAGACCAAGAAGAATTGGAGGTTTTACAATGCAAAAATGATAAAATT
Source organism: Pinus albicaulis (assembly GCA_034641835.2). Taxonomy (NCBI): domain Eukaryota; kingdom Viridiplantae; phylum Streptophyta; class Pinopsida; order Pinales; family Pinaceae; genus Pinus; species Pinus albicaulis. Next base: position 525,790,713 of record CM076573.1, on the reverse strand, counting down.
CCAAGAGGTCTAGCACCTTTAGAACACCTTTTTTATTTTAACAATGTAGCCAAAGAACCGAGAATAGAGCCTGTGGAAACAAACACAGAAGAGAATAACATAGGCAGTCTAGCAAAACCCAAGATGTTCAAGCTGTCCAGCACTCTCCCAGCTCACATAAAACTGCAGTACATAGAGCTGTTCAAAGAGTTTAAAGATGTTTTTGCTTGGGGATACAAAGACCTAAAATCATACGATACCAGCATCATCCAGCATAAAATTCATTTGAAGGAAAATTAGAAGCCTTTTAAACAAAAACTAAGGAGAATAAACCCCCTTTTACTCCCTTTAGTTAAGGCAGAAATTGAAAAGATGCATGCTACTGGGATCATTGTACCAATTAGATATTCTGAGTGGGTATCAAACTTGGTTTTTGTTAGAAAGAAAACAGAGGAAATCAGGCTTTGTATTGATTTCAGAAATTTAAACAGAGCCTCTTTAAAAGACAACTACCCCTTACCCAAGATGGACCATATACTCCAAAGGGTAGTTGGGTCTAAAATAATATCCCTCTTAGATGGGTTCTCAGGTTACAACCAGGTGTTAGTACTCCCAAGTGATCAAATCAAAACTGCTTTTACCACACCTTGGGGCACCTTTATGTATGTCAAAATGTCTTTCGGATTAATGAATGCAGGGGCCACCTTCCAAAGGGCCATGGAAATAGCTTTCTCTAAAGATATTGGCTATTTCATAATCATTTACCTTGATGAAATAACCATTTTCTCAAAAACTGATGAGGAACATTTGATTCACTTAAGAAATTTTTTTGAGAAGTGTAGGAAATTTGGCTTGTCATTGAATCCCAAGAAGACGCTCTTTGGTCTCCAAGAAGGTAAAATTCTTGGCGATATAATTTCAGAAAAGGGAATCAAAATAGACCCTACAAGGATAGATGGAATATTGCAGATCAGCCATCCAAGGAGCCTCAAAGAATTGCAATCTTTCATCGGAAAGATTAATTTTCTAAGGAGGTTCATTCCTAATCTTGCTGAGATATTAAAAAAAATTACAAACATGCTTAAGAAAAATGTCGGTGTAAAATGTACTTTACCAGCTAAACAATCATTCGAACTGGTTAAACAAGCTCTTACTCAAACACCAGTCCTGATTAGTCCAGATTTCACCAAATACTTTTATATCTTTTCTTTTGCATCTGAGCATACCATAGCTGCAGTATTACTTCAAAAGAATGACTTGGGGAAAGAACAACCAATATCTTTTTTTAGTAGGGCCTTAAGAGATGCTCCTCTCAAATATAACATCATGGAGAAGAAAGCCTTAGCATTAGTGAAAGAATTAAAAGACTTTAGGGTCTATATTTTACACTCTGACATAGTTGCTTTTGTTCCACATATTGTTGTCAAGGAAATTCTAAGTCAATACCCTGATGGTAAAAGGGGAAAATGGATTGCAACTATTCTTGAATATGACTTATTAATCAGGCCCACCAAACTAGTTAAAGGGAAGGGGTTAGCAAAACTTATGGCTGAGTCTAACTTCCAAGCACTAGACATCAACATGGTAGATGTGTTGGAAGAAATAGAAGAATCCACTGCTCCTTTTATTGAAGAAACATTTCTGAATTCTCCTTGGTATGTTGACATTATTTATGTGATTTTATATTTAAATGCCCCTCCTTCTTTTTCCAAAACTAAAGCTATATTTTTGAAACAAAAGGCTTTGAGTTTTTGTATCTTGGATGGGATATTATATTGGAAAAATGCTGTTGGAATTTTTCTTAAATGTTGAAGATGATGCGGGGAAAATCATGCATGAGTTGCATGATGGAGAATGTGGAGGTCACCTCTACTGGAAGGCCACAGCAAACAGAATTCTTAGATCTGGTTATTATTGGCCTACCCTTTTCCCAGACACTCAAAATATGGTCATGTCTTGCCATAAGTGTCAGATTTTTTATGGCAAAAGAAAACTTCTTCCCTTACACTTACATCCTATCAAATTTGAGACACATTTTCAACATTGGGGTTTAGACTTCATTGGGGAAATCCATACATCCTCCTCAGCTCAACATAAATGGATCCTCACAGCCACTAACTTCTTTACCAAGTGGATAGAAGCTATACCTTCCAGAAATGCTAATGACTTTGCCACTATCAAGTTCCTTGAAATAAATATCCTATCCAGATTTGGTTGTCCCAGGAAAATCATAACGGACAATGCTGCTGCTTTTAAATCTAAGAAGATGGCTGATTTCTGTTACAAATACCACATAACCTTGGGCCATTCCACTGCTTACTATCTCCAAGGAAATGGATTAGCTGAATCTTTCAACAAGAGCCTCATCAATATCATTAAAAAGATGTTGGAATAGAATAAAAAATCATGGCACAATAAAGTGGTTCATGCCTTATGGGCTGATAGGCTAACTACAAAGAAATCAATAAACATGTCCCCCTATCAGCTAGTCTATGGTATGGACGTAGTTTTTCCCACCTCATTAGGAGGTCCAGTTATGAAACTCCTTCAAGAAGTGCAGATTGAAGAGAATGATATGTAGAGGAGAATCAATCAAACCATCCATTTGCAGCAGACCAGGGAAGAAGTTTATGAAAGAACACAGTTAGTCCAAGAAAATATGAAGAAGCTATTTGACAAAAGGACCAAGGCAAACAATTTCCAAATTGGAAATTTTGTTCTTAAATGGGATTCAAGAAGAGAAGAGAAGGGAAAACATGGCAAGTTTGAGAACTTGTGGAAAGGGCCTTATATTATTCATGCTGAGAGGGGTCACAATGCATTTTTCTTGAAAGAATTAAATGGGGAAGATCTATATGGAGGTCCTGTAAATGGAAAAATGCTCAAGCATTACTTCTGCCAAGAATCATAAGTTTCAAAGCCTTATATTTTTTCATTGTAAATATCATACTCTGAACATTGCATTCAAAGTTATGAAAATCAAAAATACAAAAACAGAGAAAGAAAGAAAAGAGGGCAAATTGTAAAAAACAATAAATGTATAGCCCCATACCAAAAAGAGAAACAAATCTGAAAGTGTGCAAGCTTAAATGCCACTCCTAAAAAGCACACTTCTAGTTATTCAAACAGTTTAATCTTGACTAACTAGCTTTAAATTTTCTACTGATAGGATAGTGAATTCGATTTGCCAAACTTTTTAATCATGGCTTATCAGTAGGTAGATTAGGCTAGAAATTAAAGGTTCAGACACGCTCAAAATCTAAACCTAAGTTCCCAAACAAAGAATGTCTCACATCTATTTTAAATTTCTGAGTCAAAACAGGGTAAAACTGGTTCTAATCATCTCAAAACCTGAACCAGATAATAAAGGAAAAACAACTCAAACAAGCTTAAAAACAGAGCTGAAGAAAAGAGAAAGATGTTCTTAAAACTTTCAAATATTCAAGCCTTCTTCATTTTGATTTAATTTTCTACAAATAATAATCTATGTGCGGCCTGTTTTTATGCCATAGATCAGTATCAAGTTAGACCGTTCAATCCTGACTTGTATGCTTTTTAATTTTCTGCTTTAGAAATTAGAAGAATAAAAATTTGTTAGACTGTTTAATCCTAACAGATTAGTAGATTAGGTAGAGAAGCATATGGGCTCAACTGTTTAATTTGATCCATGGATAAATAAGAAGTAGAACTATATTAGACTTTTTGCTTTAAAAAATAATAAAATGTTGAAAGAGAGTTTGCCAATCCAAGTGCACTCTAAAGGAAGAAAAATGTTAGATCAATAGGATGGGGTAGGTAGAAAGTTTGTTGATAAAAGATCCATTGTTTTCCATGGCTGTTAGCATTTCTAGAGAGAAATAATATCATTCAATCAAAGAAAGGAAGGCCAATGGACTAGGCACTAATCAGCCTCCCAGAGAAAGCAAGTCTGAAGTTCTTGATGCCTACAAGAAGGCACCATCCCCAAGTGGAGCCACTATTAGCCACCTATAAATTTGTTATACCACAAGGTGGCTAAATGATCTTGGAGCCTTCAAGGAACATATTTTATTGCAAAAAATTGTTACCACTTGAAGACTCATGAAGGCATCTGGTCATTAGTCTTAAAATATTCCCTGTTGTTTCCATTTCAAACTCTGAAATTTTGTTGTTTCCATAAGTAAAAATACTGCTGCAAAGACCCTTTTCCCTCCTCCCACAACAAAACTAACCTTCACTTTTTTACCCCTTTATTTCCATAAAATTCCTCTATTTTTCATGAGTTCCCTTCTTCCATTCATGAAAATCCATTTTATAAGATTTAAAACTCAATTTTTAGCCTTACCGAAACCCTCGAATCCATTTGAAAACATTGAAAAACCATAAAAAATCCATGTTTTATGTTTCAGGCTTTAGCACCCTTCAGCTAAGCCCCCTAACCACTTCCCCACATGTGCCCTTGCCATAAAAACCAGGAGCTAGGTCTCACAAGGCGCTTAATCGCATCATAAACATTCAAGTGTGCAAAATCTTTTTGCCATTACAAAACTCCGATGCGATTAAGCCCCATGCTTATAAACCCCGACCATATTATCTTTTCATATAACCCATGGGCTCATCTTTGGCGCTTAAAACCTTGTAAAAATCCATTCCCGATCACCTTTTTCTTTTTTAAAGTCATAAAACCCATTTATCCAAAGTTTTGACCTAAAAAACCAAAGTCACGTGATCAAATGAAAATGGTTAGATTAAAAAGACCCGATGCACAATCGCATCAGAGAAATTCACAATGGGTTGTTTGAAAGACCCGCATCAAAATTTCCGATGCGATTGGGTCCCATATATATAAACCCCGCCCCGCCGCTTTCCATTCATATAACCTACACCTGGGACCGATGGTTTAAGTCCCGAGGCACTAATCGCATCGCAAAATTCCAATGGGTTGATTGAAAAGCCCAAGCTCGAGGTTCTGATTGCTATTAGCACTTTGATATATATGCCCCGGGCCCATCATGTTCCATATAACTAAAGGCCCTGCAGTCAGGCTCCTATCCACTTCATATGTATAAAACCGGCCCCCAAAGCCAAAGCTTCGTATAAATATTAAACTTTGGGTTTTATAAATTTTTAAAGGGTTTTTCCGCCGGTTCGCTTTAAAATAAATCTCTGTCGTTGATCGTGAGCTGATCAAACGGCCAGCGCTCAATTGCATCGGAGCTTTTCATCGCATGCCTTTGTTTGCTCCCTCCAATCAGCTAAACCTCTGATTCATTCCCCACCATTGATCTGATCCTCAGATCAACGGCCAGCGCTCAATCGCATCAGAGTTTTTCATCGTTGCATTTGTTTGTTTCCTTCCGATCGGCCAACCCTCCGATTCATTCTCCACTGTTGATCCGATCCTTAGATCAATGGTCCGCGCTACATCGCATCACAAGTTTTTTATCGATTTTTGTAACATCATTTCTCCGCCGATTGCATCTCCACCATTGGATGATCTCCATCCAATGGCCACGCTCCTCTCCATAGCCTCCAAAATAGTTAAACCTAAAAACATAGGATTTCATAATTTTTTTATTTTATTTTGCAGGTTTCAAGGGTTTTTTCCCATAATATGAAGGAAAAGAAAGCCGAGGGAGAAGATCCTCTGGCCTTTTGGTTATCAAAGGGAAAGGTACTAAAAGGCTCTACTCAATGTCTTGTCAATGCTTCGAGAGCCATTGATGCCATATGAGCTTTGTGTGGCTTGCACATCAATAATACACTATGATATTTAAATCGCACTTAAAATAGTATTAGTTTTTAAGATAGAACGCGACAGAACAGAAGATAGAAGACAAATTTGGGGATTACGGCTAAGATTGATTATCAAATGCCTAATCCTCCAAATTAAATCAGAATCAAAGGAAATCATAAAGATCTACAGACAGAAAGGCCTCCACTACCACATCTGAGGCAAATTGATTTCTCCCAGTTACCATAAAGCTACCTGTGCCTCAAAGCATTCAAACAGAGGCCAAAGTTATTTATCAATCAGATATTTTCCTCAACGCAACCGAAGAATTAATTCCGCCAAAGGAATTTAATGTAAAATATCAGCAGAGTTATTTCATTCATGACACAGGGCCTTAAAAGTCAACAAATCTCCCACCGAGCTTTAATCTTAATTTTAAAAACATTAATACAGACGACCACTTGTAAACTTCTTCATCGAGCCTCTCAAAGTCCGAGAAGACACTAAGTCTGTATTAGCTCACCCTAGAGATATTTTAACAGATCTCACCTCCTCATTCTTCTATAAATACTTATGTAGAAGATGAGAAGTGGGTTGGTTGTTGATTGATCACTAGTTGTAGTATTGGAACTCTCTGAAATAATACATAGTCTGTTTAAGTTGAAGAAGAAATTGAAGTCTTGGAATCCCTGATGATGTTGTTGCATGCTTGTGACTGAAAAGGTTCTATCATTTAGTCCATGAGCTTGGCTGTTGGTGAACTATTCTGAACTGTTTAATGTTTTTCCCTTGTTTTCATTATGTTCCATAACTTCTTACTACAGTAGGTTGAAAGTTTTAGGCTAATAAATGACTCTTGGAAGCACCTTAGACCTGTTCATCCTTCACTATTTTATGTTTTCTTCTATTGAAGTATTTTAGAGTATTTAATCTCTCTCTTTAGTCTTCTTTCTTGTTTATTTCCTTAATAATTTGAATAGTTGGTTTCATCATGATTTATGGTTTTCTCTACTTGTCTCCTGCCACTTAAAAATTGTTATTGAAGTCTCCCTTTGAAGTTTCTTGTTTACAGTGAATCAAGGATGTCTGTTCCGATTTTTCCCTTTGTCCTTGCTTAAATAGTTGCCTTGAAGGTCTTTATAGTTGTAATCATAGATGTGTTAGGTGTTCCCTCTTCTATGACCGCAATTATCAGTGAATCTTTTATGTTTTCTAAGTCATTTGAAATAAAATATTTGAGGAAATAGGGTGTTCCCCGAATCTTAGATTTCATTTAAAAGCTGTTTTGGAATCATTGTTTGCTTAAAGGTGTGATTTGTAGAATTCATGGTTAGCCCTATCTATCAGAAAGCTCTTTATTGTTCAAATTTTATTTCCCAATTCCCTTTGTTGAGAATTAAATTTCTCTTTCCAAATCATTGATGTCCATCTCATTCCAAAAACCGAAGGATCCTGTAGCCAAGTTATATTTTCCCTCTGATATCCCATATCCATTGATGAGTATGTTATGACCTCTTTTTGACTCCATTTCCCAATGAAATAGATGTTTCTCCATTCTGTATATCTTTCCTAGATCTTTCATTTTCTGCTATGTCAACCCAACCATACAAACAAACAAACACCTGCACTTAATAACTAGTCTAAAATCCATATTCTAAGCACACAAGATAAACCTTTGCAAACAAAAATTCGAGAGATCCCTCTCTGAGAACAGGAGGAATAGATCCTGGGACTCTAAAGATTGGTTCAGATGTTTCCTTGTCTTTTGATTTTCCAAACTATCAAAACATGAGACTCCAACAGTATGATGGGAGCATAAGGAGGCAGCAAGCACTTTGGTTTCTTGAGTTGTACTTGAGAGAGCAAGGGAAAAATTTCTCTCACATGTTGTGTGATGTTGCAGTAGTAGAAGAGACCACTCTCATGGTGCAAAGGGACTACTCCTTGACTTTATATGATCAGGAAGCACTTCCATCTTCGAAGGTGTTCCATATTTGTAGCAACATTACTAGAGGAGTCTTTGACAAGGAGCATGTCAAAGAGCAGAGCTTTGTATTAACAGGAGAATATTTGCATGAGCTCACAGCACTGTCAATTTGGATCAGGGACTTATGGATGTATTTTCCCTAGGATCACTTCACATTGGATGCACTTGGTAAACAAGGAGGAGGTGAGAATGATGGGGTAGTGGATGGAGACATCTATTACTATGACATATTCTTCTTGACTTGGGCTTCCAAGCATGAGAAGAAGGATCTTCTTGCAACACACGGTTCATTCCTCTTCATAACATGCAAAAAAACTATGGAGGACTCACTCATGAATCCATGTATCATATTACTTCCGGCATATGGTAATAAATTTGTTTTTACATTTATTGATTTTCATACTCTTACCATTACTATGCAGCGCATTGCTCCATAAGAGGGCAAGCTTCTGACATTTCTCCATGGTCAATGTTGGGCCAAACTATATGATGGAGGTAGCCATCTTTTATGTGGCCTTGAGAAAAAATTTTCTCATTACATGTATGTTCAGTTCTTATATCCAACTATTTTCCATATGATGACATACATGATTAATTATGTATCAAGAAACATTTTTCCTTGTAATTTCCTGAAGCAGTAGTTTGTAAAATTGTGCTGTACATACTTGGGAGACTGTTGGATTCTTGAAGCACAACATGAAGCCATCAATATGTCCTTCATTTTGATGTTGATCATGATTTCATTTGCTGATATTGTTCCTATTATTTTTGAAATCATGATTGGGAGATTGACACATGTGTTGGATGTGTCCTTGAGGGAAGAAGATTCCCACATTTTCTACTTTGCATGTTCTAATGGGAGCATGAGAGGATATATGGCCACCACAACCACATATTTTTTTTCTTTTGAGGTGGGCCATGAGTGTGATAGCTATCCATTGTTTAACGAAGGGAAAGTGTGTGATTATGTATTGTCGACACATTCAACCATTTACTATTCATTAGTAGATGTGATGATTTTTGTATATTACTTGCCATGCTGTTTTCTGAAGTTGCAGTGGATGAGACTACACTGTGTCCTCTTGAGACATTATTTGTATCATGCATCATCATGTAAAAACTTCAGCAAACTTCTCATTTGGATACTCTATGACGACCATGTCCTATTCATCATGGATGAAATGTTTTGGGCCAACTTGTTCTTCAATGTTGGAGGGGAGATCCATGGAGGATTGTTATTCATTTTTCCACTTAAGGGCAATACCATTGTAGCCCAAGATCAGCACACACTCTATAGTTATCTTAAGTGGAGAGGAGGATAGCATGGGGTAGGCTATGATGCCTACCATATTCAGATTTTCAGCCCACCTTCATTTTCGGAGCTCAAGGTGGAAGGCGATTTCCATGAGTTTCCATGTAGGGAGGTAACTCACTTTGTGTGGATGATTTCTTGGGGATGGGAGATTCATATGAGGATGGTAAATCCCAATGTATATCAGATCTCATGCCTTGAGAATGACCATAGATAGCCCATTTTTTCCTCCTTAGATGTCTATTTCTTACATGATAGTTATTTCGGATGCTCACCAAAAGATAGTTTGCATATGTTGGGGGGACTGTTGAGGTATAAAAGGTATATTTTTAACACCTATTTATCTCACATTAATTATAAATCTAGGAACGACTTTTATTTCAAGAGTGTACTTTATCTGAGGCTACAATTCAATCTAAGAGTAATGCCTTGTAATATGTAGTACAATGTTTTAAATACAAGAGTAAATGGATGTTAGGAAAAGAAATCTAACTACAATAACATAAACTCAAATGATCTAAAATACAACTATTCACTCAGCAAACATCAATCAAGGATACAGTAGTAATAACTCCTTCCTCTAGAAATTGATGCAATTGAAATCAAACTGGAACAAGACAATCAATCTGGGAACGTGGAAGCAATAAACAGTGTTCTCTATAGTTTACAATCCTGCTTTAAAGCAATTAAAAGGAAATATAAATTGAACTAATGCTGCTAATGAAAGGAAACTAGGAAAGCTCTCAAAACCAAACTCTTTACAAACCAAACTCTTTGCAATTAATGAACTGAAATGAATAGCAATGTAAATGGACAACAAACTATAATTCAAGGAATTGAACAGCAAATCCTATTTAATAAATCTGTGCAGCAAAATCTAATTAATGGAATCGCATGGAAAATTCTATTGAACAACAATCTGTAATGGACAACAATCAAACGGAATAGCAAATGAATCAAATGCTGAACAACGTAGCTTTTTTAAATCATAACAAGACAAGTAATTAAAATTCTTGTTAAATTAGAAAGGGATGGCAATGAAATTCACCAATGTAACATGCCAATATCAAATAAGCAATGAACAATAAACCACTTACTTGCAAATCGTAATGAAAAAAATTACAAACTATCACACGACGATAATTGAAAGGTAATGATACAACCAGCAGATCGATCCACCAGGGCCGGGCCCTCAACCACTAGTGAAACGCCGCTGGGCTTTACTCTAGAGTTAAGAAATGGAACAGAAACGTGTTCTTGTATTAATCAAACATAGATAGCGTTTACAGAAATTTCTCTCTGATCACGAGAGTTAAGAAATTACAGAGTTACAAAAGAAATTCAATAATCATCGATCCTTCTCCTTTACAAACGTCTGCTTTTATAATCACAAAGAGGAGAAATTAAATAGTAAATATGATCTCTCATAACAATATTGGATTGTCCCCAACAACTTGATCAGCAAGAAAAGATATTTCCATCAATCATTCAACAAGAACAAGTCGAGTTTGGATTTGCAGCTGAGATAATTTGGAAGACGGCCGCAATAGTAAATATAAGAAAATCATGCTCAAAGAACCTTCCATTTCTCTCAATACAGGCCGAATTTGGGCAAACCGTTCTTTGTTAAAGTTAATTCGGTCCGTTCAGGACAAAATCCATGTTCCGGATTTTCAAGATTCTTCTCCATTTTCCCATAATATCAACCGCAAAACTGTCACTTCTTATTCCAATGAATTTCTGAGTTGGAATATTGAATGATGTGCTGGAGATCAAATTTGCAATCTAGAAAATATCTTGGAGGCTAAAATGGTGAGTGCGGTTACAAAATATATTAATAAACCATCATTGATAAAATTATGCATAATAGTCATCAATTTATTAAAAACAAAGGAGAAGAAATAATATGTATCCATAAGAGCATAAATAATTATAAAATGGATTTATTTTATGAATTATGATAAATTACATGATAAAGAAGAGTAGAAATGGATGAAATAAGTGTTAAAAAGTGGTCGTATTCGCGGCCCAACAGGGACAACTTGGATATATATTGATGAGATAGCATCTTGAACCTCGGAGGATGTTATCTTATGAGGATGCTACAAGGGGAGTGTTAGTATGAATCCTTTGTCGAAGTGTACGAAAAAGGACCACTTTAGCTACGCATAACTAATAGCTCTAACAACAAAAGTGGCTGCCAATATCTTCAGATCTGCGATTAGTTAGACAAGAAAATAGCTGCAAAATACCAGATCTATGTATGGAAAGACATTAAGCAGTAAAAACAAGGGTTTGATCCATATACCAATAGACAAGACAAGAACAATTTTTGAAAGAATTTTTGTATTAATGGGGCACCTGTGAGGAAAACTAGAAGGAGTATCCAATTCCCCTCAATGGGATGGGTTCTTGGAAGTCCTCAGCACTTCAGATCTAAGATTTCTCTCTCTAGTTGATGTAGAAAACCCAATGCAAAGAGTAGAGCTCAATGGGAGCAAATGATGGAGATATGTGACCAAATGTATAGATCCAGAGTGATCTAATAGGCAATAAAAGGTGAAGAATGGTAGGAAAAACCCTCCTATTTATAACAAAATATTGGGTCATTCTAGGTCTTGGTGCATGGGTTAACCAGATCTAGATCCACTTTTTATGGAATATTTTATTATATTTGTTGGAGGGAAAAGGTATTTGACTTGGGTCAAATCCCTTAATTTTAAAAATAAATAAATAAATGATTTATTTATCTTTTTAAGGAAGTGGTTAGAAGATAATCAAATAAATAATGATTTATTTAATTATTTAAGGAGGTGGTTAAAAGATAATTAAATAAATAGTGATTTATTTAATTATTTGTGGGTGATTTGGTCATATTTAACAAGGAATATCATCTAAATCAGGTTTAAATGAATATTCCTAGAAAATAATAAGATAAATAAAGGTTTATCTAATTAATTTCTTTGATTTTGGGTTAAACATGACTGGGAATAATAATTAAATTATGGTTTAATTAATTATTCCATGAGGAAAATCAAACAAATATAGGTTTGTTTAATATTTCCTGTTGGGGTTTCCTATTTTAACATAGTGAAAGCAGTTTTACTTAGGGTAAAACTGGTCTTGCATGGTGTACTTGGGTCCATCTAATGATAAAAGGTTAGATGACCAAAAAATGGTGTAACAGATTGCCCCCCAGCGTGCGAGTGTCAGGAGCAAATCGTATGACCGAAGTACGTTGTAAGAATACAATCACTAGACAACAAAAAGGGATGTCGGAGAGAGAAATGTGAGGTAGATAGTGTGCTGAAGGACTAGACCCTGAGGAGACGAGACTCGCAGGTGCAACAAGTCTCTTTTTATGAGAGGGTACCTGTGCTGAAGGCGGCGGGGGAGGCATACCTATGCCCGCCGAGACAAAGTACAAAAGAATAGTGTGTCCAGTAAACAAGGGACTGAACCATAAAATACAGCTGGCATAATCATGAGCCAGATAAAAATACAATGAGGAATCCCACATACATGTTGTGCCTGGGATAACAGCCAGGACTTGTACAATAATATCTGAGTACATGAGATACAAATACAACCCAAATGCCCCCTGCAAATGGGGAAGGGCTCACAAAATCTGACTGATACATGCAAATCGAAGAGGTGCTACAAGTGGCTATGGCCAACATCTTCAAATAGCTGGAGCTGCATCAAAGGCTGCAAAGAAGAGGTCATCCGGGCATGTGGGGGGCTACCTGCAGGGCCACCCCCTCATGAGGGTTGAAACATTTCACACACACCCGGGAATCATCAAGAGCTGCTGCTGGATCACTGGACCATCAAGTATACGAATCTCGATCATGCTGAAGGAGCTGGAGAAACAATCAAGCCAAAGGGAAAGGAGATATCCCTTTGCCCGATCCGAGGCACCGAACAAGAGTGGAAGCTGGGACCAAGGTACACCGCCCTCTAGACCTGGCTTCTGGAATGAATGAGCTGATGTCGACAGAAGGAGGTCCGCCATAGGTGAGGCAATGAGAGACCCTCAACTAAGGCACGAGAGAAAAGAGTAGAGCGACGGACAGACTGACACTAATGATGATAGTGAAGTGGAAATGACTGAGTAGCTAATGGACGACTTCCCTTGCTAGAGCATAAAGGGCATGAATGACATGGCAGCGACTGACACAACATCATCAGGGATGGGGGACAGTGGAACTGAAGGTCATAATGTGTGACACAAGAGAGAGACCAATCAATGACGGATGGAGGGCTATAGTGGGGTACAAAGGGACTCGGTATAGACTCCATGGAGGGAATGATGACTCAACTTGGATGCTCTAAACAAGGGCGACACGATGGTGCTGCCACACAGTAAAGGCCCCAATGGGGGACCATGGAAACATGAGTACATGATGGGAACTCATGATGAAAATCAACATGAACGAAGACAAGTAAGGAGGCAATATGGTGCCCCAAGTACAAGTGTCGTAAGTGAGGAAATTCGATTTTAAGGAGAGGTGAAGTGACCCTTCTTGGACAAAATGTGTCATGGTGAAGTATCAGATCACAAAAAACTAATAGATACCCATTTGAGAGTTCGGTGAGAGCTTTCCAACGGTGCAAACGGTTCGTCAAACGGGGCTACAGTGTTGTCGCAGCAGTCGAAAGAAGAAATAGGGGTTCTCTTTTAATAAGGTAGTTTTCCCTCCAAAATCACTCATTTGCTATTGTTGCTGTGGTGAATGTGGAGAGGAGAGAAGGTCCTAAATCTTGCGGCAAACGTAGCAGACAAACCGACCGTTGGAATCATGATCCGTCAGTTGCAGGTAAGAGGTCTAACCTTTCTCTTGCATTTTGATGGATTACATTTTCAGTTTAGGGCCCAGAATCCCAGGAACAACCCCTCCTTCATCTCTACGGCCGGGTCGCACTTTTTGGGGCAAAAAGTGCGACCTAGGACGCAGGTATCAGGGCAAAAAGTGCGACCTGGTCTAGAAAAGAGCAGAAAACTGCGACCTGGGAGATGAGGAGGTTTTGGTGCTGTTTTATGGCTGGAAGTTGGGTTTTGGTGTTTGGTTATGGTTTTCCCGATCTGTACGCTGACAAAAATGATGTGTTTGTGCAGGTATGGCAGAGTTACGGGTCAACTGGAGAGAGAGAGATCTGGGGACACTACGGACAGAGATCCAGGCGGATCAGGGCATCCGCCGTGTATTGGCCAGATTTGGGGTTCTCAAGTTTTTGGAGAACCCTTTGATGAGAGCAAGGGAACCGTTACTGGCCTGGATTATCAGTTACTGGGATCCAGATTAGGAGATCTTTATAGTGCAGGGGCACAGGATCGAACTGATGGTCCAGGACGTGTACTTCCTGACTGGTCTCCCACCACTGGGGATGGTGGAAAACACACAGCCAGTGTTGCCGCGGGGGCGGCATATCATGGAGTTCGTGGAACGTCATTGTCGACCGGGTCTCCAAGTCAAGGGGACTCGAATACCGATCGGGGATCTAGAGAGGCTAGAAACCCGTGCAGTGGCCGCAGCTGTGCTGCGAATCCTGGGCATCCAGGCGTTCCATCACATCACTGGGGGGCAGATGATGATAGTGGAAAGTGTGTTAGTTGGGACCTACTATGGGTGGGCCCAAATGATGTTGGTGTTGCTAAAGCGACAGTTGTCACTATGCAGGCGGCAGGTGAACCATGACTGCTCATATGGGACTTTGTTGTGTGCCTTCTTCTTTGAGAAGATCCCGACCTTGAGGCCTCGTGTACAGCTTCCAGATGGGGGCCCGAGAGAGCCCAGGATGCGCCGTTGGGGACGGCTACTGTGCAGAGGAGGAGGAGGGGCGGTCGGGCGAGTGTTTCGACCAGAGTTTTTTGCCCATTGGGATCAGATGCCTTTGTACATAGATGACTATCCCTATAGTGGGATGAGCTACTGTGGGGATCCGGATCTGCCACTTCCGCCTGGTCGAGTCTGGGGGCCCGATGGTAAGTGACACATTGCTATTCTTGTGTGGGCATGTTAAATTTTTTGAATAGTAATTGATGGTACTGATTCATGTACTTTTGGTATGCAGATATAGCACCGGTAAAACCGGCCGGATATATGGGACGACCGGCAGCGTCTGGAGCTACAGGTCCAAGTGGGTCGAGAGCAGTGCAGAATGAGGATGCAGCCGCCCTGCTGGAGGATATCCGCCGTAGATGCGAAAGGTTGTTGACCGGAGTATCAGAGCGCGGGTGGCAGGACTTAGACGACCAGTTCATAGAGCCATGTGTTGGTCTACCCTCGGAGTGGCGAGGTGTCATGTGGCGCATGGCGATGGCCGGTCAGGCTATGCGCGATCTACATGCTGCAGGGGCAGAGCCATTGGCCCGGGAGCCTCCAGATAGTGATTAGGGGTGGGGCATGTGGTGCCCCCTATGATGTATGTTAGGGCAGGTGGTGCCCCCAGTCTTGGGTTTTTTTGTAACATGCTATGGGCATGTCGTATGTATCAGAGTAGATGGACTCTAAACACATGTTTTGCGACACATATTATGGATATGCATTGTTTGTTGATGGTTATTAATGTTATTGTCTTGTATGAAATTTGTGTGATAAATGCCAATCTAGAACATGGTTTGCAATACTATCTACATAGTGATTCTGTTCTCGAGGTACATGGTTGAAAGTTATGGTTTCAAATGCACGTATCAAGATTTTCACTCGTAAATAGCGTCTAAACAGCACAGGGTTATGCACACAATAAACACCATTTAGTTGCATTACAAGAAGCAGGGAATCCAAACGAACGTGCAGATGGAGGATGCGATGAAAGAGGGCATCAGCTAAGAGACCACACACTGCATCATATTCGGCCTGATTGTTGGTGGCAGAACCAATGCATACCCCGTTAGAAAGAACAAGGGCATGCAAGGGGGTGAAGATGGCCCAACCTGCCGAGGCTAGATTCTTGGAGTAACGACTTGCACCATCGGCGTAACCGATAAAGGGTGTGGACGGGGGGTCCTGCAGAATGGTGTGACAAGACAACAAATGAGGGGAGGAAAGGTAATGATGGCAGCGTGAGTGTACAGAAGTCATCGGGCGGCAACCGCAGGAGGGAGTGCAAGGGGCAGGATGACCATGACTCATACAGGGTGGTATATGAGGGCTATCGGAAGCATGGTGAGGACTCGGGCTGCGGAGGTCAACAGAGACACGGGTGGAGTGATCTCATGTATGAGGAGGAAAAGGGTGGTCAAGGGACACAACAGGGGAGGATGCAGATGGGCTAGGCTCCGAGTGTCTCGCCGAGGAGGATAGGTAAAGAATGGTTACAGTAGACTCCGTCATCTGAACATCAGGGGGGTTAATGTTGATGGGAGCGGGGGGATCCTCAGGCTGACCTGAAGCGTACTGCGCGAGGATAGGAGAGGCGAATTGATTTTGTTCAAACTCATACTCTCGGATTACCTCTA
The DNA here is from genome assembly GCA_034641835.2 of Pinus albicaulis. Lineage (NCBI taxonomy): Eukaryota > Viridiplantae > Streptophyta > Pinopsida > Pinales > Pinaceae > Pinus > Pinus albicaulis. The sequence continues at coordinate 525,774,260 of CM076573.1, read as the reverse complement.
AAGAGGCGTGGTAGTGCATCAGGTGAGGACAATGGTGTGATTAATGGCCATGAACGCCGCACAAAGCACAAGGCTTGTTGGTGCGGAGAGTCTTGGGGTTCTTGGTTACGGACGGAGAAGGAATGGGGGCTTCAGGGACCGTAGACTCGGGGAACGCGACTTTAACCATGGGATGAATACAGGGCAATTCGGGACAAGCATGGGTGGCATGACTGGTGACATCACATAAAGCGCAAGGCTTCGCGGGCGGCGAAGGGGCCGGGTTAGTCGTGGTAGTCTTGTCTTTGGGTGCCCCCTTGCGGGCTTTGCCTTTCTTCCCGGGTGCCGTCACGATAGGAGAAGGGTCCTGTGGAGGTGCTGGGGGCACAGGGGCAACGGAGGAAGCTAGGGGGACCGATTGAACCGGTGTCAAAGCCATATAGGGCTTGGGATGACCAGGAGGGGTGGCGGCTGGGGGATCAAGGTACCAGACTGGTATGCCCAAGGTCAAGTTAGGGAGAGAGAGGGTGGCCATGACGGGGACAGAATATACTCCGGGAGGGGGAGCTAGGAAAGGGATCTGCCCAGCAGGGTAATGACCAGGAGGGACGGCTTCGAGATGGTTAAGGCCAGGAGGAACCGATCCGGGAGGATAAAGGGGTTCAGGAATACCAGCTGTAGGGTTAGGGCCAGAAGGAGGAGGTCCCGCTAGCTCAGATGAATGGATAGGAGCGGGTTGCGGAGGGTGAGGAGGAGGTTGTTGACTAGCCGAGGCAGGCCGCTTACGGGCAGCCTGGGACGATTGCATCATGCAAACATTTGATGAGCTGGGATCGGTGACAGGAGGGGGGGGAAGGTTAGGGAAAGTTCCAAGCAGGGAGGAATCTTTGTAAACGCCGGGGGAGACACTGGTCAAGGAATCAATGGTTTTCTTGTTGGCTACAGAAGAGATGGTCGTCTCAGGGGAGGTCTGAGATTTTGGCTCATGATATGTCAACTGGTCAATGGTGACTATCCTTCCATTATGGGGGAAAGACATCTTGCGAAAGACCGCGGATGGGATGGCAGACATGGCATAGGTGTAGCTTCGCCCCAATAGAATGTTGTAATCTAGTGGGGTGTCGATGACTTCGACGTCAACGCAAACAGTCTTACTGGCGAGGGTGATAGGACAATTACGAAACAGGCCAATGGGATGGGAGGCATGACCGTCCCATGCTCGAAGGGTGATCGTGGAAGGGGCTACTTCAGGGGATCCAAGTTGCTTCCAAACCGAAGTGGACATCATGCAGGTGGATTCCCCCTCATCAATGATACACCGGGACACGTTGGCGTTCTGGATTTTGACTGGGATTTGGAAGGCGACGGAAGGAGGGAGAGGAGGATGGTCCGATTGAGTGGCATCGAAAACAATCATTTGGTCGTCAGCAGGATCTACAGCGCCCACGGCAGATAGTAGAGCCTTCTTTTGGGAAGGGCACAACTGGAGGAGTTCCAGTGTCGAAATGGCGGCAGGAGATTGCGCCAAATCATCTACTATGCTATACGAATGGGCAGCTCGACTGGGAGCAGCATTTCGACGTAGTGGGCCCTTAGGTATCTTGGTATGAACCTCAATTTTTGGTTGAGGGATATGTAAGGGGCCACTGGGTGACGAAAGAAGCTCTGGAGAACCTAAAGAAGGAGGCTCGGGAGCAGACTGAGCAGGAGGCTTGGAGTACTGGCGAGACCGAGTTTGAAGGTGAAGATCGATGGACAGGTTAGGATCGGAGTGCATCATAAGGATCTGGTAATCAGAGGAACCAGAAAGGGAAGGGGGGCTGGCTACCTGGCTGTCGGGCGGTTGGGTAGCGACGAATCCTTGCTGAGGGAAAGGATCAGTAAACACAGCTGGCTGGGTAGTGGCCACATTAGGAGGAGCATGAGGGGAGGCGTGCTGTCCGCGCAATGTGGCTTGAGACTCCCACATCTGCCACATCTGGGGTAATAAGGGACAATCGTGGGTGTAATGACCATAAACACTGCAACACGAACAAGGCTTACTTGTGTGAAGCGGCCTGTCCGGCTTGGGTTGAGTGCCCTAGTGCTGGTTGGCAGTGTTAGGGTCCACACCAGGATTGGGTCCGCGGGTACCAGGGGAAGATTGGTTTGGATTGCCTCTCTGCCTTCTTTGAGAAGAAGGGGGATTAGTCGCGCCCTGCTGTGCAAATACTTGCCCTAGAGGGGGCTGTAGGTGCTGGTGCTGGGGTTGAGGAGGCAAGGGAGGAGGAAGCGCATATGCTGGAGGAGCTGGCGCACCAGGCTGCGGATAAGGGTAATGGGTAGGTTGGGCAACATTGAGGTAAGCAGGAGGTTGGGCAAAAGGAGGAGGCATGCTGTATCCTGGATACATGCTACCGGGAGGGGGAAGAGTGCTGGAGGAGCTGGCCCCTCCCTGAGGGAGACCATAGCCCATAGGAGGTTGAGCGTATGGATGGGAAAGGGCTCCAACGATACCGTTGGCGGAATGAGATGCCCCCGGGGCGTTAGTGCCACCAGGCCTGGGGAGGTCAGGAAGAACGGTATAAACATAACCAGATTGAGCGTAGATCAGGTCATATTTCAATGCTATTTGGAGGGCGGCTTCTTCAGTTTGAGGAAAGTGAGAGGCGACATCTTTGCCGATGGGAGCGGGAAGGGTGCGAAGGAACCAGTCCATGTAAACCCGATCTTCGAAGGGAGGGGCTCGACATAAGCTCCGTCTTCTTCACCATTCCTGAACATGGGCAGAAAGGCATGTTGAAGAGGATTGCTTGAAGGAAGTCAAGAGCTCCGTGCCAGTATCGTATCGGAGAGGGAGCTGGAAGTACGACAAAAAGGCTTGGGCAAGAGTCTAAAAGGTGGTATGGGTAGAGGTGGCTTGTTCGACATACCATTTAGAAGATTCGTCGGTGAGCGTGCGTTGGAACAAACAAAGATGGATGGAGTCATCGGTAATGGAATTGGAGGAACACCACATGTGGAAAGATCGAACATGATTGGTTGGATCTTCGCCATTAAGGCCCTCAAACTTAGGGATGTCAGAGGGGAGCTTGGTTGGCATAGCAGGCCAATTAGCATTGTGGTGAATGGGGTCATTGATCAACTGATGGAAATCGGGGAGGCTGAGGCCTGCAATGTACGGCAACACAGGGGTGGCCGGGGTAGTTCCTGTGGCGGTTCCGCTAGTAGTAGGGCCGACATTAGGGCCGGGAGAACCGCTAGCGTTAGGCCCTGGACCAGACATAGTGAAGGTGACAGGGGGAGAACCAGGAGGAGAAGGAGGACCCGATGAATTAGGAGAGGAGTCAGAGTGCGGACTCAAAGGTGGACTGGCTCGACGACGGCGGGGCGGAGCAGGTCGATCGACCGAAAACTAAGGATGAAGGCCAAGAATTCTCCGGGAAAGGCGCCTTGGGGGCGCAATGATGACAGGAAGAAGGAAACCGACAAGGGCAGAAAGGGACAGAATCAAGCGATGTCAAGGGCAGATAAGGTGCAGTGACAATTGATTTTAGAGTCTTTTCCAGGCGGTGTTAACCAGGCGCTTCTTCACTTAGGGTTAGTGTGTGGTGTGCATTAATTTTAATTTTTAAACCCTTTTCGTTTTGAGAGCAAGAAAAAGTGTGCTGCGTAACTGAAAGGAAATCTGCGTAGAACAATATAGATTGCTGAAAGGACAGAACATTTAACAGCTAACTATGCATCAATCTAACCCAAAAAGGCGGGTCTCTCAAAAATACTCTAAAAGAGGGCAAAAATCTAGTCAAAACACACATAAAAATAGGTCAATAGATCTAGGGTCAAAAGGGACAGGGATCTAGAGGATAAAGCTGCTGAAAAGAGGTGCAGATCACAACCAAGAGACAGAGGCAAGGTGGCTGGAAAAAGGAAGGAAACCAGCAAAAAACGGAGGGGGCAAGGGGGAGGCCCAGAAAGTAGGTCCAAACAAAACGACAAGAGGTGATTTGAAAGGAAGAAAGGCTGATTTCAAAGGATCTGAAAGGGAGGTAACAGATCTGGAAAAAAGGAGGCTGAAGCTCTGAAAAACAGACGACTGAAACAGCTTAAAACTCTTCCACAAAAAGTGGAGGGTACTAAAGCCCTAAGGGGCTAGGTTCCCACTTATATGAGTAAAAAAAGATCAGAACTTGGTCAAAACGGGCTGAGACAGAGGCTGGAGGACCCTGGCAGAAGCTACAGCAAAACCCAGAAAAATTGCTGAAAAATTGCTGAAAAAATGGCAGGTCGCAGTTTCTGACCTGATTTCAGTGCAGGTCGTAGGAAACAAGCTGAAAAGTGCGACCTGGAGGTCCAGGTCACAGGTTTAGGGCCAAAAAGTGTGACCCCCTATTCCGGTTGTCTCGGCGGCAGATTTTCAGAAAAGTTGCCGTCTCAGTTGCGGCTGGTGTCGCTTACCTGCGCAATAGGGCCAGAAACACACGGAAGTTAGAAATTTTAATGTTTTAGGGTTTTATGTGAGAAAAAAAACATAAAAATAGGAAAAATGAATAGTTGAAAAGAAACCCTAGGGTCTGAAGTAGCTGGATATGTAGGAATATGAAAAACGATAGCGGTCGTAATTTAAAACCCGTGTGGAGTCGCCATTTGTTAGTATGAATCCTTTGTCGAAGTGTACGAAAAAGGACCACTTTAGCTACGCATAACTAATAGCCCTAACAACAAAAGTGGCTGCCAATATCTTCAGATCTGTGATTAGTTAGATAAGAAAATAGCTGCAAAATACCAGATCTATGTATGGAAAGACATTAAGAAGTAAAAACAAGGGTTTTCTCCATATACCAATAGACAAGACAAGAACAATTTTTGAAAGAATTTTTGTATTAATGGGGCACCTGTGAGGAAAACCAGAAGGAGTATCCAATTCCCCTCAGTGGGATGGGTTCTTGGAAGTCCTCAGCACTTCAGATCTAAGATTTCTCTCTCTAGTTGATGTATAAAACCCAATGCAAAGAGTAGAGCTCAATGGGAGCAAATGATGGAGATATGTGACCAAGTGTATAGATCCAGAGTGATCTAATAGGCAACAAAAGGTGAGGAATGGTAGGAAAAACCCTCCTATTTATAACAAAATATTGGGTCATTCTAGATCTTGGTGCATGGGTTAACCAGATCTAGATCCACTTTTTATGGAATATTTTATTATATTTGTTGGAGGGAAAGGTATTTGACTTGGGTCAAATCCCTTAATTTGTCAAAAATAAATAAATAAATGATTTATTTATCTTTTTAAGGAAGTGGTTAGAAGATAATCAAATAAATAATGATTTATTTAATTATTTAAGGAAGTGGTTGAAAGATAATTAAATAAATATGATTTATTTAATTATTTGTGGGTGATTTGATCATATTTAACAAGGAATATCATCTAAATAAGGTTTAAATGATTATTCCTAGAAAATAATAAGATAAATAAAGGTTTATCTAATTAATTTCTTTGATTTTGGGTTAAACATGACTGAGAATAATAATTAAATTATGGTTTAATTAATTATTCCATGAGGAAAATCAAGCAAATATGGGTTTGTTTAATATTTCCTTTTGGGGTTTCCTGTTTTAACATAGTGAAAGCAGTTTTACTTAGGGTAAAACTGGTCTTACATGGTGTACTTGGGTCCATCTAATGATAATAAGTTAGATGACCAAAAAATGGTGTAACAGGGAGGAAGGGAGACTTCTCAGTTCTATCCTTCCAATTTCTTGAGGATCAACAACATTTGGGAGGGGAGGACTGTAATATTCCACTTTTAGCATGCAGCTAAATGGAATATTAATTTTTGTTGTTTGCACTTAGGAGATGAATAAATGGGTAAGGAGGCCCATAAATTTCATAAATAGGAATAAAATCCCTCTTATTATGAAAGAGGATCATCAGTGGAGCTAGATTTCACACCCTCATGTGTGAAAGAGGACATTTGCATGAAGAAAAGGTCAAGTTTGACCAAGTCAAACAATGCAGTGATAGGAGTTAGAGATCATATTGTGGGACAACACAGTGAAAGAGGAGGGAAGTTTCTTGATTGAGGAAACCCTAATGAGTGGGACCCATGGAAAAGGAGCTTTCATTTGTTTAAAAGGAGGGCAAGGTAGCCATTGATAGGGATGTCCATGATTATTGATTTCTTGGTCTGTTTAGACTATTTGTAGTCTCATGTTGTTTAGCAGAGTTGCAGTGTTCTTTAGCACAAGGAATTCCTGTTTACGATTCCTTCTCCTTCTTGAGAGGCCTCTTGAGGGATTTTACTTCATTTCTCCACATCTAGGCTCAAGGTCAAGCCACCTCCTGCAGCTACAGCATTATTTCTGCTGAAGTATAACGTTGTGTTGTAGGGTGTTGCAATGGAGGTTCCACAACACCATTCCTTGGCTTGTTTCTCAGAGGAGGAAGCCCTATTTCTTTTGGGAGATCAGTAAGGAAGGATTCAAAGAAGAATTCTGATATTGGCACTTGGCCAACACTTTCTATTCCACCTACAACACATTTTACCTCAGTGACTGTGTTATTTTTAGTGTGCTTCTGTAGTGAGGGTTTGCAGTGATTGTCAGAGGGTGAGATCTTCAGTGTTAGGATCAACCTTTCACTTGGAAGATCCATTGGAGGAGGTATTTTATCTAATGTAGCATCTTCAACCTTCCCTATGCATTTCCAGTTCTTGAGTTGCAGCTGCTACCCTGGAACTCCGACATTTTTCCATTTTTTGTATATTTCAGCCAATCCTCCTAAGGATTGTTGTATTATTGTTTTCTGGGGTTGAGAGCTTGCTCCCCCTCATTTCTTGAGCCATATATTGTCATATATTTCTATTATTATTCATCATGTTGCAATGTCTCCAATAAACTATGCTCTTTTAGCTTGCATAAATTCCTGTGTAGCAGTGTTTATCTATTTTTATGTACATGTTCCATTGAGGCTGCATTGCCTTTTTTGAGTGTCTCTTTCCTCAAGGATTTGTATAAAATTTCTGATATAATATACATTTTATGGCTATTTATACCTTCATGTATTCTGGATTATAAAAATAATGCTGTTACTCCATTATATGCTCATACATTGTTGCAGTCCCTTCATTGGGCACTTGTCCAAGACAACTAGGTGTGGGAGATCTGTTTAACCCACCTAGAGTGATTTGTTTGGAGCTTCCTCTTGGGTTTCGGTCTTATATAAATTTATCTAAGGGATCCAGGTCTTGGTTTCAAATCCTGTAGCATCCATTCCTGAAAAATGTGTTTTTCAGGCATGCCTTGTTGAGCATTCCCAATTGGGAATATTACAGTGTTCATCTTTTTGTATCAGTCTCTGATATTTTTCTCCTTGATGAATATGCTTTGATGATTTTCTATTGAAGGTGTTCAAGATGCACAAGCTAAGGGGGAGCACTTGTATTGTGGAAAAGGATGCATTTTTTTCATTATGATTGGTTGCTGTGTTATGATCTCATGTTTGAGATTCTTTGGTTTTGGCTATAAAAAGTCATATCTATAATTTGATGAAAAGGTCATGTTGAGACCTATGATGTAAAATTGTTATATTGAGTCATGTAATTCATTGAAAAGAGGTCTGAAGATTTAGCATGAACTCAAGGGGAGCATGGTCATACAGGGCACATCAAATCGGCAAAGAAAGAAAACATTGCTTTGATATTCATTTTCCCTTTTCCCTTGATGTCAAGGGGGGAGAATATTGTGGGTGTTTGAATAAAGGTTGTGCTTCATGAATCTATGATCATGGTTGCTATCAATTCCAAATGGGTAGATTGTTGGCAATATGTTTCCTATGTCCTAATATATTATAATGTTGTCCTTGATGGAAACTCTCTGACACAGGATGTAGTATATGACTTTCTGGAGAACCTCAGCAGTCTATCAATCAGAAGAATTGGACAAAAGATTGGATGATTTTGATATTACTGGATCTATACATGAGTTTGTAAATGCCAAGTCACATATGCACGTGGATAAACATGTTCGAAGTCGAGTATGCCTTGTGTGCTCCAAAATTTTGAAACCAAGGGGCATTACCATGGTATTAGCCCACTGTATTGAGCACTGAGTTTTCTATTTGATTCCGTCCAAAGAATACCATAGGATTTTGAGTGGTTTTGACACATGGTATTGGTAAAATTTATATCTATATAAGGAGAAGAATATCATAGTGCAATGTAATATTCCAAAATTTTAGCCTCCAAGCTAAATGGAAATTAGAGTTGTTTTATCACTATGTAGGTCAATAAATGGGTAGGGAGGCCCAATAACCTCTTTAGAAGGATCAATAACACTCCTAATGTGATAGGAGTAAGAATAAGCAGCTAATTTGAGCACACTTGGGTGTGAACAGAGATGGGATCATGTTGATTCAGTCAACTTTGACTAGGTCAACAAAGCTATCTAGATACATTGAACTTCCTTGATGGACAACTTAGTTTTGTTGGAGGAAAACTTGCATGAGCTTGATGGCACATGTGGATGGGACCCAATGTGGAGAGGTTCACTTGATATACATGGAGAGGATGGGAGCCATTTTTAGGTATGATTTTTATTTGATCTTTTGATCTTGTCTGTTTAGACTTGGCTTCCTCCTGTTGTTTAGCAAGGTTGCAATGCTATTGAGCAGAGGGCATTCCCGAGCGGGAATCCCACCTCTTCCCTTGAGAGGCTTCTTGGGAGAGCTTGTCCTGTATTTCTCCACATCTAGGCTTGAGGACAAGCACCATTCTTTAGACCCAATGTTATTTATGTAGCAGAATATTGCTGAGTTGCAGGGTGTTGCAGTGGAGGATTGTTACACCACTTCCGAGTCTGTTTCTCAGTAGAAGGTGCCTTCCTTCTCTTGAGAGATCAACTAGGAATATTTCTAAGAATATTTCATATATTGGAAGTATTCCAGAGTACTCCTCATCTCCTACAGCACAATCCCTTGCAAGAACTGCATCATTTTTCATAGAGTTGCTGCAGCAGGGTTAAGGCCCTTGTTTCTAAGCTAGTTTCCTAGGGAAAGGGCCAACACTTCTCGCGAAAAGCTAGAGGAAGAGATTATCATCCCTCTTTTGTATTATTCAGCTATATTTCTGTAATTTTGTAGTAATACTGCATTTCTTGAGCTTAATATTCAGATCTTCTCTTTTTGTACTCATGCTTTCAAGAAACCCTTGCAGGGTTACATTTATAATGCAATAAGGAGGCCAGATCTTTATTTTGTTGGCATATTGTTCCATAAAGTTCCAGATCCATGTAATTTTATCATTATACTATAGAAACCCTCATAAAATAACACTATACATGTTTCAGTATTTTTTCCATAACATAAGTCATGGGATTTGGCTATTTTTAAGCTGATATGAAGCACGGAGGTCTGTTTAACATATCAAAAGGGATTTATTTCTGATCTCCTTTTGTATGTGAGGGCCTAACATCATATGCTAAGGTAAAAAAGCATTATTTCACCCATTAAAAATGCATATATTCAGAAATAACGTTTTCAGGGACTATCTGCTGCATTTTCCCCACTTGGGAATGTGTAGAAGTTCTTCTTTTGCTGTTGTTTCACTCATTTGATGGCTATGTGTTTTTGAACACATCATATGAGTATATTTGTCACTGAACATCCATTATTATGTTCATGAGTTGCTATAGCTCCAACTTTAGAATATCTTAAGATATTCTTATTGTTGTAGATTTTCCCTATTTTGGGATATTATAGTGGTATCAAAGCATAGTCTTGGCTCAGCCTATGGAATTCAGCCATGATGATATCAAAAGGAGGAGATATGAACAGAAATAATATTGCATTATGTGGAGAAAGAAAGGAAGATAGGCTTACAAAGCTTCTTCCAAAATCTATGCAATGCATCAATGAAGAACTTAAGAAGATGAGAGGAGAGATGGAATCTCTTGAGGAGTTTGGATCTAGAGCTAGATATATATTGGCACATTATAGTTGTGAGAATGAAGCTACACCCTATTATGCTTAGTGCAGTCAAATGCCCAGATCTACTATGAGAGAGATGAAAGAAGAGGAAATGCCAAGGAGGGAAACTCTTAGTAATTTTCTGCAAGAGTATGAATCTCAAACTAAAAATTTTAGAGATCATATTACTTTCAAAGAGTTTTGCAAGATCAAGGTGGAGAGGAACAAGCTACATGGCATGGATAGATTTTCTCTATTTACCTTTGATGGATCCCCAACTTGTTCAGCCAAAGCTTGGGTGGAGGAGTTGTGTACTTATTTGTAGCAGCAACAAGTTTTTGAAGATGAAGCCATCAGAGTTGCAGCACTGCACTTTGAAGGTAAGGCCTATTCTTGGTGGATGTTTGAGTCATTTTCATTGAAAAATGTTAATAATTCTTCTTTTGCAAAGTTCACTAAGAGATTGGTAGAAAGGTTTGATAAAAAACATGAGACAATCAAACCAATGAAACTTTTGCATAAGTTGGGAGGACCTAAAAACTCAAAACCACTTCAGAAACCTATTTTAGGAGATCACATCTTGCATGATACCATGCTAGAGGCAATATCCTTGTTTCATAACCTTGGACAAGAGGGCATGAAGGTTCCTTTTGCAAATAAGCATCCTCTTATTGAGCAATTACCTCCTATTCATATTGAAGATGAAGAGAAGGATGGGGGTTACAACGTTGTCACATCTAGAGCATATCTAGTGCCTCATGCAGAGGAAGGAGCAACACATTCTCCCACCAAAGGATTCCTTGTGTCATTACAAGAAGTTCCTCAGGATCTCACATATGGAGGGAAAAATAAAATCAATGAGTAGCATGATTGTGAGATGATTTTGATGAAAGGAGGAGGTAGGAAGGAAGGAAATCATCATTTGATGAGCAGCACACACCCCTATCTTTTTCAGAGAGCTGGTGCAAGGAGGATGAAGACTGGTTTGTGTTGTGAGGGCAAGGGCAAGGTTGCCCAACCATATGAACAGTCTTCTCTTACCATTGATGTCTCACTATATGGAGGCATTCCACTGGGGAGGCCACCAGATCTGGAGTTGGTAAGAGAAATCTTGCCATTTGATTCACCACTCTTAGATTTTGGAGAGGTGAAGAGTGTGGAGGAAGACTTTGGCATGGGGGATGTCAAAGTAGTAGGCAGCAGCATGAGGAGAGCTTCACATGCCAGATCACCAGTGTTGTCTCTTGGGAGGATTGATCCAAACTGGAGGTTTCAACTCTTGGTAGAGTATTCTAAGGATCTTGGTGCTTGCATGATTCTTGATGGCCCTAATGGAGATGATAGATATATGGTGGATGATATGGTCATCTATTCTTATGGCATAATATTCTTGACTAGATATTCTAAGCTCAAGGGGAAGATGCTACATGCAGCACATGAGGACTTATTTTCCATGCATTTTGATGCATATCCTTCCTTGGCGGAGGAGTTCATTTGGGAGGGCATTCAGCATGACATATTTTAGGATATGGAGAGATGCATGGCCTGGATTTTGATAGACAAGATGTCACAGTCACTTCCCTACTCTTTGGAGGTGAGGGAGAATTTCCAGTTGAGCCATTTCAGCTCCAGACCTCAAGTACATGATGGAGAAAGTACAATTTCACTTTATGTTCTGTGCTTCTTTTCTTTATATGAGAAGCATATTGTACCAAGGAGGATTATCCCTTCTTTCATATTGTATAATGATGTACTTGAAGCCATTTGTAGCATTGAGATTGGGTATCCCATTTGTGGTTTGTGGGGGAAGCCACATGATTTTTGGTGTGCACCATTGACACCACTTTGTACTTTCATGTTTATATCTTGTAAGATGATTGTGAAGAAAACAAGTGGTTGGAAAAGAACTTGCTTTTGTTTAATTTGATGCAGTAGAAGGATGCACTGTGCTGGTTCCTTGTGTGGGACCTTGATCCACTTTCCGGTTGTCATAGGACAACTTGTTTCTATTGGTTTTTGCTTACATGTTTTGCTGATATTTATATCTTCATGGGAAGCTTGGTTTGGAGAGTGGGATATGAGTTGAAGATGCCCATTGGGAGTATGATTCTCCCTAATTTTCATGATGCATGTTTCAGGAGCAGAAATGGGCAGCCCATGATTGCCAAACTACATCTCTTTTCTTCATGTGGGAGGAGCCATTTGGAGAACTTGAGCTTTTGGAGGAGGCACTTCATGGTTTATTGGTTTGGTGGGGTAGTTTGGGCCACTCTTGGACGTCATGATATTTCAGCCCAAGATCTACAACAGCCCCATACTTATCATCAATTGAGAGAGAAACTGCTTGGTTGGAAGGATCCAATCTCTCCATGAAGCCCCAACACATTGTATGAATTGGGGATTGAGGATCTTTTTGAGCTAACTAGATTGGCTCACTTCATTTGGATGATAGCATGGGTGTGGAAGTCACTCATTGGGAATAATATTCCCCATTTTCATCATTACTCCTACCTTGAGGAGGTCATTGAACAGCAGGAAGGTTTATGATGTAAGCCATATGGTTTTGCATGCTTGGGAGGAAACATTGGAGGAAAGATTTGCAGCAGATCATTTTGAGCAGTGGTGGAGACTTTTGATGAGGAGGAAACAAGAAGAGGAGGGGAGGATTTTTTATCTCCTTATACAGTTTCTTGAGGAAAAGAAATATTTTGGAGGGGAGGACTGTAATATTCCAAAATTTTAGCCTCCAAGATAAATGGAATATTAGAGTTGTTTTATCACTAGGTAGGTGAATAAATGGGTAGGGAGGCCCATTAACCTCTTTAGAAGGATCAATAACACTCCTAATGTGAAAGTAGTAAGAATAAGCAGCTAATTTGAGCACCCTTGGGTGTGAACAGAGATGGGATCATGTTGATTCAATCAACTTTGACCAAGTCAACAAAGTTGTCTAGATACATTGAACTTCCTTGATGGACACGAAATTTTGGTGGAGGATAACTTGCATGAGCTTGATCGCACATGTGGATGGGACCCAATGTGGATAGGTTCACTTGCTATATATGGAGAGGATGGGAGCCTTTTTTAGGTATGATTTTTATTTGATCTTTTGATCTCGTCTGTTTAGATTTGGCTTCCTCCTACTGTTTAGCAAGGTTGCAGTGCTGTTGAGCACAGGGTATTCCCGAGCGGGAATCCCACCTCTTCCCTTAAGAGGCCTCTTGGGAGAGATTTTCCTGTATTTCTCCACATCCAAGCTTGAGGCCAAGCACTGTTATTCAGTCCCGACATTTTTTATGTAGCAGAATATTTCTGAGTTGCAAGGTGTTGCAGTGGAGGATTGTTACACCAATTCCGGGTATGTTTCTCAGTAGAAGGTGCCTTCCTTCTCTTGAGAGATAAGATAGGAATATTTTTGAGCATATTTCATATATTGGAAATAATCTAGAGTACTCCTCATCTCCTACAGTACATTCCCTTGTAGGAACTCCATCATTTTGCATACAGTTGTTGTAGCAGGGTTAAGGCCCTTGTTTCTAAGCTAGTTTCCTAGGGAAAGGGCCAACCCTTCTCCCGAAAAGGTAGAGGAAGGGATTCTCATCCATATTTTGTATTATTCAGCTATATTTCTGTAATTTTGGAGTAAGACTGCATTTTTTGAGCTGAATATTCAGATTTTCTCTTTTTGTACTCATGCTTTCAAGAAACCCTTGCCGGGTTACCTTTATAATGCAATAAGGAGGCCAGATCTTCATTTTATTGCCATATTGTTCCATAAAGTTCCAGATCCATGTAATTTTATCATTATAATATAGAAACCCTCATAAAATAATGCTATACATGCTTCAGTATTTTTCTTCATAACATAAGTCATGGGATTTGGCTATTTTTAAGCTGATATGAAGTCGGGAGGTTTGTTTAACATATCAAAAGGGATTTTGATACCCTTTTGTATGTAAGGGCCTAAAATCATATTCTAAGGGAACCAAGCATTATTTCACCAAGTAAATACACAAATATTCAGAAATAATGTTTTTAGGGACTATTTGCTACGTTTTCCCTACTTGGGAATGTGTAGAAATTCTTATTTTGTTGTTGTTTCACTCATTTGATTGCTATGTGTTTTTGAACACATCATATGAGTATATTTTTCATTTAAAATACATTATTACTTTAATGAGTTGTTGTAGCTCCAACTTTAGAATAACCTAAGATATTCTTATTGTTGTAGATTTTCCCTATTTTGGGATATTACATGCAAGGGGTGCATGAGAAAGGGTTGTTAATGAGTAATTTTCTCTGAATTATATATGCATGGGATGAAATTTGTTTTAATTGATAGATCTAAATCTATGATGCACCAATGGATAAAATGATGGTTCAGGATCTCTAGATCTAAAATGACTATGCTCTTATGTGATCCATTGAAGAAATGATTAGATCTATGACCTGGCACAAGTTTGCTGAAGAAAAATGAATAAATCTGGGTAAGTTCTACGGATCTCGTTCATTCTGAAAAGTTTACATTTATAGATATATATGTGAGTTCGTTTCATTAAAAGAGCGTATATACGCAGGTTTGCTTCAGAAAAAGAGCGTATGGAAGTTAGGGTTTTCTGAATCTTATGATAGAGGTATTTATTTTATTCTTGATATTTGTCTGTTGTCTGTCAATGAAGTCTTCTTGTAGATCTGGGTTTTCTGAATACAGTATATGCTGCTAAGTTGAGTATGCACAAATTTGATCAATGATAAACATGGTTGATGGTGACTAACTGATGGAGGGTTCTGCATTTGTAAAGATAACTGACTCGAAGCCTCAGATCTAGATCTAAGACTGATTACATTATGAAAACCAGTATTCATAGAGCTATACACAGGTTGTTGTGAAGGAAAGCGTGTATACACGCGGGTTCAGTGTGTTAGGAATCTGTAATTTATTAGCAAGATTGGCAGAGTCCAATTACAGAAACAACATCGTTTCAACCAACTTTGGGATTCTAGGATCTAGCCCTCCTGAATCCGGAGAGGGATCTCTCCAATATGTACAAATATGGATTTGTCTTTGAAGTTTGGGTTTATGATTATTAGGCTAGTTATGAAGAGCTTGGGTTTTGTTTTGTTTGTTTTGGTTGGGCAAGGACATGATGAAAGTGAAGGCACTTTCAAAATGAAGGGTGAAGGTGTTTGCAGATGAAGGAATGATTTGGCTGACAGAAAAGGAAAAGACAGTTTTAACCCATTGGGCTATGGAGTCATAGGAGGATTTTAATTGGACAGCAAGGTTCAAGTAGGATCCATAGGGCAAGTCACTTATGTCAAAGGATCTCTTAAGGTGATTTTATGGAATGAAACAGATAGGAAATGAAGAACAAACAAATGAAGATATAGTAAAACAACCTAAGATCAAATAAGTTCTTTTAAACTATATTGCTTCAGCATGTACTTAAAGAAAAACATGAGAGTTTTCTGAGATCAGGTTAATACCTTTAAACTAGCTGCTTTGGAGTTCTTTCAGTTAGAAAACATTAAAAGACAGTTGAACAGCTTAAGATCAGGTAAGTGCCTTTAAACTACCCTGCTTTCAGCATATTCAATAAGGAAAACATAAACGTATTCTGAGATCAGGTTAATACCTTTAAACTAGCCTGCTTTGAAATAATTTCAATAAGAAAACATTAAAAGACAGTTGAACATCTTAAGATCAAACAAGTGCTTTTAAACTATATTGCTTCAGCATGTTCAATAAGGAAAACATGGATATCAGTGACAAAGAGAAATTTAGATCAGACAAGTGCCTTTAAACTAGTCTGCATTGATGTACTCTTCAAAGAGAACGTTCAAATGAAGAAAACATAGACAATAAAGTTTTCAGTGAGAGTAGGGTACTATAGAAAGTAAATCCTAGCTCTATGTTTGCTACTCTTTATCATAGAAAATGAACAGAATGAAAAAATTAAGCAAAATAACAATTGACAGTGAGGAACACATCACCATTGACATAAATCAGGATCCCATAAATCAGTAGCTTGTATTTGATGTTCAAACCGGTTACAATCAGCAAGCCCAGTGGGTCTCTACAACTTCAAACTTCTCATATCAGCTTATGTAACTTTAAGTTGCAAACAGGGCATCAGTAGCTTCAAAATAACTATTACATGCATTCAGATGTCTAGAGACCAACATTTTCTCATCTTCTATAGAAGCATTTATTGAAGAATGAAGAGGTGGGAGGATTTCCCAGGGGTCAAGTATTATTAATTATGTAATCAATGCAATCCCTGGCCTTTGGGGAGAAGGCAAGGCATAAGGTGGGAATGTAATCGTTAATAACTTTGCTTCATAACTCTGTTTGTGTCTTTCGAGGCCTAATGATTGAAAATATCTGCTTCTGGACTGTTCTTTAACCTTTAAAATAGTTTTTCTGACAATTTGGAGATAAGACCCTCGATTAGTATTAATTGTTTCGGTAGCCTTTGATTTCCTATGAGGTTGTAGGAGCCCGATCAATAAATTCAGCTTTTGATTGAATACTTTGAGGCACAGGTGGCATCGTGGTAATTAAAGGGATCAATTTGCCTTATTTTGTGGTAGTGGAGGCGTTCATATTGACAAAACCCTTCAGATCTTCTTTAACCTGTGTTTTGAATCAGGGATTAGGCTTTTGATAAGCATCTTAGACGTAATCCCCATAAATCTGTCCTTTAATCCTTTGTTCTAGTTAATTCTGGTCTTTGTCTCTGATACTCTTTGCCTGTGCCAAATTCATGGTTTTTGCTGATGTGCAGGGCTACGCAGGGTTTATAAGGCATATATGCCTAAGAAAACATTGATGAAACGTGCATTTCCACCCTGTGGATGATTTCCTTTGACGATTCGAAGACAGGAGAGTCGTCACCCTCCGCCTCTGAATCTTCTTTGGAAATAATGAAAAAATGATTTAGAACCCTGCAAAACACGGAAACTATTATAAAACCTGTGTATATAGGTTAACTGCATCAGAGGGCATGCGAGGAGATCGGAGATGTTGGATGGCATCATCCAATGGTTAGGATTGATCAGGAGCGATCGTGGAATGGGTGAAAGAAGGATTAAATGTGAGCCGTCGATCTTGCAGAGATCGACGGTCAAGATTGAACGAGGCAGTCAGAGGAGAAGGATGAATCTGAGCCGTCGATCGTGCAGAGATCGACGGTCGGGATTGGGCAATGGAAATTCAAACGGATAGATCAGGCGATGAATGGTGGGCCGTCGATCTGCAGATCAGATCGATGGCGAGGATTGATTTGCCACTGTACGATGTCCCGGTTATCATGCGCACACCTTCATTAACCATTGAGCAACTTCGGCGAGCGATCACCATTGATTCAGTGGGCCCAGATCGGACAATCCACAGTGATATCGCTAGGCATCCTGGTCCAAACATTAACGTGCAATGGACGATGGATGGATGGTGGTTTTATAAATAGTACATGGGATGCATGGCAAGTGATGTATGGAATCGCTGGTCATCAGGCAAAAACCGCCCTCCGCCGAAGAGTAGTGCGATAAAAAACACGTGGTTTTGGGAAAACGATGCACGACTGGGGGGTCCACAGGGAAGCGCGCTCTGCACTGTCAGATTTATGGATCAGATCGACGGTGTAGATTGCTCCAAAAATTGCACGGGCAGAAAATTTAATAAAAGGATATTTCGACGGTTTGAATAAATATTCAAAGGTTTTTTAACGTTTTACGAAATATTTATTTAAACCAGAATAAGCGCCCGAATTCTCAACGCGCGGTGACGGCGCCAGGGTGTATGGGTGGAAAGGCTTGGGGCTTAGCCCAAGGGGGCTTAAACCCTTATATATAACAAAATGGGTTTTTAATGGTTTTTCTCATGATTTTCAAAGGTTTGAGGGTTCCGGTAAGGCCAAGAGTGAGTCTTAAACCTTAAAAGGGAATTTTCATGAGGGAAAAAAGGCAGAAATGTGAAAATGAGGGATTTTTGTGGGAAATAGGGGGATAGAAAGATGAGGTTAATTTGGGAAGAATGGAAAGGAGAAAATGGTGTTTGCAGCAGTATTTTGGCTTTGGAAATCAACAGGATTCTAGAGTATTTTGGAATGAAAACAAAAGTATAGGATCTGGACAGAGGCGGAGGCCTTCAAGAGTCTTCAAGAGCCAACAGTTTTTGTTATAGAAAATTGTTCCTTGAAGGCTCAAAATATATTTAGCCACCTGCTGATATAATCAAATTTTATAGGTGGCTAACATAGTGAAGCGAAGTATCATATGCATTTTGAGTTGATGAATTTTCAGGGTTGAGTTTGTGTCTGCATATTTATTCTGAAGTCTGGGTTATTTTTGAGTTCTAGTTATAGTGGTATCACTGTTTTGATTGAAGTATTGGGAAAAGTTTATGATTGTTGATGTGTATGAAGAGTTGTGTTGATGTTGTTTGATCCAGTATGAAAATTGATGAAACATGGTCTGCAGTGGTTCTGAGGGTTGTAGCCTTCAGTATGGAAGTAGAAGCTTCCTGCCAGTAGAAGCTGGTGATCTGTTTAGGGGGTTGAAGCTCCCTTCCAGAAGTAGCTGGTAAATGAGAAGAAAGGGGGTTGTACCTCCCTTCCAGTAGCAGCTTGAAAATGAGAGAACGTTGTAAGCCTTCTGCAGGTAGATGCCTACGTACTGATATGAGTCTGCATCAGTACAATATTGTAAAAAAAAATTGATATAATAAATATTGAAGACAGAGACAACAACAACGGTGGTTTTCTATCGAATTGGGTTTCCACCTTAAATATTGGTGTTCATGTGTGTTTCATGTGTGTGATGATTTATACTGTTGTTACTGCACATATTTACTGATTATCTAACAAGATGCATGACTGATAAACTGAGTTAAAGACTATTCCTGAAATTTTTTTCTAATCTGTAACTTTATATCAGTATACGCTAGTTTCTTTAAGTATTTGTGTGTGTATACATGAGTTAGTTTCATAAAAGCCACGTATGGAATTCTGTAAAAGAAAAAGTTTAAATATGTTCAGCAAGCTCTAAATACTGATTCAACCCCCCCCCCCCTCTCAGTATTTTTCCGACAAGATCTAGAGCTTCAAGCTTGTATATATCAAGAAGGGATAAACCCTTAAAGCTTAGATCTGATCTTCCAACATATTTCAGCCATCTATTTGACAGATCTAACTTTATATTTGTATTTCCCATCAGATCAAGGATCAACTCCTAGGAGGGTGATTTTCCAAAGTTGCAGATCTGGAAAATCCTTTCTGGGATATCTTCGGAATCCATCACATTGGCAAGATATTGAATCTTGGCATCATTTGAGCTCCAAATTTGAGTATATTTTCATTTTCCTTTTCATCCTACATCTATATGTTCATATTCTCCTGAAGGGACAACGTAGTATTTTCTTCAGTGGCTCTTTAGTTACGCAGTGCCTATTGTGGCATGTTTTCTGGGTGATTTTAGGCCATCTCTTTGGCTAGATCTCCTCATATTTTATACATTGTGTAACTGAATCTTCTCCAACATAACAAAATGGCTCAAATTCTCTTTTAATTCTGATGTTGTCTTAATATTTATTGTTTACTTAGTTGCAGTACTTATATTGTGTTTAAGTATTACTACATTCTCCCTTTTGGAATATTATAGTAGCCCATGAAGCCAATAAGAAAGAGTGCCCCCTCTTGGAGAAATGCCTTGTAGATGAGTGTTAATAAAATGCAAGTATATAGTAAATATATCGTGATGCTCAGAAATAAAATCCTTACCATACACTTGGTTCAAACTAGTGAGGTAGCTCATGGATGAGCTCCCTCTCACACCCAATGAGTAAGGAGGTGGTGATGATAATTATTCCCAAGAGTTATGTTTCTCCTCACCCTCCAAACAATCTATGCACTTCCTCATATGATAATGCATCTCCTTGTTGAAGCCTTCCCACATGAATCCCTCCAAGATAGTATAGCATGTTCTAATGAACCCAGTGGGATTGGAATGCAATATCTCATAAGCTGCATGAAGTAGTTTATCCTTGAGATTTGAGGCTCTAGCCAAGAAGATCCTACCCTGATAAAATATGACCACATATCTCACTGTATATCCTCCATCTGGAAACTGGTCATCAAGTATCCTGCATGTAAAGAGATCCTTGGAGTATTCCACCAATAGCTGGGATCTCCAATAAGGATCTAAAATCTCTAATGACAGTGTTGCTAATCTATAATATGTAGCCCCTGTCATGTGGTTTCCTTCTTCCTTGACATCTCCTATTCCAAATTCAAGCACCGGTATGCTGCTAACATGTTCCTACTTCCCCTCCTGTAGCTGCTCATGCTCAAGTGAAGGTTGAAGCTTTTGGAGATTAGTCTTCCATAGGAAGCTATCACCTCTCCAAAATATCCGAACTCTGGCCAATACATGCATGAGTGGCCACCCTCCTCTACCAATTGGGGAAGATTCCTCCCTATGTGAAAGTATCCTCCTATCCTCCAATGCCATGGAGTGGTCACCTTCCACCATGATGGTGCCATCCTCCTTCCCATAAACATATTCGCCCAGTGTAGAATAGTTGATGAGAGTGGGTAATGATGATATTGGGAGAATGTGTCCCTCCTCCTTGAGCCTACCTAAGACTCTCTACACTGTGCCAAATCCTCCCAAAATTCTCACCCATCCTAGATCAATGAGTGGTGAGGTGTCTCTCATATCCTGATCTGGTCGTCTCTCGGGTGGAATGCCTCCATCTAATGAGACATCAAAGTCTGAAGTAGATTGTATAGGTGAGTGGACTGATTTTTCCCTCCTTTCACTGTGCAAACCAATCTCCCTCTTTTGTATATAGACCCATTGAAATGAGCAAGGGTGCATTCTCCCCATACTTTGATGCTGATCCACATTTTCTTCTCCTCCTTCCATCAAGGTATTACTGCCCATCACTCCTATCACATGCTGCTCCTTGGGAACCTTTTGCAAAGATGCAAAGGCTCCTCTAATTGAAGCAATAACTTCATGCCCATCCCCATGTGGTAATGGTTCTTCTCCTGAAGTGAAATCGATGTTACTTCCCCTTTGATCTTCCTCCTCATTAATATTTGAGAATACCTCATTAATAATGAGAGACCCTAGATCTTGGTCTTCCCTTGAAGGAGGAATCTTCATGTCTTCACTATGAGAAGAAGGCTCTTCCTGCAATGGGGATATTTCCCTTGTCAAGGTATCATATAGGTTTTTATCCCCCTCAATAGAAATCTGAAGTGGAGTGGGTATAATAGATATTTCCAGCTCATGCAAAGGTTTTGAAAGTTTATGTTTGGCTAGCTCAATCAAAGATGTTTCACATTGATTTTCATCAAATCTCTTCACTAATCTCTTAGTGAATATTACATAAGTAGCTATATTTGCATGATTAAATGAAGATGATTAAATGAAGAGGATTCCTTGGAGTATTCCATCAATAGTTGGGATCTCCAATAAGGATCTAAACTCTCTAATGACAGTGTTGTTGATCTACACTATGTAGCCCCTGTCATGTGGTTTCATTCTTCCTTGACATCTCCTATGCCAAATTCAAGCACCGGTATGCTGCTAACATGTTCCTGCTTCCCCTCCTATAGCTACTCATGCTCAAGTGAAGGTTGAAGCTTTTGGAGTTTAGTCTTCCATAGGAACCTATCACCTCTCCAAAATCTCCCAAGTCTGGCCAATGCACACATGAGTGGCCACCCTCCTCTACCAAATGGGGAAGATTCATCCCTATGTGAAAGTATCCTCCTGTCCTCCAATTCCATGGAGTGGTCGCCTTCCACCATGACGGTGCCATCCTCCATCACAGAAACATATTCTCCTAGTGCAGAATAGTTGATGAGAGTGGGTAATAATGATATTGGGAGAATGTGTCCCTCCTCCTTGAGCCCACCCAAGACTCTCTACGTTGTGCCAAATCCTCCCAAAATTCTCACCCATCCTAGATCAATGAGTGGTGAGGTGTCTCTCATATCCTAATCTGGTCATCTCCCAGGTGGAATGTCTCCATGTAATGAGACATCAAAGTTTGAAGAAGATTGTATAGGTGAGTGGATTGATTTTTCCCTCCTTTCACTGTGCAAACCAATCTCCCTCCTTTGTATATAGACCCCTTGAAATGAGAAAGGGTGCATGCTCCCCATCCTTTGATGCTGATCCACCTTTTCTTCTCCTCCTTCCATCAAGGTCTTACTTCCCTTCACTCCTATCACATGTTGCTCCTTGGGAACCTTTTGAAAAGATGAAAAGGCTCCTCTAATTAAAGAAATAGCTTCATGCCCATCCCCATCTAGTAATGGTTCTTCTCCTGAAGTGACATCAATGTTACTTCCCCTTTGATCTTCCTCCTCATTAATATTTGAGAATACCTCATTAAAAATGAGAGACCCTAGATCTTGGTCTTCCCTTGAAGGAGGAATCTTCATGTCTTCGCTTTGAGAAGAAGGCTCTTCCTGCAATGGGGATCTTGCCCTTCGCAAGGTATCATACAGGTTTTTATCCCCCTTAATATAAATCTGAAGTGGAGTGGGTATAATAAATCTTTCCAACTCATGCAAAGGTTTTGAATGTTTATGTTTGGCTAGCTCAATCAAAGATGTTTCACGTTGTTTTTCATCAAATATATTCACTAATATCTTAGTGAATCTTGCATAAGTAGCTATATTTTCATGATTAAATGAAGAGGATTCATAAAAACACCAATTATAAGCGTTGCCTTTAAGATGCAACACTACTATCCTAAGGGCTTCCCTTTCTGAAACTTGATGTAGCTGCGAGTATGAGTCTAGTTGCTCTATCCAATCCTTTGATGTGCATGTGGATGACCCATCAAAATTTGGTAGAAAGAATCTACCTCCTCTAATTTTGTTGTGATTCCTGGGTCTTCTTTCCTCCTTGAGTTGGAAAAACTCTTGGAAGTTCAAGTGCTCCTTGAATCTTCAAGATTGAGATTCATACTCCTGAAGATAGTCACTCAAAGTCTCCTCCTTTCATGCATATTCTTCCTCCATCTCTCTTGTTGTGAATCAGGGCATAAAAATGCACTGTGGGTCATATTGTGTGGTTGCATGCTCACACCCCACATGTAAAAATCTATGGTTTGCTTCAAATTCAAACCCCCTTGGAGATTCCCTACACATCTCCTTTCTCATCTTCTTGATATCTTCATTAATGCTCTAAATAGTTTGAAAAACAAGCTTTGAGAGATTCTCTTCCTCTCTTCCTCAAAATACTGGAGTCTTGTATTTGTCCCTTTTGTACATCTTCTCTCCTTGTGAGAAGTTTCTCCTTATGGTGTCATATTGGCTAAATGCACAGGCTGAGCAAAGATTATGCTCTGATACCACTGTAATATTCCAAAATAGGGAAGCAACAATATATGAACACAAAACTAGAAATAGCAGTGTAAATCAACAAATCCACGTTGGAGACTAATATGAAGTCATAAAATTATGTATAAGAACAAAAAATAAATACAAAATAGTGAGGCATAAATCATATGCAATGAGGAAACAAGCCTCCCATAAGCAATCACTCCCAAATATGAGTCGTTGTTACAATACAAAATGTCAGAGAGAAACTACAGTGCAGTCATATTAAGCATAACTACAATTGAAGATGGTACAATGATATAAAAATACTGATATAGGCCCCAATAGATTCTAGACATACAGATCTGGGCACTAGATCAACTTTCCAAGACAACCCAAGAGGGTTTCCGAAAAATGCACACAATGTGCCAATGTAAGTTGTAGCCCTAGGGCTGAAGATATGCTGCAACAATAGAAGTGAGAAGATATGGCTGAAACTGATGTATAAATCTACAACTATTCTCTAATAGATCCTCCAGATGAAATAATGGCTCCTCCACTGAAGAAATCACCTCCCAAAACAACCACTGCATCTACCCCTGCAACTCCTCCCTAAAATAACGCAGATCTGGACTGAAACTGCATTGTAGGGGATAAATAATCCTTGGACTGATTCCAAATGCGTCAAATAATCCCAAGGGGCTTCTTTACAGGCCTTCCAATGTATGGAAACCTTCCTCCACTGCAAAAATAGCTCTGAAGACACCCAATATAATTCTCCATTGCCGCACCCTGCAACATAGCCCAATATTCTGTAGAAACTGCACTGATAAAGAAATTTGTAGCTTGGCCTTAAGCCTGAGTGTGGAAATGAAGTGAAATACTCCTCCAAGAGGCCTCTCAGGGAAACATATGGGATTCCCTCTCGAGAACACCCAGTGCTAAACAACATAGCAATGTCAAATAAACAGCTGACGAATGCAAGAAGTCTAAACAAACCCCATACAAAATAATAATCCAAAACATAACCCATATGGCTTCCATCCTCTTCCTTATATAAGTTATGAGCTTCGTTACTCTTGTCCCCACTCAATTAGGTCGCTTCCTCCATGCAATCAATATCCCTCCAAAACTGCGTTATTCCTCATTAAATGTCCACTTCTCCATAACAGTGTTGTTCATTTGGTCAAAGTTGACTTATTCAACATGTTCCATCCCATGTTCACACTCAAAGGTGCTTTATTTAGCTGCTTAGAGGGTCTCCTTTCACAATTGAATTGTTTTCATTGTTGCTAAGGAGATTTATGGGCCTCCCTACCCATTTATTCACTTACCTAGTGATAAAACAGTGTATAATATTCCATTTAGCTAAAAGCTAAATTTTAGGAATATTACAGGTTTCCACCACCATAATTTTTGTGCACAAATACTACTTGAGAAGAACATGAAATTTAGCTAATCTTAATTATACCTACCTATATCATTTCTGAAACCATACGTTCAATTTCACCCTTTTTAGAACAAGGATATTTGTAAAATATGATGTTTGGTGGAACACTTCTTGCAATCAAGTGAATATCATGATTAGTATCACAAATATGTGGGAGACCTTTGGGAGTATCAAATAATTTGGAATGATTTTCAAGGAATCTTTGGAGATCTAGAGAAATGGATGAATTTTATGTTTGAACATAGAGTGAGAATAATTGTGCAATTACTCCTCATTATTGTTTCTTCAAAAAAAATTTCATGCCAATAAAGATTATTATATTCTCTGGTTTCCCTATGATGCCTCTTAATTCAATTTAATTTCCTTCCAAAAAAAAATCAAGAAAAGTTCTTGAAAATTAAAAGCCATCATCCCCCAAAATTGTACACATTGGACTCGTAATACAACATCAACACCACACATTGGAATGGAAAGTAATGGAATATTCAAAATATATCCCCACATGGTTGGCTTGATATTACGACACTTCTTTTATAAATTTATAGTTCCTCCAGGAAACCATCACCTGACACTCTGGTGTTGGATACAAAAAGAAATTAAATTCCTTGTCTATCTTACAATGAAGAAAATTATGGGTACTACCTAAATGAATCGGTATTTTTACATCTTTCTTCTTGATATTTCGTTCTACTTTGAGAGTTTGATGAGTGTTAATTCTTGCTAAATCATTGCAAGGTATTTTCAGATTCATTTGTTATTTATCTAAGGTTCGTTCCTATGTAAATCCTCTTATTTTGATGTTTCTTGTTCCTTTTCTTCATCCTCTTCAAAATCTATATAAAATAATATATTCTCAGCAAACTTAGCACCTTTAGTGCATTTTATATCACAACTGTAACAAATCCATTTTTCTCTTTTTTCCTCCAGTTATTGTTGTGTTAACCTCTTAGGTAGTGGGAGGCTGTGAGTAGCAACATTTCCATAATTATAGTTGTGAGTGGTAGACGTACTTGTTTCCATAGTTTTTCTTTCAACTTTTCTTGTCACCCTGAATACATTTTCCAATAAATTAGTTTCCCAAAGGTTAACCTCATTGTTATGGGCAATGTTACCCTAATGTCTTTGGTGGATAAACCTTCATATATTAGGGCCATGTCATCACAAGAAGGACTCAATTAACCAACTTCTATGCTTTAAACTAGAAAGTAAGGATTGCATATTGTACATGTTTCTCCTTCGGTTGTAATAGATCTTGCGGGGTTCAAACCCCCTGCAATTCCTTGTGATCCAAAACCTGCAAACCAGTAAAGAACAAGCACAAAAGCCTAGTTTCACAACATATATATGTTCTATATGTTAGCAAAAATCATGCATAATCTCATAAAAATAACAATAAATGAACTATTTAAGATCATTAAGCATGTATATGAGATAAATGACATGTGAACATCAGGAACAAGATCGCACTTATTGTTATTGATAACATGTACAATAAATAAATAGTGGAGTGATCACCTGAAATCTACCATGGCCTCGAGCAAAACGTCCTCTGGATCTATCCAACCCTAGCCTCGCAAAACTTCTTCCAAGAATAGTGCACAATGGATGTCACATAGGATGAAGGTGAACACCTCAAAGAAACAAGGGTTTCCTGAAAATTTGGGAAGTGCAGGAGGCACAGGGAAAATATCAGACTTGGATAGGGCTATAAAAAGGTATAATATGTGTAATTCTCTCTCTTCCTCTCCCTTAGGCCATTCCCTTAAGGTTTTTTTATACTCCCTAAAATTAGTTTTTCCAGTTGCAGAATAGTTAGGCCATGGGATGGGGTAGTTAAGTTACAGGAACAACTGTAAACCCCACCTCCAAAATAGGGAAATTTTATATTTTTTAATATTTTAAATATCATATGCAGGTTCGCTATGTATGGACTCGCAGGTATACGCTAAAAATTCAGGGCAGAGTTTCTTATGGGTTTTGAAATACTGTTTTTGAGAATTATGAGCAAGTATGAATGGAAGGGCTGCATAAGGCCAATGCATAGGTCATCAAGTATATAATGGTGATAAATGATGCTATAACATATGCCCCCTAATATATGAGGTTAGAATGGGTACATGATGGCTGAAATGTATTATGTGCATAGAAAGAACCTTGTGAGGACTAGAGAGGACTTCACCAGATTTCAGCCTGCTGAAAAACCAGTGATAGAAACCAGAAAGATATCTCATGTCTGAGGCGGGCATACACATGCTCAACATGTCTGCATATGAAGTATGGGGTGGATCCAATATGTATACAAGTATAAATGAAATGTAAAGTACATAGTGAATCATTTGATCATTTCCCGGAAGTATAAGTCAAGATCATGTCCAAGTATCACATATAGAAGACTGATCATGAAAGTCACAACTGAATATCCAAATAATAAATCATAAGTGGTGTAACAAATGGTACAACACACAACTCAAGATCCAACATATAAGATGC
Source organism: Pinus albicaulis (assembly GCA_034641835.2). NCBI lineage: Eukaryota > Viridiplantae > Streptophyta > Pinopsida > Pinales > Pinaceae > Pinus > Pinus albicaulis. Next base: position 525,747,055 of record CM076573.1, on the reverse strand, counting down.
TAATGTGATGAAACTACAACATATAAGGGTGGATGGTGTCACTAGAAGAAAACTAGAGTTGTCAAAGTGAACCAATGCATGCTGATTCAAACCCAAGGTCTTCACCGATCACCATGGCACAATTCTGCACAATGGGAATAAATGAGCTGAGGTCGACCATGTGATAAATCGTTTGAGTACCAGTCATCGATGTATACTATTAACAAATGCGAGAAAACCCGTCGATAATGATAATGAGTGTCAAGGTGCCCCAGTACAATATAGCAAGTGCGAATGAATGAGTTGTGTTAGAGTCGGTCTGGTTATACCTCTGTCAGAGATTAAAAACTCTTTTGTTTCATTTCATTTTAGGTGTCTCGTTCATCCAATCAGTTGCATTCCATTAGAAGCATAGATTTTTTGACGGAAGGGTCTTGTCTCTCATTTTCCCTCATGTCATGTATCTGCTGGCTTGTGTCTGATCATTAAAGTTCATCAAAATTCATCAAGGTCAATTTTACAGTCATTCATAGTCATGGACGGTATTTTGGTCAGCAAAGAGTCTTTTCAGTCACTAGGTCTAGGGTTTCATCTTCAAAAGTGTTAAATAATTCCAGCAGGCACATGAGGATGTTTCTAGCAAGTTTTCATTTCAAAATTTTCATCATCATTAATGCTTAAAAATGATTCTTCTTCAAAACTCTGTTTTGAAGAAGAAATCGTCAAATTTATTGTTTGTAAATAAATATGTAATTTTTAAAGGTTTTTTAGTCATGAAGAATTCAGAGGCAGCCCTGGTCCTCCTTTGCCGAAACATGCCATCATCCCTGCAAAAAAATTAACAAAGGAGTTATTTTGGCCAAAAGTCAAATGGAAACAAGAAGACAGAGTTTGTATTAAAAGCGAAAAAATGCCAATTTCA